>OY743168.1:89223424-89861924 GCA_963555705.1 Ligustrum vulgare
TACGTCCTTGTATTAGGCCTACTTATATAAAGTCATATCCTAATTGGGTAGATCAAGCATACCCATGGCCTAGGGGTACAAAGTACCAGAATTATCATTGTTCACTGGCCTTGGGGAAGTTTCTACTCTAGAACATATATGACGTTTCACATTATGATGTGATGAGGTAAATGACTACCATAAGATGAGACTATTCCCTAGTTCCTTGACAAGGGTAGTCTTCTCGTGGTTCATTAATTTGTCATCAAAATCTGTCCAGACATGGCAACAACTAGAGCAATTGTTCCATTCCCAATTTTACAAATCTGAATCTGAGATGACTCTGACCGATTTGATGAATTTACGTCAAATGCCAAACGAATGGAAAGAAGGTTTCCTACATTGGTTCAAAACAGCAAGAAGCAAGTGTTTTGTACCCTTTCCAGAAAAAGAATTTGTTAAGATCACTCAAAGTTGCCATAGCTTTGATCTAAAAAAGAAATTTCAAGACAGAGAGTTTCCTAACATTTTCCAATTGAACGCGAATGTAGTCAGGTATGAATGTCTAATTAGAGAAGAAGAGCAAATGAAAAATTCTAGCAAAGGGACTTACTATAAAGACCCGAACTTCAACGTTCACCTGGCTGATGATCATTATTATGATCAAATTGAAGTATGTCTGGCCGAATTGGTTAAGGGAGATATGTATGCCAGCTTTTTAGAGGCCGAATCAAACCCAAAGGTCAAAAGTGAGCCTATAGGGGATAAAAACAAAAAGGCTAGAGTGTTCTTCTTTGATGTGACCAAAACTGGCCTTATATTTGATAAACTATATAAGGATAAGCAAATAAAGCTGATCAATAAGCATAAGTACCAAGCCCTGAACAAATCAGGGGTAAAAGATATTGTAAATGACACAATCCATGGTCTTATATGACTAACAATTTCTTGGTTTTCCGTCATGTATTACAGGATGCCATAGCGTCTGGACGAATCACGTTCAGGACCAAAAAGAAGACGTCAGTGGATGAAAATCCTTTCCCATGACCACTTAGGGGTGAATATGATGTCAACTGGCTTCAAAGGTAGATTTCCAAAATTCAAGTTAGTCATAAATGATGGAGAAGAGGGTCTCGAACCACATCGCAGTGTTTTTGAGCGAGTCAAAAGAGAGGAACCCAGAAAAGACGAAGGAATTTTGTGTACTAAATGCAGGGGGAGAGGTAAGTAAGCATGCGAAGACATGGGGACATTATAATCATCCCGATAATGTTCCTAATTTCAGCCTGACAGAGGACGGAGTGGGCCATACCATAGAAAACTACCCTTTGAAAGGATGTTTAGGCCGATGAAAAGTGGAAGAACATTCAGACTGCAACCTCGATTGCCAAATGTTTGGCATTCTTTCCAGCATAATGTAGGGAGAGGTGTGTCATTTAATGAGATGACTAGAATGTAGCAGAGGCATTTTCAAAGAAACTACGGGAGAATGATGAGGCAGCAGCAGCACGGATCTCCACATCATAAACCACCTAAACTGATTAAGGTGGCAAATAAAAATGTTCTCATCGACAGTAAGGAATCCAACACAGGAGAGTCAATGGGAAAGATGCCAAAGAGTTCTTCAGGAAAGTCAAAATTCGAGCATAGTCAGAAGGACGAAGATGAGGAAGATCCAGAACAATCCCTCACCATTCAGTTTGGGACATTGCCTCCTATTATGGCTAATAAGAGTCGCTCGTCGGCTCGACTCGGGAAAACACGAGCCTAGGGTGGCTCAGCTCGTCAAACTCACGAGCTAGTGGGCGAGCCAATCACCCTTGTTGAACCACAAGCCTAGCCAAGCAAACTCGGCTCATGGTTCAAAGAGCGGCTCGTTGGCACGAGCCACAAGCAGCTCGTGCCAACGAGCTGACAAGCCGAGCGGCTCGCCGGCTCGTCAAAAAAAAAATAATAAAAAAAAGGACCATGCAACGGTCAAGTGACCGTTGCATGGCTAGTGACCAGAACGGTCACTTTTCGTGACCGTTCTGGTAAAATAAAAAAAGTGACCGTTCTGATCACTTTTTTTTATTTTTTATTTTTTTCCTTACCTTATAAATACTACACTAACACATCTTCATTTCTACAATTCTACAACTCTCTAAATTACTCTAATTCTTATTTAGCTACACTCTTCCTGTACTACATTTACTCTAGTTTTTACAATTTTGCATTACAAATATACAATCTACGTCATTACATCTCTCAATTACACATATTTCATTTTATATTTCAATTTTTCCACATCACATCACATACAAAAGAATGGATCCCAGCAGCTGAAGATTTGTTAAAGAATTGTTCGATGGTCCACCTGGATTTGGGGGGCATGATGAATCAACACCACAATCTCATGCTCATTTCGACGATCAAATTTCTGGTCTGAATGACATACCAATTCCCGACAATATTGAAGAATATCCATTAAATCAACGAATCAATTTAGACGATATTGAAGAAGATCTGGATGTTCAAATCTCATAAAATGATCTCGATATTCTCGACGCAAGAGGAAAAGAAAAGCTAGAAAAGGTAAGAAGCCAACTTAAAAGTGTTGGGATCACTTTAAATTGGTCGCAACGGGAAAAAAATTGAAGGAGAAGATGAATTCAAAGCTGTGTGCAAATATTGTACACAACAATTGATGTGATCCGGACAAGGCATCGAAGGGTGAAGTCGAGCCATCGACAATATGATAGTGGTCTACGTGCAAAACGGAGCAAGTTCCGTGTTGGGGTCGAGCCGAGAAGAGGGACGGATCGAGCCGAATCAAGAAAAAGAAGTAATTTGGGCAGAAAATACCTTACGGCCGTAAAAAAGGATCTTCACGGCCGTAATACATATATTCACATCCATAACACTTACTATCACGGCCGTAACAAGTTATTGAAGGAAAAGACAGAATTTCAGGCAGAAAAGGTCTTACGGCCGTAACATGCAAACCGAAGGAATTTCATGGCCGTAAGCATTGTGTCACGGCCGTAACTAATAGCACAATTTTGAACAGAAAGGCCTTTACGGCCGTAAGATCGTTCGTTACGGCCGTAAACAAGCAGCGCCAGATTTTTCCGGATTTTCCAATTATTTTATTTCCTTTTGGGTTTTTAGTTATTTTTCTGTTTTAGAATTTTAGTCTAATTAGAATTCTATTTTGAGTAAATTAGATGCTAGGTTATTTTATTTATTTATATTCCTTTCCATTCATTGTGAAAACACAAGTTTGATTTTGAGATTAATAATATTTGAGAGAGGATTCTCCAAAATTGAAAGGTCGAGTTATTCCCTTTATTTCGAACTTATCAAAGATCTGTTCTTTGTGGCGTTCACCCAACGAACTTATCAAGGAATTGACATCCCTTGTGGAGTTCACCAATCTTGGTTCTTCAATCCGCATCGTCAATTAATTGCGTCGTGATTGTTGGGTCAAGGTTTTATCGTCAAATCTATCTTTTAATTTCTGTTATTTTCTTCGTGTTCTTGTTATTTTAGAGTCAAATCTGATTTAGATCTTTCCTAGGTATTAATTGTCGTTATTCCGCGTTTTCGACGAGATTCCCCGACTGGGATCTCATCATCTACTAGATGATGAGGTTCGAAGCGCGGAAGAAACGCCGGAAAATTCCGAATCCAGGTTGTGGATGGACGGTGGAATCTTAACCCGATATTCACGACGCGATGGCTCGACGATGCGGAATAAAGAACCAATATTTGTGAAACGCCACAAGGATTTGTCCAATCTCCCTGATAAGTTTCTGGTTTTGAACGCCACAAATATTCTCGCGAATATTTGATAAGTTCGGGATGAACGCCACAAGATGATAATCTTGATAAGTTGTTGGAGAATAAAAGGAATCCACCTTTTAACGAGTAAAACACTCAAAATGTTTATTCAATAATCAAAGTCTGTATTACAATGAATGGAAAAAGCGTATAAATAAGCAAAATAACCTAACCGCTAATTTACTCAAAATAGAATTCTAATTAAACTAGAATACTAAATTAGGAAAATAACCTAAAAACCAAAATGGAAACAAAATAATTAAAAATCCTATAATTGTGGAAATATAGTAAATTTCCGTCTACATCATTGATTTGCCAATTTGAAGCCCCAAACGATGGAATTTGGCCCTAAAATCAATGGGCTCAAGGGCATTAGCCCATGAGTCTTGCTCAGTGACCTGTTTCTGCTCGAAAAACATATATTATCCATCCAATTTCGATATGGTTGACTGGACTGTACTTTTATTTGGCTTGAATATTTAAATTTTCCCGTCAAGCCTGCTATGACTCCGATTGTCGAGGGTCCGGAACACATCAACAATTGGCATGGATAAAGGGGATTGGTACTACATACCTTAACTGTCACTATCGCAAGTGTCAGACCAAGCACGGGTTCTTTGAATTGAATCAAAGTCAACTACAATTTGGTTCATCCCCCGTTAGTGGTTCTGGAGCGGGATCTACAACACTTTCAAATTAGATGTATTCCGAAGCAGAGATTCGAACTGGGATGATTCAATTCATTGTGGGGGCGGAGTTGGCACTAAGTATAGTGAACAATGAACACTTTGTTACATACATCAAGCGTTATCTTCAACCCAGATACGTCAGTATTAGTCGAAACACTCTGCGTTATGATACAATAGAATATTATCTTAAAACTAAGAAACAATTAATAGTCGATTTGAATAAATATGGTGGTGTTATTTCTTTTACTTCCGATCTTTGGGAAGGTATTAACAAAAAATGTTATATTGCTGCAACTGCATACTACATTGATCAACTTTGGGTTATACATAAAAAAAGTATTGCTTTTAAAATTCTAGAATTTCCTTATAACGCAACCAACATATTTAATGCTATACTTCAGATTGTTAGAGAATATGTGTTTGAAAGTGAAATTCGATCCTTTATTTTCGATATTGCTAGTGTAAATAAGCCTATAGTAGATAAATTATGTAGAATTCTTAATCCGAATTTTGATGATTTCTTATTCCATATTAGATGTGTATGTCATATTTTATATTTAATTGCTCAAGATGGATTGAAACATATTAAAGATGAAATGGATAAAATTAGAGATGCTATAGTGTACACAACCATATCACCGAGTAGAAAACAATATTTTGAAGATATGTGTTCACAATACAATTTAAATACTAAGAAATTTATCACCGACGTAGGTCATAGGTGGAACTCTACATACTTGTTACTTAAATCACGCGAAGGTTATGAACACATAATAATGGAATATTATAACAGTAGAACGCTTAAGAATGACGATGATCCTCTATTAATAGAATCGGATTAGGAAGCTGCTTTTGAAGTGAAATTTTTTTTGACAAGTTTTTACGATTCAACCAACATATTATCTGTGGTATATTACCCAACTAGTTCAAGAGTTCTTGAACGTCTTTATATTATTGCAAGAACTTTTTATAGATATAGACATGACTCATTTTTTGTTGATATGATAATTGCTATGGAAAGGAAATTTAGAAAATATTGGAAAGATTTACCTATGTTATTTCCCTTAGCATGCATAATGGACCCGCGTTTCAATTTAAAGGGTACAAAACTTCTTGTTTCAAAAATCAATAGATCGTTGATTTTGGATAAACTTATCACTTATAATAATTTAGAAATCACGCTAGTAAACATGTATACTGTATATGCTGCACGATCAGGAACTAATGTTAATCATATACAATCTGCACCATCACGTGACACTACACTTGGAGACAACGAAGTAGAATTATACAATTTCCTGGAAGAAATGAGTCAAGCACAAGGAACTTCTTCTTTCAGTATGACTTCCAGTTGCAGCGAATCAGGTTCACTTCAAATACCTGAAGAATTGAAAATTTATTTTGGACAAGATCTACTTAGAAATGTGGAGTCTATGAATTCTTTAGAATTTGATTTACTTCATCATTGGTGAACAAACAAACGAAAATATTCGATTGTTTCTGCCATGGCAAAAGATCTACTAACACCTCCGGTTAGCACGGTAGCTTCGGAGTCTGCTTTTAGTGCAGGTAAAAGGGTTTTGTCAGAAGTTAGGAGACGACTCAAAGAAGATATTTTGGAAGCGTTGATGTGTGTCAAATATTGGCAAGACAGTAATTTACGCATACAACATAAGTATGCCGAAATTGCATGCAGTCAGGTAAATGATATTTAACTTTAAATTTTTAATTTCTTTATATATATATATATATATATATAAAATAAAATATAATTTTGATTTTAAAACAAAAATTGTACACGTAACAAATTGTACGTGTACAATTTTAACTCCACCTACTAGAATATTCAATTATTCAATTAAAACTATTTAGTAGCCGGTCCCAAGCCCGAAAAAAATGAGGAGGGTTTTATTTTATTTTTTAAACTTTTAAATTTTAATTTATTTACTTAATTTTAGTTTTTGTCTTTTCAAATTATAATTGGATATTTGATTATTTTAGCAAATTTTTATTTACGTTATAAACTTATAAATTATAATTAATCATTTCGACTTTCAATTTAATTCACTAATAACTAACAAGTATAACATTATTTTTTTTACTTATTAAGTTATTAATAATTTATTTAATACATAACTAACTTATAACTAATTACAAATTTATATCAATAATATTAATATTCAAGATTTCAAGTATTTTAACTACCGATTGTTGACTTAATCAACGTAAGAGGAGATTTAAAAATAAAAAATAAAATAAAATTACACGAGCTAGACAAGTCGAGCTCGGCTCGGCCCACGAACCGCGAGCTCATGGGCCAAGCCGAGCTTGACACCGGTCTCGTTTGACACGAGCTCGTGACTCGGCTCTTTCATTTGACGAGCCGAGCACACCGAGCCGCCTCGGATAGGCCCACTGCCACCTCTAGGCATGACTGACATAGAGGAAGAAGAGATCGACTTAGAAGCAGAGAGAAGGAAAAGGGGAGTGTCGCGCAACACCTTATTGAAGCAATTATATCAAGAAATGTCCGTATGGTGTATTTACTGGGAAAACCATCAGGATGTTCCTCTGATTATTACGTGTTGTATGGAACACAAAAGAGAAAGGTAAGAGTGCCTTGCTCTGAAAAATATGGATCACCACTTAGGATACTGACTCCACCCACAGGTTGGTAACAAATGAAGAATTGCAGAAAGAATGCTTAGTGGGATCAAAGAAACTAGCGAACTGATCACTAAATATATACAAATAGGTGAAAATTCAGACATCACCACAGCACACTTGGTTCTTTCGCTCCTTGCTCGCGGAGCGGCATACCGAAAAAAGAAAGAATAAAATCTAGAGAGATCATAGTTCCAAATGGCCCTTAAGACCCTTCGATTACCTCTATCGTAGCACCGCACGAGTACCCCTCTTCTATCCTGTCCAGGCAGTCTGTAGCTCTTCTACTGCTATCTTATCTGCTAAAATGGAAAAAAAAAATCTTCTTTTCTTCTCTATGTCACTAATTAGAGTCGGAGAGACCCATGAGACTTTATTTTCTCCCGACAGGCTCCTTTCACTGAGCTAGCTCCATCGCTTCTAATACTAGGACAATGTTCACTTATGGCTCGCTACCTTGGATTTAGTAGTCAAGAATAATTGGTTTGACTTTGATGATAAATAGTGGAGTAACAAAGTATCTATGGGTTGAATCATTCACTACTGCCGTCTATTTAATCCACGAGGAATTGCCCTATTGAGTAATGGGAAGCGGGTTCTTTCTAGGACTGATAGTTCATACTCTGAAATATTTCACTACCATCCATTACATGAGATGGAAGCAGCTATCCCTAGAGCGTCTCCGGAGCTAAACATCTCCATGAGGTAATTGTATGATTTTCCAAGGTAAAAGAGCTTCTGACCAATTAGAAATAAAAATAAATAGAAACATAGTTATAATAAAAGGAACCCAAGGGCACCCCTACCTCCTTTATCACGGAGCCAGTGTCGGTCAAGTGTAGTAGTGAAGTAGGTCTTTGGCTTAGTAGAGGTCAGCACAGATTTTAGAAGATCAAGGTGAAGTATTGCGCGAAATCGATTCGGCAGAAGATAAACAGAAAGTACAGATAGATGCGGTTGAAAAGGTTATTTTTAGAAAGACGTCTGCAAAGTTAACCAAGCATTTAAGGCCATTGTAAGTGAAGGCCTTAGTCAATGGTATACCCGTGTCAAAGGTGCTCAATGATAATGGGGCATCCATAAATACCATCACATCCAGGATGATAAGGAAATTCGCAAAGACAGAGAACGATATGATCCCAACAGAAGTTATACTTACAAGCTTCAATGGAGGTGCAACTTCGGCTAAAGGGGTAATGCCACTTAGATATAACAATGGGAACAACTACTAGGAGTCTAGGACCACCGTTTTCTTTGTAATAGGTGGTCCTACCAGTTACAACGTACTACTAGGGAGAGACTGGATCTATGGGAGTCACTGCATACCTTCGTTGCATCACAAATGTTTAGTTTTCTGGAATGATAAAGGCGAAGCAGAGGTAGTACAGGTGGAGCACATGCCCTTTTTCGCAGAAGCAAACTCAGTGGAAAGGTTCGTGTATGAAGAAAATTATGGACCTTTTAGGATAGTTCAAGATGGAGAAGCAACTCAGATCATTGCATAGAGTGAAGAACCATTTTCAGTAGATGCACTTACTGAAATTTTTAGTCAGGTGAGGCCATAAAAAAAGGCCCTCAAGGAGCGAATAATTAGGAAAAAGACAATCAGAGAATGGGTCATTTACAGCAAAAAGACCTGGCCAAGATCCAGGTCTTCAAAGCCAAATTGATGGATTTCAATAAGGAATTTGAAGTAGGAGCAGAGGAAGCTATAATATTGAAGTCGCTGAAGAAAATTAGCAGTGTTCGAAGTGGAATAGAGTGTTTGCTGAGAAATCAACAAAGTGGATTGTTTGGAAGAGGAAATGTTGGTAAATCACTTGGAGTCTTGGACAATGAGGTAATGGGGATCGCCAAACCTGAACATGCTCAAGCACAAGACTTGTTAAGAAGGGTGAACATTGGCAACGAAGGGGAAGATCGCCCAACATTTGTCAGCCAAAAGCTTGGTCAAGAGGTAAGTGATAAATTAATTGCTTTGTTAAAAGAGTACATAGATGGTTTTGCTTATGAGTATGAACATATGCCTGATTTGGATAGAAGTTTGATAGAAGATATATTATGAACTAAGCCAAAATTTAAACCTCATAAGCAACCTCTTAGGCGTTTTTCCCCTAATGTATTGCCCGAGGTAAAGAAAGGGATAGAACGACTGTTAAATGCGGTTTTATTAGAACCACTAGGTATGTTCAGTGGTTATCTAATATAGTTCCTTTGTTAAAAATGAATGGTAGTGTCAGGGTGTGTATAGATTTTAGGAACTTGAACTTAGCAACACCTAAAGATGAATATCCAATGCCTACAGTAGACTCTTTAGTAGATTCAACTGCAGGGAATGTAATATATTCCTTTATGGATGGATATTCAGGTTATAACCAAATCTACATAGCTGAAGAAGATATACATAAAACTGCTTTTAGGTTCCCTAGAGCATTGGGGTGTTTTGAATGGGTAGTTATGCCTTTTGGCCTAAAAAACGAAGGGGGTACTTATCAAAGGGCAATGAACTTGATTTTTCATAATATGATAGGTAAGTTCGTCAAAGTCTATGTAGATATGTGGTCAAGTCTCCTAAAGAGGAGGACCATTTTGAACAGTTAAAACGTTCATTTGAGCGAATGGGGCAATACAAGCTAATATTGAACCCCTTGAAATGTGCATTTGGAGTAAATGCAGGAAATTTCCTTGGATTTTTAGTGCACAAAAGAGGGATCGAACTCGATAAGAATAAAGCGAACGCTATTTTAGAAGCCAAACCACCTAGTAACAAAAAAGAATTGCAAAGATTTCTTGACCAAGTTAACATTTTGAGGAGTTTTATTTCTAACTGTACTGGGCGAATGAAAGCTTTTTCGTCTCTATTAAAATTGAAAATCAGGAAGAATTCTTTTGGAAAGAAGAACATCAAAAAGCTTGTGATAACCTGTAGATATACTTGTCAAATCCACCTGTACTAGTATCACCTATCCAAGGACGACCAATGAAAGTATATATATCAGCCGAACTAGAGTCTATAACTGGAATGGTCACACAAGAAGACCAGAGTGGTGAAGAAAGGGCGATTTATTATTTAAGTAGATAGTTAACAAAACGTGAATGTAATTATTCTTCCTTTGAAAAATTTTGTTTGGATTTATATTTCACATGTACGAAATTGAGTGCTTATTTGTAGCCCGTGACAGTTTACTTAATTTCTAAAGTAAATTTGGTTAAATATACGTTTTCTCGCCATATTTTGCATCAAATGATAGACCTTTGGACCTTACCATTTTCAGAATTCGAAATACCATGGGAAAACTTTTTGGCCGATCACCCATGCCTCGATGTACCTAAAGAAGTTGAATTGGAAGTCGATTCATTTGAAATAAAACCTTGGGTATACTTCAATGGGTCAAAAACTTCTGGGGGTGCAGGAGTAGGAATAGTTTTAGTAAACTTATTGGGGGTTTGTTATAAATTCGCTTTCACTCTAGATAGAATATGTACTAACAATTAAGTTGAATACGAAGCATTGATTGTGGGTTTGGAGTTATTAGTAGAGTTGGAAGTGAAGAACGTAATAGTTTGGGGTGATTCCGAATTTGTAATTTATCAACTGATTGGCGATTTTAAATTCCAGAGTAATTCTGTGATAGGCCAATACGAAATTGCCCAAGAGTTGGAGGAATTCGATCAAGTAGAACTTCAGTACGTCAACAGAATGTATAACGACCTAGCAAATGAGTTAGCCTAAATGGCCTCGGGCTATTCAAAAATAGTAAACTTAGATTCTACTTGCAAATATGGTGTGTTATTGCATAAGAAAATAAAGCTGCATTCGCTAAACTATGCATTGTTAGACGAATAATTATACAAGAAACGCTCAGACGGAGTACTATTAAAATGCATAAGTTTGCAAGAATTTAAAATGGTAATGGCTGAAGCACATGAAGGACTATGTAGGGCTCATCAAGCAGGCCAAAGAATGAGATGGTTGATTATTAGAAGCGGATACTTTTGGTGCAAAATAGGCAGTCATGCGTTCAGTACGCAAAAAGCTGTCTAGCATGTAAAAAACATGGCCCAATCCAAATAGTGCCAACAAGAGAGATGACACCTATCATAAAACCCTAGTCATTTAAAGGTTGGGCAATAGATTTCATTGGAAAGATTTATACCCCATCATCCAAGCAGCATACATTCATAATAGTTGCAACAGATTTCTTCACTAAATGGGTGGAAGTTGTGCCATTAAAAGAGATCTCTCAAAAGAATATAATAGAATTTATTCATGATCATATCATCTATAGATTCGACATACCAAAAACTTTAATGGTGGATCATGCAACTTCTTTAAACGAAGATCAGGTGAAGGAATTCTTGAGAGAATTTGGAGTTAAACTGGTAAACTCCATGCACTATTATGCTGAATCTAATGGGCAAGTAGAATCTTCTAATAAGATTCTGAAAAATATCATTAGAAAACTGATAGATGAAAATGCTAGGAATTGACACGAGTATTTGAATAAGGCTTTATGGACTTATCGGACGTCGCCACGATCCAGTACCAAAGTAACTCCTTTTCAACTTGCTTATGGTCAAGAGGCAGTTCTTCCTATGGAGATTAATGTGTAGTCAATCAGAGTGAGATTGTAAAATAATTTAAACAATGAAGAATATGTGGAATTGCTGGTACAAAATTTATTAGAATTGGACGAATTAAAATTGGACGTTCTAGATAGACTGTAAATCTAAAAGCAAAAAAAAAAGGCTAAGTACTATAACAAAAGAGTTATAGCCAAGTTTTTTTTAGCTTGGGCGACTTAGTTTGGAAAACTATACACCCTTTGGATAGCAAAAATCCAAAATACGAGAAATGGTTACCTAACTGGGAAAGGCCATATAAGGTAAAGAACGTGTTACCTAATGGAACTTATCATTTAGAAGATTTGGACAGCACAAAACACGTAAGGTCTATTAATGGTAAATATTTAAAGAAATATGTTCCTTCCTCGTGGGAAAGCGAGCAAATATAAAAAGTACTATGCCTACACAAAATAAAGATGCTGAGTGCACACCATAATGTCAGGACAAAGTTGGACGATCATGTTCGAAATAAAAACAAAGAACAAAATACGTCCAAATAAAATCTTTATTATTATAAAATGTCTTTACGAGTCAGGGGATACAAATACGAAAAATCTACTAGCCGCAATGGAAAGTAGGCTACTATTGTTCTCTTATCAACTATTACAAAGGGCATAAGTCAATCTTCATCGCCTCCCCAAAAACCTAGCTGCAAAGACAAGGGAGCGACCTAAGCAGAGTCTTTAGCAAGCTTCCGCCATCGCCTTCCTAAATGCATCGCTGCAAAAGCAAGCGTTGGAAGCAATCACAATAGGCAAATGGCCAAAAGAAGCACTCTCAGCAAGCTATCACATCTCATCAGGAACTCCTAGTGGAGAACATAAATGGTGAAAAAAAGAGAAGATTGGACGGCTCATTTATGTAAAAAATGGAAACAATTGACCTCTTGGACATGAAAGATCAATTATTCGTATTCTAGATGATGATGTCATGTTTAGATTGATGGAGACTAGTGATGTGTTCCGAACCCTCGACAATCGGAGTCACAGCAGGCTTGACAGAAAATTAAATATTCAAGCCAAAATAAAAGTGCAGTCCAGTCAACCATGTCGGAATTGGATGGATAATATGTGTTTTTCAAGTAGAAATGGCCCACTAAGCAAAACTCATGGGCAAAAGCCCTTGAGCCCATTGATTTTAGGGCCAAATTCCATCGTTTGGGGCTTCAAATTGGAAAATCAATGATGCAGACGGAAATTTACTATATTTCCATAATTATAGGATTTTTAATTATTTTGTTTCCATTTTGGTTTTTAGGTTATTTTCCTAATTTAGTATTCTAGTTTAATTAGAATTCTATTTTGAGTCAATTAGCGGTTAGGTTATTTTGCTTATTTATACGCTTTTTCCATTCATTGTAATGCAGACTTTGATGATTGAATAAAAATAGATTGAATGTTTTTCAATTGTTTAATGTGTGGATTCACATTACAAACCCAAACTTATCAAGATTAATTATCTTGTGGCGTTCGTCCAGAACTTATCAAATATTCGCGAGAGTATTTGTGGCGTTGAAAATCAGAGACTTATCAAGGAGATTGGGCAAATCTTTGTGGCGTTTCGAAAGTCGTGGTTCTTTATTCCGCATCGTCAAGCCACCGCGTCGTCAATATCAAGTCATGATTCATCCGTCCAACCACAACCTGAGTTCGGAACTTTCCGACGTTTCTTCCGCATCTCGAACCTCATCATCTGGTATCAGAGCTGGACTCTGAATTCAGGTTTTTCTATCCAGTTTAATTTTATGTTTATCATCGAGTCCCATAAAAGTTATCCATATCTTGTTGAGTGTTTTGTTTTCATTTTTTTTTGTTCTTCTTGTTCTTGAGTTTGTTGAGTCTTTAATCCAGAAAATCGTTCCAATTTTTTTTTTAAAAGTGTTTGTTTTGCTTAATTCTTATCCGAATTAAGTTCCGTTTATTTTGTCGTGTTCGTTGTCAAATTTTCGGAATTATAAAAAAAAATAAAAATAAAAATTATTTATTTTATTTATTCCGAAAATTCATCCGTTATTCAAAAAAAAAAAAAAACTCGTTCCAAGATTCAAGAACCACTTTCTTGAATTTCCTTAAATTCTTGATATTTGTTTCCTTCCAAATCAATAAAATTCGTTCTTGCTATTTGATGTCTAAATCCTCTTCATTCTTGATTTTTTTTAACGTCACATAAGACATGGATTATGATCCGGGCTCTTTATTCCAAACTAGATGTTATGTGGATCATAAGGGGTGCAGTTTGGCGATTGATGAAAAGTGCTTTACTAATTTCGTTAGTAACACCGTGGTTGAAAAATTAGGATTGCCCCTAGAACCACACTATAAACCTTATAGGATGTCGTGGATGAGGAGTTTGGGAATTTCAAAGTAACCAAACAAGTTCTAGTGCCTATTGCCCAGGGAAGGTATAGTGAGGATGTATGGTGTGATGTAGTGCCATTGAAATCTTATCATATTTTATTGGAAAAACCTTGGAGACGTAGGAGGGAGGCTGTTTATGATAAGAGTATGCACACATACCAATTCCTTAAGAAAGAGAAAACATGCGTACTATACGGGTTGACATTAGAGGAAGCACTAGAAGATTCACGAATGGTAAGGAAGGAGAGTGAAAGGTGGTTTAATAGGAGGCATCGTGGGGATAAGGATATTGAAAAGAAGGAGGGGGAGTTTAAGTTAAAAACGGATAAACAAACTCCAAAATTTGATGAGGAGAAGGTGGAGTTGGGAAGCGAGGAATTGATTAGGAATGAAATTGTTGATGATAAGAGGAATGAAACGAAAGTTGATGTAGGAATTCAAAATTTGAGCTTTGAATTGGTAGATACACATTTGAATACCGTTGAGGGAGTGCATGAAATTAGTGATAAAAATTTGGAGGTAGAAGATGTGGTTGAATTTGAAAGTAAAAATTTTGAAAAAAGTGGTTGAAGATGCAAAGGAAGAACGAGGTGAAGAGGAGGGCCTCGTGGTTCTTAAAGAAGAATTGGAGATGGTGGTTTATCATGAATACAAGGATCCATACCTTGTACCTCATGAAGCTAACATATCCCTCCCCATTTTGTTTAAATCTTTTTTGCAGGTTAATTATGTTTGGAAGCTTCAACCACACTACGTATGGCAAGGGGAGTTCAAGCTTCATCTCTCCCATGTTTGCCAATCAAAGGATTCCAATTTATTGAACCCATGGCATGGAAGCAATAATTTTCCGTTTGATCCAGGAGGTGAAGTGAAACAACAGAAACAAAGCTATGATTCGGGACGAATCATCCTAAAGAAGGAGGGTATGATGTGTTCCGAACCTTCGACAATCGGAGTCATAGCAGGCTTGACAGAAAATTAAATATTCAAGCCAAAATAAAAGTGCAGTCCAGTCAACCATGTCGAAATTGGATGGATAATATGTGTTTTTCAAGTAGAAATGGCCCACTAAACAAAACTCATGGGCAGAAGCCCTTGAACCCATTGATTTTAGGGCCAAATTCCATCGTTTGGGGCTTCAAATTGGCAAATCAATGATGCAGACGGAAATTTACTTTATTTCCATAATTATAGGATTTTTAATTATTTTGTTTCCATTTTGGTTTTTAGGTTATTTTCCTAATTTAGTATTCTAGTTTAATTAGAATTCTATTTTGAGTCAATTAGCGGTTAGGTTATTTAGCTTATTTATACGTTTTTTTCATTCATTGTAATGCAGACTTTGATGATTGAATAAAAATAGATTGAATGTTTTTCAATTGTTTAATGTGTGGATTCACATTACAAACCCAAACTTATCAAAATTGATTATCTTGTGGCGTTCATCCAGAACTTATCAAATATTCGCGAGAGTATTTGTGGCGTTGAAAATCAGAGACTTATCAAGGAGATTGGGCAAATCCTTGTGGCGTTTCGAAAGTCGTGGTTCTTTATTCCGCATCGTCGAGCCATCGCGTCGTGAATATCGGGTCATGATTCATCCGTCCAACCACAACCTGAGTTCGGAACTTTCCGGCGTTTCTTCCGCATCTCGAACCTCATCATCAATGGTACGAATCAGGGTGGGCTTGACGGGAAAATCTATAATTCAAGCCAAAACAAGAAGTCAAGCAGGTTCGGAGAACGTCAAAGATTAAACATTGCTTATACGAAGAAGGTTCGAGTCTAAACCAAGTGAGCAAGCCAAGAACAGCTTTATGATTCGGGACGAATCATCTTAACGGAAGAGGGGATGATGTGATCTGGAAAAGAAGCAAAGAACAATGTTATGATTCGGGACGAATCATCTTAAATAAAGAGGGGATGATGTGATCATGAAAAGGCGACAAAAAAGGAGAAATCAAGACACAGGCAATTCAAGAAATGGGAAATATGTACAACAGAATTTGCAATTTTATAGAAGGACATAAGGCAAAGAGATGGAATGTGAGTTGTAAGGTACATTTATGATAGACTTGAAAATCTAAATCTTGGAAAAGAGAGAAGTCAGAATGCCAGAAGTTTTATAAAGCATGAACACGGTTGAATATGGAAAAATTAATAGTTACATATTAATTATGTCATATTGGGGGATAATTGTTGACATATAAAAATGCTCAATTAGGTGGCCCAGCATACAAGACCCAAAAACATGATAGCCCATTACAGATAAAATGGGCGATGTGATGGTACTGGGCAGCACTAAATGCTTGGGGGATAGGATGAATGCAAGAGCGTTGATTGGGCGACCAAGTTGGATAAAGCAGAAGGAGCGGTTTTTGGGATTCATCCCACGTTTCATCTGTTCATTAAGCAGCTGTTTTCACGTTCTAGGCAGTTGGAAAGGAGCATGGGAGTTACTTGAAGCAAGATAGTAGACGACGATTATGCAATATGGTGGGCAGCAGTTATTTCATGCAAGTTACAAGTCAGGGGAGCAAATCAGAAATTCAAATGCTAGGAAGCAGTTGTCAATAATTGTGTATATATAGTAGAAACGTAGGTGTTTAGAAGGACCAATGAATCAACTCTCAAATAGAGATATGTAATTTTCTTTATCTTTACTTTTTTTGTCAAATCTTAGTCTAACTCCTGTGCTTGCTCCCCTTAGAGACATTTTGTTTCTCGTTGTAATCTTCATAAATAAAGCACTTCTCTTTGTGACTTTATTTCAAGAGGTTGTTATTTTTTACACATCATCTGAATCTTTTTAATTTGCTAGCGAATTTGCGTGAAACATAATTACATAATTCTTTTTAATGGATTGGGGCTCACCTTGGCTCCGCCACTGAATAGCAACTCTAAGAAGGGGCCATGGCTGGAAATAGAGCCTAGAATGTGCAACAACCAGCTTCTTTTGAAGATTCAATGTGAGAAGGACAGCAATTTTGTCATTTGGAAATTTGGCCCTTCACGTGTAACTAATGCAGAGGTAATTTCTAAGATGATTTTTGAATGCTCGTGGATTAACATGATTATTTTTGTTCAGTGAGGTAAATAAGAATCATAAAAGATCGAGTCACAAAGGCTGACCTAAACTGTACTTGGCATAGTCAAGGCTCAACATAACTCTGTGAAACCACAATTTACAAGAACATAATCAGATTTTTAGTAAATTTTAATATGAAATTTTGTACATAAACATAAAACTTCTTTCTTCTAATTACACATTATCTATAAAATCATAGACTCAATTTTAAGGAAAATGAGACGAGCGCACATGGTTTAAATGATATAACTAAGTTCATATAAGAAAGTTAGCCTAAAAAGTTTGTCGACAGCCTAAAATGTGACGGCCGATGAGTAGGTTGGAGCTTTTACGACAGCTTGAGGAGTGGTGCCTTCATTGTTTATTGTGTAGGGAAATGATATCATGTGTATTGGAGAATGGGCCCGATACAATTAATTGTCATATAAGATTTCATGACTCTGGAATTGATCGAGTGCCTACAATGGACACATTTTAGGATACTCACTGTGGGTGTTATATTGCCACGTGTCCCAAAAAATATAATAGGAACACGTGACAACATCACAATCACAGTGGACATATTTTATGACGTCCAATGTGACACTAAATCGAGATTGTTCATGACTCATAGAAAACAATATCGTGGTTCCATTATTTGACGTTGATTATGGTATTAGGGTATTGAAATAAGTAAACTGCGGAACAAAGCTTGAATCAATGAAAAGACTTTCCTAGACTAATTATACAATTTTGGAAGCTACTAATGATACGGATTTACATGTTGCATGTTACGTAAACAACGTAAGAAAGTATTTTTTGAATCTCATGAAATATATAGTTAAAAATGAGTTTGAAATAATAAATTTCGAAGTAAGGGCCAAACAAGAGCTAATTCTACTGTACGTCTTAAATCTCCTATTTATTGAAGAAGGTCCACTCATGTCATCTGTTTCAGAGGAGACAAATTTGGTCCATTCTTGTTTTGCATTGGGTCCAAACTCCATGTGGCCAGGTAATTATTGACGTACAATAAACCTCACCTCAACAAAATTTGGGTCCAAATTCAAATCATTTCCATGTAATTCAAAAACGTGCAAATTAAAATTTATGTGAAATAAGGAGGATTCATCATAATTTCTGTCTGTATTTAACCCAAAAACAAAAATAAATCTCTTGTTGGTCCCCTGCAGAATATCGTCACTGTGTCTGTCCCGTGGGAAGGTGACTAGACTGTAGAGAGAGTTCGATGTAATGTGATGAAATTTCTAGGGCCATGATGGTGATTCTAAATACTATTCTTGTTTCAGTTGTCACCACCAGCAACCAAGCAATCAAACAGTTATTGTTATAACGATGATTTTCATTTTTTTTTTTTTTTTTTTTGTGGACACCTTCAACTCTCGTGGAGTCCAAGTGAGATGCTCTTTATTTTGGGGAGTCAAACCTTAAAATTTCACTTCAATAAACTCTCTAATTTAATATTTTAATCTGGAAAGTGGGTTTGTCTCTCCAATTTTGGAGAGTCAAATTCACTATCTATTATTAAATACATTCAAGAAATTCTAATTTTCAACGATCTTACATTAGTTTTTTTATTACATACTTGATATCATTAGTTATTTATTTTTTTAAAAAATAAATATAAACTAAAAATAAAGAAAGATAATAAATATTTTTATAAAAAAGTAAAATAAAGAGTTTGTTGGAACTTTTAAAAAGTTTCGTTCTTTAAATTTAAATATTCTCTCTATTATGTAGAATTTGCTCTTTAAATATAAAGAGTTTATTGAAGACGCTTTAGAGGATTAAAAATGGGAAATTGCCTTTATGAAGAAAAAAAATTGAGATTATACCACATTTTAGACTCTGTTCAATGAAATTTTTGTTTATAAATAAAAAATGTTATGTTTTCGAGATAAAGGTGTATATGATTGAAAAGTGATTTAAGAAAATTGTGTGATTAAAAATTAGTTTGAAAAATGTGTTGTTTATTTTAAAAAAAAAAATGTTACCAAGAGACTTCAATGAACATTTCCAACTTTTTTCGTTGTTGCACACACATCTTCAGCTTTTTTATGTCCACATCTTGCTTCTAATGACGATTTCTGTTAGGGGTAAATATTTTATCAATATTTTTTTATTATTATTTGAAGATAGAGGGGAAATAAGTATTTTTATGTCCTCCTAACGATTTTATCTACAACAATATATGTTAATTAAAAAATAGTTGAGAATAATAATGCAAAAAATTGTTGAGGACATAAGGATGAACATGAGTAAAATTGGAGGACATTTATTACAATTAAATATGATAAAAATCGGACTATAATTTTCCCTAGAGGATAAAGATGGCAATCAGACAGGTATGAGTCGGGTTTGTCAAATCCGTACCTTACCCACTAGAGATTTACAATATCCATGTATGAGTCGGGTTTGCAATACCCGTACCCTACCCACTAGAGATTTACAATATTCATACCCTACCCATTACCCATTTAAAAATAGTGGGTCGAGGATGGGTCGAAGGCGGGTCGGGGACGGGTACGCTTCCATACCCATTTGAAACCCATTACATATTATTTATTTATTTATCTAATTTTTTAATACACGTGTTGGTGTGACAAATTCTAAAACTATATATATATATATATATATATATATATATATAATGGTCTCTGCAAGATATTAAAAAATAAATTTTTGACTCTTTTCCACAGGTAGTAACTACCGTTGATAAAAAAATATAATATTTTATTATAAAAACTATCAAAATCTAATAAAAATTAGCCAAAATTTCGTTACCAGACACGACATATTGAAGATTAAAGAAATTGATCTTACCTTTAACACACTTGCACTTATTTTTTAACGATTTTACTATTTTAAAAAATTACTTCCCAATGACAATATATGGTCATTTCTCTCCCTTTTTTTTTTAACAAATTTTTTCACACAATCACTTTTATTTTACATTCTATAATTCTTTAAGGAAATTAATTGGTATGCGGGTCGAGCATGAATTTTGTAGTAAAACTCACACCCTACCCATACCCATGTCGAGTTTTAACATTTACCTCCATGCTCGACCCAAAAACCCATTTAGTCAGGTAATCTCCACCCGTTTATGTCGGATCTTCAACGAGTATCGGGTCTGTGGGTAATACTGACATACCTACTTGAGGTAATAGAAACTATTGGGTAATTATTTTTTCGTCAAAGTTTTTGTTAAATGCACAATATTTTATTTTGCAACAAAGGTCCCTAATTTTGGTTATTTTGACATATTTCCAATGTTTTTCTATCACATACTTATATATCTTTAGAACCACACTACATGTATAGGGGTGTATAATAAGTTATAGGCCCCTCGTTGTAGCAGTAATTTATTTTTTTTGTGGTAATAACAGGTGACCAGGTTTATGTTTGCACTAATTCATCTTTAAAGAATTAAACTAATTAATTCATGTATCGGGTTTTAATATAATATATTTATAAAATAATTATAATTAATAAACGTAATTAACATCCTTCAATCGGTGAAAGTTTCAATCAGGGACCAAAACCACATCTTCCACCCTCTCTTCTCCTCTAACCTCTCTCTATTTGCTATCTCCACACCGGTGACACAGGCAGCACACCTCTCCTCTAATTTCTCATTTTATCGGCGACCATAGAAGCACTGGCAGTGGCTAAGGTTGGCGGGTAGCGAAAGTGCGGCGGTGCCTACCTGCGATGTGCCGTGAGCAACCAACATCATAGTCGTTGAGTGTTGATTTATGCTCTCTCCTGGTGCACGACGATGATCTAAAGGAAAATTGACATTTCCAAGGTGTGAAGTTATTGATTGTGGGTGTTCGAAGGTGCTGGTGCGGTAATGTTGACTGGGCCGGTGTGATTGTAGGCAAGGCGCAGGCTACAGCGTTGACTGGTCTGGTTGTTCCGATGGCTCAGTAGATGCGGTGGAGGTCATGTATGGTGCAATGTGAGTAGTGAGGGTGGTTGGAGGCACAAAGGTTGTTATGGCTGGGCAAGCATTCGAAGCTTCAGCCAGTTCGATAGTTTTAGTTGTGGTGGGGGCAGTGGTGGTGGGGGTGATGCGGTTTTAGTGGTGATGGTGAGGTGATGGGGTGGTTGTTTCAGTTGACAGTGAGATGGTTTCAATTGTGATGGTGAAGTGGTGCAGTGATAGTGGTGGTGGTGAGATTACTATTGTTTGTTGGTGGTGGCCGGGGGTTTGAGTCACATGTTAGATGTTCAAGTCATTAAGTCACATGTTCAAATAATGGGTCACATCTCACATATTCAAGTCATGCATTCAAGTAACAGGTCATAGGTCACATGTTCAAATAACAGGCCACATCTCACATATTCAAGTCACGCAGGCCACATGTGCCGGGTTTCATGTTAAATCACATATCACATGTCACATAATCAAATCACAAGTTCAAGTCACAAGTCACATGTTCAAATCAGGTCACATTTTCAAATTACAGGTCACATATTTAAGTCCCATGTTACGGTCACAGGTTACATTTGTTGCATTAAGTCACAATTCAAACTTCACATGTTAAGGACACATTACATAGGTCATAAATCAAAATTATCCAATCATAGCATGTCATAGGTAACACTCCATATTTCAGGTCACAGTTCAAGAATCATTTATATAGTGACAAGTCACACACTTCAAATCTTGAGGTCACATTTGATGTATTAGGCCATAGGTTACATTTGATGCATTAGGTCATGGGTTACACTTTAAATGTTCATGTCACAAGTAGCATTATGTTAAGTGTCACACTTCAAATGTTTAGGTCACATGTCACATTTGATGCATTAAGTCATGAGTCACACTTCACATGTTCAGGTCATGGGCCACACTTGATGCATTAAGCCACATGTCACAGTTTAAATGTTCAGGTCACATTTGATGCATTAGGTCACTGGTCATATTTGATGCACTAGGTTATGGGTCACACTTCAAATGTTTAGGTCACAAGTCACATTTGATACATTAAGTCACAAGTCACACTTCACATGTTTAGGTCACATGTCATGAGTAACAAATTTAATGTCAAATGACACAATTTATTTGTTGCAAATCACAGGTCACACGTCATAGTCCACAGGTCAAAGATCACATGTCACACTTTATACTTCAAACAAACTTCATATGCTCATATGTTACTTTCTTCTTGCACTGATAATAAGTTACAAATTCAAGTTCATAGGTCACACACTTCATATCTCAAACGTGCCATTGGTTCACAAATCATGGTCACATCTTCTTTGTGCATAAATGAACTGTTATTGATTTAAGTTCCAAGGTCATAATTCATCTATTGCAAGTTACTAGTGGTCACAGATCAATATCAACAATTTACCGATTCAACGTAAGTTACAGGTTTTATAATTTTTTTTATTAATTTCACAAATTTTAAATTATATATATATATATATATATATATATATATATATATATATATATATATATATAATCATCAGTTTTATCATATCCTATCTTTAAAAAAGTGGTGATTGTAAGTCGGAGATGATGGCGGTGGGGGTGGAAGTGGGACGTCGAAGATGGTGGTGGCCTTGAGTCAAAGGTCATGCTAGAGGTGGTGATGGTGATGACGACGATAGTTGGTGGTGGTGGTGACAGCTGTGGTTTGTGGTGGTGGACATAGACGTGGTGGTTGGTGTGACTGGTGTCAACGTTGATGAGGTGGGTGTTTACAGAATATTTGAATTTTGGTGGGGTGGGTGGGGGTGAGGTAGGGGTGAGTGATTTATATAATATATTAATTATTATTATTTACAACCTGATTTTTGGAGTTTTAAACTTATTTCCTTACCTTTGAAATGTGTTTTGTATTTATCCTTTTTTTTTTTTTAATAATTCTAGGGAGACATTTTAAATTAACATCTTTAAGTGACATTGTGACATATCAAATATACATTGGATGATGTAAATAATGATCCTACTACTTACATTTTCATTGTCAAATGTATGTACGTCACGTCACAATGTTACTTAAAAATGTTAATTAAAAATGTTTCCCTAAAATTACTCTTTTTTTTTTTCATTGTAGCAGTGCTACAACGAGGGCCCTATACAAATGATTTTTTACATATCTTTAACCTACAATTAACACATCACGTCTTTAGAGGCGATTTTAATCTAAATTTATTTTTTATCGTGAAAAAATCATTTTGTCGACTTTTTGTATTATCTTCATATTTAGAAATACTCGGGGTAAATAAGTCTTTTAACTCTTTTCAAACAAACTTTTTGACTATCGAGGACACGGTATTCTAATTCATAAAGATTGTAAATATACCAAAAAACAAATTTAGGGATACAAGTGCAAAAATATGTAAAGTTAAGGACGAAAGTAAAATGTGTTACAAAAGTAAAAGTTTTGAAATGAATATAACAGAAAGTTTATGGTGCCCCCTCCCCACTCACCAATTGATGAGTGAGGGTTGTGTGTCACTGGGGTCTTGGGGGAGACATATGTCCCTTGTGGCCCGTGGGTAGCTTAAAATTCTTTGTGAATATAATTACCTTAATTATTTTGTGAGCAAAATTTATTCCATAAATTTTGTGTAAATCAACTTTATGGCCGTTATATTGGTTATATAAAAATAATTTTAAAACTTAATTAACATTAAATCATAATTAGAACGTAAAATCAGATTAAAATCATTGTATATCAATTTCTTGACCAGTCCTCTATTGAGGAGGCAAAAGAGAGTTCTAGCCTATGTTCGGATAAGATAGAGATGATTATAATATGTTTTTTCGCGGATTTTGAGGTGGATGTAGGGTTAAAAATTGGAGAGAGAAAATATGTGTGGTTAAAAATTGGTATGAAAAATTAGATCAATTATAAACTCAATTATTGAAGTAGGGTATTATTGGCTAGATTAAAAGATCTAGTAGACCAAAGTTTTTATGATTTTTTTTAAAATCAAAGATCTTGTATATAATGAAGAATTATATGAAAGAAAAAAAAAGATTTTTTAACAATTAAAAAAAAAAAAATCTAGGAACAACATAGGATTTCAAACAAATTAATAAATTAAAACTAGAGGAAGTTATTTCATGGTGGCGACCGTCAAAAGAATTTCCAATTTATTAAATTGCAATTTTTTATTTTTATTTTTTCATTTCATTAACTAACAACCATTTCACTTGTTTCAGAATTATAATTGGGCATGTACAAAAGATTGAAGCAATCTTCAGATTTCTTTTTCTCTTGCATGTTCTGGATTGCCGATTAGCCCCTGTTTGGTAAAGTGTTTATAATTTTATTCATAAACAATACATTTTCTCACATCATTTTTCAATTACGTACATTTTTCAACATCACTTTTCATTCTCAAAACAATAAATTTTTTGTTTACTAACAATTTAATTTTTTTACCAAAACAGAGGCTAAAGCATATGAAATTAAAAATTCGATTTTTGTCAAAGTCAACAATTAATCACAACCATATATTTTATGGGTCCCACAACTTTTTAATCACACATCTCATCAATTTTTATCAAAATTTGCTAAATATCTGATTTTAATATCTACAAAAAAAAAAAAAAAAAAAAAGTGTCATTTTCCAAATTATTGAAACATTTTTTTAGTACTGATATGGCAACTAAAGCTAAAGAAAATAACATCATTCTATTGATGGAGTGATGTTTTTTTTTTTTTTTTTTTTAAATATCTATAAATTTCTACAAATTTTGATATCAATCTCACATAACGAACAAGATACAAGATTGCACTCAAGATATTTACTTGTCTTCAGTAAACTAATCACCTATCAACTAGATTGTCATATCAACATTATCTAAAGATCACTTCCACTTTAAAATCCATGTAACATGTAGCGTCCATTCAAACATCTAAGGTAGCTTTGGCACTTCTTCCAAAAATATTTATAGCAATTCGAACCAAGTATTTTTGAAAGGTAAAAAAATGGTGACTACAGTAAAAATGAAGAAGCTTACATTCAAAACCAAGTCAGCCATATATATCAGCAATATTAATAAGGACGATCTGAGACTAAGTCAGCCATATATATACATTGCCATAAAAACCTTGTTGTACATTGTTAATTCACTTTTTACCATTGTTAATTCACTTTTAACGGAGTGCTTCTAATATGGGTTAATTATATAATAATTAGTCACGGGACAGATCCAATATTGTGATTCGGTGAGGGCGAAATTAAATTATGTAAAAAATAAATTCAACTAAGACAACGATTATATTAAAAATGTAGTACTTCTTTACAATTATTCCTTACCGTTGGTAAAAATTAGCGTGCACAATTATATTCTAATAATTTACCATTTATATGCATAAAATTGGATAGAATTTTGACTTACCGAAATTGAATTCATGAAGTAAAAACCAAAAATGCATTATATGAATTTGGTCGAGGCAAGAGTTCAATTCTTTGTCCTTAAGACGATAATGTCTCGCTTGGGTGCTAACGATTATCCGACATTTGTATAATGATCACGTCCTGCAATAGGAGCACTCCAAGTTACGTAGACCAACGAATCTTCCTAATGTTTTGAATTCTCTTTATATGAAACTTGACTCCAAATAAATGCACAATATTTTGAAGTGGACATGCAATCAAAAACAAATGAATAATTGAATTGATGAATTCATAAGAATGAATGAATTAAAACCCAAGCATATGAGGTCTATATATAAATATTATTGATAAGTGTGTTTTATACACTTATCTGTATGTCTAAATTAGAAGAAATTATTGTCGTTTTAGAATATATGCTCCTTAATTTGTATTTATTTGTTTACTTTTCAGAAAATGTCCCAATGGAAGAAGAATGAAGTAATTAATGGAAAAATGGACAATATTGGATGTTAATTGGAGTTTAATTGAGTAAGTGAGAGATATGTGACGTCAACCGAGAAGGTCCATGGTGCTCAAGTGAACAAATCAGAGGTTGGAGGACCTAATTAAAGGATTTGAAAGCTTAAATGGGCAAATCTAGAAGAAGATAAAGTTTGGGGACTAAATTGCAACAATTGAAAGTTGAGGATTGAAGGTACAATTAAAAGTCAGTGACCAACTTACACAGTCGAAAAAAGATGGAAGTCGCGATCGCTGGATACATAACACGCGATCGCGAGAAGATGCAAAATTGTAACCCGAGAGTTTAAACGAAGTCCACGCGATCGCTAGGGTTGAAGCCACGCGATCGCTTGCTTATTCGGCTGAGCCGACTGTGTTGATTTTTCTCGTGATTTTCAACATAATTCTCTCTTTCTTGACCTAGATTTCTCCAAAACCTATATATACAACACATGAGACACGAAATCTGGACATTTGCCTCTCCATAGAACGAGCTGCAACAGAGATTTAAACATAAAATTCTTGGAGATTCAAGTATCGCGGAGGGGTGTGAATTGAAGATAATAGAAGAATTGAGACTTGGTGCATGCTTTCCTTTCTTCTTGTTTTTAATGAACGTTTTATTTTATTGTTATTGTTTTTTAATCAAGATGTGTAACTAAATTCTATGTTGGGATGAACGATGTAACTTAGTTAATTATTTTAATTTCATATTCCTTGTTTTAACGCTTGAATGCATGTGTTGATTTATTATTATGTTTAATGCGTGAATGAACTGACCACTCTTTCATGATTTCATGTGTTATTTTCATAATCCGAGAGGTGAGTTAATAATATAGATCTAGGTAATAAATCCGGTAATTGAGTGAGAGATAGAGATATACTCTTGTTATTATGGCGATCCTGTGTGAATTCTTGTGTGTAATGCATCTAGATAAGGAATATTCGGACCTGCTGTAGAGATAGAAGGTTGACTTATTTAGGTAGGATTGATTTAAACTCGAGAGAGGAATCTTAATTTGAATTAGTGAATTCGACCGAGCACATATTTAGAAAATAAAATCTGGAATTGGAATTGATTTAATTGGTTAGGTGAATTCGTAAATCCCAACTACCTTACAATCGTTTTTAAAATAAAAACCAATTCGAAAAGTTAATTCTTTTGTTTAATTTCTTAGTTTTAGTTCACAATCACAGATTCTCTTTGTCTGTTTAAATAAAGTGTAGAACTAAAATATTTCGGTACTTAGTAAACAGTTCTCGTGGGAACGCTCACTCGACTCAAAAGTCACTTTATTACTTGATTGCGATATCATATACTTGCGATTTTATACAACAGTTACAAAGTTGTGTCTCAAAAGACATATCTTTTGAAATTTGATTCTAATTGAAGAGACACACCGATTGGAAAATAATCTATACAACTTCTAAAAGTGGCTTAAATGAAATTTTTTTTTTTTGAACATTTCTACACTTATAACTTTTAAAATTTTCATATTTACCCTTAATATTATTTAATGAATAATTATTTTTTCGTTTTATCAACAATGTCATTAATCTCAATACATTTACAATTTAAACTCTTTACTTTCTCACTAAACGCCTTTCAAATAAAGTCTAAAACTTTCAATTCTCATTTTTGTTTTTTGTTATTTATTTCAATTTATTATTTATTCTCACTAATCTATATATATAACTTCTAAAAGCGGCTTAAATGGAGAAACATTTTTGGACGTTTCTACCCTTACAACTTTTTAAAATTTTTATATTTATCCTTAATTAATGAATAAATATTTTTAATATTTTTCATTTTATCAATAATTTCATTAATCTCAATACATTTACAGTTTAAACTCTTTACTTTCTCACTAAAAGTCTTTCAAATAAAGTCTAAAACTTTCGATTCTCATTTTTATTTTTCGTTGTTTATTTCAATTTATTATATATTCTCATTAAACACAAATACAATTATATTTTTTCATAAAACTGAAATTCTCATTTCTAATTAAATATTAATATATTTTCATATTTAAGGAAATTATGAGAAATATGAATAGCATATTTTCTGAATTACATTTTTAATATTATGTTATTTTTTTCATTTATCAATAATGTCATTAATTAAATAAGAATATCTACAACCCTCATTCTATAACAAAAATCACATACTTTATAAAATTCAATCTAATATATTTATATAGTTACATAATTCTCAATTACTAATTTTCATTAGCACGTTTATAATTTTCAGAATCCTTAATATTCATGTATGTTTTTCTATACAACTTCTAAAAATTGCTTAAATGGAAATTTTTACCCTTAATATTAATTAATGAATAATTATTTTTAATATATTTTTTTCTTATCAACAATATCATTAATCTCAATACATTTACAATTTTAATTATTTACTTTCTCACTAAAAGTCTTCCAAATAAAGTCTAAAATTTTCAAATTTCATTTTTATTTTCCATTGCTTATTTCAAAATATTATTTATTCTCACTAAATACAATTATATTAATACACTATTATAAATGAAATAGTAAAAAATCTGATCATGATTTTTTCATGAAGCTAAAATTCTCACTTTTAATTAAATATTAATATATTTTCATCATTAAGAAAATATTGCGAAATATGAATGGTATATTTTTTGAATTATATTTTTAATGTTCTATTAATTTTTTCATTTCTCAACATTGTCATTAATTAAATAAGAATATCTATGATCCCACTCTATAATCAAAATCATATGCATTATAACATTTAATCTAATACATTTACATAGATACATAATTCTCAATTACTAATTTTCATTAACACATTTATAATTTCAAGAATCCTTAATATTCATGTATATTTTTACACAAAAATGAATTTAATATAACGTGTACTATAACCCAATATAGCCTAACATAATTTCAAACAGAGTTCATCGAAGCCTAACGCCATATTTTTTTGAACTTTTTTTAGTCATTATTTCTCTCAAATTTGGATTTTTAATAAATTGAATGCTTTTGTGCACAAATAAAAGTATTAATCATATGTTGCTACGAAATTTGATCGCACATTATGAAGATTGAAGTATAAAAATTTTCAATATCTGTACAGATTTCATTGAAACCTATATGTACCAATGAAAGTTTTAAACTTATGTTGAATTTTTTATTAATAAAAATGTGATATCTCCTATTATATTTGTCTATATTTGTTTTAATAACTTTTTTATATTAAACAAACATGTTATCTTTTTTAATACTTCTAGGCTACTAAATTCTTGCTATACTATTTCAGATCACAATTGAGAATTTTACTCTCACGATTCAGAAAGGAAAAATATATCAACTTTATCATGAAAAAATTAGATCATGGTAATCATACATTTCCAAATGTACAAGATGAAATTGAAATCAACTAGACGACAAACAACAATATTGAGGAGAATTAATGAAAATGACATCTATCAAAGTTTATGCATTGATGAATTCTCACAAGTCTCAAACTTTGTTATGAAGGAAAAATATTTGGTATTAAATCTTCATTGACAATTTTTTTTTTTTTTTTATAATATTTCGAATATTACATAAATAAAGCCTATAATTTATTCTCAAGTATTATCAATGTTGTTCTCAACATGAAGCTCATATTTGCTTTCATAAAATAAGTTATTCTAGCTAAAGTTTTGATTGAGAGAATAAAATATAGTTTTAGAAACTTTGTTTAAATGTTAAAAGTAATAGATTTTCTTAATTCTATTTGTCTTGCATGTTTGGCTAATTTCTTGAGAAGATCTCGAAATTTTTGTCAAACATAATTTCTAAAAATTACTTTAGATAGATAATTAACGTGCAAAACATGTTTAGACAACTAGTAATTTCAAAAGTCATGATCTCTCATATAAAAAGACACATTTTTTCATTTAATTCTAAATAATTACCCAATATTGTCACATAATTAGCAGCTTATTTCAAATTAATTTCTCATTCGCCAACTAATGATTCCATTTAAATAATCACAAAATATTGGTCAAAACCAATTTTATATACAAAGTTCCAACACTTACGACTTCTCATATTTTGAAAACATCGTATAATAGTCTCGTTATTTTTTTGCCTCAACATTTCTTCCTAAAAAATATAAATAAAAAAAAAAAAAAAAAAGCATGCTTGGAAACCCCCTTAACATCTAAAGTGTTACCTATGCTAATTGTTAACAGAAATTAACATCTCAGATTTTGAAATCTCCTTCATTCATGACTTAGATTACTAAAGAAAAATGTTTATAGTAACTAAACTTATATTTGCACGTCAAAGATTCAAATAGATGATTGAAAATTCCCTTTTGATCCAATAACAGAGCTTAATGAAAAATTGAAAATCAAATAGAGTACATATCAAATTAAAAATATATTTGGACGGTTGGACCTTTAAACATCAGAAAGCAAAATATCCAAGAACAAATCAAAGAGTGAAACGACAAATTTTCAACCAATCGAGTAGGCCACTCCTTTGAAATCTCTTCATCCACCCATCAACCACAACTGCACAAACCGACAACCAGTCAAGTATTGCCCTCAGGGCACATCTCCAAGTGGTGAAAGGCGGAGAAGGAAAGTTTCCAACCTAGCTTACAGCTGCCATGGCAAGGATTCGGATCCTGAAAAATGGATGAGGCCCTTGGTAAGCGAAGTTAAAAGACAAGCCTCCCCCCTTGCATCCTTGGAGTCATGTCCTACGATTTACCACCTTCACTAAGACCCAAAGTAGGGCATGGCAGGTGGGAGGTCTTAAGGTGTGGGCTACACCCCATAACCAGTCAAGTATTGTGTCAACCACAGGTTCACAAGGAATAAGAAAAACTTGCACAAAGCACAACACAAACAAAGATTTGCAATAAAAAATGCAAAGTTACAATTTACAAATCGTTAAGTTCTTGACTTTTGAGAATTTGAAATTCCAGTGCGTGATGGTAGACTGGCAGTGATGTGGTGGTTGATACTCAATGGACCAGTTGTAGGGAATCAGGTTGATCAAACTTGGACGATGAGACGAGGATGGAGTCGCGGTTGAGTCGCAAACTGTAGTTCCAAGTGATCACTTATGTAACGCCCCGAGTTCCGAGGAGTCGCGAACGTCACTTTTCTAAATTCTTGAATAAAACTTTTGTTGCGGAAAATGATTAAATATTGAATATCGCATTTATTGAATAAAAGTTTAGCGATAATTCAAACGGAATAAGTAAATTCGTACAAAATGAAAATTCTTGATAAAATGAAATAATTATTTCAAAGCTCATGACTTTTAAAAATATCAATTTGTAATTTTCCGTCATTGCCCATCATTCGCCACCGTCTCCGAAATCTGCAAAAAATGTTAAAATAACGGGTTGAGCATTTCAAAAATGAAATACTCAGTAGACTCATCGCCAGTAATTAATTTACAAGATAATTGAACACGTAATCATGTAAATAATGTAGTGACATTCTTTTCTTATTCATAGGCATCACACAGTGAACACAAATGAACACATTCTTTTCTTTTCTTGGCTAGCAGATAAATTATGCCCAGCATAACATAAATTATTTATCTCAAAAGAGATATTCTTTTCTCATGCAATTAAGCATAAAATCACACAAATCCACATAACACATGCAATTATAATATAAATCAATTAATGGGGGCGAGTCTACCTTAAATCCGACGAGTGCAAAGTTGAGCGGGAAACGATTTAAATCCTTTAAATCTCCATACGCTTCGTCTAGCCAATAAGTTACATTAGTCTTTTGAAATTTATAGTTTAAGAATGATAATTTACAATTTGAGGACTGAAATTGATGATTTGAAAGTTGAGGGACTAAAATGAGTACTTTCAAAACTTTAAGGACCCAATTAAAATGTTATTAAATTTTCAGGCTGAAATAATCAGATTTTTAAATTAAGGGATAGAGTTTTTAAAAATATTTGAACTCGTGGGTTGAAATGAATCATTTGAAACTTTAGGGACTACAATGGAACTTTTCAAAACTTGAAGGACTAAAATATAAATTTTCAAAAGTTGGGTCGAAAACTCAAAACAATAGGGTTGAAATAATATATTTTAAAAATGAGGAGCTGATTAATACTCATTTAAAACTTAAGGGCTGAAATTAAAAGATTTAAAGCCAAAAGGACCGAATCAAATAAATTTTATAAATTAGGGACCAAGGTGCAAATTTCTGAAAGTTATCAAAATAATAAAATCAAAATATATCTCGTCTTTCTCTCCCTAATTCAGATCAGAGAGAAGGTTTGAGAGAAATGCGAGGGACAGGGGTGCGATGGGGCGTCACTGCCGGTGAAACGCCGCGTTCGAGCGGCGGCGGTCAAGCTATGGTGTGAGTGTGAGAAAATAGAAATGTTTTGGGTGTTTTGATGGACGAAACCGAGGTCTTGAGAGTAGGGATTGTAGCTGCGATTTCCGGTGGAACTTCGATCGAACACTCCGGTGACTGAGGCAAGGTAATGGGTTCACTTATTTCTTGTTTTGAGTTTTGATTTTGGGTTGGGATTTCGACCGGTTTGTGGGTACGGTGATGGTGATGATGAAAAGGGGTTGCGCAGTGGTGGTGATGATTCCGGTGGTGAAGGTGCAAGTGTTGGAATGGTGGTGTGGGTGGTGATGATGCTGAGTGGAACGGTTGGTGTAGTATTGTGAGGTTGGCTGGGCTGTGGTCAGTTTAGGCAGTTGGTTGGTGGTGGATTGGCCGGTGGTTGGTGAAGATGGGGGTCATGACATTGTGCCCTGTTCGTGGGAATTTGCAGTTTTGCAAGGAAAATAATAATGGAGGTTCGTGGTGATGCTGATTGGGTTTGGTCGATGGTGAAGGTTTGGTTATGGAAATTCGAATCATAGGTAGTGTGCTAGGTTCGACTGTGGGTGGTTTGGTTTGACATGTGATTGGGTGCTTACAGTTGAATGGGTGTGAGATGCTGAAGAATTGTAGTAGAAAATTACCAGAAGGATTGTCTGGCTTGGGTGAGTTCGTGTAGAATGAAAAATGAGATATATGTCACGGTTGGTTTTGCTGATATTGGTAAGTTGCGGATTGCTTGCTAATTGAGGATGGATTGCAGGGAGCTGGATGCAGGATTGAGGGCTGAAAGAGGCGATGCAGATTTGGACATCTGCAAGCATAATCTCTTGATTGAGGCTGAATTGTAGGATTGCAGTAGGATGGCCATGGTTATTAAGGAAAAGAGGGAGAGAATTAGGGAGTGAAGATGGAAGGGGGGTGGAATTGTTGGAAATTAAGGATCCTCACTGAAATGCTGGAAATTGAAATCTGAAAAAAGGAAGATTGTTGGCGTTCGTCTGACTGGAAGAATTGCAGGGAAATATTGAGTGATATATGTTATTTTTAGGGGTAAATTTTATGGAAATGTGGGTAAAAGAATCGTTCATACCAATTGGAATTGTGCTAAAACTAAATTTGGGGATTAAAGAAAATTTAAATTGGATGAGGTAAAAAAAATGTGGAAATACATGAATTGGGACTTTAAAATCATTAAGATTTAAATTAATATTTTAAAATGGTGACAATTGGAATATTTTAAATAAAATTTGGAAATTTAATTATGATGAAAATTAATTTGATTTCATTTATAATTTGGCTAGACGACAACTCTTTTAAATTAAATTGGAGAAATCGTAGCGACGCGCATTTAAAGTTTTAAAACATTTTATTTGAAAGAATTGAAAATTCCCGGTCGCTACAACTTAAATTCAAAAGTTGCCTCGTTAGTCAATGAATTTTACAAAATGTAATGCTATTAGTCAATGAGCAATGTGTGAAATTACAATTTGTAAAGTTTAATGACAAATCAGGAAACTTTTGAAGTTCAATGATCACATTAAAACCCTTTACAAAGTTCGGAGACTAACATGAAAACTTTAAAGCTTCTTGACCACCTGAAAACATTATGTAAAGTACTAGCCTAGTATCTAATTAACCTCAATTTTGTCAATATTTATGTTTTTTCCTTTATCTGTATTTCTATCCCATAATTCTACACTCTCTAGCATTGCCAAACTTAGAAAAATGAATAACATTTTATCTCGGGTTAAGCGACAAGGTTATCTGTTGATCTCTTTAATGTCAAAGACGGTCAAAGTAGAAAAAACTCCTGAACCTGTTACACGCCTAGTAGAGTTAACAAAAAAATGAGATTATAAAAACAAATTGTTAGGCTCAAAATCAAATATGTTACCCTACGTTTGATCCTCTAATTCAACAAATATTGAAGCAATGCTATTTGTGCTTGATTCATCTCCAACGGATTTCACCTCCTTTTTAGTTACCTATTTGCCTCCTTGATATATACTTATCTTTGGGATAAAATACTATACATTTCTCTAAGTTTAGCGTACGGGAGAAAATAAAATTGTGGTAGAAGTACAGAAAAAGAAAGAAAAAGAGTAAAACGGTATGAAGATTGATAAAAATGGAGTTATTTACATAATTGGTTGATAAACCTTGCTTGATGTTTTTATGGGGTCATATAAATTAAAAAGTTTCCCCTTTAATAACTGAATTTCAAAGGTTTTTCGTTAATTACTGAACTTCAAAAGTTTCCGTATTAGTCGTTGAACTTCTCGAAGTTTCTTTGTTAATCACTGAGTGATGAATGAAATTTTTTTTATATAATTTTGTGATTAATGGAGAAACTTTTGAAGTTCAGTGACTTCCTAGAAACCTCTTGTAAAGTTCAGTAGCGAATCAACCAATTAGCCCCATAAATAGTTACCTTCTTTTACGTCGTTCACTTTCATGCCATAAAAATAGTTCAATTTTCTTTTAAGAAAATATTTAAATCACAAATATTTTCTTTATCAATCTATACGACATGTTTTAAAATTACGTTGTAAATATTTAGCTTTCACAGCGTGCCCCCAAAACGTATGTCATAAATGCTTTTTATTAATTAAACTGTTATGGCACGCATTTAAGGCATGCCATAAATAGTTTGCTTTTATGGCATGCTTAATATGCAAGCCAAAAATGAATGCCTAAAAGATACGTTTGTTGTAGTGCAGGAAAATAATTACTTTATTTAGTTAGTACACGAGAAATTAATTAATTGGTGGATCTCACGTATAACCACCAGGTCGTAGCAGAGAGTTTCAAATTAGACGAAATGTATTGAAACTATGTACTCCAGGCCAGTGGGAAAATGTCCACTTGCAATAAAGGGTCAAAAAAATAATTAATTTCTCCCTTATTGAAGAGTACAATCCCCGTTAATTAGGATATAGAGTTTCGATATTGATGAAATACTAGAAATGCTCTAAGTTGGGAGATAATGGTTGAGATTAATTTCCTAAAAAAATAAAAACAACTTACATTAGGGATAGCGATTTGAAATCCACAATACAACATGACTGATCTACTTGCCCTAGGCATCAAATTAGGTGCCTGACTGTGACATGTCACACCTCAAACCCCATTGTAGAAAATCCAGAATCACCTTCATAGTTGGTTCTATCGATACTCGTGTACTTGTCATCTGGCTCATTGTAAGTGTTGTCCATCCTGGAAACTTAGAAATTATTGAACGCAAGACATGCAAAGATCAAAAATAAAATTTATCAATCGAAACACATCGAACTAGATTACCTATTTTGAGAAGTTGGACACATTCTACATCATGAACCTCAACTCTTAGTGTAGATTTCTTTCATGGTTCCTAATATCCCTCTCCACACATCCAAATGAAGAGGGACCTCACGTATCTATCTCCATAAGTCGAAAATGTTGACATGTTGAAATATTTGCTTCATAATTTTTTATTTTATTTTATTTTATTTTTTGGTGCTTGAGACACCTCGATGAGATCTCAAAGTTCCCAGCTTGGAGTACCAAAGGGCATGAATATGTTCTTTTCCCAACTCATGACACATTATCCTTACAACAAATCAAATATGTTTTCCTTTACTTTAAGCAAACAAATAATTTTCAAAGATACTCATTCGTTTCATTTTTCTTTTACTATTCACAATTCGTGTACTAAAATCCTCTTATTGTGCATGTTGATTGTATAGATAATACGGCTCATCGCGTAATTCAAATTCATTTCCAACTTGAGAAATAGAACTAATAGTCACTTGTGGAATATAAACATTTTTATCATTCTCAAAATTCATTCCTAAAACAATTGTAACAAAATAATATACATTAATTTATTCCAGAAATTTTTACTAGTCTAGGGGGAGATTTGTAACCGAACGAAAGCCTTAGCTGAGTACATTAGAAAGAATAAATGAATAAATTCCTTTCGAAACAATAAAATTAAAGGACAAATGAAGTCGAAAATAAAACATAATAAGGAAAAACTTGTTGGGTATTTGACCCAAATTAATCAAGTGCCTAGTGAAACATAATGAGTGCCTAGTTGAAACAAAGGATGGTGGAGCTAATTATGGTATTTGAATGATAATTAGTCTTGACTAATTATGATGTCTTTGAATAATAATTAGTCTTGACTAATTATGATGTCTTTGAATGATAATTAGTTTTGACTAATTATGATGTCTTGGAATGATGATTATTTTTGACTAATCATGATGTTTTGGTGTTAAGAGAATTTCATGTAGAATCCTCTCTATAAATAGAGAAGGAATTAGAGGAAGAAACATACCATCACAAACATATGGGAGAGTGCTAATTAGTGTCACATTGTGATCAAAGAGAGAAAATTGTGAGCCTAGCATATTGTGAAGTTTCTTGTAACTCTTTGTAGTGTAAGTCAAAGGGTAGAAATTATATGCGGTAAAGCTCGTTTGTAGTATTTTCTCTGTGGTCTGTGGGATTGGGTTGGTGAGTGAAAGTCTATATATTTGTCACAATTTAATATATAGTGAAAAGCTTTGGCGAGGGTCCGTGGACGTAGGCATTTTGCTGAACCACGTAAATTTCTGTGTTCGTATTTATTTTCTTGTTTGCTTATTTTATTTTGAACATCGAAAGATCCTGTGGGAAAATTAAAGTGGGAATCGACGTGTCGAAATTCCCAACAAGTGGTATCAGAGCTACAGGTGGTTCAAATATTTTGAAGCAAAAGAAAATATGTCTGTGAAGTACGATGTGGAGAAATTTGACGGGAGAATCAATTTTGGCTTGTGGCAAGTACAAGTCAAGGATGTCTTGATTCAGGCGGGTCTACACAAAGCTTTGAAGGGAAAACCAACTGAGAGTTCTGACAAAGAAATTGAATCCGGCAAGACTGATGAAGATTGGGAAGATTTGGATTTGAAAGCTGCTAGTACAATACGACTTTGTTTGGCCAAGAATGTTCTTGCAAATATTCATGGGATATCTGCTGCTAAGGAACTTTAGGAAAAACTGGAAGAGTTGTATCAGACGAAGAGCTTGTCAAATCGCTTGTATCTGAAGGAACAGTTTCATTCGTTAAGAATGAGCGCAGGTACAAAAATCTCCGACCATCTTAGTGTTCTTAATGGGATTGTTTCTGAACTGGAATCTATTGGAGTCAAAGTTGAAGATGAGGATAAAGCGTTGAGGCTCATCTGGTCTCTTCCATCCACGTTTGAGCACATCAAACCGATTTTGATGTACGGGAAGGAAACGGTGGACTTTGCAGAAGTTACAAGTAAGTTGATCTCTGAAGAGCGACGATTAGGTGGAGACGATAATTCATCTAATAATAATTTGCTTGTTACTGAAAAGTGGAAGAGAGGGAACTCCATGAAGAAGAAGGTGACATGTTGGAACTGTGGTCAATCCGGGCACGTGAGAAGAAATTGTCCAAAAGGTGGAGCGGACTCGGCGAACTGCTCGAAGGACAATGCGACTCTCCTGGTGGAGGGTGGTGATGATGTACTCTGAGTAAGATGGGACATCCTCGTGGCATGATGTCAGTTGCCATGATAGAGGATGTGTTCTTACCGACACGGGTACTGTGTTCGCATACAGCATTGGTTTGGTTTAGATGCAAGGTATGTGGTTTTCTTTATGTCGATGGCTGATGAACTTCCAAGGAGAACCAAACATGGGAGTTGCACCATAAATTTCAGCAATTTTGTTTCGACATGGGCCGATGAAATTCTCGGAGTTCGTTGATAATTCTGAGTGATTATACTCATATGGTGGAGTATGAGACTGTCAAAGTGGAAAAATGCTTGCCTGTTACCCAATATTTGAATTTGGTTTTGGCTTGGACGAATTTGTGTCAAGGTGGAGATTGTTGGGTATTTGACCCAAATTAATCAAGTGCCTAGTGAAACATAATGAGTGCCTAGTTGAAACAAAGGATGGTGGAGCTAATTATGGTATTTGAATGATAATTAGTCTTGACTAATTATGATGTCTTTGAATGATAATTAGTCTTGACTAATAATTAGTCTTGACTAATTATGATGTCTTTGAATGATAATTAGTTTTGACTAATTATGATGTCTTGGAATGATGATTAGTTTTGACTAATCATGATGTTTTGGTGTTAAGAGAATTTCATGTAGAATCCTCTCTATAAATAGAGAAGGAATTAGAGGAAGAAACATACCATCACAAACATATGAGAGAGTGCTAATTAGTGTCACATTGTGATCAAAGAGAGAAAATTGTGAGCCTAGCATATTGTGAAATTTCTTGTAACTCTTTGTAGTGTAAGTCAAAGGGTAGAAATTATATGCGGTAAAACTCGTTTGTAGTATTTTCTCTGTGGTCTGTGGGATTGGGTTGGTGAGTGAAAGTCTATATATTTGTAACAATTTAATATATAGTGAAAAGTTTTGGCGAGGATCCGTGGACGTAGGCATTTTGCTGAACCACGTAAATTTATGTGTTCGTATTTATTTTCTTGTTTGCTTATTTTATTTTGAATATCGAAAGATCCTGTGGGAAAATTAAAGTGGGAATCGACGTGTCGAAATTCCCAACAAAACTTTGGCTCAATAATATGCAAAAAATTATTGTCGAAAATTAATGACAATTAGAACATAGAGAAACGCTAACATAGCTTCAAAATTATTTTAAATTTAGTTTACAATAAAAGGAATTGTTGTGGAAGAAGACCTGCAGAGCAAATCTTGAGAAAGTTTGGTGAGTTTTGGGGTAGGTCGGATGGGGTGGGGGTTTTTTGCGTAATTTTGGTGGGGTGGGGGGTGGGTGGGGTTGGGCTTAGAATGTGACATGATTTGTGTCATGTCACAGCTGGGCACCTAATCTGATGCCCGATTGGGGAAGCATGTCAGCCTTCAATTTGCTAAACATATTTACATTTTTTGGCAACGATCTGTTGCTTGAATCGTACAAAATATGTTGATAGATTCAAGCACATGTTCATACGATGTATTTAAATCTGTCAATATATTCTGTCAAATTCGGGCAATAGATCAGGACTTTTACATGTTTTTTTATAATATAATTTTTCAAATTATTTTTAACCACGTATATTTTTTTTCTATTTTTAAAGCACATATTTCACCTCGTAAACATTAAAAAACATATGTTTTTAAATACACAGTTTTTAACAAACTGAGCCAGTCTAGTTTAAAACTGGTTAAGTCTTGTTTGACAAATTTGCTTAAAAATATGTTTTAAATAGCACAATTATTCAAAATACTTTTTAATCAGACACATTTTATCTCTCAACTTTTAATCGCATATTTTACCTCAAAACATGAAAAAATATATTTTTAAACACAAAATTTTTCACAAACAAAGCCTAAATGTTTAGTCAATTGATTTTATCCAAATCTTTTTATCAAATTATGCGTTCGGAAATTTTAGTTATAAAATAAACATTTATAATTAACACATTTCTCCAATTTACTTTTTAATCACACATTTTTAAAATTATTTTTTAATCACAAGTTCTAACTCGAAAATACAAATAAAAAAAAAAGGCGGCTAGTAAGTCACCTAACACATGCTTAGTTTTTGTGAGTTTTCTTGATAAAAAGTGGTTAAAAATTGAAAACAGAAAATATGAATAGTTAAATGGTGGCATGAGAAATTATGTAATTTAAAATTTGGTTTAATGTACCGTCGTCGAACAATTCATATATTTATAAAAAGTACAATTTTTAATATAATTCTTTAATCACATATATTTTTCGAAGTCACTTTTTAATCATAAATTTTACTTAAAAAACACAAAAATAATAATAATAATAATAACAACGGCTTTAAGCTGCCGACACAGTCACTAAAACTTTGTCAAACAAATGTAGCTAAAGGGTATGTTTGATAACAACTAAAAAGTAATTTCCCCGGAAAATGTAAAATTAGGCTGTGTTAAATTGTCAAATTTACCCATTTTTCCAATTTTGACATATTTGATTGACAAGTTTTTTCATGGAATTCATTTTTTTTGGCATAGGTCAAATCAACCTTAATTCCTTGTTTTCAAGGAATTTATTTTTCAAGGGGATGATGTTTTATTTTCCATAAAATAAATTTAATCAATTTCGTCACGTTTGATCATTTTTGTTATTGTTAATTGATTTTTTTTCCAAAGAGGATGTTTTTTTTCCCATGAAAAAATCATGATCAATTCCGTCACGTTTGATCCTTTTTTGTTATTGTTAATTGATTTATTTTTTTCAAAAAATTAATATTATTATTATTAAGTACAAATGTTTGAGAAAATAAAAAAAAAAAATATTTTTTTGCTTAAAATATCTAAATTTTGTTTTATTTGCTATGACAAATAATGTTAACCAAATAACAAAAGTTAAAAAATTCTTCACTTTTTCTTACTTAAAAAATTAAATCAATCAAACACATTAAATTTTCAATTCTCAGGAATTCAATTCCCTATAATTTATTTTTTTTTCGCCCAAATTTCACCCATACTATCAGATTCAAAAGAAAATTTTTTCCACCTTTTGTGTTTGATTTTAATTTTTTTCATGGGAGGTTTTTTCTAGGTACAACATTTTTATAACACGTTTTACCCAATTAAAGGAAAATAGGATCCTTTTATCAGCTATATCCATTGCTGATACCATCTCTCTGTGTGTATAATATATATATATATAAAGAGTAAAAGCTTGGGATAATAATGAGGCTGACAAGGGAGGTAATCTTGAAAACTCTCTTGTTTAGCTGCATGTTCTTTCGTTTCTGTTGAACCTTCTTCAGCTTCTTTATACAAGAAGCTTTCATTTTAATTCCAAGTAATTTACTTCTTCTCTTCATATGCAGTTTCTTCTCGTACGTGGTGGTGCAGAAATTCAGAAGGAAAAATTAAGAAGAAGAAGAAGAGGTTAGTTAATGGATTACTCAACGCTCTCGTGGTTCTCAGAACTGGTAAGAAACTTCACCTAACACAGCCTCTCTCTCTCCCCCCCCCCCCCCCCCGCCCCCCCCTCCTCTTTTATCGGGTGATTAGTGGCTACCTTTTATCCCTCGGGTTCGTCCTTCTGAAAGTCCAGGAGAATAATTACGGTGTCACATTTGTAAACTTTGAGCAAAGAATATGTAATGCATGCATGGTCCAAACAGAAAATGGCAAATTTAAGAATATCAAGAACTGAGTGAAGTAATTTTACAGGGGATGGAAAATTCAAATTTCGAGGATCAATGTGGTTTCATTGACTCATTTGATGAAGATTTGGCTGCTCTTCTTGGAGAAGAATTCCCCACTTTCTCTCCACGAAGTAATTGCTCATCAACTCTGATTCGGAGTAGCAGCTCTTGCACCAATTTGCACACTTTCTCATGCATGGAAAAAAATGAAGTGGCCATTGAACCACCAATCCGTCGGCTTAATCCTGATCCCGTTTCTTCTTCTTCTACTCCAATCCTTCTCAATTTCGGCAGTGCGAATTCTCCTGAAAGTCCTCCGCCATTGAAGCTAAGCTCCTTGAATCCCAAAGAGAAAACAGCAGTTTCTGGAATGTTGAGAAATCCTGTAGAGGCTACTAAAAGTGCACCAACAATAAAGAAAACCAGTCGTGTCAGGCCTCCATCCCAAATCTACGATCATATACTTGCAGAACGAAAGAGGCGTGAGCAGCTCAGCCAGCAATTTGTTGCTCTTTCAACCCTACTTCCTGGCCTGAAGAAGGTGTACCTTTACAGTCCATTCCAATCATTTATGTCTATCTTCTTTACCACGTGTTCAAATTTATAGACACACACACACACAAAATAATAATAATAATAATAATAATAATAATAATAATAATAAATATTGACGTTCCAGAGGGATAAAAATTCTATACTGGGAGATGCTATCAAGTATTTGAAACACCTCCAACAGCGTGTACACGCTATTGAAGAACAATCAGCAAAACAAAACCTGGAATCTGTGGTTCTTGTCAAGAGATCGAGGGTTCTAATGGAAGACGAGGGTTCATCCTACGAGAGTAACAGTTCCAGTGAGAAGCAGTTGCCGGAAATAAAAGCTAAAGTGTGCAATAACCTCATCCATCTCAGGATCCACAGTAAGAAACAGAAAGGGGTTTTGTTGAAAGTACTTTGTGAGGTAGAGAAGCTCAATCTCAGTATAGTCAACATTAATGCCACGCCATTTGGAAATTTTGCCCTTGACATTACCATTGTTGCAGAGGTAATTATTACTGTAATATGCTCGTGGATTAATTGTTTCTACAAATTCTTAATTTAGAAAAGAACGTGTTAACTTGTAGATGGCGGAAGAATCCAGCTTGACCTTGAAAGAAATTGTACAAGTTCTTGACTCGGCCGTCCACCGTACAGCATAGCCATTGCATATAAGAAGAAAAATTATAAGATTTATAAAGAGGAGCCAGCCCGTGATTCCAAGATGATACATATGAATAGGGTTTCAATAATGTTTTCTGAGCAATTAGAGAAAATTATGGCAAGAGAAACTAGAAGAAATGGCAGATGATGGAGACGTTACAGGTTAAGAGTCTGCCGCCTCGTTTGCTTTCCACATATTTCCACACACCTCATATGAGGTGGGGGTCCAAAGAATAAATTTATTATTTTGTAGATCCCACCTCATATGAGTAATGTGTAAAGTTATGTGTAAAATTTGTGTGTAATTTTAGTATTTTTTAAAAGGGTTTTTTACTTCTCTACCCGTGGCGGGAGACAAATAGGCTGCGTTCTCTTTGTATTTCAGTTTCATGTTTTCATTTTTAAAAATGTTTTCTGTTTTTCACTTTCTGTGACTTTTTTCGAAATTGCTTAAAACGCGTTTGGTTTGTTATTTCTGAAAACTATCTTCGAAAATGAAAAGCTGAAAAATACGTTCTATTTAAAATTTTGAAGTAAATTATTTTTGTGTACTTGTAATTATATTGCTTGTGAATATAAATGAAATAAAGATGTCATATTTGAGTTGCACAACAAAAATAAATGAAATAACCACAATCATACAATTTGGTTATGTCAAAAAGTTCAAAAATTCATGTTGCCCTTCTTAAGTAATCGTTCCATTTAATACTTTATATATCCTTCCAGTAAGCACTCATAACGTTTAAAATTTAAGTTTCAATAAAATTTACAAAAATCAATTTATGTTAATTATTGACGTTCTTACAAAATAAGTGTCTACAATACAAAAATAAAAAAGAAATGTTTAATAATTAAGCACATGATACATCATCAGAAAGATGGTTAAATTTGGAGTTTGACGAAAAAAACGGAGTGCGATTCGGGGTTGTACACAAAAGTTATACATGTTTGAAAACAAAGACCTATAAAACAAATACGAGAATGACTAAATTGAAAGAAAAGTAAAATTTAAGAACTAATGTGCAAGAAAATCTGAAGTTGAGGGACCTAAGTGGCAAAGAAATTTCAAAATTTGAGGATTTAAATGACAAGTTTTGAAAATCAGGGACCAATAATGTAATTAAAAATGTCAAATTTTGACAAATTTCAATTTTTTTTGATTATTTTAATTATTTATTTATTTATTTAAGTGGAAAACGCGCATTTTTCGATTTTTCCACTTAATAGGTATAATTTTTGGAAAACGCGGAAAACGTGATATTCACGTTTTCCATTTCTTGTACAAATTTTGAAAATATCCTCGAAAATTTTTCTCAAAAACGGTGCAAGAGAACATGTTTTTCAAGTTTTTGAAAATAAAAAACGAAAAATGATTGAAAAACGTCAAAGAGAACCAAACTTATATTTCCATTATTCATTGGTTAAAGAGTCTCGTAATGGAGGGAGAGTCAAAGAGACGGCAGATGAGTCAATGAGACGGCTTTATAGATTTCTACATAATTTTATTTCAAAGTTTTATAAACTTTTATATGAATTTATGACTATAAAAGACTCTGATTTAAATTACAACTCATGTAGGATATATGCTCCTCCCCTACCATGTGTAATTAAATAAAAATAATTAACAAGTAAGTAATTTTTATATATAAGAAATAAAAAATAATAATATTTAGTATTACCAATGTGTTATACATATAAAAAATAAATAATGAATCAGTAATTTAATCTTTTAGCTTTTGTACGGTTTATAAATTTTGTTTATAAATAGTCATGTGTCAACATTTCATTAAATCATATTTTTTTAAAGGATAAAAATTTCGAATAGTGAGAAATTCTTGCAAACTATTTTTGAATTTTCAAAATAGTTGACCAATGAAACGAAGACAGGTCTCTGTTTATAAATAAAATATATAAATAACATTTTGCTTAACTTATGTTAAAAGAATTTTTTAATTCGTAGAAAATGGAGAGGGGGGAAAACATAGTATTTTACACACTGTACTTCACTTGGATTGTAACTTGTGAGGCCTAATTTGGTTACATTATCCTTGATTCTTGTTTGTATAAAAGGTAAATTTAAAAAGCAAAGAGTAGACTTTGCAAGTTTGACAAAATTTGACAATTTTTTGTTGATGTATTTCATAAAACTTGCAAGTAATTACTCATTTATTCACATCTAAGCATAATCAAACATAATAATCGATTTTGCAAACCACTTATAGAACGATTAATTATTTTAATATTTGTTTTAATAAAAAAAATATATTTTAATATTTGTAACTAATTATTTTGGTATATATTTAATGGACCTGTGTAGGCCTGGCTCCCTCTCCTTCCACCACTAGCTTCTGTTTTTTTAATGCAATTAGGGTGATACTCCACCTTATCTTGATTCTAATTTTCATTTGGACTACCATATTATCAAAAAATTACTTCAAACCATGTTTTTCAAGTTTTAATTTTATTAACCAGGCATTATTTAAAATAAAATAAAATCAAGTGGTCAAACAATTTTATTAAACAGGCATTATTTAAAATAAAATAAAATCAAGTGGTCAAACGAATATATATATATATATATGCTGTTAGGTCACGATTAAATAACGACAAATGATAACATCTTAATCTATATCTATATATCTATATCTTTATCTTTATCTTTATCTTTATATATATAAAAGTAGAAGTGAGGAGAGAGAGTCATTTTGGAGGGAAATTTGCATTTAATGATTCTCTCTCCTCAATTCTACTTATATATATATAAACTAGTATTTCACCCGTGCGATGCACGGAAGTTGTTATCCACAATATCAATTTTAATAAATATTTATAAATTTTAATGCTTATACATAATCAACACATATATAAATGCATAAAAAAATAATTTTCTATTTCAATAATTATTAGACTTTAAAAAATAATATACCTAATTCAAATTATTAAACACATCATTGAATAGTAAACGTCAATTTATATATTTAAATATTTGAATTTAATGAATAAAACTTTATTTACAAAAATAAGCAGTCAAAATAATAATTTTGAAAATCTCGCAATTATCATGACACGACAATCGAGTAAAGTTAGAAATCACGAAATTGTACCGAAAATCTTATACCCTGTAATCTTTAAAAATTTATAAAAAACAAGTACATTTAAAAAATATTAATTATTGTATTAATATTATTAACTTAAAAGAAATCAAAGTATTAACTTTTCAATATTAACCTTCGTTCAATAACTTTTTCGATAAATTATTTATAAGTAACACATTTTTTCAACCAACTTTTTAATCACATTAAAATTTAATGATTATACATAATCAACACAAATGTAATAGATATAAAAATAATTTCTCCATTCTCATCACATATTTAACATTTTTCTCAACTTTCATTCAAAAATACCAATATAATAATTAAAAATATGTGTTTAATCTTAATATACTACAATTGAACAATGTTGAAGATAAAGAAACTATTATATCATATAATCTTTGCACAATTATTAAAATTAAAAATGATTAAAATATATATATATAAGGCAATAAATGCATTAATATTTATCTAGATTTTGCATTCACATTTGGTGTATAACTATTTTGTATTTACATTAATCTCGTTTTGCATTCACACTAATCAAACCATATAAGGGATGTGTACTTTAGGCGGGAAAACAATAGTTTCTATGACAAGCTACACTTTTACTTTTATTAAAGACTAGTTAATCACCCGTGCGATGCACGGGAAGAAACGTTTGGATAAAGATAATTAAATACGAAATTAGATAAATCATTTTCATAAAATAAATAAATTTCGCAAATAAGAGATAATATCATCATTTATTGATTTCATATGACTACAAATTCTGGAATACTTCTTTGTACACATTTTGTTTGTTGATTTTGTTGTTCTTCCTTTCTTATCACAAATCAATATTTTTAATCTGGAACGATTTGTCACCCTAGAAATCACAATATAAAGTTATGTATGTGTAAGTACCAGCCGTTTAAGAAGAAATTCCACATGCAAGAATGATTGTCCCTGACTCTTATTGATAATCATGACATATGACACCATCAAAAGAAATTGTCTTCTTTGAAATCTAATAAGTATCCTAGAATCAGAAGGGTTCAACGATAACATTGGAATAAAGAACTTGTGTCTTTCATTGATGCCAGAAAAATTTGACCTTCTAGAACATGGTCGCCAAGTTTTGTAACTATCAACCTTGTTCCATTACTCAATCCCTGTGTATGATAAATATTTCTCAGAAAGAACTTGTGTCCTCACTTATCTGTTGCAAAGGTCCACCATGTGGCGCAATAGTGATATCCATGTGTCCAGGTAGTGTGTCAAAATCCACCGACAATCAATTCGGAAATTTCATCGACAATAGAAAAATCATATTAGCCATCATTGGTCGCCACCAACCAATAAGTATAAGTCTTAAATTTGAAGTGTTTCCTCAATCATCTTTTCTCAAACCGACCTAAATTGCCTTAACAATTTGTTGTATTTGTCTAGCATATCCTTCGAATCAGAAACTATTAAATCATGCAACATAGAATCGCATGATTCACTCCTACCCGGGGACATTAAAAGACATAAATTAAATTTTAGAATATCACAACAAAATTATCCGTAAACAATATAAATATAAAAGAAATAAATACATAATACGTACCTCACGACTCTTTTTCTGCTTTCAACCTCATTCACATTGTCAACAATGTAAAGCGAGCAAATTGCAGAGCTGAACCGTCATCAGACAATTGACTCTCAATCTTATGGCAATTTTGATCGTGTAATCTGAACAGGGGAGGTCATCTACCATCATTTAGCTCATTATTTATTCCCCCATAGAAGTGAATGAAAACATCATATTATATGTCCGAATGTTCTCAATGGAATTTTTAATCCTGTCTCCCTGTCATATAACAAATCTTTCAAAATTAGAGGATGATCTTCCATAAGAGAAATATTCACTTTCTCTTGTATACAATAAAGTAGGGGTGAACACATAAACCACAAAATCGAATTAAACTGTAACAAATGATTTGGTTTGTAAATATTCCAAACCACCTTAAACAATTTAGTTTAGGTTTCAATTGTCAAAATCGCTATTTCAAACAGCCAACCCGCCAAATTTTAAAAAATAAAAATAAAGACAAATGTTCAATTTAAAAAAAAAAAAAAAAAGCAATATACTTTTTATTGTCAACATATCAAAATTGAGGAGACAAAGATTAATTTGTTCAAATCCACAATCATTTGGAAATAATTTTTCCTCCTACAATTCATTATCATCATCCAAGATATTTTCTTAAAATAAAATTTTTAATATAAGAGCTAACGATAGTTTACTTCTATATAATTAGTTTGTTTGTCAACATGGATTGATTCACAACAAAGCACTCAATTAAAAACTTAATACTATTTTTGAGCTAGTTTCAACTTGAAATTTTAGATGAATATGTGTCTTTGAGCTCGCTTTGAAATATACTAATTTATTCATCGGCAATACGTGGTTTCGAACCGCACCAAATCGCAAAAAATAGTTTGATTCTATTTAGTTTGACTTGGAAAAATTCCAAACCGTTTTAGATGGTTTGGTTTGAAATATTATTAAAAATCGTGTTCACCCCACAACAAAATAAGAATTTCGAATTATGACATGTTTTATAATGCTTATTCACTCTCTCCTCGCACCAAAAATTTGCTTTGCAAAATAAATATTTAAATGTAGGATCTCCAATATCCATGTACACTGAACAATCAAACAATAGATGAAAAAGTTAATAATATAGATCATGCTATAAAAGATAAGATTTATTGTTTTGACCATTGACAATGAAAAAAATACGTATAAGAAACGAATTCGATAATCATAAAAAAAGAAAAAAAACTAAAATTGTGATTGTGAAAGATGCATCAAATTCATGGTATTATAAGTTTTTGCAATTTTTATACAACGTAATTGTTTTTTGATAAATATTATAATATAATATTGATCATCTCAATTATCAGTTAAGTAAATTAGGAGACAATTTACTTATTGTTATAAAAATTTAAGAATCATAAATATTGAATTAAAAGTATGATTATTTAAAACAAAATTTAATACAAATTGATTAAATATTCGATATAAATATAAATGAAAATTCGATATTAGATTTGTGTGACAGAACGAAATTATTCATCCATAAGATTTATACCAATAAAATATCAAAATTATTGAAAAAAATTATTTACGTATTAAATGTAACTTTCTATAAAAATACTAATTAAGTTAATAGAACGCAATACAAAGGAGCTCAAATTTTTAGATGTACTAAATAACTAAAAAAATAAGATTATTTATAAAAAGTTTTATACAATAAGATTTATTTAGTATTAGATGCGTGATACAATTTCGATATAATTTTGAACTGAAAATTTTGCATTGAATTTGTATGAATGCACACAAATACTTATTTGCAAAATTCAAAACATTAAAAGATAAAAAAAAATTATGAAAAGAGAGGTTTAAACACAAATAATCAAATATAAATAAGTAAAAAAAATCTCCATAAAAATATTTAAGTGGAAGTAACAGTGTGAACACAATAAAAGTTGAGTTTTGGTCTTTGGAGTGTGAAAACAATAAAAGTTGAGTGTGAAAATAAATGAAATATATATTATATAATATTGTATAAAAAATAATCATAAAAAGTTATGTCAAATTGGCGGGATGAGTCGATATTAGATTTGTATGACAGAACGAAATTATTCATCCATAAGATTGATACCAATAAAATATTACAATTATTGAAAAAAATTATTTACGTATTAAATGTAACTTTTTATAAAAATACTAATTAAATTAATAGAACGCAATACAAAGGAGCTCAAATTTTTAGATGTACTAAATAACTAAAAAAATAAGATTATTTATAAAAAGTTTTATACAATAAGATTTATTTAGTATTAGATGCGTGATACAACTTCGATATAATTTTGAACTGAAAATTTTGCATTTAATTTGTATGACTGCACACAAATACTTATTTGCAAAATTCAAAACATTAAAAGATAAAAAAAAATTATGAAAAGAGAGGTTTAAACACAAATAATCAAATATAAATAAGTAAAAAAAAAAAAAATCTCCATAAAAATATTTAAGTGGAAGTAACAGTGTGAACACAATAAAAGTTGAGTTTTTGTCTTTGGAGTGTGAAAGCAATAAAAGTTGAGTGTGAAAATAAATGAAATATATATTATATAATATTGTATAAAAAATAATCATAAAAAGTTATGTCAAATTGGCGGGAAATTCTCTTCCTTTAATATTAAGTAAGATAAATAAATAAAAGATAAAGACTTTTGTAGGAAAAATTATTATTTATTACATATTTAATAAGAGTTATAATAAATATATTATGTACAAATGTATTACATTGGAAATGAAAAAATTAGATTAATATATTTGAACATAAATAAATTTGATATCTATTTAATTGTGTTATGTAGGAAATGAAAAAATTGTATTAATATATTTGAACATAAATAAATGTCATATCTATATAAATGTGTTATATTGAAAATGAAAATTTTGGATTAATATATTTGAAAATAAATAAATACATGCTATATAAATTTGCTAACATAGAAATTAAAATTTTGAATTAATATATTTTGAAAATAAATGAATAAAATAAATATAGAAAAGATAAAGATTTTGTAGGAAAATTTATTATTTATTACATATTTAGTAAAAGTTGTAGTAAATGTAATATTTGTAAATGTGTTACACTGGAAATGAAAAAATTAGATTAATATATTTAAATATAAATAATGTGATATCTATATAAATGTGTTATGTAGGAAATGAACATAAATAAATGTGATATCTATTTAAATGTGTTATATAGAAAATGAAAAAATTGTATTAATATATTTGAATATAAATAAATGTCATATCTATGTAAATGTGTTATATTGAAAATGAAAATTTTGGATTAATATATTTGAAAATAAATAAATAAATACGTGCTATATAAATTTGTTAAGTTAAAAATGAAAATTTGAAATAATATATTTAGAAAATAAATAAATAAAATCATTGAAGTTTTACTTCCTAATATGTCAATAAATGAGTAGGTTCTTCAATAAGCATATTACAAAAATAATTAATTATTTGCTATCAACCTTTTACAGCCAATGATAAGTTGGTAGAAAATTTAATCATTTCATCATTTTGACAAAAATTGGTATGTTTAAAAAATAAGGAAAAATAAAATATATGTAAGCAACATATTAAAAAATAAAGTTAATTAAAAATTATAACATATTAAAAGAAAAATAGGTGATAAGGTGGGCAAATTTTCAGATAAAAACGTAAATAAAAGTCAAAAGAAATTTAATATAAAAAATTTAATTAAATGTCAAACTTTGAATGGTGCAGTACACTGTGTGTGCACCATTTTTTATTCTGATTAGTTTTGTTTTGTTTTTTTTTAAATTTTAAACTCAATGACATGTGTTATGGAGGAAATGAAAAAATTGGATTAATGTATTTTAAAATAAATAAATATATGCTATATAAATTTGTTAAGTTAGAAATTTAAAAATTGAATTAATATATTTTGAAAATAAATAAATAAAACCATTGAAATTTTACTTCCTAATATGTCAATAAATGAGTAGGATTTTCAATACGCATGTTACAAAAATAATTAATTATTTTCTATCAACTTTTTAACCACACATATTTTTCTCTCCAATTTTCAGCCATTATTTTTTACTTCAAAATCATTTATACAGGTTTATAAATCAAACAGTATTACCAAACGGAGGCTTAATCTTTACATCATTTTGAAAAAAATTGACATGTTTAAAAAATAAAGAAAAATAAAATATATTAATTAATATATTGGATTTCAAATAAAATATATGTGAGTAACACATTAAAAAATATAGTTAATAAAAAATTATAACATATTAAAAAGGAAATAGGTGATGAGGTGGAAAAATTTTAAGAGAAAAATGTAATTAAAAATCAAAAGAATTTTATATAAAAAATTTATAAGTGCCGAATTTTGAGTGGTGCGGTATACTTAGTATACATGTAACATTTTTTTATTTTGATTAATTTTGTCTTTTTTAAAGTTTCAAATTCAACAATATTTTGTATTGAAATTTTATTTGATTTATGTTTTTTTTTTATTTGATATGATTATATAATCAAGATATTTTCAAAATTATGATATAAAAATTATATATTCCGTGCATCGCACGGGTAGACAACTAGATTAATATATTTGAACATAATTAATGTGATATTTATGTAAATGTGTTACGTAGGAAATGAAAAAATTGAGTTAATATATTTTAACATAAATAAATATAATATCTATGTAAATATGTTATTTTATTTATGAAATCAAAAAATTGTATTAATATATTTGAACATAAATAAATGTCATATCTATGTAAATATGTTAAATTGAAATTGAAAATTTCGGATTAATATATTTGAAAATAAAAAATCCATGCAATATAAATTTGTTAAGTTAAAAATGAAGATTTTGAATCAATATATTTTGAAAATAAATAAATAAATTATAACTTATTAAAAGGGAAATAGATGATGAAGTGGGCAAATTTTCAGAGAAAAATGTAAATAAAAGTTTTAAAAAAAAATTATATAAAAAATTTAAATGAATGTCAAATTTTGAGTGGCGCGGTATAGTAATTGTACATGTAACATTTTTTTATTTTGAATAGTTTTATCTTTTTCAAAGTTTCAAATTCAATAACATTTTGTATTGAAATTTCATTTAAATTATGTTTTTTATTTGATATGATTGAATCAAAATGTTTTTAAAATTGTGATTTAAAAATTATATATTTCGTGCATCGCACGGGTAGACAACTAGTATATAAAATAACAATATAGCCGTCACATAAATTCACACATAGTTTCCCGCCATTTTTACCTGCTATTTTAGGAAACTTTATAATTTTATTAATTATTTTAATAATTCAATTAAGAAACTTCAATTAATGCAAAATTAACCATAGGTGGCATATAATAAATGACTTATTGATTTGTAAAAAATAAAAAATCTATAAATAGATCAAATTGTATATTATTTTTGTTCTTTTGATAATTATTGTAATATTTTGAAGTAAAAAAAATATGCAATATGGGTGTCAAATTCAAGATCTTAATGAGAAGTTTAATACAAGCTAATAAATGAAAACAAACTCTAAATATATCATTCGTAAAGTTGTCTCAAATAATAAATGTAAAAGCTTAATTTATACTTTTTACTTTTTTCAATACCCAATCTTTTTAATTTATCTCATTTAAATCATAAAATGATATCTATCTTTTCTTACATAACTTCAATTTGACATAAATGATTAATTTCATATATTTTTTCTTATCAAATTAAAAGAAATAATAGATATCCAATCTTTCTAAGTAAATTTAATTAAAATATTTTAATTTCTACAACTTTAGATTTCAATAAATTTTTTGGTAATTTTGAAATTAATTTTATAAATTTACTCATTTTGTTCATTTATCTATTTTTTAATTTTATAAATTTAAAAGAACATCAATTTGTAAAATATATATACTACAGACTTTAACAATTAATTCATTGAGTTCTATAGAAAATAAAAATATAAGGTTTTATCAAACTTATTCTATTTAAAAATAAAAATATGATCAATACATTTATTTAACAGGCACAAAAAATAGTTTTGTGTGTGTGTGTGTGTAACATGACCATTTTAAATACTTGGTGAAAAATAAAATGTCACGTTGTATTTGAATCATTGAATAGGAGCAAGTTTGATATTGATATTGATATATATTATATAAATAGTTTTAAATGTGTGATTGAAAGTGAAAGAAGGTAGTATAAAAAATAAAATAATTGTCAAATCAATCAATTGAGTGGTTGAAAATTGATTTTCACTTTTTAGAATGTGTGGTTAAAAAGTAGTTTGTGCAATTGTGAAAAATTAGTTTTTAAATAATATGTGATTGTGAATGAACATTAAAAAAAATTATTTTTGAATAATCTTAATCTTAATCTTAATATATATAATAACAATATAGCCGTCACATAAATCCGCACATAGTTTCCCGACATTTTTACCAGCAATTTTAGGAAACTTTGTAATTTTATTAATTATTTTAATAATTGAATTAGGAAACTTAAATTAATGCAAAATTTATTATAGGTGACATGTAATAAATGACTTATTGATTTGTAAAAAATAAAAAATCTATAAAAAGGTCAAATTGTATATTATTTTTAATCTTTTGATAATTATTATAATATTTTGAAGTCAAAAAATATGCAATTTAGGTGTCAAATTCAAGATCTTAACGAGAAGTTCAATACAAGCTAATAAATGAGAGCAAATTCTAAATATATCATTCATAAAATTGTCTCAAATAATAAAGGTAAAAGTTTTATTTATACTTTTTACTTTTTTCAATATTCAATCTTTTTAATTTATCTCATTTATTTATGTCATGAAATGATATATATCATTTCTTACCTAACTTCAATTTGACATAAATGATTAATTTCAAATCTTTTTTCATATCAAATTAAAAGAAATAATAGATATCAGATCTTTTTAAGTAAATTCAATTGAATCATTTTAATTTCTACAACTTTATGTTTCGATAAACTCTTTGATAATTTTGAAATTAATTTTATAAATTTACTCATTTTGTTCATTTATCTATTTTTTAATTTTTATAAATTTAAAATAACATCAATTTGCAAAATATATACTACAGACTTTAACAATTAATTCATTGAATTCTAGAGAAAATAAAAATATAAGGTTCTATCAAACTTATTCTATTTAAAAATAAAATATGATCAATACAGTTGTTTAACATGCACAAAAAATAGTTTTTTTTGTGTGTGTAACATGACCATTTTTAATACTTGGTGAAAAATAAAATATCACGTTGTATTTGAAACCATTGAATATGAGTAAATTTGATATAGACTATAAAAATAGTTTTAAATGCGTGATTAAAAGTGAAAGAAGGTAGTATAAAAAATAAAATAATTGTCAAATCAATCAATTAAGTAGTTGAAAATTGATTTTCTTTTTTGAGAATGTGTGGTTAAAAAGTAGTATGTGCAATTGTGAAAAATTAGTTTTAAATAATATGTGGTTGTGAATGGACATTAAAAAAAAAAAATTTGAATAATCAGTTCTATATGAATAAATAAATTAAGAAAACTAGCAAATGAACAATTAACTGTTAAAAAAAATGTAATTCATAACTTTATTTTTTATTTTTTATTTTTTGATATTTTGATTGTATATTGAATATACAATTTATGCATTAAAGTAAGAAATCTTATAGGGAGAAATGAAATTACAAATTATTCACAATTTGTGTATACGAGTTGTTATTATTATTATTATTATTATTATTATTATTATTATTATTATTATTATTATTATTATTATTATTATTATTATTATTATTATTTTATTGTTTTATTTTTATCGAGCATTGTATTTTTACAACTTATTCGATAAATATTATTTATTTCGTGCATCGCACGGGTGCGATTACTAGTCTTTATCTTTATATATATAAAAACAGAAGTGCCGTCAAAATTTTTTCCCGCCCATTTGCACTTTCTATTTTTGGAATTTTTTTTTTTTTTTTTTTTACAATTGAATTTTCGGAATTGGGAAATGAGTTGTTGACAATTAACGAGACATTTAATGTGAGAAAGTGTGTAATGCATTGTAAATAGGCACTTGACTACATGTATTGAATGCTAATAATTTGTCTATTTGTATTCTCTCTCTCTCTCTCTCTCTGTATATATATATATATATTTCCTGCAATTTTTATGGATCCTACAAGAAATAATAGTTGACATAACATTTATTTATATTCCAATTCATTCACTTCACTCATTAATCCATCCAAATTTGTAATTGTTTTAACACCGATGAATCATTTCATTGTACGTGTTTTTCATATTTTGAAAATCAAGCTAATTATATTTAGGTAACAATATTCATACAACACATTTTTTTTAAATTTACACCATTGTTTAATTGCAAGATAGATCTTCGGTGTTTGTTTAGTTTTGCTTTTATATCCTTAACTTTTCTTAATCGCATTGTTATTTATAACATTCAATTAATTAATAAATTTTATTTCTAATCACAAATTCTATTCAAATATTCTGCTAATTTGCATTGAAAGGATATGCAAATATTTTTTTTTTACTTTTGTATAAATATTTATTTTGATTATTTAAAAATATGAGAGATAAATAAGTGTTTTTCGCCAACAAAACAAATATATTGAATAAAAATCGTCTCAAAAGACAAGATGTGAAAATTAATAAAGAGTTGATAATAAAAAAAATTACAAAAAATTTTAATATAACTATTATAATTTGAAGTAGTTTTATTGTTTGTTCTTTTTTGTTTAGTTAAAAATATTAGTGACAAATAAGTTTGTTTACATTAATATTCATCATTAATTGCTTTATAAAAAATAAATTTTATAAAGAAATTAATACATTTGGAAAACTACACATTAACTTTGAAAAACAAAAATAACTTTACTTTTTCGTACATTAATTAGATTAATTTTTTATTAAACTTTAATATTTGTTCTTTTTTGTTTAGTTAAAAATATTAGTGACAAATAAGTTTGTTTACACTTCTTAATAGATTTTTTTTTTTCCAGAAAACGATAAATTATTTTTTTTTTTTAAGAAAATGGTGACTATTCATTTTTTTTAATTATTTGAATAGCGAAGCTTCCAGGAATTGAAGAATAGACTGGTTTCAGCACCAGTGTTAGTAGTGCCAGATGGATCTGAGGGTTTTGTGATATACAGCGATGCCTCGAAACATGGTTTAGGATGTGTGTTAATGCAGAAAGGTAAAGTGATCGCCTATGCTTCGATACAGTTGAAGCCATATGAGAAAAACTACCCGACGCATGATCTAGAACTGGCAGCTGTCGTGCACGCTCTTAAGATTTGGCGACATTATCTATATGGGAGTAAATGTGAGATTTACACCGACCATAAAAGTCTCAAGTATTTCTTCACTCAGAAGGAATTGAACAGGAGACAACGTCGATGGTTGGAACTGGTGAAAGATTATGATTGTACTATTCTTTAGCACCCGGGTAAGGCTAATAAGGTTGCAGATGCACTAAGCAGGAAGGATGTAGGTCAATTATCAGCTTTGGGAACAATACAAGAACAGTTGATTCGGGATTTTCAGAACTTGAGAATTGAAGTGAGAAACCCAGGAATCCAAAGTTCTAGCATATTGGCAAATTTGACAGTTAAACCAGATTTGAGAATCAGAATCGTGATGGCTCAGGGAAGTGATAAATTTTTGGAAGAGATCAAAGCTGAAGTTGGAACTGGCAAGAGAACAGATTTTGAAATCGGAATTGATAATGCGCTATTATTCAAGGGTCGCCTGTGTGTACCGAAAGATGATCAGATCAGGGATGAAATATTGAGAGAAGCCCACTCAGCTCCATATGCAGCTCATCTAGGAGGAACAAAGATGTACCGAGATTTGCGTTCTACATTCTGGTGGAGGAATATGAAAGGGTGTATTGCCAAGTTTGTCTCACGATGCATGACCTGCCAGCAGGTCAAGGCTGAACATCAGAGACCGTTAGGATAAATCCTTTAGACATTCCAGAATGGAAATAGGAGAAAATTTCCATGAATTTCGTAACAGGCTTACCAAGAACAGTGAGGGGACATGACGCCATCTGGGTTATTGTGGACCGACTTACAAAGTCGGCCCATTTTCTTCCAGTACGGATGACTCTCAGTATAGATCACTTGGCCCAGATTTATATCAGGGAGATCGTTCGACTTCACGGGGTTCCAGCTTCTGTTGTTTCAGACAGGGATCCGAGATTCACTTCGAGATTTTGGAAGAGCTTACATACGGCTATGGGGACTAAATTAAATTTTAGTACCGCTTACCACCCGCAGACAGACGGGCAGTCTGAACGCACCATTCAGACTTTAGAGGATATGCTTAGAGCCTGTGTACTGGACCTAAGTGGCAATTGGGAAGCTCACTTGCCATTGGTGGAGTTTGCTTACAATAATAGTTTTCAGGTTACCATTGGTATGGCACCGTATGAAGCACTGTATGGGCGAAGATGTCGATCGTCGGTATATTGGGATGAGATTAGCGAGAGGAAGTTATTGGGTCCTGAATTAATTGAAAAGACCGTAGAGGCTATCGAGAAAATCAGATTGCGAATTAAAGCTGCCCGGACAGACAGAAAAGTTATGCTGATCAGAGAAGAAAGGACTTGGAGATCGAGATTGGAGAGAAAGTGTTTTTGAAAATCTCTCCTATGAAGGGCACTATTCGTTTTGGCAAGAAAGGGAAATTAAGGCCTCGGTTTATCGGACCTTTTGAAATATTGGAGAAAGTAGGTAACGTGGTTTATCGTCTAGCATTGCCACCCGAACTCTCGGCTATACACAATGTTTTTCACATCTCTCTGTTGAGGAAATATGTTCACGATCCCAGTCACGTGGTGAACTTTTAGTCAATCCCAATTCAGAAGAATCTATATTATGAAGAGGCACCCATATGCATCATCGATAGAAAAGTCCATGTCCTAAGAAATAAAGAAATTTGTCTAGTCAAAGTCCAATGGGGTAGACATAGTAGCAATGAGGCTACATGGGAAAAAGAAGAAGAAATTCTGGCCAAGTATCCAGATATTTTAGACCAAGTAAGTTTAAAATTTCGAGGACGAAATTATTTTAAGGTGGTAGGGTTGTAGCGACCGGGAATTTCTCATTTCTTTTTAAATAAAATGTTTTAAAACTTTAAATACGCATCGCTACGACTTTTCCAATTTAATTTAAAGGAGTCTTCGTCTAGCCAAATTATGAATGAAATTAAATTTATTTTCATCGTAATTAAATCTCCGAATTTTATTTTTAAAATATATTCCAATGTCACAATTTTTAAAATCCTAATTCAAATTTTAATGATTTTAAATCCAAAATTCCAAACTCCAGCCCTACATGGAATAATTCTGAATTTCCCAAAAATCCATTTTCCCCACATGTTAATTCCATTTTTCACACTCCCTGATCCTTTCACTCTTTCCCCTAAATCACACATTTTCCTTTTTTTTTTTTCAAATTCACACATGTTCTTCATACCCAGCAATCTGCGTTTTCCATCTATCAGCCCTCTCCCTCAATGGTCAGTCACTGCCTTCATCCCTGATTCTCTCCCTCAACTCCCTCAATTCTGCAATCAACTTATCACTCATTCCTACAATTCTCCCCAAATCAACAAGCCTCCCTCAACCTACCAAATTCAGTAAAACAGCTAAGATAATATATCTCATTTCCCTCTCATACGAAACTCACTCAAGCCAAACAAGCAATCTGGTAATTTTTCTCTCCTACTCCACTGAAATGGTCTCACACCACCACCAGCCTTCTCCATCTATCCCAGTCGAACCTAACACACTGCCTGTGATTCAAATTCCACAAGCCACAACACGACAGTCGGCCATCACCACGCTGCCTCAACATCGAACACCACACCTCCACTGCACACCCATTTTCATCATCACCATCATGGCCAAGACCAACCGCAGCAAACACCCCAACCACCATCACGACCCTCTGTAACGCCCCGAGTTCCGTATACCCGATTCACTACGTCATTTTCTGTCTAAATTTTTCGAATAATATTTTTGCGGAAGAAATAATTGAAATTCATTTTTTTTTACATTAAATAAAATGTAATGGCCGCTAAAATTGAAAACATTTATGAAACCATTTGAAATAGTAAATCGAACCATTAATATTGTAAAGAAATTGCCAATATCATAATTTCTCAAATAAATGAACTTCTCTAAATTATTCGATTGTTTGGAAAATACGGAAATCATTAACGTCAAACTTTCAACCGTTTAACGATTATTGCCACCATCATTCATCGCTCGCCACCGTCTCCGAAATCTGCAAAACTGTTAAAAAGTAGGGTGAATATTTCATGGGGGAAATACTCAGTAGACTCATCGCAAATTAATTTAATTTATAAGATGATTAAACACATAAATCCCGGCTCTTTATAAAACGGGCATTGATAGAGCTTCTTTATAAAACGGTTCTTGATAAAACTCATATTGTGCATTACAGCACGGGACATATTTTGCAAATCATAGGCTCTTTGAAAATAGCTCTTTGAAAACAGCTCTTTGAAAACCATATACTTATAAAAACATTTTAATTATGCCAAGCATAATTTCTTTTGAAAGCATAACATAAGATAGGATTGAAATCCTCATAAACACAGGGAGACACAAGAACTTTACCGAACTTAGGTGGCAAGAATTCTTATGCAGTAAAATCATAATAACAGTAAGTTTTCATCATAACATAGGATAAGATCGAAATCCTCATAAACATAAGAATTTTACCGAACTTAGGTGGCAAGAATTCTTATGTAGTAAGTATACCAAGCATAATTTTCTGAAATTCATAGGGATCAATTGCATCATAACATAAGATAGGATCGAAATCCTCATAAACATATGCGACAGGAATTTTACCGAACTTAGGTGGCAAATCCTCATAAACATATGGAAACATAGGAATTTTACCGAACTTCGTGGCAAATCCTCATAAACATAGGAGACACAAGAATGTTACCGAACTTCGTGGCAAGAATTCTTATGTGTAGCGCTACTAAAACTCCGGTCCCCTTAACATATCATAACTTATCATATGGGACCCATAACAATCTTGGTAGATTGATTTCATAGCAATGATCCAAAAAAACATTTTCGTGAAGCATAGGGTATACTTACTTTTCGTAAAAACATAAAGTATATTTTCTTTTCATAAAAACATACTTACTCTTCATAAAAACATAAGGTATATTTACCTTTCATAAAAACATACGTGCTTCTCTTAAAAATTAACTTTCACAAGTCACATGACATTCATATGAAATCATAATTTAAATCAATTAATAAGTGCGAGTCTACCTCAAATCCGACGAGTGCAAAGTTGAGCGGGAATGACTTCAATTTCTTTAAATTCTCCGTACGCTTCGTCTTAGCCAATAAGTCACTTTAGTTTATCGAATATATAGTTCAAAATGATAAATTATAATTTGAGGACTAAAATTGATGTTTTTGAAAGTTGAAGGACTAAAGTGAATATCTTTGAAACTTGGGCTTAAAATCAAATAAAGTAATTTACCGGGACTGAAATAAAATGGGTTTGATAATTAGGGACTAAAATAATAACTTTTGAAAGATGAGGGACCAATTTGAACATTTTTCGAAGTGAGGGACTAAAATATAAATTTTCCAAAAGTTGGGTCGAAGCTCAAATAAATATTACTATAGGGCTGAAATAATAGATTTTGAAAATGAAAGGGCTGATTAAAACTCATTTAAAACGTAAGGGCTGAAATCGATAAGTTTAAAACTAAAAGGACTGAATTGAAACAAATTAAAAGTTAAGGACCAAAAAGCAAATTTTCGAAATAAAATATATATCCTCAGATTTCTCTCTCTCTCACCATTTTCACTTTCTTACACAGAGAGAGATACGAGCGACAGAGAAGGCGATCGAACCATTCCGATCTGTACCACCGGCGATTCAGCCGGCGATGGTGCCGCCGACACCTGGCGACGGGGAAAGTGGGGTGTGTGCGCGCGAAAGGGAGGGATTTTGGGGTGATTTGGGGCTGAAATCCGAGGTCAAACGAGGTTCAAATCGTGATAAAATTCCGGTATTAAATCTGGCAGTGAAGGGTTAAAGCTCGAGGTAAGTGTCGGGTTAGTATATTCTTGGTTTAAGGTTTGATTTGGGTTAAGATCTGATGAGTTGAAAATTGGGCAGTGGTGGGTTTCGGTGATTGGAGATTCAGTCGATTGGGTTTCTGGTTTTTCGACAATGAAGGTGGCGTTGGTGGTGTTGGGGCGGTTTGAGTATTAGCCGGAAAATGTGGAGGCTGGTGGTTGAACTGATGATAGCCCGAACTTGATCCAGCAGTGATGATGAAAATGGGCTTCGCAGTGGTGGTGATGACAGATGATGATTGGTGATGGAAAGATGATGATGATGATTTCATGGAGGTCGTGATTTGTATATTGGTGGTGAGATTCTGCAGTGTTGAAACAGTGGCGGAGTAAATAAGAATTTTGGTTTTGAGCAGAGGCAGTTTGGTGGTTGTGCAGGTTGTGATCCAGATGAATTTGGTGATGGTGGCTCGGCAGAATGGTAGTGTTGTGATAGGGCAGTAGAGGTGATGTTTGTGGAATGGCTGTGGCTTTGAAATGGTTGCAGAGAATTTGTTTTGGATTGATGAAGATGGTGCAGGTTTGATATAATGGAGGTGTAAAGGAGTTTGTGGGGGGGGGGGGGGTATGAATGATATTGAAAAAGGTTGTAGCGGTGTCAAATGGGTGTGTGAATCATTATGCCTCAAAGACATAATGATGTTGAATGGGTGGATAAGAAAATAAAGGAAATAAAAAAAATTGGAGGTGGAGGTGGAGATCGGAAGTTGATGCTGAGGATGATAATGATGTTGGAGAATATTAGGTTAAATAGGATTAATTAACTAAAATTTGACTAACTTTGATCAAGAAATGTATTTAAAAAAGATATATTTTGGACTGAAAAAAATAAATTTATGAATAAATAAATTTTGAGATATAAATTGAATTTCGTATTTTGGACTTAAAATAACTTAATAAGGAACATTGAATATTTTTACTGAATTTGGAATTTAAAATGATTTTGAAAATAATATTTTGAACAAATAATATAATTTTAGAAATTTGGATTTTAATTTAAAATCGAACAAATTCGATATTTCTTGACTTGGCTAGACGAATCCGTCGCGGCGTTAACTTCAAAATAATATGTGAAATAGTAGCGACACAATTTTCTAAATATTAAAATAATTATTAATTGCGTAAAAATTCTGAGTCGCTACAATCTTACCTCCTTAAAATAATTTCGTCCTCGAAATTAAACTTACTTGATCTTATAATTTCTGAATACTTAATCAGAATCTCTTCTTCTTTCTCTTATGTAGCATCATCGCTACCAAATTTAACCCACTGAACTTTGACTAAATGCATTTCATTGTTTTCTCAAGAACATGGACTTTTCTATAGACATATGTGTCTACTCAAAATTCTTCTGAATCAAAATGAAAATTCCCAATCGTATGCAAAATTTCATCATATCTTGTAGTATTCATGTAACTTGTCACTTATCATCGTATCCCGTGACCTCAAATATTCGTATATATCTTCCAAATAACTAAGATTCTATACTTAAATGTCACCACATTTCCTGCAAAGTATTTCTTTCACTTGTATAAACGTATGAATTCTGATTCAATACAGTCCTTATTTCTATTTCACGTATTCCCATATTATTTCTATACCTTGATTATTATATCAAAAGTATCACTACCAAAATCCAAGAAAATATTTCATATCTCAAATCCCATCATCAAATCTCCCTTTATCGATAAAATAAACAGCGCATTACTTCTTGTCTCCTCTTTTCATTATTCTAATCCTGCGCTTTCTTGCTAGACACAACATCACGCGGATTCACTCAGATCCTTTAATGCTTTTAAATAGTTCATGCTGGGAAGAGGTTGAATCATCAAACAATGGATATCATTCCTTCTAACATTCGCAAGTATTATTCCAGTCTTCCTATGAATGATCTGAGAAAGATCTATAGAATAAGGCTCGAAAGAGGTTGCTGATGGCTCATGGTGTTCCAGAAGATGTTCGCTGGTTGATAGAAGCAAAGGTTCGACTATCTGGTGAATTACCTATGACCTTTCCAAAACATATGCCTGGTTTAGGCAAAAGCACGTTTGCAAAGAAACGAAGAGCAAAAAGACTGGGTGGTTGCTACAAATGTGCTCGTTGGAACTGTAACACTCGTTGCAAATCAGTAGGATATTCTTCTACTAATCGGGATGATAAAATCGAATTCATAAAGGGTGGACTGAGTAAGGAGTCTTTGGATGATATTCGACTGACTCTTGAGACGCACCCAAGTGGTTATGTGCAACGTGAACTTCTCTCCTTATACGCTCAGTTTAACGAGGACAAAAATCGTTATAGTCTCCAAAATATAATAGCAAAAGATCCTGTTTGTCAGTCTGTTTTACAAAATGAGGCTTCTGGCAGTTCAACAATGATATAAGGTAAATCTTTTTAAAATATTTTGCTGTTTTCTTTCACGCGTTTTGGAAATAAAAAAATATTTTCCTTTCTCGAGTTTTTGATAAAGCTGGAAATAAATATATTTTCCTTTTCTCGAGGTTTGATAAAGCTGGAAATAAATCACCGAAAGGTGATATCTTTGGTAAAATAGTCAAAAGTTGTCCGATTTTGTCAAAAGTAAATCTTTACTTTTTCAGAATCAATCAAAAACAGTAAATTTTTCCGGCTTTAAATAGCCAAACATATTTCATAGTTCAGGCATCCCAAAATCACATCTTCTTCGTAAGTTTTCCCTTCTTTACTATCAAAGATGGAAGCACCAAAACTTCGACAGATCAAAACTATTTGTGTATTTTGTGGATCAAAAGTGGGGAAAGGCTTCGGTTATCTAGAAGCGGCTGTAGATCTTGGAAAGAAACTGGGGGAAAAAGGTATCACTCTTGTATATGGGGGTGGTAGCAGTGGTCTAATGGGTTGTGTTTCCCAATCTGCTCTTGCAGAGAAATCAAAAGTAATCGGTGTCATACCTGTCCCTTTGGTAGATGTTGCAGGCAAAACACGAGGGCATGAAGTTCAAACCTTATCCATCCATGAACGCATAACTTGTATGCTATATGGTTCTGATGCCTTTATAGCCCTGCCCGGAGGTTTTGGTACCTTAGAAGAAATCTTTAACATTACCTCGTGGGCTCAACTAGATCTCCATACTAAGCCTATTGGGCTTCTGAATGTTAACAATTTCTTTGATGGTTTGTTAACCTTTCTTGATTATGCTGTGGAACAGGGATTCATCTCTCCATTTTCCAGAAGGCTTCTTATTTCTGCTCCTACTATTGATGAACTACTGGATAAGCTGCAGTCATATATCTCAATACAAGATCCAGCAGGAGTTAAGATAGATTGGTCGCAAGGAAGGGGAATCAAGCGAAAATGGAGTCCGGTTAATGTAAACTTAACTCTGTGAATCTTAGAATAGGTGGGGGTAGAGTACGGAGTATTCTCACTCTCGAGACACCCCTCCATTTACTAGGATTTCCTTAATGTTTAAATCTTGTGTGTACCTCAAAGGTTCCAGGTGGTAGATTACGAAGTATTCTTACTCTCGAAACACACCTCTTTGAAGGTTTCTTTATTTCCTCAAAAGATCAGAGGTGGTAGGATACGGCTACTCCGGAAACACATCTCTCATTTTGAGGATTATCCCATGTTTCTCTCGTTTGCTTTTGTGTGTTTCATGTATTTCCTTTCCAGTGTGACTCTTGTGTGTTCTCCTTATGAGAAAATAATAAAATTTCTGCTATTATCTACTAAATCTCGTTTGTGATGTAAATGAACTTGCATGTATAACCTTATTTCCTTTAGTGGATGCTTATCATCTCATGCTCTTAATTCCAAATGATAAAATTCTGGACAGAGTCTCCCTTGTAATTTGAACTTATCCAAACCATAAGCATACTTCATAACTCACAATAATAAATAACTCCACATTTGATCACAACGATCTAAAAATATTGAAAACGATTCCAACACTTCAATATCATCAAAATATCCCATAATTCAATTCATAATTCCTCAACATAGAAATTTCAAATCATATTTTTCAATATCATAATATCACTTATAATCTTAACATATAATCAAATTCTTTCCGTTGACTTCTCTTACTTAGTGCCATGTCTAAAATCAATTATGCAAAGTCCATCTAGGGTTCATCATTTCTAACTCGAGGACAAAAATTATTTAAAAATCATTCTTAAATCATATTATTCCCATTATGCTCAACACTCGTTTTCTTTCTAAAAAAAAAATTTCTCATAATCATACATTAAAGCATATAAGTTATGACAAAGCATAACAACATCATTATTTTCGAAGAAATACATTCTTATTTCTCATAAATCATAAGTATCCGAAATACTCTTCATTCTTTCTCATAAATCAATAAAATGAGTATTCGAAATACTGAAATAACTTTAAACATCATAAACTTCTTTACCTCGGAGTTGGTGGAACGAATGATGGCAGTGGCAATCTTCATCAATAAAATTTTATAATGGAAAATATTTCTTGAAAATTCTTTTTGAAAATTTTTCCAGTCTACAGAAACGCAGACTAGCTCTGATACCAACTTGTAACGCCCCGAGTTCCGTATACCCGATTCACTACGTCATTTTCTGTCTAAATTTTTCGAATAATATTTTTGCGGAAGAAATAATTGAAATTCATTTTTTTTTTACATTAAATAAACTGTAATGGCCACTAAAATTGAAAACATTTATGAAACCATTTGAAATAGTAAATCGAACCATTAATATTGTAAAAAAATTGCCAATATCATAATTTCTCAAATAAATGAACTTCTCTAAATTATTCGATTGTTTGGAAAATACGGAAATCATTAACGTCAAACTTTCAACCGTTTAACGATTATTGCCACCATCATTCATCGCTCGCCACCGTCTCCGAAATCTGCAAAACTGTTAAAAAGTAGGGTGAGTATTTCATGGGGGAAATACTCAGTAGACTCATCGCAAATTAATTTAATTTATAAGATGATTAAACACATAAATCCCGGCTCTTTATAAAACGGGCATTGATAGAGCTTCTTTATAAAACGGTTCTTGATAAAACTCATATTGTGCATTACAGCACGGGACATATTTTGCAAATCATAGGCTCTTTGAAAATAGCTCTTTGAAAACAGCTCTTTGAAAACCATATACTTATAAAAACATTTTAATTATGCCAAGCATAATTTCTTTTGAAAGCATAACATAAGATAGGATTGAAATCCTCATAAACATAGGGAGACACAAGAACTTTACCGAACTTAGGTGGCAAGAATTCTTATGCAGTAAAATCATAATAACAATAAGTTTTCATCATAACATAGGATAAGATCGAAATCCTCATAAACATAAGAATTTTACCGAACTTAGGTGGCAAGAATTCTTATGTAGTAAGTATACCAAGCATAATTTTCTGAAATTCATAGGGATCAATTGCATCATAACATAAGATAGGATCGAAATCCTCATAAACATATGCGACAGGAATTTTACCGAACTTAGGTGGCAAATCCTCATAAACATATGGAAACATAGGAATTTTACCGAACTTCGTGGCAAATCCTCATAAAAATAGGAGACACAAGAATGTTACCGAACTTCGTGGCAAGAATTCTTATGTGTAGCGCTACTAAAACTCCGGTCCCCTTAACATATCATAACTTATCATATGGGACCCATAACAATCTTGGTAGATTGATTTCATAGCAATGATCCAAAAAAACATTTTCGTGAAGCATAGGGTATACTTACTTTTCGTAAAAACATAAAGTATATTTTCTTTTCATAAAAACATACTTACTCTTCATAAAAACATAAGGTATATTTACCTTTCATAAAAACATACGTGCTTCTCTTAAAAATTAACTTTCACAAGTCACATGACATTCATATGAAATCATAATTTAAATCAATTAATAAGTGCGAGTCTACCTCAAATCCGACGAGTGCAAAGTTGAGCGGGAATGACTTCAATTTCTTTAAATTCTCCGTACGCTTCGTCTTAGCCAATAAGTCACTTTAGTTTATCGAATATATAGTTCAAAATGATAAATTATAATTTGAGGACTAAAATTGATGTTTTTGAAAGTTTAGGGACTAAAATGAATACTTTGAAAGTTGAAGGACTAAAGTGAATATCTTTGAAACTTGGGCTTAAAATCAAATAAAGTAATTTACCGGGACTGAAATAAAATGGGTTTGATAATTAGGGACTAAAATAATAACTTTTGAAAGATGAGGGACCAATTTGAACATTTTTCGAAGTGAGGGACTAAAATATAAATTTTCCAAAAGTTGGGTCGAAGCTCAAATAAATATTACTATAGGGCTGAAATAATAGATTTTGAAAATGAAAGGGCTGATTAAAACTCATTTAAAACGTAAGGGCTGAAATCGATAAGTTTAAAACTAAAAGGACTGAATTGAAACAAATTAAAAGTTAAGGACCAAAAAGCAAATTTCCGAAATAAAATATATATCCTCAGATTTCTCTCTCTCTCACCATTTTCACTTTCTTACACAGAGAGAGATACGAGCGACAGAGAAGGCGATCGAACCATTCCGATCTGTACCACCGGCGATTCAGCCGGCGATGGTGCCGCCGACACCTGGCGACGGGGAAAGTGGGGTGTGTGCGCGCGAAAGGGAGGGATTTTGGGGTGATTTGGGGCTGAAATCCGAGGTCAAACGAGGTTCAAATCGTGATAAAATTCCGGTATTAAATCTGGCAGTGAAGGGTTAAAGCTCGAGGTAAGTGTCGGGTTAGTATATTCTTGGTTTAAGGTTTGATTTGGGTTAAGATCTGATGAGTTGAAAATTGGGCAGTGGTGGGTTTCGGTGATTGGAGATTCAGTCGATTGGGTTTCTGGTTTTTCGACAATGAAGGTGGCGTTGGTGGTGTTGGGGCGGTTTGAGTATTAGCCGGAAAATGTGGAGGCTGGTGGTTGAACTGATGATAGCCCGAACTTGATCCAGCAGTGATGATGAAAATGGGCTTCGCAGTGGTGGTGATGACAGATGATGATTGGTGATGGAAAGATGATGATGATGATTTCATGGAGGTCGTGATTTGTATATTGGTGGTGAGATTCTGCAGTGTTGAAACAGTGGCGGAGTAAATAAGAATTTTGGTTTTGAGCAGAGGCAGTTTGGTGGTTGTGCAGGTTGTGATCCAGATGAATTTGGTGATGGTGGCTCGGCAGAATGGTAGTGTTGTGATAGGGCAGTAGAGGTGATGTTTGTGGAATGGCTGTGGCTTTGAAATGGTTGCAGAGAATTTGTTTTGGATTGATGAAGATGGTGCAGGTTTGATATAATGGAGGTGTAAAGGAGTTTGTGGGGGGGGGGGGGTATGAATGATATTGAAAAAGGTTGTAGCGGTGTCAAATGGGTGTGTGAATCATTATGCCTCAAAGACATAATGATGTTGAATGGGTGGATAAGAAAATAAAGGAAATAAAAAAAATTGGAGGTGGAGGTGGAGATCGGAAGTTGATGCTGAGGATGATAATGATGTTGGAGAATATTAGGTTAAATAGGATTAATTAACTAAAATTTGACTAACTTTGATCAAGAAATGTATTTAAAAAAGATATATTTTGGACTGAAAAAAATAAATTTATGAATAAATAAATTTTGAGATATAAATTGAATTTCGTATTTTGGACTTAAAATAACTTAATAAGGAACATTGAATATTTTTACTGAATTTGGAATTTAAAATGATTTTGAAAATAATATTTTGAACAAATAATATAATTTTAGAAATTTGGATTTTAATTTAAAATCGAACAAATTCGATATTTCTTGACTTGGCTAGACGAATCCGTCGCGGCGTTAACTTCAAAATAATATGTAAAATAGTAGCGACACAATTTTCTAAATATTAAAATAATTATTAATTGCGTAAAAATTCTGAGTCGCTACACCCTTATCACCACCACAAACCGCCCCTGCCCAACTCTCAAATCCACACCACTTTCCCCCAAATCAAAACCCAAAACCGAGTTAATAACATTACCCATGACTTACCTCAACACTCACCGGAGCCCCGTCGTCGGAGAGCCATAAAAAACCGAACTCCACAGCCTCGTTTTAGTCTCGATTTTCGCACATCAAACCACCAAAAACCTTTCCCTTCACACGCCCACGCCGCCGCCACTGCACGGCGGCCCCAGCGCCGGAACGGAGAGGAGCAGCCCCTCCCTTCCTCGCCGTCGTCTCCCTCTCTCTCTCTAATGTCCGGTTTTGAGAAATGAGAGAAAATGAGGATTTTTATTTTATCAAGTTTCAGATTTAACCTTTCAGTCCCAAGTTTCGAAATATATTAATTTCAGTCCCTTCTTTTAAAATGATTTCAATTTAGTTACAAATGTTTTTATAATGTACGAATTAGCCCTTATTTTCGTAAAATACTATTTTAGTCCAAAAATTCTTAAAATTCAGTTTTTCTCAAAATTCCTATCTAGCCCTCAAACTTTAGTTTGTCACGTTCTAAATCTTTTGAACTTATAGAAATACTAATTTAATTAATTTACTTTTTGGCTAGACGAAGCAGTTGGTGATTTGAGAAGCTGACATATTATTCCCGCTCCAATTTTTGAGAACTCGTTAAGCTTAAAGTAGACTCGCCCCCACTAATTGATTTATATTATAATTGCATGTGTTATGTGGATTTGTGTGATCGTTATATGCTTAATTGCATGAGAAAAGAAAAGAATATCTCGTATGAGATAAATTTGAGAATTTATGTTATGCACGTCATAACTTATCTGCTAGCACGAGACAAGAAAAGAATGTATTCATTTGCACTCATTTATTGATGCTTATGAATAAGAAAAGAATATCACTACGTTATTTGCATAATTACTTGCCCAATTATCTTGTAGATTAATTATTGGCGATGAGTCTACTGAGTATTTCATTTTGAAATGATCACCCCGTTGTTTTAACAATTTTGCAGACATCGATGACGGTGGCAAGTGATGGGCAATGGCGACAAATAATAAATTGGATATTATTTTTTTTGAAAGTCGTGGATTTCGAAACAATCATTTCATTTTATTAAGAATTTTCATTTTAATAAGTTGTGCTAATTATTTTATTTAACCTGAATTATCGCTAAATTTTTATTCATTAAATGTGATATTTAATATTTAGTCAATTTCCGCAATAAAGGTTATTTAAAATTTTAGAAAAAGTGGCGTTCCCGCGTTTCTCGGAACTCGGGACATCACATTATAGGAGCTTTTTTTTAAAACTCGTTTGCATAACTATTCAATTTTAATGATTATTAATGTAATTAAGCTTTTCAAAATATAATTTCTAGATTATCATAAATAATTTATCACTATCCGAATAGTACTATTAGAATTGGTACTATCTATCGTATTACAATATTTGATATTTAAATTTATTAACGAATATTTCATTTCATATTTACTTTAATATTACAAATTAAACAGATGTGGTCATATATTTAAATAAATGTAGCAAATTAAGCAACGGGAAAATTTTATTTTTGATTAAATTTTACCGAATGTATATCGTAAATATATTTATCTTTATTTACTAAGAAATCATTTATGCATCTCGATTCATAAAAGCGGCACGATTGTTTAACTCACAAGACATAATACTTTATCACTTACTCATATGGAATTGATTTTTCAAGAATCAATTTTTCTGAAATTCATTTTCAATCACACAAATTTTAAAAAATTATATTTTACAATTTTTCGTACTATTTTTTAACTATACATTCTTAAAAATCACTATTTCACAAAAACAATTTTAAAAAAATCAAAGTCAAATAGTCGAAATAATAATTTGAAAATCTCGCAATTATCATGATACGATAACCGATTAAAGTTGGAGATCGCGAAATTATACAAATAATCTTACACCCTATAATCTTTAAAAATTTATTAAAATTAAGAATGATTATAAATATTAATCATTCTATTGATATTATTAACTAAAAAGAAACCAAATCATTAATTATTCAATATTAGTCTTTGTTCAATAATTTTTTCTATAAATTATTAAAAAGAGATGCATTTTTTCAACTACATATATATTTCAGAAAATATGATTTTTAATTTAAAAATAACGAATGATTTGACCATTAATAATTAAAACACAATTTTTATATTAATGACTATGTATAGATTTTATAATATTAAGAACAATAAATAAATAAATAAAATAATTAAATGATAATTTAATATCGATAACTACAAATCTTAATTGAACTCATTCAGTAATCTATATATCTATATATATATATATATATATATATATATATATATATATATATAAAAACAGAAGTGCCGTCAAAAATTTTTCCCGCCCATTTGCACTTGGTTTTTTTTTTTTTTTTTTTTCAATTGAATTTCCAAAATTGGGAAATGAGTTGTTGAAAATTAACGAGACATTTAATGTGAGAAAGTATGTAATGCATTGTAAATAGGCACTTGACTACATGTATTGAATGCTAGTAATTTGTCTATTTGTACTCTCTCTCTCTCTCTCTCTCTCTGTATATATATATATATATTTCCTGCAATTTTATGGATCCTACAAGAAATAATTGTTGACATAACATTTATTTATATTCCAATTCATTCACTTCACTCATTAATCCATCCAAATTTGTAATTGTTTTAACAGCGATGAATCATTTCATTGTACGTGTTTTTCATATTTTGAAAATCAAGCTAATTATATTTAGGTAACAATATTCATACAACACATTTTTTTTTTAAATTTACACCATTGTTTAATTGCAAGATAGATCTTCGGTGTTCGTTTAGTTTTGCTGTTATATCCTTAACTTTTCTTAATCGCATTGTTATTTATAACATTCAATTAATTAATAAATTTTATTTCTAATCACAAATTCTATTCAAATATTCTGCTAATTTGCATTGAAAGGATGTGCAAATATTTTTTTTAACTTTTGTATTAAATATTTATTTTGATTATTTAAAAATATGAGAGATAAATAAGTGTTTTTCGCCAACAAAACAAATATATTGAATAAAAATCGTCTCAAAAGACAAGATGTGAAAATTAATAAAGAGTTGATGATAAAAAAATTACAAAAAATTTTAATATAACTATTATAATTTGAAGTAGTTTTATTATTTGTTCTTTTTTGTTTAGTTAAAAATATTAGTGACAAATAAGTTTGTTTACATTAATATTCATCATTAATTGCTTTATAAAAAATAAATTTTATAAAGAAATTAATACATTTGGAAAACTACAAATTAACTTTGAAAAACAAAAATAACTTTACTTTTTCGTGCATTAATTAGATTAATTTTTTATTAAACTTTAATATTTGTTCTTTTTTGTTTAGTTAAAAATATTAGTGACAAATAAGTTTGTTTACACTTCTTAATAGATTTTTTTTTCCAGAAAACGGTAAATTTTTTTTTTTTTTTAAGAAAATGGTGACTATTCATTTTTTTTAATTATTTGAATTAAACTTGCTAAATCAACGTAAGATGTACTGATGATAATTAATAATTTATTGAAACTAAAACTAATTATTATGTCATCACATTAATAAAATTTGAATGGTATTATGGAAATCATTTTACGTAGTGAAATTAATTACTATGTTATGGATGACGTGTTGACTGTATTTGGCCCCTGTTGGAGACCCATTATTTGGAATAATGTGGTTTGAAATAGTAAATTTTTTGGAGATGTGTAGTTATAAATTGGAGAATATTTTTGGACTTATGTGTAGATTATTTTATTGGTATAATGTGTGGTTATAATGAATTTTTAAAAAATGAGATTTAAAAATAATAGGTACCAAACAGGGGCTTGATGATGCATTTAGTGCAATGGGAAATGAAATTGAAATTATTAAGGATGTTCATTTTAATACTTAACAACGCAACTCCAAACAATGTGCAAATATCTGTTATTTCCGACAAAAAAAATAATATCAATTTTTTCTTGAACAACAACTTCAATTTTTTTTTTTTTTTATTTATTTATTTTTTATAATTTTGGAAAACTTAATAATCATTTACTACTTAAAATCAATGATTTTTTTTTTAATTCGTAAAGATTAAAAAAAAAAAACTTTGTCAATATCGTATAAATATTTTTATTTAAAAATAGAAAATGAAAAAGGATAAAATGAGAACGTTCATCAATCTATGTTTCATTTTCTTTACCTTTTCGTTTTAATAAAATTCTGAGCATATATCACAGATAAATCTATTTTTTCCACTTATTACAAATTTTATTTAAATGTAATTTATCTTTTCCATTTTAAGTTTTAAATCAATTCAAATTACAATATTTAAAGAAATTTTTAGAACGATAAACATACGAATCGTAAAAAAATTGAAAAAAAATTAAGTTGTGTGTAATGTACATTTGTAATTAGTTGTCTTCATTCCTTTCTCATTTTTAATTAAGTATTAATTTCATATGTTAAAATATAAATTTGATATATGTAAGTAACAAATGGCCGTGCATCGCACGGGTGTAACACTAGTATATTTAATAATAGTATAGAAGCCAAAATTACCCACACATAGTTTCCCGCCATTTTTCCCTGCTATTTTAGGAAACTTTGTAATTTTATTAATTATTTTAATAATTGAATTAGGAAACATCAATTAATGAAAAATTAATTATAGGTGACATGTAATAAATGAATTATTGATTGTAAAAAATAAAAAATCTATAAAAAGATCAAATTGTATATTATTTTTATTATTTTGATAATTATTGTAATATTTTAAAGTTAAAAAAAATGCAATATAGGTGTCAAATTCATGATCTTAACGAGAACTTCAATACAAGTTAACAAATGAGAGCAAACTCTAAATATATCATTCTTAAAATTGCCACAAATAATAAATGTAAAAGTTTTACTTATACTTTTTACTTTTTTCAATATTCAATCTTTTTAATTTATCTCATCTAAGTCATAAAATGATATTTATCATTTCTTACATAACTTCAATTTGACATAAATGATTAATTTCAAATCTTTTTTCTTATCAAATTAAAAGAAATCTTAATATATATATATATATATATATATATATATATAATAATAGTATAGCAGCCAAAAAAATCCACACATAGTTTCCCGCCATTTTTCCCTACTATTTTAGGAAACTTTGTAATTTTATTAATTATTTTAATAATTGAATTAGGAAACATCAATTAATGAAAAATTAATTATAGGTGACATGTAATAAATGAATTATTGATTGTAAAAAATAAAAAATCTATAAAAAGATCAAATTGTATATTATTTTTATTATTTTGATAATTATTGTAATATTTTAAAGTCAAAAAATATGCAATATAGGTGTCAAATTCATGATCTTAACGAGAAGTTCAATACAAGTTAACAAATGAGAGCAAACTCTAAATATATCATTCTTAAAATTGCCACAAATAATAAATGTAAAAGTTTTACTTATACTTTTTACTTTTTTCAATATTCAATCTTTTTAATTTATCTCATCTAAGTCATAAAATGATATTTATCATTTCTTACCTAACTTCAATTTGACATAAATGATTAATTTCAAATCTTTTTTCTTATCAAATTAAAAGAAATCTTAATATATATAATAATAGTATAGCAGCCAAAAAAACCCACACATAGTTTCCCGCCATTTTTCCATGCTATTTTAGGAAACTTTGTAATTTTATTAATTATTTTAATAATTGAATTAGGAAACATCAATTAATGAAAAATTAATTATAGGTGACATGTAATAAATGAATTATTGATTGTAAAAAATAAGAAATCTATAAAAAGATCAAATTGTATATTATTTTTATTATTTTGATAATTATTGTAATATTTTAAAGTCAAAAAAAATGCAATATAGGTGTCAAATTCATGATCTTAACGAGCACTTCAATACAAGTTAACAAATGAGAGCAAACTCTAAATATATCATTCTTAAAATTGCCACAAATAATAAATGTAAAAGTTTTACTTATACTTTTTACTTTTTTCAATATTCAATCTTTTTAATTTATCTCATCTAAGTCATAAAATGATATTTATCATTTTTTACATAACTTCAATTTGACATAAATGATTAATTTCAAATCTTTTTTCTTATCAAATTAAAAGAAATCTTAATATATATAATAATAGTATAGCAGCCAAAAAACCCACACATAGTTTCCCGCTATTTTTCCCTGCTATTTTAGGAAACTTTGTAATTTTATTAATTATTTTAATAATTGAATTAGGAAACATCAATTAATGAAAAATTAATTATAGCTGACATGTAATAAATGAATTATTGATTGTAAAAAATAAAAAATCTATAAAAAGATCAAATTGTATATTATTTTTATTATTTTGATAATTATTTTAATATTTTAAAATCAAAAAATATGCAATATAGGTGTTAAATTCATGATCTTAACGAGAAGTTCAATACAAGTTAACAAATGAGAGCAAACTCTAAATATATCATTCTTAAAATTTCCACAAATAATAAATGTAAAAGTTTTACTTATACTTTTTACTTTTTTCAATATTCAATCTTTTTAATTTATCTCATCTAAGTCATAAAATGATATTTATCATTTTTTACATAACTTCAATTTGACATAAATGATTAATTTCAAATCTTTTTTCTTATCAAATTAAAAGAAATCTTAATATATATAATAATAGTATAGCAGCCAAAAAAACCCACACATAGTTTCCCGCCATTTTTCCATGCTATTTTAGGAAACTTTGTAAATTTATTAATTATTTTAATAATTGAATTAGGAAACATCAATTAATGAAAAATTAATTATAGGTGACATGTAATAAATGAATTATTGATTGTAAAAAATAAGAAATCTATAAAAAGATCAAATTGTATATTATTTTTATTATTTTGATAATTATTGTAATATTTTAAAGTCAAAAAAAATGCAATATAGGTGTCAAATTCATGATCTTAACGAGAACTTCAATACAAGTTAACAAATGAGAGCAAACTCTAAATATATCATTCTTAAAATTGCCACAAATAATAAATGTAAAAGTTTTACTTATACTTTTTACTTTTTTCAATATTCAATCTTTTTAATTTATCTCATCTAAGTCATAAAATGATATTTATCATTTCTTACATAACTTCAATTTGACATAAATGATTAATTTCAAATCTTTTTTCTTATCAAATTAAAAGAAATCTTAATATATATAATAATAGTATAGCAGCCAAAAAAACCCACACATAGTTTCCCGCCATTTTTCCATGCTATTTTAGGAAACTTTGTAATTTTATTAATTATTTTAATAATTGAATTAGGAAACATCAATTAATGAAAAATTAATTATAGGTGACATGTAATAAATGAATTATTGATTGTAAAAAATAAGAAATCTATAAAAAGATCAAATTGTATATTATTTTTATTATTTTGATAATTATTGTAATATTTTAAAGTCAAAAAAAATGCAATATAGGTGTCAAATTCATGATCTTAACGAGAACTTCAATACAAGTTAACAAATGAGAGCAAACTCTAAATATATCATTCTTAAAATTGCCACAAATAATAAATGTAAAAGTTTTACTTATACTTTTTACTTTTTTCAATATTCAATCTTTTTAATTTATCTCATCTAAGTCATAAAATGATATTTATCATTTTTTACATAACTTCAATTTGACATAAATGATTAATTTCAAATCTTTTTTCTTATCAAATTAAAAGAAATCTTAATATACATAATAATAGTATAGCAGCCAAAAAACCCACACGTAGTTTCCCGCTATTTTTCCCTGCTATTTTAGGAAACTTTGTAATTTTATTAATTATTTTAATAATTGAATTAGGAAACATCAATTAATGAAAAATTAATTATAGGTGACATGTAATAAATGAATTATTGATTGTAAAAAATAAAAAATCTATAAAAAGATCAAATTGTATATTATTTTTATTATTTTGATAATTATTTTAATATTTTAAAATCAAAAAATATGCAATATAGGTGTTAAATTCATGATCTTAACGAGAAGTTCAATACAAGTTAACAAATGAGAGCAAACTCTAAATATATCATTCTTAAAATTTCCACAAATAATAAATGTAAAAGTTTTACTTATACTTTTTACTTTTTTCAACATTCAATCTTTTTAATTTATCTCATCTAAGTCATAAAATGATATTTATCATTTTTTACATAACTTCAATTTGACATAAATGATTAATTTCAAATCTTTTTTCTTATCAAATTAAAAGAAATCTTAATATATATAATAATAGTATAGCAGCCAAAAAAACCCACACATAGTTTCCCGCCATTTTTCCATGCTATTTTAGGAAACTTTGTAAATTTATTAATTATTTTAATAATTGAATTAGGAAACATCAATTAATGAAAAATTAATTATAGGTGACATGTAATAAATGAATTATTGATTGTAAAAAATAAGAAATCTATAAAAAGATCAAATTGTATATTATTTTTATTATTTTGATAATTATTGTAATATTTTAAAGTCAAAAAATATGCAATATAGGTGTCAAATTCATGATCTTAACGAGGACTTCAATACAAGTTAACAAATGAGAGCAAACTCTAAATATATCATTCTTAAAATTGCCACAAATAATAAATGTAAAAGTTTTACTTATACTTTTTACTTTTTTCAATATTCAATCTTTTTAATTTATCTCATCTAAGTCATAAAATGATATTTATCATTTCTTACATAACTTCAATTTGACATAAATGATTAATTTCAAATCTTTTTTCTTATCAAATTAAAAGAAATCTTAATATATATATATATATATATATATATATATATATATATATATAATAATAGTATAGCAGCCAAAAAAACCCACACATAGTTTCCCGCCATTTTTCCCTGCTATTTTAGGAAACTTTGTAATTTTATTAATTATTTTAATAATTGAATTAGGAAACATCAATTAATGAAAAATTAATTATAGGTGACATGTAATAAATGAATTATTGATTGTAAAAAATAAAAAATCTATAAAAAGATCAAATTGTATATTATTTTTATTATTTTGATAATTATTGTAATATTTTAAAGTCAAAAAATATGCAATATAGGTGTCAAATTCATGATCTTAACGAGAAGTTCAATACAAGTTAACAAATGAGAGCAAACTCTAAATATATCATTCTTAAAATTGCCACAAATAATAAATGTAAAAGTTTTACTTATACTTTTTACTTTTTTCAATATTCAATCTTTTTAATTTATCTCATCTAAGTCATAAAATGATATTTATCATTTTTTACATAACTTCAATTTGACATAAATGATTAATTTCAAATCTTTTTTCTTATCAAATTAAAAGAAATCTTAATATATATAATAATAGTATAGCAGCCAAAAAACCCACACGTAGTTTCCCGCTATTTTTCCCTGCTATTTTAGGAAACTTTGTAATTTTATTAATTATTTTAATAATTGAATTAGGAAACATCAATTAATGAAAAATTAATTATAGCTGACATGTAATAAATGAATTATTGATTGTAAAAAATAAAAAATCTATAAAAAGATCAAATTGTATATTATTTTTATTATTTTGATAATTATTTTAATATTTTAAAATCAAAAAATATGCAATATAGGTGTTAAATTCATGATCTTAACGAGAAGTTCAATACAAGTTAACAAATGAGAGCAAACTCTAAATATATCATTCTTAAAATTTCCACAAATAATAAATGTAAAAGTTTTACTTATACTTTTTACTTTTTTCAATATTCAATCTTTTTAATTTATCTCATCTAAGTCATAAAATGATATTTATCATTTTTTACATAACTTCAATTTGACATAAATGATTAATTTCAAATCTTTTTTCTTATCAAATTAAAAGAAATCTTAATATATATAATAATAGTATAGCAGCCAAAAAAACCCACACATAGTTTCCCGCCATTTTTCCATGCTATTTTAGGAAACTTTGTAAATTTATTAATTATTTTAATAATTGAATTAGGAAACATCAATTAATGAAAAATTAATTATAGGTGACATGTAATAAATGAATTATTGATTGTAAAAAATAAGAAATCTATAAAAAGATCAAATTGTATATTATTTTTATTATTTTGATAATTATTGTAATATTTTAAAGTCAAAAAAAATGCAATATAGGTGTCAAATTCATGATCTTAACGAGAACTTCAATACAAGTTAACAAATGAGAGCAAACTCTAAATATATCATTCTTAAAATTGCCACAAATAATAAATGTAAAAGTTTTACTTATACTTTTTACTTTTTTCAATATTCAATCTTTTTAATTTATCTCATCTAAGTCATAAAATGATATTTATCATTTCTTACATAACTTCAATTTGACATAAATGATTAATTTCAAATCTTTTTTCTTATCAAATTAAAAGAAATCTTAATATATATAATAATAGTATAGCAGCCAAAAAAACCCACACATAGTTTCCCGCCATTTTTCCATGCTATTTTAGGAAACTTTGTAATTTTATTAATTATTTTAATAATTGAATTAGGAAACATCAATTAATGAAAAATTAATTATAGGTGACATGTAATAAATGAATTATTGATTGTAAAAAATAAGAAATCTATAAAAAGATCAAATTGTATATTATTTTTATTATTTTGATAATTATTGTAATATTTTAAAGTCAAAAAAAATGCAATATAGGTGTCAAATTCATGATCTTAACGAGAACTTCAATACAAGTTAACAAATGAGAGCAAACTCTAAATATATCATTCTTAAAATTGCCACAAATAATAAATGTAAAAGTTTTACTTATACTTTTTACTTTTTTCAATATTCAATCTTTTTAATTTATCTCATCTAAGTCATAAAATGATATTTATCATTTTTTACATAACTTCAATTTGACATAAATGATTAATTTCAAATCTTTTTTCTTATCAAATTAAAAGAAATCTTAATATACATAATAATAGTATAGCAGCCAAAAAACCCACACGTAGTTTCCCGCTATTTTTCCCTGCTATTTTAGGAAACTTTGTAATTTTATTAATTATTTTAATAATTGAATTAGGAAACATCAATTAATGAAAAATTAATTATAGGTGACATGTAATAAATGAATTATTGATTGTAAAAAATAAAAAATCTATAAAAAGATCAAATTGTATATTATTTTTATTATTTTGATAATTATTTTAATATTTTAAAATCAAAAAATATGCAATATAGGTGTTAAATTCATGATCTTAACGAGAAGTTCAATACAAGTTAACAAATGAGAGCAAACTCTAAATATATCATTCTTAAAATTTCCACAAATAATAAATGTAAAAGTTTTACTTATACTTTTTACTTTTTTCAACATTCAATCTTTTTAATTTATCTCATCTAAGTCATAAAATGATATTTATCATTTTTTACATAACTTCAATTTGACATAAATGATTAATTTCAAATCTTTTTTCTTATCAAATTAAAAGAAATCTTAATATATATAATAATAGTATAGCAGCCAAAAAAACCCACACATAGTTTCCCGCCATTTTTCCATGCTATTTTAGGAAACTTTGTAAATTTATTAATTATTTTAATAATTGAATTAGGAAACATCAATTAATGAAAAATTAATTATAGGTGACATGTAATAAATGAATTATTGATTGTAAAAAATAAGAAATCTATAAAAAGATCAAATTGTATATTATTTTTATTATTTTGATAATTATTGTAATATTTTAAAGTCAAAAAATATGCAATATAGGTGTCAAATTCATGATCTTAACGAGTACTTCAATACAAGTTAACAAATGAGAGCAAACTCTAAATATATCATTCTTAAAATTGCCACAAATAATAAATGTAAAAGTTTTACTTATACTTTTTACTTTTTTCAATATTCAATCTTTTTAATTTATCTCATCTAAGTCATAAAATGATATTTATCATTTCTTACATAACTTCAATTTGACATAAATGATTAATTTCAAATCTTTTTTCTTATCAAATTAAAAGAAATCTTAATATATATATATATATATATATATATATATATATATATATATATAATAATAGTATAGCAGCCAAAAAAACCCACACATAGTTTCCCGCCATTTTTCCATGCTATTTTAGGAAACTTTGTAATTTTATTAATTATTTTAATAATTGAATTAGGAAACATCAATTAATGAAAAATTAATTATAGGTGACATGTAATAAATGAATTATTGATTGTAAAAAATAAAAAATCTATAAAAAGATCAAATTGTATATTATTTTTATTATTTTGATAATTATTGTAATATTTTAAAGTCAAAAAATATGCAATATAGGTGTCAAATTCATGATCTTAACGAGAAGTTCAATACAAGTTAACAAATGAGAGCAAACTCTAAATATATCATTCTTAAAATTGCCACAAATAATAAATGTAAAAGTTTTACTTATACTTTTTACTTTTTTCAATATTCAATCTTTTTAATTTATCTCATCTAAGTCATAAAATGATATTTATCATTTCTTACCTAACTTCAATTTGACATAAATGATTAATTTCAAATCTTTTTTCTTATCAAATTAAAAGAAATCTTAATATATATAATAATAGTATAGCAGCCAAAAAAACCCACACATAGTTTCCCGCCATTTTTCCATGCTATTTTAGGAAACTTTGTAATTTTATTAATTATTTTAATAATTGAATTAGGAAACATCAATTAATGAAAAATTAATTATAGGTGACATGTAATAAATGAATTATTGATTGTAAAAAATAAGAAATCTATAAAAAGATCAAATTGTATATTATTTTTATTATTTTGATAATTATTGTAATATTTTAAAGTCAAAAAAAATGCAATATAGGTGTCAAATTCATGATCTTAACGAGCACTTCAATACAAGTTAACAAATGAGAGCAAACTCTAAATATATCATTCTTAAAATTGCCACAAATAATAAATGTAAAAGTTTTACTTATACTTTTTACTTTTTTCAATATTCAATCTTTTTAATTTATCTCATCTAAGTCATAAAATGATATTTATCATTTTTTACATAACTTCAATTTGACATAAATGATTAATTTCAAATCTTTTTTCTTATCAAATTAAAAGAAATCTTAATATATATAATAATAGTATAGCAGCCAAAAAACCCACACATAGTTTCCCGCTATTTTTCCCTGCTATTTTAGGAAACTTTGTAATTTTATTAATTATTTTAATAATTGAATTAGGAAACATCAATTAATGAAAAATTAATTATAGCTGACATGTAATAAATGAATTATTGATTGTAAAAAATAAAAAATCTATAAAAAGATCAAATTGTATATTATTTTTATTATTTTGATAATTATTTTAATATTTTAAAATCAAAAAATATGCAATATAGGTGTTAAATTCATGATCTTAACGAGAAGTTCAATACAAGTTAACAAATGAGAGCAAACTCTAAATATATCATTCTTAAAATTTCCACAAATAATAAATGTAAAAGTTTTACTTATACTTTTTACTTTTTTCAATATTCAATCTTTTTAATTTATCTCATCTAAGTCATAAAATGATATTTATCATTTTTTACATAACTTCAATTTGACATAAATGATTAATTTCAAATCTTTTTTCTTATCAAATTAAAAGAAATCTTAATATATATAATAATAGTATAGCAGCCAAAAAAACCCACACATAGTTTCCCGCCATTTTTCCATGCTATTTTAGGAAACTTTGTAAATTTATTAATTATTTTAATAATTGAATTAGGAAACATCAATTAATGAAAAATTAATTATAGGTGACATGTAATAAATGAATTATTGATTGTAAAAAATAAGAAATCTATAAAAAGATCAAATTGTATATTATTTTTATTATTTTGATAATTATTGTAATATTTTAAAGTCAAAAAAAATGCAATATAGGTGTCAAATTCATGATCTTAACGAGAACTTCAATACAAGTTAACAAATGAGAGCAAACTCTAAATATATCATTCTTAAAATTGCCACAAATAATAAATGTAAAAGTTTTACTTATACTTTTTACTTTTTTCAATATTCAATCTTTTTAATTTATCTCATCTAAGTCATAAAATGATATTTATCATTTCTTACATAACTTCAATTTGACATAAATGATTAATTTCAAATCTTTTTTCTTATCAAATTAAAAGAAATCTTAATATATATAATAATAGTATAGCAGCCAAAAAAACCCACACATAGTTTCCCGCCATTTTTCCATGCTATTTTAGGAAACTTTGTAATTTTATTAATTATTTTAATAATTGAATTAGGAAACATCAATTAATGAAAAATTAATTATAGGTGACATGTAATAAATGAATTATTGATTGTAAAAAATAAAAAATCTATAAAAAGATCAAATTGTATATTATTTTTATTATTTTGATAATTATTGTAATATTTTAAAGTCAAAAAATATGCAATATAGGTGTCAAATTCATGATCTTAACGAGAAGTTCAATACAAGTTAACAAATGAGAGCAAACTCTAAATATATCATTCTTAAAATTGCCACAAATAATAAATGTAAAAGTTTTACTTATACTTTTTACTTTTTTCAATATTCAATCTTTTTAATTTATCTCATCTAAGTCATAAAATGATATTTATCATTTCTTACCTAACTTCAATTTGACATAAATGATTAATTTCAAATCTTTTTTCTTATCAAATTAAAAGAAATCTTAATATATATAATAATAGTATAGCAGCCAAAAAAACCCACACATAGTTTCCCGCCATTTTTCCATGCTATTTTAGGAAACTTTGTAATTTTATTAATTATTTTAATAATTGAATTAGGAAACATCAATTAATGAAAAATTAATTATAGGTGACATGTAATAAATGAATTATTGATTGTAAAAAATAAGAAATCTATAAAAAGATCAAATTGTATATTATTTTTATTATTTTGATAATTATTGTAATATTTTAAAGTCAAAAAAAATGCAATATAGGTGTCAAATTCATGATCTTAACGAGCACTTCAATACAAGTTAACAAATGAGAGCAAACTCTAAATATATCATTCTTAAAATTGCCACAAATAATAAATGTAAAAGTTTTACTTATACTTTTTACTTTTTTCAATATTCAATCTTTTTAATTTATCTCATCTAAGTCATAAAATGATATTTATCATTTTTTACATAACTTCAATTTGACATAAATGATTAATTTCAAATCTTTTTTCTTATCAAATTAAAAGAAATCTTAATATATATAATAATAGTATAGCAGCCAAAAAACCCACACATAGTTTCCCGCTATTTTTCCCTGCTATTTTAGGAAACTTTGTAATTTTATTAATTATTTTAATAATTGAATTAGGAAACATCAATTAATGAAAAATTAATTATAGGTGACATGTAATAAATGAATTATTGATTGTAAAAAATAAAAAATCTATAAAAAGATCAAATTGTATATTATTTTTATTATTTTGATAATTATTTTAATATTTTAAAATCAAAAAATATGCAATATAGGTGTTAAATTCATGATCTTAACGAGAAGTTCAATACAAGTTAACAAATGAGAGCAAACTCTAAATATATCATTCTTAAAATTTCCACAAATAATAAATGTAAAAGTTTTACTTATACTTTTTACTTTTTTCAATATTCAATCTTTTTAATTTATCTCATCTAAGTCATAAAATGATATTTATCATTTTTTACATAACTTCAATTTGACATAAATGATTAATTTCAAATCTTTTTTCTTATCAAATTAAAAGAAATCTTAATATATATAATAATAGTATAGCAGCCAAAAAAACCCACACATAGTTTCCCGCCATTTTTCCATGCTATTTTAGGAAACTTTGTAAATTTATTAATTATTTTAATAATTGAATTAGGAAACATCAATTAATGAAAAATTAATTATAGGTGACATGTAATAAATGAATTATTGATTGTAAAAAATAAGAAATCTATAAAAAGATCAAATTGTATATTATTTTTATTATTTTGATAATTATTGTAATATTTTAAAGTCAAAAAAATGCAATATAGGTGTCAAATTCATGATCTTAACGAGAACTTCAATACAAGTTAACAAATGAGAGCAAACTCTAAATATATCATTCTTAAAATTGCCACAAATAATAAATGTAAAAGTTTTACTTATACTTTTTACTTTTTTCAATATTCAATCTTTTTAATTTATCTCATCTAAGTCATAAAATGATATTTATCATTTCTTACATAACTTCAATTTGACATAAATGATTAATTTCAAATCTTTTTTCTTATCAAATTAAAAGAAATCTTAATATATATATATATATATATATATATATATATATAATAATAATAATAGTATAGCAGCCAAAAAAATCCACACATAGTTTCCCGCCATTTTTCCCTACTATTTTAGGAAACTTTGTAATTTTATTAATTATTTTAATAATTGAATTAGGAAACATCAATTAATGAAAAATTAATTATAGGTGACATGTAATAAATGAATTATTGATTGTAAAAAATAAAAAATCTATAAAAAGATCAAATTGTATATTATTTTTATTATTTTGATAATTATTGTAATATTTTAAAGTCAAAAAATATGCAATATAGGTGTCAAATTCATGATCTTAACGAGAAGTTCAATACAAGTTAACAAATGAGAGCAAACTCTAAATATATCATTCTTAAAATTGCCACAAATAATAAATGTAAAAGTTTTACTTATACTTTTTACTTTTTTCAATATTCAATCTTTTTAATTTATCTCATCTAAGTCATAAAATGATATTTATCATTTCTTACCTAACTTCAATTTGACATAAATGATTAATTTCAAATCTTTTTTCTTATCAAATTAAAAGAAATCTTAATATATATAATAATAGTATAGCAGCCAAAAAAACCCACACATAGTTTCCCGCCATTTTTCCATGCTATTTTAGGAAACTTTGTAATTTTATTAATTATTTTAATAATTGAATTAGGAAACATCAATTAATGAAAAATTAATTATAGGTGACATGTAATAAATGAATTATTGATTGTAAAAAATAAGAAATCTATAAAAAGATCAAATTGTATATTATTTTTATTATTTTGATAATTATTGTAATATTTTAAAGTCAAAAAAAATGCAATATAGGTGTCAAATTCATGATCTTAACGAGAACTTCAATACAAGTTAACAAATGAGAGCAAACTCTAAATATATCATTCTTAAAATTGCCACAAATAATAAATGTAAAAGTTTTACTTATACTTTTTACTTTTTTCAATATTCAATCTTTTTAATTTATCTCATCTAAGTCATAAAATGATATTTATCATTTTTTACATAACTTCAATTTGACATAAATGATTAATTTCAAATCTTTTTTCTTATCAAATTAAAAGAAATCTTAATATACATAATAATAGTATAGCAGCCAAAAAACCCACACGTAGTTTCCCGCTATTTTTCCCTGCTATTTTAGGAAACTTTGTAATTTTATTAATTATTTTAATAATTGAATTAGGAAACATCAATTAATGAAAAATTAATTATAGGTGACATGTAATAAATGAATTATTGATTGTAAAAAATAAAAAATCTATAAAAAGATCAAATTGTATATTATTTTTATTATTTTGATAATTATTTTAATATTTTAAAATCAAAAAATATGCAATATAGGTGTTAAATTCATGATCTTAACGAGAAGTTCAATACAAGTTAACAAATGAGAGCAAACTCTAAATATATCATTCTTAAAATTTCCACAAATAATAAATGTAAAAGTTTTACTTATACTTTTTACTTTTTTCAACATTCAATCTTTTTAATTTATCTCATCTAAGTCATAAAATGATATTTATCATTTTTTACATAACTTCAATTTGACATAAATGATTAATTTCAAATCTTTTTTCTTATCAAATTAAAAGAAATCTTAATATATATAATAATAGTATAGCAGCCAAAAAAACCCACACATAGTTTCCCGCCATTTTTCCATGCTATTTTAGGAAACTTTGTAAATTTATTAATTATTTTAATAATTGAATTAGGAAACATCAATTAATGAAAAATTAATTATAGGTGACATGTAATAAATGAATTATTGATTGTAAAAAATAAGAAATCTATAAAAAGATCAAATTGTATATTATTTTTATTATTTTGATAATTATTGTAATATTTTAAAGTCAAAAAAAATGCAATATAGGTGTCAAATTCATGATCTTAACGAGTACTTCAATACAAGTTAACAAATGAGAGCAAACTCTAAATATATCATTCTTAAAATTGCCACAAATAATAAATGTAAAAGTTTTACTTATACTTTTTACTTTTTTCAATATTCAATCTTTTTAATTTATCTCATCTAAGTCATAAAATGATATTTATCATTTCTTACATAACTTCAATTTGACATAAATGATTAATTTCAAATCTTTTTTCTTATCAAATTAAAAGAAATCTTAATATATATATATATATATATATATATATATATATATATATATATATATATATATATATAATAATAGTATAGCAGCCAAAAAAACCCACACATAGTTTCCCGCCATTTTTCCCTGCTATTTTAGGAAACTTTGTAATTTTATTAATTATTTTAATAATTGAATTAGGAAACATCAATTAATGAAAAATTAATTATAGGTGACATGTAATAAATGAATTATTGATTGTAAAAAATAAAAAATCTATAAAAAGATCAAATTGTATATTATTTTTATTATTTTGATAATTATTGTAATATTTTAAAGTCAAAAAATATGCAATATAGGTGTCAAATTCATGATCTTAACGAGAAGTTCAATACAAGTTAACAAATGAGAGCAAACTCTAAATATATCATTCTTAAAATTGCCACAAATAATAAATGTAAAAGTTTTACTTATACTTTTTACTTTTTTCAATATTCAATCTTTTTAATTTATCTCATCTAAGTCATAAAATGATATTTATCATTTCTTACCTAACTTCAATTTGACATAAATGATTAATTTCAAATCTTTTTTCTTATCAAATTAAAAGAAATCTTAATATATATAATAATAGTATAGCAGCCAAAAAAACCCACACATAGTTTCCCGCCATTTTTCCATGCTATTTTAGGAAACTTTGTAATTTTATTAATTATTTTAATAATTGAATTAGGAAACATCAATTAATGAAAAATTAATTATAGGTGACATGTAATAAATGAATTATTGATTGTAAAAAATAAGAAATCTATAAAAAGATCAAATTGTATATTATTTTTATTATTTTGATAATTATTGTAAAATTTTAAAGTCAAAAAAAATGCAATATAGGTGTCAAATTCATGATCTTAACGAGCACTTCAATACAAGTTAACAAATGAGAGCAAACTCTAAATATATCATTCTTAAAATTGCCACAAATAATAAATGTAAAAGTTTTACTTATACTTTTTACTTTTTTCAATATTCAATCTTTTTAATTTATCTCATCTAAGTCATAAAATGATATTTATCATTTTTTACATAACTTCAATTTGACATAAATGATTAATTTCAAATCTTTTTTCTTATCAAATTAAAAGAAATCTTAATATATATAATAATAGTATAGCAGCCAAAAAACCCACACATAGTTTCCCGCTATTTTTCCCTGCTATTTTAGGAAACTTTGTAATTTTATTAATTATTTTAATAATTGAATTAGGAAACATCAATTAATGAAAAATTAATTATAGCTGACATGTAATAAATGAATTATTGATTGTAAAAAATAAAAAATCTATAAAAAGATCAAATTGTATATTATTTTTATTATTTTGATAATTATTTTAATATTTTAAAATCAAAAAATATGCAATATAGGTGTTAAATTCATGATCTTAACGAGAAGTTCAATACAAGTTAACAAATGAGAGCAAACTCTAAATATATCATTCTTAAAATTTCCACAAATAATAAATGTAAAAGTTTTACTTATACTTTTTACTTTTTTCAATATTCAATCTTTTTAATTTATCTCATCTAAGTCATAAAATGATATTTATCATTTTTTACATAACTTCAATTTGACATAAATGATTAATTTCAAATCTTTTTTCTTATCAAATTAAAAGAAATCTTAATATATATAATAATAGTATAGCAGCCAAAAAAACCCACACATAGTTTCCCGCCATTTTTCCATGCTATTTTAGGAAACTTTGTAAATTTATTAATTATTTTAATAATTGAATTAGGAAACATCAATTAATGAAAAATTAATTATAGGTGACATGTAATAAATGAATTATTGATTGTAAAAAATAAGAAATCTATAAAAAGATCAAATTGTATATTATTTTTATTATTTTGATAATTATTGTAATATTTTAAAGTCAAAAAAAATGCAATATAGGTGTCAAATTCATGATCTTAACGAGAACTTCAATACAAGTTAACAAATGAGAGCAAACTCTAAATATATCATTCTTAAAATTGCCACAAATAATAAATGTAAAAGTTTTACTTATACTTTTTACTTTTTTCAATATTCAATCTTTTTAATTTATCTCATCTAAGTCATAAAATGATATTTATCATTTCTTACATAACTTCAATTTGACATAAATGATTAATTTCAAATCTTTTTTCTTATCAAATTAAAAGAAATCTTAATATATATAATAATAGTATAGCAGCCAAAAAAACCCACACATAGTTTCCCGCCATTTTTCCATGCTATTTTAGGAAACTTTGTAATTTTATTAATCATTTTAATAATTGAATTAGGAAACATCAATTAATGAAAAATTAATTATAGGTGACATGTAATAAATGAATTATTGATTGTAAAAAATAAAAAATCTATAAAAAGATCAAATTGTATATTATTTTTATTATTTTGATAATTATTGTAATATTTTAAAGTCAAAAAATATGCAATATAGGTGTCAAATTCATGATCTTAACGAGAAGTTCAATACAAGTTAACAAATGAGAGCAAACTCTAAATATATCATTCTTAAAATTGCCACAAATAATAAATGTAAAAGTTTTACTTATACTTTTTACTTTTTTCAATATTCAATCTTTTTAATTTATCTCATCTAAGTCATAAAATGATATTTATCATTTCTTACCTAACTTCAATTTGACATAAATGATTAATTTCAAATCTTTTTTCTTATCAAATTAAAAGAAATCTTAATATATATAATAATAGTATAGCAGCCAAAAAAACCCACACATAGTTTCCCGCCATTTTTCCATGCTATTTTAGGAAACTTTGTAATTTTATTAATTATTTTAATAATTGAATTAGGAAACATCAATTAATGAAAAATTAATTATAGGTGACATGTAATAAATGAATTATTGATTGTAAAAAATAAGAAATCTATAAAAAGATCAAATTGTATATTATTTTTATTATTTTGATAATTATTGTAATATTTTAAAGTCAAAAAAAATGCAATATAGGTGTCAAATTCATGATCTTAACGAGCACTTCAATACAAGTTAACAAATGAGAGCAAACTCTAAATATATCATTCTTAAAATTGCCACAAATAATAAATGTAAAAGTTTTACTTATACTTTTTACTTTTTTCAATATTCAATCTTTTTAATTTATCTCATCTAAGTCATAAAATGATATTTATCATTTTTTACATAACTTCAATTTGACATAAATGATTAATTTCAAATCTTTTTTCTTATCAAATTAAAAGAAATCTTAATATATATAATAATAGTATAGCAGCCAAAAAACCCACACATAGTTTCCCGCTATTTTTCCCTGCTATTTTAGGAAACTTTGTAATTTTATTAATTATTTTAATAATTGAATTAGGAAACATCAATTAATGAAAAATTAATTATAGGTGACATGTAATAAATGAATTATTGATTGTAAAAAATAAAAAATCTATAAAAAGATCAAATTGTATATTATTTTTATTATTTTGATAATTATTTTAATATTTTAAAATCAAAAAATATGCAATATAGGTGTTAAATTCATGATCTTAACGAGAAGTTCAATACAAGTTAACAAATGAGAGCAAACTCTAAATATATCATTCTTAAAATTTCCACAAATAATAAATGTAAAAGTTTTACTTATACTTTTTACTTTTTTCAATATTCAATCTTTTTAATTTATCTCATCTAAGTCATAAAATGATATTTATCATTTTTTACATAACTTCAATTTGACATAAATGATTAATTTCAAATCTTTTTTCTTATCAAATTAAAAGAAATCTTAATATATATAATAATAGTATAGCAGCCAAAAAAACCCACACATAGTTTCCCGCCATTTTTCCATGCTATTTTAGGAAACTTTGTAAATTTATTAATTATTTTAATAATTGAATTAGGAAACATCAATTAATGAAAAATTAATTATAGGTGACATGTAATAAATGAATTATTGATTGTAAAAAATAAGAAATCTATAAAAAGATCAAATTGTATATTATTTTTATTATTTTGATAATTATTGTAATATTTTAAAGTCAAAAAAAATGCAATATAGGTGTCAAATTCATGATCTTAACGAGAACTTCAATACAAGTTAACAAATGAGAGCAAACTCTAAATATATCATTCTTAAAATTGCCACAAATAATAAATGTAAAAGTTTTACTTATACTTTTTACTTTTTTCAATATTCAATCTTTTTAATTTATCTCATCTAAGTCATAAAATGATATTTATCATTTCTTACATAACTTCAATTTGACATAAATGATTAATTTCAAATCTTTTTTCTTATCAAATTAAAAGAAATCTTAATATATATAATAATAGTATAGCAGCCAAAAAAACCCACACATAGTTTCCCGCCATTTTTCCATGCTATTTTAGGAAACTTTGTAATTTTATTAATTATTTTAATAATTGAATTAGGAAACATCAATTAATGAAAAATTAATTATAGGTGACATGTAATAAATGAATTATTGATTGTAAAAAATAAGAAATCTATAAAAAGATCAAATTGTATATTATTTTTATTATTTTGATAATTATTGTAATATTTTAAAGTCAAAAAAAATGCAATATAGGTGTCAAATTCATGATCTTAACGAGAACTTCAATACAAGTTAACAAATGAGAGCAAACTCTAAATATATCATTCTTAAAATTGCCACAAATAATACATGTAAAAGTTTTACTTATACTTTTTACTTTTTTCAATATTCAATCTTTTTAATTTATCTCATCTAAGTCATAAAATGATATTTATCATTTTTTACATAACTTCAATTTGACATAAATGATTAATTTCAAATCTTTTTTCTTATCAAATTAAAAGAAATCTTAATATATATAATAATAGTATAGCAGCCAAAAAACCCACACGTAGTTTCCCGCTATTTTTCCCTGCTATTTTAGGAAACTTTGTAATTTTATTAATTATTTTAATAATTGAATTAGGAAACATCAATTAATGAAAAATTAATTATAGGTGACATGTAATAAATGAATTATTGATTGTAAAAAATAAAAAATCTATAAAAAGATCAAATTGTATATTATTTTTATTATTTTGATAATTATTTTAATATTTTAAAATCAAAAAATATGCAATATAGGTGTTAAATTCATGATCTTAACGAGAAGTTCAATACAAGTTAACAAATGAGAGCAAACTCTAAATATATCATTCTTAAAATTTCCACAAATAATAAATGTAAAAGTTTTACTTATACTTTTTACTTTTTTCAATATTCAATCTTTTTAATTTATCTCATCTAAGTCATAAAATGATATTTATCATTTTTTACATAACTTCAATTTGACATAAATGATTAATTTCAAATCTTTTTTCTTATCAAATTAAAAGAAATCTTAATATACATAATAATAGTATAGCAGCCAAAAAAACCCACACATATTTTCCCGCCATTTTTCCATGCTATTTTAGGAAACTTTGTAAATTTATTAATTATTTTAATAATTGAATTAGGAAACATCAATTAATGAAAAATTAATTATAGGTGACATGTAATAAATGAATTATTGATTGTAAAAAATAAGAAATCTATAAAAAGATCAAATTGTATATTATTTTTATTATTTTGATAATTATTGTAATATTTTAAAGTCAAAAAATATGCAATATAGGTGTCAAATTCATGATCTTAACGAGTACTTCAATACAAGTTAACAAATGAGAGCAAACTCTAAATATATCATTCTTAAAATTGCCACAAATAATAAATGTAAAAGTTTTACTTATACTTTTTACTTTTTTCAATATTCAATCTTTTTAATTTATCTCATCTAAGTCATAAAATGATATTTATCATTTTTTACATAACTTCAATTTGACATAAATGATTAATTTCAAATCTTTTTTCTTATCAAATTAAAAGAAATCTTAATATATATAATAATAGTATAGCAGCCAAAAAACTCACACATAGTTTCCCGCCATTTTTCCCTGCTATTTTAGGAAACTTTGTAATTTTATTAATTATTTTAATAATTGAATTAGGAAACATCAATTAATGAAAAATTAATTATAGGTGACATGTAATAAATGAATTATTGATTGTAAAAAATAAAAAATCTATAAAAAGATCAAATTGTATATTATTTTTATTATTTTGATAATTATTTTAATATTTTAAAATCAAAAAATATGCAATATAGGTGTTAAATTCATGATCTTAACGAGAAGTTCAATACAAGTTAACAAATGAGAGCAAACTCTAAATATATCATTCTTAAAATTTCCACAAATAATAAATGTAAAAGTTTTACTTATACTTTTTACTTTTTTCAATATTCAATCTTTTTAATTTATCTCATCTAAGTCATAAAATGATATTTATCATTTTTTACATAACTTCAATTTGACATAAATGATTAATTTCAAATCTTTTTTCTTATCAAATTAAAAGAAATCTTAATATATATAATAATAGTATAGCAGCCAAAAAAACCCACACATAGTTTCCCGCCATTTTTCCATGCTATTTTAGGAAACTTTGTAAATTTATTAATTATTTTAATAATTGAATTAGGAAACATCAATTAATGAAAAATTAATTATAGGTGACATGTAATAAATGAATTATTGATTGTAAAAAATAAGAAATCTATAAAAAGATCAAATTGTATATTATTTTTATTATTTTGATAATTATTGTAATATTTTAAAGTCAAAAAAAATGCAATATAGGTGTCAAATTCATGATCTTAACGAGAACTTCAATACAAGTTAACAAATGAGAGCAAACTCTAAATATATCATTCTTAAAATTGCCACAAATAATAAATGTAAAAGTTTTACTTATACTTTTTACTTTTTTCAATATTCAATCTTTTTAATTTATCTCATCTAAGTCATAAAATGATATTTATCATTTCTTACATAACTTCAATTTGACATAAATGATTAATTTCAAATCTTTTTTCTTATCAAATTAAAAGAAATCTTAATATATATAATAATAGTATAGCAGCCAAAAAAACCCACACATAGTTTCCCGCCATTTTTCCATGCTATTTTAGGAAACTTTGTAATTTTATTAATTATTTTAATAATTGAATTAGGAAACATCAATTAATGAAAAATTAATTATAGGTGACATGTAATAAATGAATTATTGATTGTAAAAAATAAAAAATCTATAAAAAGATCAAATTGTATATTATTTTTATTATTTTGATAATTATTGTAATATTTTAAAGTCAAAAAATATGCAATATAGGTGTCAAATTCATGATCTTAACGAGAAGTTCAATACAAGTTAACAAATGAGAGCAAACTCTAAATATATCATTCTTAAAATTGCCACAAATAATAAATGTAAAAGTTTTACTTATACTTTTTACTTTTTTCAATATTCAATCTTTTTAATTTATCTCATCTAAGTCATAAAATGATATTTATCATTTCTTACCTAACTTCAATTTGACATAAATGATTAATTTCAAATCTTTTTTCTTATGAAATTAAAAGAAATCTTAATATATATAATAATAGTATAGCAGCCAAAAAAACCCACACATAGTTTCCCGCCATTTTTCCATGCTATTTTAGGAAACTTTGTAATTTTATTAATTATTTTAATAATTGAATTAGGAAACATCAATTAATGAAAAATTAATTATAGGTGACATGTAATAAATGAATTATTGATTGTAAAAAATAAGAAATCTATAAAAAGATCAAATTGTATATTATTTTTATTATTTTGATAATTATTGTAATATTTTAAAGTCAAAAAAAATGCAATATAGGTGTCAAATTCATGATCTTAACGAGCACTTCAATACAAGTTAACAAATGAGAGCAAACTCTAAATATATCATTCTTAAAATTGCCACAAATAATAAATGTAAAAGTTTTACTTATACTTTTTACTTTTTTCAATATTCAATCTTTTTAATTTATCTCATCTAAGTCATAAAATGATATTTATCATTTTTTACATAACTTCAATTTGACATAAATGATTAATTTCAAATCTTTTTTCTTATCAAATTAAAAGAAATCTTAATATATATAATAATAGTATAGCAGCCAAAAAACCCACACATAGTTTCCCGCTATTTTTCCCTGCTATTTTAGGAAACTTTGTAATTTTATTAATTATTTTAATAATTGAATTAGGAAACATCAATTAATGAAAAATTAATTATAGGTGACATGTAATAAATGAATTATTGATTGTAAAAAATAAAAAATCTATAAAAAGATCAAATTGTATATTATTTTTATTATTTTGATAATTATTTTAATATTTTAAAATCAAAAAATATGCAATATAGGTGTTAAATTCATGATCTTAACGAGCACTTCAATACAAGTTAACAAATGAGAGCAAACTCTAAATATATCATTCTTAAAATTTCCACAAATAATAAATGTAAAAGTTTTACTTATACTTTTTACTTTTTTCAATATTCAATCTTTTTAATTTATCTCATCTAAGTCATAAAATGATATTTATCATTTTTTACATAACTTCAATTTGACATAAATGATTAATTTCAAATCTTTTTTCTTATCAAATTAAAAGAAATCTTAATATATATAATAATAGTATAGCAGCCAAAAAAACCCACACATAGTTTCCCGCCATTTTTCCATGCTATTTTAGGAAACTTTGTAAATTTATTAATTATTTTAATAATTGAATTAGGAAACATCAATTAATGAAAAATTAATTATAGGTGACATGTAATAAATGAATTATTGATTGTAAAAAATAAGAAATCTATAAAAAGATCAAATTGTATATTATTTTTATTATTTTGATAATTATTGTAATATTTTAAAGTCAAAAAAAATGCAATATAGGTGTCAAATTCATGATCTTAACGAGAACTTCAATACAAGTTAACAAATGAGAGCAAACTCTAAATATATCATTCTTAAAATTGCCACAAATAATAAATGTAAAAGTTTTACTTATACTTTTTACTTTTTTCAATATTCAATCTTTTTAATTTATCTCATCTAAGTCATAAAATGATATTTATCATTTCTTACATAACTTCAATTTGACATAAATGATTAATTTCAAATCTTTTTTCTTATCAAATTAAAAGAAATCTTAATATATATAATAATAGTATAGCAGCCAAAAAAACCCACACATAGTTTCCCGCCATTTTTCCATGCTATTTTAGGAAACTTTGTAATTTTATTAATTATTTTAATAATTGAATTAGGAAACATCAATTAATGAAAAATTAATTATAGGTGACATGTAATAAATGAATTATTGATTGTAAAAAATAAGAAATCTATAAAAAGATCAAATTGTATATTATTTTTATTATTTTGATAATTATTGTAATATTTTAAAGTCAAAAAAAATGCAATATAGGTGTCAAATTCATGATCTTAACGAGAACTTCAATACAAGTTAACAAATGAGAGCAAACTCTAAATATATCATTCTTAAAATTGCCACAAATAATAAATGTAAAAGTTTTACTTATACTTTTTACTTTTTTCAATATTCAATCTTTTTAATTTATCTCATCTAAGTCATAAAATGATATTTATCATTTTTTACATAACTTCAATTTGACATAAATGATTAATTTCAAATCTTTTTTCTTATCAAATTAAAAGAAATCTTAATATATATAATAATAGTATAGCAGCCAAAAAACCCACACGTAGTTTCCCGCTATTTTTCCCTGCTATTTTAGGAAACTTTGTAATTTTATTAATTATTTTAATAATTGAATTAGGAAACATCAATTAATGAAAAATTAATTATAGGTGACATGTAATAAATGAATTATTGATTGTAAAAAATAAAAAATCTATAAAAAGATCAAATTGTATATTATTTTTATTATTTTGATAATTATTTTAATATTTTAAAATCAAAAAATATGCAATATAGGTGTTAAATTCATGATCTTAACGAGAAGTTCAATACAAGTTAACAAATGAGAGCAAACTCTAAATATATCATTCTTAAAATTTCCACAAATAATAAATGTAAAAGTTTTACTTATACTTTTTACTTTTTTCAATATTCAATCTTTTTAATTTATCTCATCTAAGTCATAAAATGATATTTATCATTTTTTACATAACTTCAATTTGACATAAATGATTAATTTCAAATCTTTTTTCTTATCAAATTAAAAGAAATCTTAATATACATAATAATAGTATAGCAGCCAAAAAAACCCACACATATTTTCCCGCCATTTTTCCATGCTATTTTAGGAAACTTTGTAAATTTATTAATTATTTTAATAATTGAATTAGGAAACATCAATTAATGAAAAATTAATTATAGGTGACATGTAATAAATGAATTATTGATTGTAAAAAATAAGAAATCTATAAAAAGATCAAATTGTATATTATTTTTATTATTTTGATAATTATTGTAATATTTTAAAGTCAAAAAATATGCAATATAGGTGTCAAATTCATGATCTTAACGAGTACTTCAATACAAGTTAACAAATGAGAGCAAACTCTAAATATATCATTCTTAAAATTGCCACAAATAATAAATGTAAAAGTTTTACTTATACTTTTTACTTTTTTCAATATTCAATCTTTTTAATTTATCTCATCTAAGTCATAAAATGATATTTATCATTTTTTACATAACTTCAATTTGACATAAATGATTAATTTCAAATCTTTTTTCTTATCAAATTAAAAGAAATCTTAATATATATAATAATAGTATAGCAGCCAAAAAACTCACACATAGTTTCCCGCCATTTTTCCCTGCTATTTTAGGAAACTTTGTAATTTTATTAATTATTTTAATAATTGAATTAGGAAACATCAATTAATGAAAAATTAATTATAGGTGACATGTAATAAATGAATTATTGATTGTAAAAAATAAAAAATCTATAAAAAGATCAAATTGTATATTATTTTTATTATTTTGATAATTATTTTAATATTTTAAAATCAAAAAATATGCAATATAGGTGTTAAATTCATGATCTTAACGAGAAGTTCAATACAAGTTAAAAAATGAGAGCAAACTCTAAATATATCATTCTTAAAATTTCCACAAATAATAAATGTAAAAGTTTTACTTATACTTTTTACTTTTTTCAATATTCAATCTTTTTAATTTATCTCATCTAAGTCATAAAATGATATTTATCATTTCTTACCTAACTTCAATTTGACATAAATGATTAATTTCAAATCTTTTTTCTTATCAAATTAAAAGAAATCTTAATATATATAATAATAGTATAGCAGCCAAAAAACCCACACATAGTTTCCCGCCATTTTTCCATGCTATTTTAGGAAACTTTGTAATTTTATTAATTATTTTAATAATTGAATTAGGAAACATCAATTAATGAAAAAGTTAATTATAGGTGACATGTAATAAATGAATTATTGATTGTAAAAAATAAGAAATCTATAAAAAGATCAAATTGTATATTATTTTTATTATTTTGATAATTATTGTAATATTTTAAAGTTAAAAAAAATGCAATATAGGTGTCAAATTCATGATCTTAACGAGAACTTCAATACAAGTTAACAAATGAGAGCAAACTCTAAATATATCATTCTTAAAATTGCCACAAATAATAAATGTAAAAGTTTTACTTATACTTTTTACTTTTTTCAATATTCAATCTTTTCAATTTGACATAAATGATTAATTTCAAATCTTTTTTCTTATCAAATTAAAAGAAATCTTAATCTTTATCTTACTTAATATTAAATGAGGAGAATTTCCCGCCAATTTACACAATTTTTTGTGATTTTTTTATACAATATTATTTATTATATATTTCATTTATTTTCACCCTCAACTTTTATTGCTTTCACACTCCAACTTTTATTGTGTTCACACTACTACTTCCATTTAAATATTTTTATGGAGATTTTTTTTTTTACTTATTTATATTTGATTATTTGTATTTAAACCTCTCTTTTCATAATTTTTTTTATCTTTTAATGTTTTGAATTTTGCAAATAAGTATTTGTGTGCAGTCATACAAATTCAATGCAATATTTTCAGTTCAAAATTATATCCAAATTGTATCACGCATCTAATACTAAATAAATCTTATTGTATAAAACTTTTTATAAATAATCTTATTTTTTTAGTTATTTAGTACATCTAAAAATTTGAGCTCCTTTGTATTGCGTTCTATTAACTTAATTAGTATTTTTATAGAAAGTTACATTTAATACGTAAATAATTTTTTTTTCAATAATTGTGATATTTTATTGGTATCAATCTTATGAATGAATAATTTCGTTATGTCATACAAATCTAATATCGAATTTTCATTTATATTTATATCGAATATTTAATCAATTTGTATTAAATTTTATTTTAAATAATCATACTTTTAATTCAATATTTATGATTCTTAAATTTTTATAACAATAAGTAAATTGTCTCCCAATTTACTTAACTGATAATTGAGATGATCAATATTATATTATAATTTTCATAAAAAAATAATTGCGTTGTATAAAAATTGCAAAAACTTATAATACCATGAATTTGATGCATCTTTGTCAATCACAATTTTAGTTTTTTTTTTTTTTTTTTATGATTATCGAATTTGTTTCTTATACGTGTTGTTTTTCATTATCAATGGTCAAAACAATAAATCTTATCTTTTATAGCATGATCTATATTATTAACTTTTTCATTTATTGTTTGATTGTTCAGAGTACATGGACATTGGAGATCGTACATTTAAATATTTATTTTGCAAAGCAAATTTTTGGTGCGAGGAGAGAGTGAATAAGCATTATAAAACATTTCGTAATTCGACGTTCTCATTTTGTTGTGGGGTGAACACGATTTTTAATAATATTTCAAACCAAACCATTTAAAACGGTTTGGAATTTTTTCAAGCCAAACTAAACCATTTCATTTTTTAAACAAAATAAAATCAAACTATTTTTTGCTATTTGGTGCAGTTTGAAACCACGGATTGCCGATGAATAAATTAGTATATTTCAAAGCGAGCTCAAAGACACATATTCATTTAAAATTTCGAGTTGAAACTAGCTCAAAAATAGTATTAAGTTTTTAATTGAATGCTTTGTTGTGAATCAATCCATGTTGACAAACAAATTAATTATATAGAAGTAAACTATCGTTAGCTCTTATATTAAAAATTTTATTTTAAGAAAATATCTTGGATGATGATAATGAATTGTAGGAGGAAAAATTATTTCCAAATGATTGTGGATTTGAACAAATTAATCTTTGTCTCCTCAATTTTGATTTGTTGACAATAAAAAGTATATTGCTTTTTTTTTTTTTTTTTTAAATTGAACATTTGTCTTTATTTTCATTTGGGAAATTGGCGCATTTAGTCCCTAAACGTTGACATCTTTGTGCAATGGGTCCCTAACCTTTCATTTTTGGTGCTGAAATCCTTAAACGTTATATTATTTGGCACAAGAAGTCATTTTGGATGATTTCTTTTCATTTTAATGTTAAAATTTTTTGGAAAGACGAAAATGCCCTTATACATAATTGACGCAGTTAGTCCCTAAAATTCATATTTGGTGCTTGAGTCCTAACATTTTAATTTGGTGCAAGTGGTCCCTAAATTTAGGCTTAATTTAGCGTAATAAGTCCTTATCCTTTCAATTTGGTACTTAAGTCCCCAAACGTTGAATAATTTAGCGTCACGTATCCTTTTAGATGATTTTCTCAATCCATCTTTAAAAATTCAATTTTATTTTTATGAAAAATATTAAAATGCTCTTATAGTAATAAATAAATAAGTCTATTTTTGGAAACTTAAACTTTTTGTTTCTTGCGTTGTCAGAGTCTCTTCTATTGTTTCAATTTGACTTCCTATATAGATTTTTTACTGTGCTAACACAAATTCTCCAATTTACCATTATTAAAAATTCAATTTTCTTTTTATACAAAAAAGAGGCTTTATTTATTTGTATAAGAAAATTGATTTTAGATAAAATTTAGTTTTTGTTCTCTTTTTTTATATAAATTTCATTTTTACTTCTAAAAGAAAATTGATTTTAGATAAATTTCATTTTTTAAATAAGCCTATCTATTCGTTTAAGAAAATTGATTTTAGATAAATTTATCTTTTCGTTTTAGGATAATTTTTCAAAAAAATAAAAATAAAAATAAAAATTGTTTCTTCTTTTTTATTGAAAATTTACAACTTTTAAGGCTTATTTAAAAAATGAAAATTATCTAAAATTAATTTTCATTTAGAAAAAAAATGAAATTTATCTGAAAAAAGAATAAAAAATATTAATTCTATCTAAAATCAATTATCTTAATTAAACAAATAAATAAAGCCTCTTCTTTTATGTACAAAAAGAAATTTAAATTTTTAAAAGTGGTAAATTGGGGAATTTGTATTAGCATAGTAAAATCCTTTATAGATAGCCCAATTGAAACAAAGGGAGAGATTCGAAAAAGTAAGAAACAAAAAATTTAAGTTGCCAAAACGGACTTATTTATTTATTATAAAGAATTTTAATATTTTTTTTGACAAGAGAGCATTTTAATATTTTTGATAAAAATAAAATTGAATTTTTAAATATGGAATGGAAGAAAATTATTTAAAAGGATACGCGGCGCTAAATAATACAACGGTTGGAGACTTAAGCACCAAATTGAAAGATTAAGGATTTATTGCGCTAAATAATGACTAAGTTTAGGGACCACTTGCACCAAATTGAAATGTTAGGATCTCAAGCACCAAATATGAAGTTTATGGACTAATTGCGCCAATTATGTATAAGGGCATTTTCGTCTTTCACAAATTTTTTAACAATAAAATAGAAAGAAATCATCCAAAAGGACCTCTTGCGCCAAAGAATGTAACGTTTAAGGACTTCAGCACCAAAAATAAAAGGTTAGGGACCCATTGCACAAAGAGACCAACGTTTAGGGACTAAATGCGCCAATTTCCCTTTTTATTTTTTAACATTTGGCTCGTTGACTGTTTGAAATCGCGATTTTGACAATTGAAACCTAAACCAAATTGTTTAAGGTGGTTTGGAATTTTTACAAACCAAACCATTTGTTGCAGTTTAATTCGATTTTGCGGTTTATTTGTTCACCCCTACTTTGTTGTATACCAGAGAAAGTGAATATTTCTCTTATGGAAGATCATCCTCTAATTTTGAAAATTTTGTTATATGACAGGGAGACATGATTAAAAATTCCATTGAAAACATTCGGACATATAATATGATGTTTTCATTCACTTCTATGGGGGAATAGATAATGAGCTAAATGATGGTAGAGAGCCTCCCCTCTTCAGATTACATGATCAAAATTGTCATAAGATTGAGAGTCTATTGCCTGATGATGGTTCAGCTCTGCAATTTGCTCGCTTTACATTGTGACAATGTGAATGAGGTTGAAAGCAGAAAAAGGGTCGTGAGGTACGTATTATGTATTTATTACTTTTATATTTATATTGTCTACGGATAATTTTGTTGTGATATTCTAAAATTTAATTTATGTCTTTTAATGTCCCCGGGTAGGAGTGAATCATGCGATTCTATGTTGCATGATTTAATTGTTTCTAATTCGAAGGATATGCTAGACAAATACAACAAATTGTTAAGGCAATTTAGGTCGGTTTGAGAAAAGATGATTGAGGAAACACTTCAAATTTAAGACTTATACTTATTGGTTGGTGGGCGACCAATGATGACCAATATGATTTTTCTATTGTCGATGAAATTTCCGAATTGATTGTCGGTGGATTTTGACACACTACCTGGACGCATGGATATCACTATTGCGCCACGTGGTGGACCTTTGCAACAAATAAGTGAGGACACAAGTTCTTTCTGAGAAATATTGATCATACACAGGGATTGAGTAATGGAACAAGGTTGATAGTTACAAAACTTGACGACCATGTTCTAGAAGGTCAAATTTTTTCTGGCATTAATGCAAGACACAAGTTCTTTATTCCAATGTTATCGTTGAACCTTCTAATTCTAGGATACTTATTAGATTTCAAAGAAGACAATTTCTATTGATGGTGTCATATGCCATGACTATCAATAAGAGTCAGGGACAATCATTCTTGGATGTGGAACTTCTTCTTAAACGGCTGGTGCTTACACATGGATAACTTTATGTTGCGATTTCTAGGGTGACAAATCGTTCCAGATTAAAGATATTGATTTGTGATAAGAAAGGAAGAACAACAAAATCAACAAACAACGTTGTGTATAAAGAAGTATTCCAGAATTTGTAGTCATATGAAATCAATAAATGATGATATTATCTCTTATTTGCAAAATTTATTTATTTTATGAAAATAATTTATCTAATTTCATATTGAATTATCTTTATCCAAACGTTTCTTCCCGTGCATCGCACGGGTGATTAACTAGTATATATAAAAGTAGAAGTGAGGAGAGAGAGTCATTTTGGAGGGAAATTTGCATTTAATGATTCTCTCTCCTCAATTCTACTTATATATATATATATATAAATAAATAAATAAATAAATGAAAGATAAAGACTTTTGTAGGAAAATTTATTATTTATTACATATTTAATAAGAGTTATAATAAATATATTATGTATAAATGTATTACATTGGAAATGAAAAAATTAGATTAATATATTTGAACATAAATAAATGTGATATCTATTTAATTGTGTTATGTAGGAAATGAAAAAATTGTATTAATATATTTGAACATAAATAAATGTCATATCTATATAAATGTGTTATATTGAAAATGAAAATTTTGGATTAATATATTTGAAAATAAATAAATACATGCTATATAAATTTGCTAACATAGAAATTAAAATTTTGAATTAATATATTTTGAAAATAAATGAATAAAATAAATATAGAAAAGATAAAGATTTTGTAGGAAAATTTATTATTTATTACATATTTAGTAAGAGTTGTAGTAAATGTAATATTTGTAAATGTGTTACACTGGAAATGAAAAAATTAGATTAATATATTTAAATCTTTTCTTTATATATATAAAAGTAGAAGTGAGGAGAGAGAGTCATTTTGGAGGGAAATTTACATTTAATGATTCTCTCTCCTCAATTCTACTTATATATACTAGTGAATCATCCCGTGCGATGCACGAGAAGAAACGTCTAAATAAAAATAATCCTATTCGAAATTAAATAAATCCTTAAACAAAATAAATAACATTCACAAATAAGATATAAGTTCATCATTTATTAGTTTCATGTATAAACATCAACCATTTAGGGAGAAGTCATACATGCGAAAATGATTGTGCCTGACTCTTATTGATAGTCATAGCATATGACACCATCAATGAAAATTGTTTTTTTTTTTTAAATCTAATAAGTATCCTAAAATTCGAATGACTCAACGATATCCTTGGAATAAAGAACTTGTGTCCTGCATTACTGTCAGATAGAATTTGACCTTATAGAATATGATCGTCAAGTTTTGTAACGATTATTCACTATCTTCTCGAACCAAAAATTCGTCTTGCAAAATGAACACTTAAATGTAGGATCTCCAGTATTCATGTACTCTGAACATTCAAACAATAGATGAAAAAGTTAATAATAGAGATCATGCATATAAAAGATAAAATATAATAGATGAAAATTTTACTTTGAATTTGTATAACTGAACACAAATATTTATTTGTAAGATTGAAAACATTAGAAGAACACATTTTTTTATGAAAAGAGAGATTTTGACACAAAAAAACAAATATAAATAAGTAAAACCAAACAAATTGTCGTTCTTATATCATAAAAAATAAAAAACAACTTCTCGGTAAAAGCAAATTTAAAAAAATAATAATTCTAGTTTCTTGTTTTTATTATTTTTTATACAATGTGATATACAATTTCATCAAATATATATACTGAACCATGAATAATATGTTTTTTCTTCACTCAACGGCCGAAACCATTAACATATCTATCCAACCCAAAGCTATTCTAAATAGCCCAACATTACTTAACACATTGCAACCCCAACAGAGAAATCTAGAATATAATATAAATAGACTATTAACAAATCCTCTTATTAGTCCAAAATAATTTTACATTCTATATTGTTTTCGAAACTTTCTCTACAATATTATTGTTTTAATATTTTTTTTTTCAGAAACTCAAATTTATGTTCAACAACTCAAAATATCACAGGTCTTGAAGAAAAGAGTAGTGTCAATCTTTTTTACTTTTTCAAAAAATAATTTACAATTTTTTATTTTCAACTGGTTTGTAATATTAATAACTAATAAGCATTACCACCGCACCAGAAATTTTGAATCATAAAACGTGATAAATAGAAGGTTGAGTGGAGGGGGGGTCATGTTAAACAATATACAATTTTTCAAAAAAAATAACCTTTAATTGAATCTTTTATTATTGTGTATATCTTTATAATAATTATATATAACAGAAATGAAAGAGGTTGTATATCGGGAAATGAAAAAAAAAAGATATAGAAAACAAAAATGAATAAACAGATTTTGAAAAACGGGAAAAAAATGAAAGAAATTCTGAAAAAGCGAAAAAGGAAAAAAATAATAATAACTGGCTTTCCAGTGTAATTAGGCGGCGGGAAATAGAATCCATATAAACACAATAAATATTGAAGAATGTAAGTAAACGTCAGCGATTTTGAAAATCTATATAATATATAAAAGTAGCTGAGTCAATCTCAGTCAACTTCACTGTTTCCCTCCAAAACTCTTGTACTATGTGCAGATTTTATTTATTTATTTATTTTTCCAATTTTTGGGACTTCAATATTTATCATGTTCACACTACTTATATCCCCTATCCAATAATTAACTTCAAGACCCACTTCAAAAAATAGTTGGGTCTTCAATATTTATTTATTATTTTCAAAATCGCTGACGTCTACTTACAGTCTTCAATATTTGTTGTGTTTACATGGCTTCTATTTCCCGCCCCCTAATTACACTGGAAAGTCAGTTATTTTCTTCTTCTTTTTTCTTTTTCGCTTTTTCAGAATTTGTTTCATTTTTTTCCCATTTTTCAAAATCTGTTGATTCATTTTTGTTTTCTATATATATATATATTTTTTTTCCATTTCCCTATATACAACCTCTTTCATTTATGTTATATATAATTATTATGAAGATATACACAATAATAAAAGATTCAATTAAATGGTTATTTCTTTGAAAAAATGTGTACTGTTAAACATGACCGCTCCACTCCACCTTCTATTTATCACGTTTTATGATTCAAAATTTTTCGTGCGGTGGTAATGCTTATTAGTTATTAATATTACAAACCAGTTGAAAATAAAAAATAGTAAATTATTTTTTGAAAAAGTAAAAATAATTTTTTGAGTCGTTGAACATAGATTTGAGTTTCTAACAAAAAAGAAAAAATATTAAAACAATAATATTGTAGAGAAAGCTTCGAAAACAATATAGAATACAAAATTATTTTAGACTAACAAGAGGATTTGTTAATAGTTTATTTATATTATGTTCTAGATTTCTCTATTGGGGTTGCAATGTGTTAACTAATGTTGGGCTATTTAGAATAGTTTTGGGTTTGATAGATATGTTAATGGTTTCGGCCGTTGAGTGAAGAAAAAACATATTATTTATAAGTCAGTATATATATTTGATGAAATTGTATATCACGTTGTATAAAAAATAATAAAAATAAGAAACTAGAATTATTATTTTTTTTAAATTTGCTTTTACCGAGAAGTTGTTTTTTATTTTTTATGATATAAGAACAAAAATTTGTTTTGTTTTACTTATTTATATTTGGCTTTTTGTGTCAAAACCTCTCTTTTCATAAAAAAAAAAATGTGTTCTTCTAACGTTTTCAATCTTACAAATAAATATTTGTATTAATTTATACAAATTCAAAGTAAAATTTTCAGTTAAAAATTATGTTGAAATTTTATTACTAGATAATACTCTCTCTGTCCTACAAAGATAGTCCACAATTTCTTTTTTGTCCGTCTCAAAAAGATAGTCTACTTTATTTTTTAAGAGTGAAATTAATATTTTATATTCCATTTTGTCCTTAATCTGTATGAAAATGAGTAGATGACTATCTTTATGGGATGGAGAGGGTACTAAATTATAAATCACATCATACATATAGTTTTTTTTTTTTAAATAATCTTATTTTTAGTTATTTAGTAAATCTAAAAAGTGGAGCTCTTTTTTATAGCGTATTATTAAATTATTAAATATTTTTATAGATAATTACATTTAATACATAATTAATTTCTTATAATAATTGTGATATTTTATTGGTCTTAATTTTATGGACAAATATTTGGTTCAGTCATACAGACCCAATGTCAAATTCTCAATTAAAATTATATCTAAAATTTATACATATTCGTATTTTTATAAATCACGTTGTATTGAAATTTTTATAATTAAATCCTATTTTTAAGTTATTTATTAAATATACATATTAAAGTTCTTTCCTATGTTGCATTATTTATCAAAATTATTTCAATGACAATTACATTTAATTCTTGATTAATTTTTTATTCCAAAAAATCTCATATCACATTTTTTAACATTAACGGTTAATAAATTTATCTATATTGTTTGAAATGATATAGTTATTAATGGTTTTTGTCCTAACTGTTAATTTTAAAATTTCAAAAAGTAATTAACCATACCAAAATATTCTTTGCTATATTTTAATTCAAATTTTATGATATTTTTTTACAATAATATATAAATTGTCTCCCAATTTACTTAACTAAAAATTGAGATGATCAATATTAAATTATAATTTCAATCAGAAAATAATTACGTTGTATAAATATTGAAAACCTAAAATATCATAAATTTGATGCAATATCTTTGTCAACCTCGCAATTTATTATTATTATTATTATTATTATTATTATTATTATTATTATTATTATTATTATTATTATTATTATTATTATTATTGTTTTTCATTGTCAATGGTCAAAATCAAATATTGAAATTTATCTTTTATATGCATGGTCTCTATTATTAACTTTTTCATCTATTGTTTGAATGTTCAGAGTATATGAATACTGGAGATCCTACATTTAAGTGTCCATTTTGCAAGGCGAATTTTTGGTTCGAGGATATAGTGAATAATCGTTACAAAACTTGAAGATCATATTCTATAAGGTCAAATTCTATCTGACAGTAATGCAGGATTCAAGTTCTTTATTCCAAGGATATCGTTGAGCCATTCGAATTTTAGGATACTTATTAGATTTCAAAAAAAAAAAAAAAATCACTAATGGTGTCATATGCCATGACTATCAATAAGAATCAGGCACAATCATTTTCGCATGTATAACTTCTCCCTAAAAGGTTGATGTTTATATATGAAACTAATAAATGATGAAGTTATCTCTTATTTGTGAATGTTATTTATTTTGTTTAAGTGTTCATTTAATTTCGAATAGGATTATTTTTATTTAGAAGTTTCTTCCCGTGCATCGCACGGGATGATTCACTAGTAATAAATAAAGATTGAAGGCCCAACTATTTTTAAGTGAGTTTTGAAGTTGATTATTGGATGAGAGATATGAGTAGTGTGAACATGATAAATATTGAAGTCCCCAAAAATTGGAAAAATAAATAATAAATAAATAAAATCTGCACATAGTACAAGAGTTTTGGAGGGAAACAGTGAAGTTGACTGAGGTTGACTCAGCTACTTTTATATATTATATAGATATAAATAAATAAATAAAAGATAAAGACTTTTGTAGGAAAATTTATTATTTATTACATATTTAATAAGAGTTATAATAAATATATTATGTATAAATGTATTACATTGGAAATGAAAAAATTAGATTAATATATTTGAACATAAATAAATGTGATATCTATTTAATTGTGTTATGTAGGAAATGAGAAAATTGTATTAATATATTTGAACATAAATAAATGTCATATCTATATAAATGTGTTATATTGAAAATGAAAATTTTGGATTAATATATTTGAAAATAAATAAATACATGCTATATAAATTTGCTAACATAGAAATTAAAATTTTGAATTAATATATTTTGAAAATAAATGAATAAAATAAATATAGAAAAGATAAAGATTTTGTAGGAAAATTTATTATTTATTACATATTTAGTAAGAGTTGTAGTAAATGTAATATTTGTAAATGTGTTACACTGGAAATGAAAAAATTAGATTAATATATTTAAATATAAATAATGTGATATCTATGTAAATGTGTTATGTAGGAAATGAACATAAATAAATGTGATATCTATTTAAATGTGTTATATAGAAAATGAAAAAATTGTATTAATATATTTGAACATAAATAAATGTCATATCTATGTAAATATGTTAAATTGAAATTGAAAATTTCGGATTAATATATTTGAAAATAAAAAATCCATGCAATATAAATTTGTTAAGTTAAAAATGAAGATTCTGAATCAATATATTTTGAAAATAAATAAATAAAATCATTGAAGTTTTACTTCCTAATATGTCAATAAATGAGTAGGTTCTTCAATAAGCATATTACAAAAATAATTAATTATTTGCTATCAACCTTTTACAGCCAATGATAAGTTGGTAGAAAATTTAATCCTTTCATCATTTTGACAAAAATTGGTATGTTTAAAAAATAAGGAAAAATAAAATATATGTAAGCAACATATTAAAAAATAAAGTTAATTAAAAATTATAACATATTAAAAGAAAAATAGGTGATAAGGTGGGCAAATTTTCAGAGAAAAACGTAAATAAAAGTCAAACGAAATTTAATATAAAAAATTTAATTAAATGTCAAATTTTGAATGGTGCAGTACACTGTGTGTGCACCATTTTTTTTTTTGATTAGTTTTGTTTTTTTTTTTTTAAATTTTAAACTCAATGACATGTGTTATGGAGGAAATGAAAAAATTGGATTAATGTATTTTAAAATAAATAAATATATGCTATATAAATTTGTTAAGTTAGAAATTTAAAAATTGAATTAATATATTTTGAAAATAAATAAATAAAACCATTGAAATTTTACTTCCTAATATGTCAATAAATGAGTAGGATCTTCAATACGCATGTTACAAAAATAATTAATTATTTTCTATCAACTTTTTAACCACACATATTTTTCTCTCCAATTTTCAGCCATTATTTTTTACTTCAAAATCATTTATACAGGTTTATAAATCAAACAGTATTACCAAACGGAGGCTTAATCTTTACATCATTTTGAAAAAAATTGACATGTTTAAAAAATAAGGAAAAATAAAATATATTAATTAATATATTGGATTTCAAATAAAATATATGTGAGTAACACATTAAAAAATATAGTTAATAAAAAATTATAACATATTAAAAAGGAAATAGGTGATGAGGTGGAAAAATTTTAAGAGAAAAATGTAATTAAAAATCAAAAGAATTTTATATAAAAAACTTATAAGTGCCGAATTTTGAGTGGTGCGGTATACTTAGTATACATGTAACATTTTTTTTATTTTGATTAGTTTTGTCTTTTTTAAAGTTTCAATTCAACAATATTTTGTATTGAAATTTTATTTGATTTATGTTTTTTTTTTATTTGATATGATTATATAATCAAGATATTTTCAAAATTATGATATAAAAATTATATATTCCGTGCATCGCACGGGTAGACAACTAGATTAATATATTTGAACATAATTAATGTGATATTTATGTAAATGTGTTACGTAGGAAATGAAAAAATTGAGTTAATATATTTTAACATAAATAAATATAATATCTATGTAAATATGTTATTTTATTTATGAAATCAAAAAATTGTATTAATATATTTGAACATAAATAAATGTCATATCTATGTAAATATGTTAAATTGAAATTGAAAATTTCGGATTAATATATTTGAAAATAAAAAATCCATGCAATATAAATTTGTTAAGTTAAAAATGAAGATTTTGAATCAATATATTTTGAAAATAAATAAATAAAATCATTGAAGTTTTACTTCCTAATATGTCAATAAATGAGTAGGTTTTTCAATAAGCATATCACAAAAATTATTACCAAATGGAGGCTTAATTATTTCATTATTTTGATAAAAATGACATGTTTAAAAAATAAGGAAAAATAAAATATATTAATTAATATATTGAATTTCAAATAAAATATATCTAAGTAACACATTAAAAAAATATAGTTAATAATAAATTATAACTTATTAAAAGGGAAATAGATGATGAAGTGGGCAAATTTTCAGAGAAAGATGTAAATAAAAGTTTTAAAAAAAATTATATAAAAAATTTAAATGAATGTCAAATTTTGAGTGGCGCGGTATACTAAATGTACATGTAACATTTTTTTATTTTGAATAGTTTTATCTTTTTTAAAGTTTCAAATTCAATAACATTTTGTATTGAAATTTCATTTAAATTATGTTTTTTATTTGATATGATTGAATCAAAATGTTTTTAAAATTATGATTTAAAAATTATATATTCCGTGCATCGCACGGGTAGACAACTAGTATATATATAATAATAGTATAGCAGCCAAAAAAACCAACACATAGTTTCCCGCCATTTTTCCCTGCTATTTTAGGAAACTTTTTAATTTTATTAATTATTTTAATAATTGAATTAGGAAACTTCAATTAATGCAAAATTAATTATAGGTGACATGTAATAAATGACTTATTGATTGTAAAAAATAAAAAATCTATAAAAAGATCAAATTGTATATTATTTTTATTATTTTGATAATTATTGAAATATTTTAAAGTCAAAAAATATGCAATATAGGTGTCAAATTCATGATCTTAACGAGAAGTTCAATACAAGTTAACAAATGAGAGCAAACTCTAAATATATCATTCTTAAAATTACCACAAATAATAAATGTAAAAGTTTTACTTATAGTTTTTACTTTTTTCAATATTCAATCTTTTTAATTTATCTCATCTAAGTCATAAAATGATATTTATCATTTCTTACCTAACTTCAATTTGACATAAATGATTAATTTCAAATCTTTTTTCTTATCAAATTAAAAGAAATCTTAATATCTTTATAATATATAAAGGCAAGGTAGTTTCCTAAACCATTTTCCCGCCCATTTTTCGTTTCCATATATAGTAAGTTCCTATAAAATTAAACAGTGTGAATGCAAAGTGGATTAGTGTGAACACAAAGTGGATCTATATCAAATGTGAATGCAAAATTTAGATAAATATGAACGCATTTATTGCCTATATATATATATATATATATATATATATATATATATATATATATATATATATATATATATAAAATTAAATAATGGTTGATATTTTTTAATCAATTTTAATTTTGTTATTAAAACTAATGCTGAACGAGTTTAATCAATATTTTTAGTTATCAGTATTAAAGTTATCATTTAATTATTATTATTATTATTTATTTGTTATTCTTAATATTATAAATTCTACGTATAGTCATCAATATAAAAATTGTGTTTTAATTATTAATAGTCCTATCATTTGTTATTTTTAATATTAAAAATCATATTTTCTAAAATATATATGTGGTCAAAAAATGCGCTGTTTATAAATAATTTATAGAAAACGTTATTGAACAAAAACTAATATTGAATAATTAATGCTTTGATTTCTTTTTAGTTAATAATATCAATAGAATGATTAATATTTTTTTAATCATTCTTAATTTCAATAATTTTTTAAAGATTATATGGTATAAGATTTTTCGTACAATTTCTTGATCTCCAACTTTACTCAGTTGTTGACTATTTGACTTTAATTTTTTGAGAATTGTTTTTGTGAAAAAATGATTTTTTAGAATGTATAGTTAAAAAGTAGTATGAAAAATTGTAAAAAATAATTTTTTTAAAGAATGCGTGATTGAGAATAAATGTTCCGAAAAATTGATTCTTGAAAAATCAATTCCATATGGGTAAGTGATAAAGTAATATGTCTTGTGGGTTAAACAATCGTGCCGCTTTTAAGAATCGAAATGCATAGATGATTCTTAGTATATAAAATTAAATGTATTTGTGATATACATTCATTAAAATTTAATCGAAACTAACATTTCATGTTGTTTAATTTGCTACATTCATTTAAATATATGATCACATGTATTTAATTTGTAATGTTAAAGTAAATATGAAATAAAATATTTTTTTAATAAATTTAAATGCCAGATATTGTAATAAAATAGTTAGTACTAATTCTAATAATACTATTCGGATAGTGATAAATTATTTGTGATAATTTAGAAATTATCTTTTGAAAAGATTAATTATTTGTGGTCAAAAAATGCGTTGTTTATAAATAATTTATAGAAAACGTTATTGAACAAAAATTAATATTGAATAATTAATACTTTGATTTCTTTTTAGTTAATAATATCAATAGAATGATTAATATTTTTTTAATCATTCTTAATTTCAATAATTTTTTAAAGATTATATGGTATAAGATTTTTCGTACAATTTCTTGATCTCCAACTTTACTCAGTTGTTGACTATTTGACTTTAATTTTTTTAGAATTGTTTTTGTGAAAAAATGATTTTTTAGAATGTATAGTTAAAAAGTAGTATGAAAAATTGTAAAAAATAATTTTTTTAAAGAATGCGCGATTGAGAATAAATGTTCAGAAAAATTGATTCTTGAAAAATCAATTCCATATGGGTAAGTGATAAAGTACTATGTCTTGTGGGTTAAACAATCGTGCCGCTTTTAAGAATCGAAATGCATAGATGATTCTTAGTATATAAAATTAAATGTATTTGTCAATATCGTATAAATATTTTTATTTAAAAATAAAAAATGAAAGAAGATAAAATAAGAACGTTCATCAATCTATGTTTCTTTTTCTTTACCTTTTCGTTTTAATAAAATTCTGAGCATATATCACAGATCTATTTTTTCTACTTATTACAAATTTTATTTAAATGTAATTTTTCTTTTCCATTTTAAGTTTCAAATCAATTCAAATTACAATATTTAAAGAAATTTCTGGAACGATAAACATACGAACCGTAAAAAATTGAAAAAAAATTAAGCTATGTGTAATGTACATTTGTAATTAATTGTCTTCATTCCTTTCTCATTTTTAATTAAGTATTAATTTCATATGTTAAAATATAAATTTGATATATATAAGTAACAAATGGCCGTGCATCGCACGGGTGTAACACTAGTATATAATAATAGTATAGCAGCCAAAAAAACCCACACATAGTTTCCCGCCATTTTTCCCTGCTATTTTAGGAAACTTTTTAATTTTATTAATTATTTTAATAATTGAATTAGGAAACTTCAATTAATGCAAAATTAATTATAGGTGACATGTAATAAATGACTTATTGATTGTAAAAAATAAAAAATCTATAAAAAGATCAAATTGTATATTATTTTTATTCTTTTGATGATTATTGTAATGTTTTAAAGTCAAAAAATATGCAATATATGTGTCAAATTCATGATCTTAACGAGAAGTTCAATACAAGTTAACAAATGAGAGCAAACTCTAAATATATCATTCTTAAAATTGCCTCAAATAATAAAGGTAAAAGTTTTACTTATAGGTTTTACTTTTTTCAATATTCAATTTTTTTAATTTATCTCATCTAAGTCATAAAATGATATTTATCATTTCTTACCTAACTTCAATTTGACATAAATGATTAATTTCAAATCTTTTTTCTTATCAAATTAAAAAAAATAATGATATCCGATCTTTCTAAGTAAATTCAATTGAATCATTTTAATTTTTACAACTTCAGGTTTCGATAAACTCTTTGGTAATTTTGAAATTAATTTTATAAATTTACTCATTTTGTTCATTTATCTATTTTTTAATTTTTATAAATTTAAAATAACATCAATTTGTAAAATATATACTACAGACTTTAACAATTAATTCATTGAATTCTATAGAAAATAAAAATATAAGGTTTTATCAAACTTATTCTATTTAAAAATAAAACATACTCCATACATTTATTTAACATGCACAAAAAATAGTTTTTTGTGTGTGTGGGTAACATGGTCATTTTCAATACTCGGTGAAAAATAAAATGTCACATTGTATTTGAAACCATTGAATAGGAGTAAGTTTGATATAAACTATAGAAATGGTTTTAAATGTGTGATTGAAAGTGAAAGAAGGTAGTATAAAAAATAAAATAATTGTCAAATCAATCAATTGAGTGCTTAAAAATTGATTTTCTTTTTTTAGAATGTATGATTAAAAAGTAGTATGCGCAATTGTGAAAAATTAGTTTTTAAATAATATGTGGTTGTGAATGAACATTAAAAAAAATCATTTTTGAATAATCAATTCTATATGAATAAATAAACTAAGGAAACTAGATAATGAACAATTAACTGTTAAAAAAATGCAATTCATAACTTTTTTTTTTTTTTTTTCATATTTTGATTATATATTGATTATATAATTTATGCATTAAAGTAAGAAATCTTATAAGGAGAAATGAAATTACAAATTATTCACAATTTGTGTATGCAAGTTATTATTATTATTTTTTTTATTGTGTTATTTTTATCGGGTATTGTATTTTTACAACTTATTCAATAAATATTATTTATTCCGTGCATCGCACGGGTGCGATTTCTAGTATATATAAAAACAGAAGTGCCGTCAAAATTTTTTCCCGCCCATTTGCACTTTCTATTTTTGGAATATTTTTTTTTTTTCAATTGAATTTCCGGAATTGGGAAATGAGTTGTTGACAATTAATGAGACATTTAATGTGGGAAAGTGTGTAATACATTGTGAATAGGCACTTGACTACATGTATTGAATGCTAATAGCTTGTCTATATATATATATATATTATTTTAGGGAACTATATTCATACAACACATTTTTTTAAAATTTACACCATAGTTTAATTGCAAGATAAATCTTCGGTGTTTGTTTAGTTTTGCTTTTATATCCTTAACTTTTGTTAATCGCATTGTTATTTATAACATTCAATTAATTAATAAATTTTATTTCTAATCGCAATTTCTATTCAAATATTCTGCTAATTTGCATTGAAAGGATGTGCAAATATTTTTTTTAATTTTTGTATTAATTACTTATTTTGATTATTTAAAAATATGAGAGATAAATAAGTGTTTTTCGCCAACAAAACAAATATATTGAACAAAAATCGTCTCAAAAGACAAGATGTGGAAATTAATAAAGAGTTGATGATAAAAAATTATAAAATTTTTTAATATAACTATTATAATTTGAAGTAGTTTTAAAATTTTAATAATTATTTTAATATAATATTGTTTTTTATGCATTTTGTATACGGGAGAAATTATGTAAAAGCATTAAAAATTAACAAGCACTTATCAAAATTCATATTGTTAAATTGCAACCTCCGTAGATCATTTTTGTTTACCAGTCTAAAATACTTTCCAAAAATTGGAATGCATTAATATTCATCATTAATTACTTTATAAAAAATAAATTTTATAAAGAAATTAATACATTTGGAAAACTACACATTAACTTTGAAAAACAAAAATAACTTTACTTTTTCGTGCATTATTTGTGCATTAATTAGATTAATATTTTATTAAACTTTAATATTTGTTCTTTTTTGTTTAGTTAAAAATATTAGTGACAAATAAGTTTGTTTACACTTCTTAATAGATTTTTTTTCCAGAAAGCAGTAATTTTTTTTTTAGAAAACGGTGACTATTCATTTTTTTTTTAATTATTTGAATTAAACTTGCTTGCATCAACGTAAGAGGTACTCATGATAATTAATAATTTATTGAAACTAAAACTAATTATTATGTCATCACATTGATATACATTTGAATGGTATTATGGAAATCATTTTACATAGTGAAATTAATTACTATGTTATGGATGACGTGTTGACTGCATTTGGTCCCTGTTTGAGACCCATTATTTGGAATAATGTGATTTTGAATAATAATTTTTTTGGAGAATGTGTAGTTAAAAATTGAAGAATATTTTTGGACTTATGTGTAGATTATTTTATTGGTATAATGTGTAGTTGAAAATGAGTTTTTAAAAAATGAGATTTAAAAATACTAGGTACCAAACAGGGGCTTGATGATGCGTTTAGTGCAATGAGAAATGAAATTGAAATTATTAAGGATGTTCATTTTAATACTTAAAAACGCAACTCCAAACAATGTGCAAATATCTGTTATTTTCGATAAAAAATAATATCAATTTTTTTATCGAACAACAACTTCATTTTTTTTATTTTATTTTTTTTGTGAAAAAATGTGGAAAACTTAATAATCATTTACTAATTAAATATATAAATTGATTTTTATTACTCAAAGAAGCTATTATAATTTGAAGTATTTTTATTGTTTGTAAAATTTTATTAATTATTTTAATATATTATTTTTTATGCATTTTGTGTACGGGAGAAATCTTATCTTAATCATAATATATTATTATTATTATTATTATATTATCTATAGTATATATTAAACTACAACAGCCGTAAAAAAAATTTCCCGCCCACTGTCACTTATTTTTTTGGAAACCTTATGTTTTTTTGTGTTTTTTTTTCTTGATTTTCGATACAATTGTTTAACATTAATTAGCAACTTGAATATGTATTGGAATAGGTGGAAGACGTGTCATGCCAGTGACCTTTCATTTGTTGATGTTGAGTTGATTAATGAGATGTTGATGGGAAATGACTTTTCATTTTTCCATTTCATATTAAATGCTCGATGCAATTTTTTGCTGGCTTAAGTATTAATTAGTATTAATTCATTTTTTTGAATAAAACAAATATAAGATTAATTTTAATAATTGTCTAAAAATTATATGATCTAAAATTCTCGGTATAATTTTTTGACCTTCAATGTTATCCACTTGCCATGTCATGATAATTGCAAGATTTGCGTAAGTATTATTTTAACTACTTGATTTTAAATGTAAAACTATAATGTTATTGGTTAAGAATGAATAATATTTTTTTAATAATTCTTAATTTTAATAGTTGTGTAAAGGTTATATGGTACGATTTTTGCTATAATTTTTTTACTCCAACATTGTCGATTGTTATATCATGATAATTGCTAGATTTATGAAATTGTTATTTTGACCACTTGATTTTATAGGTGAAAATATAATTTTATTGGTCAAATGCAAATATTTGTGGGTTAAGATTCAGCACGCTTTTATAATTATTATGATTCTTATTTTTGAATGAAAAATTTAAAGCTTAAATACGATAGGAGAATGTATAAACCATTAAAAATATATTGATACATTCCACATAATCAATATTGTATCCATAATATTAAATAAAAAACATGATACACCATTAAATAAACTACTAAATTTGGATTTTCTTTGAAGTTGACCATAACTCATAAAAATTATTGAAATTAACAATCATTTTTATTGGTCAAATACAAATATTTGCTCTTAAGATTAAACAAAAGCTTATAATTATTGTGATTGATGTTTCTGAAAGAAATTTAGATAAAATGTTAAATACGTGAGGAAAATGCAAAAATTGTGGTTAAAAGCGAATAATATTCTTTTAGTCATTCTTAATTTTAATAGTTGTGTGAAGATTATATGGTATACCATTTTCATTATAATTTTTTTGTCACCAACATAGCATGTTGTCATATCATGATAATTGCTAAATTTATGTAATTATTATTTCGACTACTTGATTTTATAATTAAAAATATAGTTTTATTGGTTAAATACAAATATTTATGGGTTTAAGATTAAGCACACATTTATAATTATTGTGATTTATATTTTTGAATCAAAATTGGAAAAACTTAAATACGAGAGACATAAATCATGAGAAATAATTGATACCTTCCATAATATATTTATATTTGGCGAATACTTTAGTATTATTTACTAATGTATTAAGTAAAATACTAAAGTATCCGACAAACATAGCATCCTCAATATCTCACTTATTTTTATTTATGGATTAAAATTGTGTAGTATTGAATTTATAATGCTTATACTAAACTTAAAAGAAAAGTGTTGACATATTTTATTACAAATAAAGTTTGTATTTTCAATTGGAAAATTGTATTTGTACAGGGCCTGTACCTGTAGGATTACTCTTTTCAATATACCAAAATTATTCACTAATTTTACAATATATTTTGTACGATACAATATCCGTGCATCGCACGAGTGATGCACTAGTATATATAATAATAGTATAGCCGTCAAAAAAACCCACACATAGTTTCCCGCCATTTTTCCCTGCTATTTTAGGAAACTTTGTAATTTTATTAATTATTTTAATAATTGAATTAGGAAACTTCAATTAATGCAAAATTAATTATAAGTGACATGTAATAAATGACTTATTGATTGTAAAAAATAAAAAATCTATAAAAAGATCAAATTGTATATTATTTTTATTCTTTTGATAATTATTGTAATATTTTTTCGTCAAAAAATATGCAATATAGGTGTCAAATTCATGATCTTAACGAGAAGTTCAATACAAGTTAACAAATGAGAGAAAACTCTAAATATATCATTCTTAAAATTACCTCAAATAATAAAGGTAAAAGTTTTACTTATACTTTTTACTTTTTTCAATATCTAATCTTTTTAATTTATCTCATCTAAGACATAAAATGATATTTATCATTTCTTACCTAACTTCAATTTGACATAAATGATTAATTTCAAATCTTTTTTCTTATCAAATTAAAAGAAATAATGATATCCGATCTTTCTAAGTAAATTCAATTGAATCATTTTAATTTCTACAACTTCAGGTTTCGATAAACTCTTTGGTAATTTTGAAATTAATTTTATAAATTTACTCATTTTGTTCATTTATCTATTTTTTAATTTTTAAAAATTTAAAATAACATCAATTTGTAAAATATATACTACAGACTTTAACAATTAATTCTATAGAAAATAAAATATAAGGTTTTATCAAACTTATTATATTTAAAAATAAAATATAGTCCATACATTTATTTAACATGCACAAAAAATAATTTTTTGTGTGTGGGGGTAACATGGCCATTTTCAATAGTTGGTGAAAAATAAAATGTCACATTGTATTTGAAACCATTGAATATGAGTAAGTTTGATATAAACTAAAGAAATTATTTTAAATGTTTGATTGAAAGTGAAAGAAGGTAGTATAAAAAATAAAATAATTGTCAAATCAATCAATTGAGTGGTTAAAAATTGATTTTCTTTTTTTAGATAGTGTGGTTAAAAAGTAGTATGTGCAATTGTGAAAAATTAGCTTTTAAATAATATGTGGTTGTGAATGAACATTAAAAAAAAATTATTTTTGAATAATCAATTCTATATGAATAAATAAACTAAGGAAACTAGATAATGAACAATTAACTGTTAAAAAAAAAATGCAATTCATAACTTTTCTTTTCTTTTCTTTTTTGATATTTTGATTGTATATTGAATATACAGTTTATGCATAAAGTAAGAAATCTTATAGGGAGAAATGAAATTACAAATTATTCACAATTTGTGTATGCAAGTTATTATTATTATTTTTTTATTGTGTTATTTTTATCGGACATTGTATTTTTACAACTTATTCAATAAATATTATTTGTTCCGTGCATCGCACGGGTGCGATTACTAGTATAGTTAATTTTACTAAATGTCGCTGAAGTTTCACATGATTCCAAAACGGTCGCTAGAGTTACTAATTTACTCAAATGGTCATTCAACTATGAAGTGCTTTCTATAGAAGTCACACCGTTAAAGCCATTAACTATTGTTGCTGATGTGGCTCCGTTTGACACACACATGGCACTGACTCCATTAAATTCAATGCCACCTAGATAATAAAAAATGATGAAAATGCTTAATTGTACTAAATAATCCCAAATATAACTGATTTCTTGAATTTGATCATATTGTTTGTGCTGTTATTGTCATGTCATTCCTGCTATGGTTGTCTCCATTTTTTAACTTTAAGCAGGTGAAGCTCCCTTTTTGTGCTTTGTCTAGGGCTACTGTTTTTTTATTTTTTAGAATCTCTGATTTTCTTGTTGTGTGGGTTGGTATTATTAAATTGTGGGCATATATTTGCTTTTTTTTAAGATTATTTTTGGTTGTCATATACTGCCCCTTGTTATCTTAAATTTACAAGTTTTACGGGCAGGCAATTTTCTTTCAACATTGACCGTATTTACTTACCATTGTGGTTATGATCCTACAATTTAAGTGCATCTCCAATCATACTCTATAACTGTAAAAAAATAGCATTTGCAGTTGAAATAGGTTGGAAATGGTCTCCAACCGAGCGGCATCCACAACTGCAAAATGAAGGTCTGCTACAGGGGGACGCCATGTAGCAGACGGTATAAAGTTGGGGGCAACTATTTGGTTGCTCCAATTTTTCCCAAAATTTTAATTTTGTTCAATTTCATCTCAAATATTGATTTTAATTCCTGTTTTGTCCTTTTTTTTTCTCCTATTTTGAACACATAGTCATTTGATGAATATAATTCTTTGATGGATATAATTAAATTTGGGTCTCGAGAAAATTATTTAGAAATTGCATTTTAATTTATTTTGTTGTAGTAAAAAAAGTGGTTATTTCATATATATTGAATTTTATTGAATTTGTGTTTCTTATTTGACCATTATTTTTACCACATAATTAAATTATTATAAATGAAAAAATTAAAATTAAATGACAACAAAGTAGATTATTCAACAATATTAGAAACTTTGAAACATAATTGGTACGATGATATAGACATTGAAAATTAAAATATGATGAAGGTAATTAAAAGATAACGATCTAATAATCAGGTAGATCGGATCCGGATCCTCCAAGATCGTCAAAAAAAGATCATATGGAGCTGCTGAACTTTCTTCACTTCTTTTCAGTATGATTCTTTTTTGTTCATTACGAAAAAATTCTCGTAACTCCTGATCTGCAATGGAGTTCAAGTCTTTGGCCAGAATGGTATTGTCAGAACAATATTCGGCTGATTGCATTCGAGCCCTTTGAATTTCGTAGTTTTTCTGCCTGTCTTCATTCCCCTTGCGGATGACTTCCGCGAGTTCCCATTGCTCTTCCATGATACTTGCAATGATTTTCGAGGAATCTTCTTCTTTTTTCCTTTTCCCTTTGGGTTTTTTTTTTCCTCAATCGGTCTTTGGCTTGGACTATCACTGACATTATCTTCATTAATATCTAGAGAAAATGAAGACAATCCTTGATATGCTGATGTTGGAGAATCAGAAATTGGGGAATCCACGTGTGCCGATCCAGAGTATGTTTTCTGATTATGAAAGTCAGGTAACTCCACTTGAACATCTTTTCCAAATTTCTCACTATCCTTAAGGATAGGCCACACGTGATCAAATTTAAACCCTTTCTTGAATTTTTCTTCTTGGCATAACAATAGTTTAGCTCGATCTATCTGCAAATTGATATGAATAAATTTATTACATTAAAGTGAATTATAACATATCAAAACATTTTTTGTAATAAATACACTTTTACTATGTCTTGTTCGGATGCTCCACTTGGATTTAAATTTTCAACTTCGCGTATGCACCCAAGTAGTTTACTAATGGCTGCATTGATCAATGTGAAACGGGATTGCAATGATCTCAAAGGTCGGGACTGTGTAATATGAGGTGGTAATGAACTGTTATACTCTAACTCGATGCGACTCCAGAAACGATCTTTTGACTAATTAATACCGATAATTGGGTTTTGAGAAATATTTAAATATACACGACACAAATGAATGTCTTCTTCAACATTGTATGAGGCACTCCGCTTGCTGATACTCTTTTTTTTTTTTTTTTTTTTTTTTTTGATAATTGCTAAATGGTAATATTGTTATGTAAATGTGAATTGGAGACTTGTGTTTTTATAATGCAATTGATGTCTTGGATAGATTTGATAACAAGACCTCATCTAACGACTCAGATCTCTTGCAATCTGATTCGTGGATGGGATTGAATTGTGATCTTCAATGTTATCCTGATATGGTAAATTATTTAACCTAGTCTAACGGCTCAGATCTCGTACTTTTTGATCGATGACTGGGATTGAATTGCGATCTTCAATGTTAACCTGACAAGGTAAATTATTTAACCTAATCTAAAGGCTCAGATCTCGTACTTTCTGATCGATGGCTGGGATTGAATTGCGATATTCAATGTTATCCTGACAAGGTAAATTATTTAACCTAATCTAACGGCTCAGATCTCGTACTTTATAATCGATGGCTGGGATTGAATTACGTAAATCAAAGTACTCCTGCCATAATAGAGATATTTAATTTAATCTAATGGCTCAGATCTCTTGTGATCTAATCGATGGCTAGGAGCGAATTACACAAATCGATGTTATCCTGACATGTATAGATAAGGAATCCAATCTAATGGCTCAGATCTCTTGTGATCTGGTCAATGGCTGGGATTGAAGTACGTAAATCAAAGCTATCTAGAATGAATAAGATGAAAAGCTTCTCATCTAACGACTTATATCTCCTGTAATCTGATCTACGATTGAGATTGGTTAACACAAATTAACCTTATCTATGGAAATACATTTATAAAATGTGAGTTCCTAGTATACAATTCATCATTCATATTTAACACTTCAAAATTCATATATCTATTTTACGTCTCACAAAAATGAATATCAATGCTAGAGGATCTTTCAATGTAAACGACAGTGTTCATGACGAAGACGAGCAGATCAAGAATGACCTTGAGGCACTTGAGGCGCGTCATGATGCTGTGGTTCGCATGTATTTGAATAACAAAACTGAAATGGTCGAACAGCAACAAACTCCACCAACACATGGCGGCTCGATTCCTGGGCACATTGTCATAAGTCGCGATAGAGAGTCTTCCCATTATCGATTGTTCAACGACTACTTCTCACCGAACCCACAGTACGAAGAAAAGTTGTTTCGACGACGTTATCGCATGTCAAGAAATTTATTCTTACGTATAGTGCAGTCTGTGGAGGCGCATGATAGTTACTTTGTACAGAAAATGGATGGACTGGGTAGACTGGGGTTGTCCTCTCTCCAAAAGATTACTGCCGTCTTTCGGATGCTGGCATATGGCATTGCGGCAGATGTAACTGATGAGTATTGCAAGATCGGTGAGTCAACAACTATTGAAAGTTTGGAAAGGTTTTGTCGTGCAGTCGTGGAGGTATTTGGAAGCCGTTATTTGCGTTCACCCAACACTAATGACATTGCACGGCTTCTTCACGTTGGTCAACAGCGTGGTTTTCCCGGAATGTTGGGTAGTCTTGACTGTATGCATTGGAAGTGGAAAAATTGTCCAACTGCATGGGCAGGCCAATACGCAGGATGGAGTGGATCACCAACCATTTTCTTAGAGCCGTAGCGGATTATGATATTTGGATATGATACGCATACTTTGGTATTCCAGGTTCAAACAACGACATCAATGTTTTAGAGGCCTCCCATCTATTTGCCAACCTCGCTAAAGGTATCGCTCCCCCCGCTAATTACGTCATACAGGGACGCGAATACAATATGGGTTACTATTTAGTTGATGGTATATATCCGAAGTGGGCCACTCTCGTATAAACAATTCATGAGCCACGTGGATCGAAGAAAAAATATTTCGCAATGAAACTTGAAAGCTGTAGAAAAGACGTTGAACGAGCATTTTGAGTTTTACAATCTAGGTTCGAAATTATTGCAGGATCGTCACGATTTTGGAAGAAAAGCATCTTACAAGATATCTTGACTGCATACATTACTATGCACAACATGATCATAGAGGATGAACGTGATGTTGAAGCACTTACTCGAGATTGGGTAGAAGCTCCGAGCCCACGAGTTGATATGGTTGTAGATGAAAATGTTCGTTTTCAGGAGTTTCTCGCTCGTCATCGTCAAATTAAGGATAAAGAGGCTCACATTGCACTCCGAAATGCTTTAATTGAACATTTGTGAACAACATTCAAATTCTGAAAATTAAATTATTGAAATAAATATATTTGGTGTATTTCTCATTTTATTTTAATGATCAAATAAATATTTCAAATAAAATAATAATAAAAAGTATGTTCAAAAAGAAAAAGAAAAATATTATGTTTATTTGGTGTGAAATTTGAAGTTTTGGGTTGGATATGAGTTATATTATGTTTATTTGGTGTGAAATTTGAAGTTCTGGGTTGGAGATGAGTTATGAAGATAGAGTGAGAGAAACTGTATTTTAGTATAAAGTTGACTGCATTTTAGAGTTTCTGGTTGGAGATAGCCTAAGAGAACATTGATTACACACAGATGACGGTCTAGATTTCAATGAATCGGATAAAAGTTTGGGTTAAGATGATATTATTATTTTAGGGCAGAATGTTATTGACAACATCGAACTTGAAGTGAGGAAAGAGTTCATTGTGGTGAATGAAACCAATGATCGATTTGGATAGTTTGAAATATCCACCATCAGTCTAGCTTTGGAGTTTGTCTTCGGGCATTTTTACACGTTTGTTAATTTGAAATTGTATTACTAACCTATTAAGAGGAAATTACAGGTACCCAGGTATTTTAAGATTATAATTCAAAAATCAAGCCAAACCTTAATAAATTCAAATCTCAGGTTCTAATTAGGATTTTTATTGTAATTTAATTAATTATCATATCACAAAATATATTCATAAAAATCAAATACACGAAATCTACGCAAATAACCGCTGAAAGAAATCCCTAAATATCCGGCCTCTATGAAGATGAACTCCACCGCTTTAGTAAGAAGATACAGCGCTATTCAACATCAAGATTCATCACGCTCCTTAAATTAAACATATACTAAAACCATCAAGCCGACGATCTCGAGGAAAAACATTACAACGAACCTACACCACGCAATCCAATATCGTGGCCCAACCTACACTACATACAATCTGTTTTTGCCTCTCGAGATTTGAAACCAAAGAGAACATTTACTGTAAATGGTGAAAATCAAGACATCAGATCTGAATTCATTGTCGAAGAAAGTGAAGGAGGAGGAAGATACCGGTCATGAAAGCAACAGGCAAGATGTCGAATACCTTTGAATTTTTTTGTCGATTGGTACCTTGTTGAAATGATGCACATGTGACCTAGTATTATTGATGTGTATTGAATTGAACCAAGAATTTAATGAACTTAGAAACAAAATGTGAATCCCCTTATTCGTCTTCTTGATTTGAGGTCGTCTGAAGTTATTTACAATTCAGAACATTTTGTGACCTGATTATGTTGATAACTAGTGCAATTATCATATGTGACCTGGCTTTATTGATGACTTTTGCACTATCATTTTGTGACCTTATATATGTATTGTGATGAGATCCCGGTCGGGGAATCTCGTCGAACAACGCGGAATAACGAAATTAAAATATAGGAAAGATCTAGATCAGATTTAGACACGAAAATAAACAAGAATTAAACTACTGGAAAGATAAAATTGACGATAGGACCTTGACCCAAGATTCACGACGCAAGAAATTGACGTTGCGGAATCGAGATCCAAGATTTTCGAAACACCACAAGGACTTGTCAATTTCCTTGATAAGATTCTAATTGGAAACGCCACAAATATTGTCGCGAATATTTGATAAGTTAGATTTGTTCTCGAAGAATACAAAAGGGACTCCTCAACCTTTTAATTGGAGAAAACTCTCTCAACTTTATTAATCTCAAAACTCAAACTAAACTGTCTGTTTACAACCATGGTAAAGAATATATATAAGCAAAATAACCTAGTTGCTAATTTACTCAAAATATAATTCTAATTAAACTAGAATACTAAACTAGGCAAACAATTAATTAAAAACGGAAAAATAATCTAAAATCCCCTAAAATCCGGAAAACCTCAATTACGACCGTGATGAACACTTTTACAGCCGTAAATGTCTTTCTGCTTAAGATTTACAGTCGTGACCATATTTCTTACGGCCGTAAATATGAAATCTGCAATTCTTCATCTAAACCCGAGGTGGAGTTACAGTCGTGATAATAACTTTTACGGCCGTGATTATAAGAGTTACGGCCGTGACAGATCTTCGTTACGGCCGTAATGACCTTTCTGCCCAAATAACTTCGATCACTCGACTCGGCTTGATCATTTCCCCTTCTCGGATTGATTCCAACATGGAACTTACTTCGTTTTGCACGTAGATCACCGTCATACCGTCGATGTCTCGACTTCGCCCTTCGATGCCTGGTCCGGATCATATCATATTGTGATCTTAACAGATTTGTGACCTTAGTAACACGAATTAGTTGGTTATAAGTGGATGTGATGCTCAACAAAATGAGATGGTAGTCGAATGTTATATGTTTAACGAAGATCTATGAGTAATTGATTGAATTATATGGATCTTATTTTTCTCCCCTTACATGCTTGTTGTGGCTTTTATTTTTTTGATTTTCATCTTTGGATGAATTGGTTTTCCACCAAATATACCCCTTTGGCCTTCAATTTATTGACTGGGAAATTACTATTTCCTAGTAGTATTAAATGTTTTCTATTTATCCCTCATCCCTAGCATCTTTGCCCTACTTTTGTCTTATATATAAATCCAAAACTAAAGATTATAATGTGTTTCATCATGTGTGATTATAACAGGTACACATATGTATTGTGACCTTAAAACATTTGTAACCTTACATATGTATTATGACCTTAAATAATTTGTAACATTGTCTTGATGATGACTAGTGCACTGATCATTTGTGACTTGGTTTTACTAATAATTAGTGCACCGATCATTTGTGACATTATATACGTATTGTGATTACACTCTTTTTGTGACTTTTAAACATCTATCCATGTTACCTCGAAACCATTTAAATCATATTAATGTGGATTATGACTCTGTTTTTGTCAATGTGCCTTCTAGCGAAACATATCCCTTCGGACCTTATATATGGACCGTGACTCACTTGAACCTGTGACCTTGAGTACTTGTTGCAAAATGAGATGAAGTCGATGCCATGGATTTTAATGCTACAATTGCAAGGGTGAACATAGATGCAACTCTTTACGAGCATTGACAAGTGAAAAAGAACACGGGACAAACGAGACAGAGGGTAGACGTCGTTGTAATGGAGACGCCTAAATTTTTGTGCAATCACTACTCAGAATATTGTATATTTCTTTTTTTTTTTTAATGAAAGCTGTATTTGGGAATTAAATTGATTTTCTGAAATACATATTTTTTCATTTATGTATACTCTGCATTTTTTCTGTAATTTTATCTCGGGAGTTTATTCTTCAAGCTTTTTGATATAACCGTTTGTTGAGTATTTCTTATTAAGATCACATGTCATTTAATCCAGGGGTAGAACCATTTGATGAGTTGTTTTTATTCAGGTCACGTGTTATATTATGCAGACACATGTTCATGAATGTCACCTCATACACATTACATTCTACATAAACATACTACAGGTTTTCAGGCATGTTCAACTTCCCAGGTCATATACTATATTCATTGGTAGCCCTTGGGGCACTGAAGAGACATCACATGTTTAGGTAACATGGTAAACTACCCATGTCACATGTTAAATTATCCAGGTAACATGTTAAAATATCAAGGTCACATGTTGAACTATTCAGGTCACATGTTAACATCAGTCACCTAATTCAGGTCATCTTTTCATATCAACAGACTACACTTTTTCCAATCATTTGGTACTGATAACCTTGCAAAACTGATCTGTGGGATATTGATACGTGACAAAACTATGTGATCATTCCAAATGGGGTATATTATGGAAGGTAACATACACTTAATTTTTTTTTTTAGAAATATACAGTTACAAGAACTTTTCAATTGTTAAATATACCTCCAGGTCACAAATTTAATCAGACCACAAACACAACATTTAGTAAAGGAGTTCAATTGCATCGGTAACATGAATTACATATCATTTCACTTAAAATTAAACAAGTTCAAAAGTTCACTTGAATTTCTGAAAAGAGACATCAGATACAATTTTCAATGTTTACAAATACAATGAGGTCACAAACAGGAATACACATAAGACATTTCATTGACAATTAACGCATTCATTATAGGAATCCAATCATGGAAAGTCACAAAATCTGGCTTTTCGTAGGAAAATTTGACTTCACAATGTTTGACCACAGGTCGCCAGGTCCCAAGGTCACAAACTACATAAGAGCACAAGGTCATATTTATTACGGAAATAGAAAACTTGATTTAGTTTTCCGATAGCTAGAAATACATAAAGGTCACAAACGATAATACAAATAATACAGTTAGATCACAATAGCACAGAGAACAAATTACCTTATGTGACCTCAATGTTTTAAGGAAATGTCTACTAGGCAATAAAAATTGCTTTACCTGATGAACAGAGATTAAAATGTTGATTCATTATCTGTGCTCTCCTAGTTGATGTATACGTGAATTTAAAAGTGCATAACGACGCCATGTGACCTCGCTTCCATTCATTCCATACCGTGCCCATATTCTTATATTCATATCCTCTATTTATGATAATATAAATCTGATGCCATAACATTCAACACACATTCCTATCATACAACACAAGCAATTCGTGCCATTATGTAAACTAGAAGCACTACAAAATATGCGAACTTTTTAAACTCAAATCCCATATAAAAAAGGAAGTTTAACTTATGTGCCCTCAAATAAAGGAACGGATTCTATACAAAAACGGCTTACCCCAGGTCGATGTCTTCGTCTCAATGAATGATTCCTAATTTACAAATCTCTTTGTCACTAATTTTATTGAACTCGATGCTGAATACAATTGTGACCTCGTCTTCACTTTCTTCTCCTTATCTGCATGTCCTGCTCCAAGGCATCAATGAGGTTCTGGTATTACCAATTACAATAACGTGTCATTGCTAAAACGTTGCTTTGAGAATTCCAATAATTATGGAAAGATTATTTTTTAACTGTCGCCGTGATATTTGGGATACATTTTTCCTTAATTTCCGTTTCTATATATATATAGACCTGATGATTGAATAATTTTAGGTTCTACCTTATTCTTGATATGTGAATCTATAACTACCTGAATAACATATTTTTCCCACCTATTAATGTAGTTATAAAAACGTTACTTCATTATATATTAATTGGGCCTTCGACGAGTGAAGGAAGTCAATGACCCACATTTTGAGGACTAGGAGAAGTCTGAAGATTTGGATTTGGACCAATTTTCCCCCCAACTACAGGTTTAAAGCTGAGAGGTTAATTAGGCCCAGCTCTATTTATTTAGATTAATATCAACATGGGGAAATTACACAAAATACCCTAAAAATATAACATATTATATTAATACACTTTTACTCTAATGTTTGCACACCGTAAAAAATACGGTGCAAACAATGAAAACCACAAATCAAACCTCCATCCCTGTAATCCCAAAGCTCCAAATCCACTCCCACTTCAACAAAAAACCCCAAAATCAAAACCCGACGACGCAAATGACGCATGGCCATGGCCACTTCCGGACAACACATAGCCCTTCTTCTTCTATGCGCAAGAAATCGAACCTAACAATTCTTTCCAAAGTTCAACAAGGGGTTCTTCGAATTTTTTTGGTTAATCTACAAGAGGTTTTATTGGAAACAAAACTATTAGTTTTGTCTGTTGTTTGAGCGAAAACAAATCAAACACCCTCTCGTTCCTTGCTATTGTAAATTGTTCAGGTCTCCACCGTTTATGAGGTAATTCTCAATCTTGTCTCGCTAAGCCCCACCGTAGCTATTGGGGGTTGGTGGGTGTCGAATCCAACAAATAATATTATTCTCTTGCTCTCATGTAATAGTGGTGAGCAAGGTCGAATCCACAGAGATTGATTAGATTTAATTCTTCGAAAAATTAAAACAATGAATTAAAAGCAAGGGGAGTTTTGAATTTTGAATTTAAAATCAATTTGCAAATAAAAAATTGCAGAATTAAATTAATGAAAATATCAAATTAAACAAATATTTTGCCCAAGGTATAATCTCAGTATTGATTCACAGAATTGATCATGGATGCAAAAATAAAATCTTTAACTCATTCTCTAAATTGGTTATGGTTATTGATACGATCTAACAACCTATCTCTCATTACTTTATCGACAATCAAGAGACACTCGTTGATTATTTTCCTAATCAATAAACAACCCTAGATACGATCGTAAGATTTAATTTATCAATAACATTAATTTCTAAAGAGACGACCAATTCTAACCAACAAATTCACACGCGTGATTTATTTAAATTAAGTTATATGTCTTCATAACATGAGTCAAAAATCAATCTATAATTAACTGTGTTATTTGTCACTTATATTAGAAAACCTAAACAATTACGAATTTAGATTTCTAATTGACTAAGTATCATTTTGACAATTAAAACAGCGTGCACTTTGAATTAATCAATCAAAATAACAACTTCAATTTACAAGCAAAAGACATATAAATAGAGAACAATTAAATTTAATTAGATCTCACAACTCTTGGTGAATCAAAACTTCGAATAACCTTGAACTGGAATCATAAATTTAGCTATTCATAAACATTCGGAAAATAAAAATCTAAAAGAAATAAAAATAAAAGTCAAACTCTTCGTAGAAAATAACGTGTAGCCTCCTGCTTCCTAGTCCCGCGTCCTTCTTTTTTTTTTTCTTTTTCAAAACGTGAGTCACTCCAAAATTCTCACCTCAGCCGTTTTTTTTTTTTATTAATTCCTCTCCTCTCTCGGCCCAGCTCTCTCCTTTTATTTTGTAGTGCCCTACTGCAATATATGATGGGCTTTTCCTTTGTATTGGTGGCACTTTCCAAATCTGTAGCCCAATTTAAGAAAAAAACTAGGCCTTTCCAACACTAAAAAAAAGAATTGATCCCTTTAAAATCTATGGCTACTACCTAATTAAAAAGTCTGTTGTTTTCTTTCCATCTTTGATGCTCTCGTTCGGTCCAAAATACGAGCCCAATTGTGTGGTTTCTTCTTTCAATTAAAGTGCAACATTTTCTTCCCATCTAGTGCCATGTCAAAGCTCATGAGTCCAAGTCGGTTGTGCCCTTTGAATTTCAAAACTTCTTCACAATTAGTAATAATGAGTCCATTTTGATCCAAATCCTCCACCTAATCCACAAAACATGAAATATAATTAATATCCAAAATTTAAGCATTTAAAGTCATTAAATTAAGAAGAAATATCACAATTTAAACAACAAATATGCGCTTTATCAAACCCCCCCACACTTGGACAATGCTTGTCCTCAAGCATAAACTAGCTCAAGTTAATGAATTGTCTTCATCATCATTCATTCTTCTATCTCCATAATCCAACACAAGGCTAGTCACTTCAACATTTTTTCTTTTCAAAATCCACATGTGGTGGGATTTAGCACCTCACATTAGGTTCACACAATACGCTCAAAGTGTTTAGGATGTAAAATATATATGTACTCTCAAGTCAAAGCATAGAACACTCTTACCATAGGCTTGCTAATATATCACATTGGAGCCACCAATGGTTTTGAATGCAAAGTAAGGGTCTTAACACCGGTTGTAATGGGGCTTGGGTAAGGTGGGATAAAAATGATATTATTTTGGCTAATTTCATCGAAGGAATTATACAAATTTCTTCACAAGAGCTCACTTAGAATTCATGTACTTCCATCAAATTACTTCATAACCCAATGTAGTTTATATCCTTTCACCTCTCATGAGTATGCTTTCAATATCTATCAATGAATTACAACATAGGTGTTAGTTTTGATTAACTCCAAGGCACTAAATATAGACCAAGCAATTCAAACCACTCATAAGCACATGTAATGGGAGTAAACAACCTCATAAGGTATTTCTTTCTTCGATTCAAAATGATAATCTCTTCCTCCACCTTTCAATGTGATTTTTTCGCAATTTCCTAGTATCCGAGCAATTCATCATTTGACTCTTATTACGCACTTAGGGGTTTAATTTCTTTTCACCGGATTTTTTTTAACCCCATTATCACTTAAACCTTGAATAGCACAAAGTGAAAGCTCCCATTTTTCTGAAGCTAAGTCTGTCTCATACTTCTCAATCAATACAAGCTTGTGAAATTCCTCTCTTGTGGGTTCAAGATAGAGGTAACATGAAAGAACGGGAATCCATGACTTGTAGCGTGGCAACAAAATTCCAAAGACAAGCTAAAGCTCAAAGAGGTTTCTATTGGTACATGTATCATGGTAGGCTTTTTAAGAAGGCCAAATTGGATTTCACCTAATGCCTTTACTATAACTTGCACTTGAGTCAAGAAACTACATCGGAATACACAAGAGAGCACATCCAAGAACAAACAAACCATGCAGGACACACATCAAAGAATAAGAGCTTAGTATAAAAATAAAAATAGCTTATAGGCTCAAAAGCTCACGAATTACGGTTTATATGCGTTGCTCCCATCCATTTATGAGATATAGGTCATTGCTTGGTCATGATTTCAAACTCAAATTAATGCTAAAAAAGTGGAGTTAGGTCAATCGGAGTGGTGTTACAACACATCAACTTTGGTTTGACTCAATTAGGTATAGATTGCAACTCGACTACTTTATCCCCCAACATTTCTTTCACATCACAAGTCTTTGATTTTCAATGTCTTTTATTCTCAACCAAAATAATTTGAAGCTCAAGTGAATAAGCCTATATATTCCTTCAATGCAAGGTTCAAGAGAATGTGATATTAGCAAAGAATAGGAGTTCTCATGGCTTGTATTGTGGTTAATTTTCAACAAAAAGGCTATGGATCAAAATTGGCTTTCTAGGGGTATATTCCAAGGTAAGCATTTTGAGAAAGCTAAATTTGGCTTCACCTAAGTGCCCATACTTATTCAGTGCATTCAATTACCAAGAGGCATCTCAACATGCATAACAAAGCAAGTTCTAGAAGAAATCAACTACACTTGACAATCACACAATCAAAAGAATAGAGCATGTCGTAGTGTTAAATGTAAATGCCCAAGAGGCTCAAAAACTCACAAAATAGGGTCAATGTGTATCAAATCCCACACATTCTTCAATCAATCCACCATCAAAAACAATAAGTCCAGTGCAATGAACAAGAAATCAATCACTTATCCAATTTGTCACTTTTTTTTTTTTTTCAAAATAGAGCAACATGAAAGATAATGAAAGAAAAGAAAATAGAATTAGAATTAAAACAGAAAGTGTAAATTAAGCAAAATGAAAAAGCATCTCCCACCCCCACACTTAGTCTAAACATTGTCCTCAATGTTCTAAAAAGAACAAAAATTGCAAAAATTTGACGATAGAGGACTTCCCTGAAGATATGTAGCTATGAACTGGATGGTGGCGAAGGCGGGGTAAATCCCATATGAGCAAAGAAGGCATTTTGGTTTCTTTCCATTCTTGCAAGCCGACGCTCAAGCCTATTAAACCGATCCTTATAATGGCTTGTGGCAGACCCCGTGGATGTGGATGCAGAAGCATGATAGGGAATGATGGCCCTCTCAGAGTTTCTGGTGGTAGGAATCGTGCAAGTAACTCGAGGTGCAATGGATCCTGGTTCATGGAATTTGTACGTACCGCCATCCTTCCAAACCAAACCAATGATCTCCAAGCAATGCAAGTCCAATGGTTGCATTTCGCAAGAAACATGAAGATCATTATTAATAGGATCAATCAAATTTTCATGAATAGCTAACTGAGTGATCAAAGAACCTAAAATCAAAGGATGTTTGTTTGTCAAAACATTAGAAAATTGTGAAGCCAACCAGTAACCGAGATTCACCTTGATTTTGTTTAACATGCACCACAAGAAATAAAATTCAGATTTTGACAATACAGCCGTTGAATCTTTCCTACCTGAAAAAGTGAATGCAAGAAACCTATGGATGTATTTTAAGGCAGGATCACGAAGGAATGAATCTTTAAATTTGCTCGGGTGATAAAAGTTAGAGGTGGACAGTGTTCTGTATAAAGAAACTGGTTCAAAATCTTCCCTATAATCACATGTACTATTCAAATATGCATCGGTTTTAGAATAATCCTTGTCAATAAAACCAAAGACTAAGTTGAATTCAGTGATTGAAAGTTTGAAATCTTTCCCCATGAGTCTGAATTGAACCACCCGAGGGCTATTCATTGTGAAATCATCGAGTTTTTTGAATTCAAAAGTAGTGTAAAATTCCCTAACGAGTTCAATGTTGGCAGGATGCTGAATAGAAAAATAAGAACGCCATCCTATATTATCAATCAGCTCAAACACACTCCCATCAATATGCAAAGATTCCATGGTATTTCTATCAATGTATTTCCAATATATGATATCCTTATCACAAATTTTCCTATATCGTTCTTTGTCTTTTTTCTTAGTGAAATGCAAGCATCCATTCAAATCTGAGTCAGAAGGTGGAAGAATATGTAAACCTTTACCAATTCAAGCTCGTTTGTGCGGAAGAGGATTGACCTCATCAGGTGCTGGTCTGGTTACTGCAATGGGAGGTGATCTTACAGGCTTCTTCGAGCTCCCACGGATGGTTTGAGGTACTTTGTCTCTACCCATAATGCCCAATTTGAGTCGTGGTTACTGCAGGGTAAAATTGGATCGTGATTGTGGTGAGAGAAAAGAGAAGAGGTGCTGGTGTGGTGCGGCGGGTTGGTGACCGGTGGTGGTGGAAGGTTAGGGTTCCGGCAATGGGGGGAAGGGAAGGCTGGTGTGGTGCGGCGGGTTGTGGCGGGACTGAGGGGAAAGGGGAGGCTGCGGTTTGGATGAAGGAGAGAGGCGGAGGGGTGTGATGGAAGAAAGAGTAGGCGCCGGTTGGCGTGTAGAGGTCACGACGGTGAAAGAAGAGGAGAGAGAGAACGCGCAGCAGCGGTTGAAGAAGAAGAAGAGATGGTTGAAGGCTATGAAGGATTTGGAGGCGAGGACCGGCGATGGTGGCTGAAGGTGGCGGCTTGTGGTTGAAGGGAAGGAGAGTGGTGGGTGAGAGAAAAGGAAGAAGGAGAGACGAGGAGGAGCGGTGGTGATATGGAAGAATGAGGGAGGAGGAGGTGATTTTGAATCAGAGTAGGGTTAAAAATTAATTTTTTTTTTGAGTGCTTGTAATCCGAGCTGTACTTTGGTTAAGGCGTGGACACGCCTTATTCCAAGTTGAGAAAAAATGACCTTGTAATCCGAGATGCACTTTGGTTAAGGCGTGGGTACGCCTTATTCCAAGTTGTGAAAAATGACCTTGTAATCCGAGATGCACTTTGGTTAAGGTGTGGGCACGCCTTTTTCGATTTTTTCTCTAATATTTGAACCAAGTGCTTTCTCCATAGAGCGTACCCACGTCCCAATGAAGATTCATATCTGCCCAAAAATTAAAACAAGGTCAATTTCACCTCTAAAATTACATAGATCGTGAAATAAATAAATAAAAATAAACAAATAGATTAAAATAAATAAAGAGATAAAAATTGCTTGTTAAAACTAAAGAAAAAAATTCGGGTTGCCTCCCGGAAGCACTTTTCTTTTACGTCTTTGGTTAGACGTTCCCATCACTCAATTAGTGTAAGTTGGGTATTCTAAATTGAATTGATCAACATTACATACCGGAATGCCTTCATAAAAAGGTTTTAAGCGATGTCCATTGACTTTAAAAATCGTACCCGTATCCAATCCTTGAATTTCAACTACAGCATGAGGATATACATTAGTAACAAGAAAAGGGCTTATACATCTAGAACGTAACTTACCAGGAAACAATTTCAATTTAGAATGATAAAGTAAACTTTCTGACCAATAGAAAATGTTTTCCTGGAAATCATCTGATCATGGAAGACTTTTGCCTTTTCCTTGTAGATTCTTGAGTTCTCATAGGCATCACTGCGGATCTCTTCCAACTCTTGCACTTGCAATTTCCTTTGCTCGCCCGACACATCCATTCTCATATTGCACTGCTTAATAGCCCAGTATGCCATGTGTTCTAACTCTATTGGAAGATGACAAGGTTTACCAAATACCAAACGGTAAGGAGACATACCTATAGGATTTTTGTAGGCCGTTCGGTAGGCCCAAAGTGCATCATCAAGCCTTAGACTCCAATCCTTCTTGTCTGGGTTGACAATCTTTTCAAGTATGGATTTGATTTCTCTATTGGATACTTCAGCCTGTCCATTAGTTTGCGGGTGGTATGCAGTAGAGACGCGGTGGGTAACATTGTATTTCTTCAATAAAGCTTCCACCACTCTATTGCAAAAGTGAGTCCCGCGATCACTAATGATAGCTTTAGGCGTCTCGAACCTAACAAAAATATGAGATTTGACAAAATTTGCAACCACTTTAGCATCATCAATTCAGTTAGCTTTAGCTTCCACCCACTTTGAAACATAATCCACAGCAAGAATTATGTAAACATTAATATAAGATGAAGGGAAAGGACCCATGAAATCAATACCCCACACATCAAATATCTCACAAACAAGAATAGGGGTAAGTGACATTTGATCTCTACGTCCTATTGTTCCAGTTTTCTGACATTGTTCACAAGATTTGCAAAACATGTATGAATCATGAAATAAAGTAGGTCAAAACAATCCACACTCTAGTACTTTACGGGCTGTTCGCTTAGGACCAAAATGTCCTCCACAAGCATATGAATGACAAAATTTTAAAATTGAAGGAATTTCTTGTTGAGAGACACACCTACGAATAATTTGGTCAGAACAATATTTTCACAAATAAGGGTCATCTCACACATAATATTTAGCATCACACTTTATCCTATCTTTTTGAGCTCTAGACAAGTCATGTGGTAGCGTTCTAGTAACTAGATAATTAACAATATCAGCGTACCAGGGGATTGCTTCTTTAATAGAAAATAGATGCTCATCTGGAAAATTATCCTTTAATGGTGATGGCTCTTCACTTGTGGTTAATCTGCTGAGATGATCAGCAACCAAATTCTCTGTGCCCTTTTTATCATGTATCTCTAAGTCAAACTCTTGTAGCAAGAGAATCCAACGAATCAGCCTAGGTTTCGCCTACTTCTTTGAAAACAAGTACTTGAGAGCTGCATGATCAGAATAAATAATCACTTTAGTACCAAGCAAATATTGACGGAATTTTTCTAAAACAAAAACAACAGCTAAAAGTTCTTTTTCCGTGGTTGAATAGTTGCTTTGTGCATTATCAAGTGTTCTGGAAGCATAGTAAATGGCATGATGAGCTCTTCCAACTTTTTGTCCAAGCACAGCACCTACTGCATGATTACTTGCATCACACATGATTTCAAATGGGAGGTTCCAATCAGGTGGTTGGATAATTGGGGTTGAGGTGAGCATATCCTTCAATTTATCAAATGCTCATTTGCACGCCTCGTCAAATTCAAACACCATATCTTTTTGAAATAATTTACACATGGGCTGAGTTATCTTGGAAAAATCCTTGATAAAGCGCCTGTAAAAGCCTGCATGTCCAAGAAAAGAGCGAACTTCCCGAACAGTTGTGGGGTAGGGCAAGGATTTAATAATATCTATCGTAGTCTTATCAACCTCAATACCCTTAGAGGACACAACATGGCCTAAAATAATTCCTTTATCAACCATAAAATGACATTTTTCATAGTTCAAAACTAAATTTGTTTCTATGCATCTGCCAAGAACTTTTGTAAGGTTAGTTAAACATGAATCAAAAGAATTACCATAGACTGTAAAATCATCTATGAATACCTCTATGATGTTCTCCACATAATCTGAAAATATACTAACCATACACCTCTGAAATGTAGCAGGGGCATTGCAAAGTCCAAATGGCATCCGTCTATACGCAAAGGTGCCGAACGGGCACATGAATGTGGTTTTCTCTTGATCTTCTGGTGCAACTGGAATCTGGCGAAAACCTAAATAACCATCAAGACAACAATAATGAGTACGACCTGCTACACGCTCAAGCATTTGATCAATAAATGGGAGGGGGAGTGATCTTTTCTAGTTGCAGCATTTGACTTCCTATAATCAATACACACTCGCTACCCATTTTGAACACGAGTAGGGATATTTCTAATCACTTTTATACATGTTTTCTTTGGGACTACCCGAACTGGACTAACCCATTTACTGTTAGAAATTGGATAGATCATACATGCATCAAGAAGTTTTAAAATTTCTTTCTTTACCACTTCCATCATTTTTGGGTTTAGTCTTCGTTGGGATTCTCTAGAAGGTTTACAATCTTCTTCTAGTAATATCCTATGCATGCAAGTAGAGGGGCTCAATCCCTTAATGTCAGCTATAGTCCACCCAATTGCTTGTTTATACTCCCTAAGCACCCGAGTCAATTTCTATTCCTCCAAGGGAGAGAGTTTCTTGGAAATAATTACCGGGAGCATTTCTCCTTCTCCTAAGAACACATACTTCAAATGGTCCGGTAGGGGTTTAAATTCCAATTTTGGTGCCTGCTCAATAGAAGAAAGAAGTTTTGTATGAGAACTAGGCAATTCAATTTGAGATACATTATACCTTATCGGTTCAAGTGACTCAAGCTCATGAATTGCTTCTTGCAAATCCAAATCCAACACAAAATTCTTCATAGCCTTCTCTAGTCCATCACGAGTGAGGTTCCTGCTAAGTGTAACATTCAACTTATCATCATTGTTAAGATCAAAAATATTTTGTTATTGTGTCACTTTTTCACCTTTAAAATTTCGAATTTATGTAATTTGTTAGTCAATGATGAATATTGCAAAGAATTGAAAATTGACCTTCAAGTAGAAAAAAATGAAAAATTATCACATTTTAGTTAAAAGAGAAAATAATAAAAAGTGACATTGTATCACTTTTTTAAAAAAAAAGTGGCATTGTGTCACCTTTTTCAAAAAATGGTACAATTATTATAATATTTTTAATAAAATTAACAAATCATGAATTTATTGTAGGATTTTAATTTATGTTTTATTAAGAAAGTAGCATACATAACATTATTTTTATAAATAAGTAACATTGTGTTCCTTTTTTTAAAAAAAGTGACAAATTTATTTAAAAAAGTGACAAAAACATTAAAAAAAGTGGCACATAAGATTTACAAAATATTTTTACTTCCTAAAAATCGCAAAAGTGTATTTTTGTAAATGATCTAAAAATAAGGGTATTTGTGTAAACACCCCTATAAACAACTAGTAATCGCAGCCGTATGATTAACGGAAGATATAATTGACTATTATTCACTGAATAAGTTGTAAAAATACAATGCTAGACAAAAGTAACAGAAAAAAAAAATTTAACTTGTATACAAAAATTCTATATAATTTATAATTTCCTTTCTCCCTATAAGTTTTCTTACTCGGTCTAATATCCTTGTATGAATAACATAAATTTTCTTAGCACAAAATGAAATAAAAGAGGTAAGTAACTTGTAAGCATAAATTGTGAATTCATATATAATAAATGTAGCGACCAAGAACTTTTATGCAATTAAATAATTATTTTAAAACTATGAAACGAGCCGCTACGATCTCACCCATTTTTAAGCTAACGTCACGACGGGTTCGTCTAGCCAAATCGAGAAATATTGAGTTAATTCAATTTTAAATTAAATTCCGAATTTCCAAAAATTTTATTATTTTAATTATTATTTTCAAAATCACTTTAAATCCCAAATTACATCAATCTCATTTTATCAGTTTCATTCTTCCGACCCAGTTGAATTAGCATGCGAATTTTTCCTTGAACTACGTGTAATGCTTGTATAGGTTTTCACACTACCAACCTCCATCTATCACATCAATCTCATACCTTACCATATCCTAGCTCTATATCACCTACTCCCCCAAAACCCAACACCTCAACAACTTCAGCCTCACCTACCTCTCTCACGACACTCCCTCACCAGCCTCTCCCCTCTCAGCACAAACCAACACTGATTTTCCAGCAACCACAGCCTTAGGCTCTGTTTTCCTAGCATCACAGACAAGGTAATGCTTTCTCCTCCAGCAAACCGTCGCTCCATTTCACCTTGAATCACCACCTGCGAGCTCGAGCACAACCTGCAGACCCCCAATCCTAAACACCAAGCCACAGTCAACCCAATCTCCACCACCACCACCACCCGGCAGTAACCCACCTGCACAACCACTTCACAGCCACCACCTCCACAGTCACGGCCAACCTCCAGCAAAACCAAGCCATTTCAGGTTCCTCAAATCTAAACCCATCCTCAACACCTCAACTCCAAACCATGTCCGCCACCTCCTCAATCCAGCCACCACCGCACGCAGCCAACAACCAACTCGACCAAGCACCATCTTCACCACTCAGACCGTCACCACCTCAACCTGCAAGAACCACCACCGCCACCTCCTTCATCATCACCATCACCACCCATTTTCGAACACAACCGCCTCTGCCCACTCCAAGTTTTGCATCAAAAATCCCCACCAATCCCAACCAAAATCAAAAACCCAAATTTTGATTCCCATCCAGAAACAAGAGATAAACCAAGAATCAAAATTACCCAAAATCTCACCTTGAATCGACGGGTTCATGGCCGTAATTTCAGATCCAAACCGCCACCATCTACCCTCGGTTTCGCACCCAAATCGAGCTCCACTTCATTCTTTCACTTTCCTTCCTACCGCCACCACCGGCCGGCAGTCGAAAACCAGCAAGGACGAAGCCTTGCGCCATCAGCCTCCATCTCTCGCCTTCTCTCTATCTTCAACCAAGTGAAGAGAGAGAAATGAGAATTTATTTTTATATTTTGATTTTTCAGATTATTACAGCTTGGTCTCCAAGTTTTAATATTCATTTTAGTCCCTCAACTTTCAAAGTATTCATTTTAGTCCCTCAACTTTCAAAGTATTCATTTTAGTCCCCCAACTTTCAAATCATCAATTTCAGTCCCCAAATTGTAAATTATCATTTTTAAACTATAAATTTCGAAAAGACTAATTTAACTTATTTTTCTAATTGGCTAAACAAAGCGTACGGAGAATTAAAGAATTGAAGTCGTTTCCCGCTCAACTTTGCACTCGTCAAGTTTAAGGTAGACTCGCCCCTATTAATTGATTTAAATTATGATTGCATGTGAATGTGTATGTTATGTGACTTATGTGAAAGTTATTTTCATGAAAAGAGATGAGAATATATTTCTTTGGAAATATTTATGTTGTTATGCTTGTCATAATTTATATACTTTTATGCATGAGAAAGAAAGAAGAGAATATCTTGCAAGAATGATGTTATGCATAACTTACGTGCCTTAAGTGCACGAGACGAGACTACCCACACCCGATGATTTTGAAGAGCCTATGATTTTTCAAAGAGAAGTCCCGTGCTTTAACGCACAAGAAGAGACTACCCACACCCTATGTTTCTAAAGAGCCTGCATTTATGTGTTCAATTATATTGTAAATTAATTAATTGACGATGAGTCTACTGAGTATTTTCATGAAATGCTCATGTCTATTTTTAACAACATTTGCAGATTTCAGAGAAGGTGGCTAATGATGGATGATAGTGGCAATAGTCGTTAAATAATTGAGAATCTTATTTTGATAATCCATATTTCTAAACTTTGGCTATTTTTGGGATTTTCAATTATTTGAGAAATTATGGCATTGCTGAATGTTTTGTATTATTAATGGCTCGATTCGTTATTTTGAATTATTTCATAAATGTTCTCGAATTTTATCGACCATTACAGTTGATTTAATGTTGCCAAAAACGGATTTCAGTTATTTGTTCCATTAAAATATTATTTTAAAATTTAGACCAGAAAATGATGTGGCAAACCTGGTATTTAAAACTCGGTGCGCTACAATTAAAAACACCAGAAAAAGTAAAACATAAAGTTGCAACTTACATATTTCTTGTAACAGTAAATTGCTCATTTTCTAGTTTTCTTAATCTATTTAGGCAAAATAAGATCTAGACATGTGGCATATTCAATACTTTACAATTTTGATTTGATGACTGAAGTCGAGCTTATGGTTAATTGATTTCTAAAAGTTGAAATGCTCACAATTTTCAAATCGTAAAATAAAATATAGAGTCTAATAGACATTCACAGAAGTAATTTGTCGACTCCCCGAATAGTACTATAAGAATTGGTACTAACTATCTTAATGCAATAATTGATATTTAAATATAGTAAACAAATATTTCATTTCATGACATGTAAAAAAAAAAAAAAATTACGACCAAAATTTACCAAATATTTTAAAAAATAAAAATTGCTCAAACTTTATTTAATTAAATGTTGCAATTTGTTAAACTTACATGTGACATAGTTATATGCGGTCATGTATTTAAATGAATGTAACAAATAAGCAATATGAAATATAAATGTTAATAAAATATATTGAATGTATATTACAAATATAATAATTAACTTTATATACAAAAAATCATCTATACATCCCTGTTGAAGTAATTGGCCCACATCATCCAGCCCATAGTTGGAGATATCCGGATTGGAAGCTCAATACACTGACAAGCTGATTAACATCACCACATAACCCAAGACTCGGGCCCATATCTCATAACCAAAACGCGCTTTCTCGTTATAACAGAATGGCTTTAGACCATTAGATCAACTACCTGGAGCGTTCCTGGCCGTTGGATGATCTCGCCATATATCTACCGGATGAAGCATCTGGAAGCGGAGTGGAAGCCAAAATTTGTCTCAATCTTTCGTCTCTAGAGTTAGGCGATTAATCTTCTCTTTCTCTCAACTCTCTGATACGAAGAATTGCTTTGTGATCTTTTCTTCTAGTTTTTAATCTTTGTGATATAGTTTGAGAGTATTTTGAGAGCTCTTTGTGAGTACGATTTGTTCGTTATTTTGAGATATTTGTTTATAGTTTGTCTGTAGTTTGAGTTTTCAGATACTTTGTAATTTTGCGATCTTTGTGAAATTTAGTTTACAATTGTAATCTGTAAAACCTTTGTGATTTCAATAAACTTTGTGGTGTTTTTGTTCGACTTCTAGCTTCAAATTCTTTATAGTGGTATCATAACCTTAGGGTTTTTTGATACTCGAAGAAATATTTTGGGTTTTTGGAGATCTTTAAATTTTTTCTCTTAAAAATCGTAAAATCTTTGTGAAAAACCCAGATCTGAAAACTCAGGGTTGACTCTTCGTAATACCTTTGATTTTTCTCAAGATCTGTAAATTTGGCTCAAAGATCTGGTGTTTTTTAGTACTCTAATCTTGGATCTAAAAGATCTAAAAACGGATCTACTCTTGCTGGAAAGTTCTTGAAAGAAACTGAAGCGCTAATAATTTCTCTCGCATTAATCAAGTGAAATCCTTTAAATTCTAGGATTTCTTGAACCTTTCTCTTTAATCTTTCTATTTTTCCTCCGTTGAAACCCTTCTTGGACCCCTTTACTTTCCTTTGTCTAGGATTCCTTTAGAGAATTCGGGAATCGGATGGAGTTTAGGGCCGACCTAAGTAGGGTTGAGGAAAAGAAAAATATTCTTTCTTTTACTTATCTTATTTTACCTATTTTATGTGCTTTGTACACTTTGTCATTTATAGTTGGTGTGTCTGCTTTGTGCTGTGACTTCTTTTTGTAACTTCATCTTTGTGATCTTCAGTCTTGCATTTTACTGCAATAACTTGTCTGCATTATTTGTTTTCTTCCTAATCTCTGCATGTTTTTCTCCCCAAACCAAAATGGCTACTTCAAAAGTTAAGGTTGAAATTTGGAATGAGAAAGGGGATTTTAGTTTATGGCGTCAGAAAATAAAAGCTCTTTTACTCTAATTAAAATGTTCTAAGGCTATTAATGAAACCTGGCTTGAAAGCTTAATCGAAGAAAGAAGAACTGAAATGAATGAATTAGCTTGGAGCACTCCATTTCTTCATCTCTCTAACACCATGATTAGGAAAGTAGGAGAAAGTAAAACTGCTGCTGACCTATGGGATAAATTAGAAGAACTCTTTCTCACTGTTTCTCTTCCAAACAAATGTTTTTCTTGTAAACAATTCTTTAGCTATAAATTTGATCATTCCCTGGATGCTGAAGAAAATATAGATAGATTTAATAGAATAACACGAGATCTTTTAAATGCTGGTGAAAAAACTACTGAAGATCAAAAAGTTGTTTGTTTATTAAATGGTATGGGAGAAAAGTACAAAGATATTAGAAATGCTTTGAAATATGGTGGTTAGAAGTTAATTGTTGAAATAACTCATACATCCCTTAAGAATAAAGAACTTGAGTCCAAATCTGAAAATAAGGAGGCATATAATGTAGAATCCACAGTATCAAAAGACAAAAACTTATTCAAGGTTAATAATAATAATAAAACTCGGAACCATAATATGAACAATCCCAAGCAGAACAAAAATTACCAGAACAAGAAATATATACCTAACAAACCTAGAGACAAGAAATTTGATAGTAGTAGTAGTAGTGGTAGTGGTAGTGGAAGTGGTAGTAGTGGTGGTGGTAGTAGTGGTGGTGGTGGTGGTGGTGGTGGTGGTGGTAGGTTTGATAATAAGAAATATGACAACAACAGATTTGATAATAAAAAATATGATGATAAAAGGTTTACTGATAACATCATATCCAGAAAGTGTTATTACTGTGGAAAGCTTGGTCATCAAGTTAAAGAATGCTTTATAACAAGAATAATCAACAAGAAACTGTGGATATACAGAATAATAGTGGGATTGTCTATGTGACCACTACTTCAAAAATGAAAGATGAATGGATTTTAGACTATGGCTGTACCTTTCATAAGTGCCCTTACAGGGATTTATTTGATAATTTCTCTATGCATGCTACTGGTTCTGTGAAACTTGGCAATGATGTATCTTGTGACATTAAGGGGGTGGGGAAGTAGTATTAAAACTGAGTGATAATAATATCCTGACCTTAAATCAAACTAGATTTGTCCCTGATTTAAGGAGAAATCTCATCTCCTTAGGAATATTAGATGATGAAGGCTATGATATTAGAGTCAGTAATGGATACACTAAAATTTTAAGAAATAATTTGTTAATTACTAGTACAACCAAGTCCAATGGTATATACATTCTTTCTATGCAGACCTATTCTCCTACTTCTTTTTAAGGAATGCTTTAAAAAGACGAGGGATAACAAGAATAATCCACAAGAAACTGTGGATATACAGAATAATAGTGGGGTTGTCTATATGACCACTACTTCAAAAATGAAAGATGAATTGATTTTAGACTCTGGCTGTACCTTTCATATGTGCCCTTACAGGGATTTGTTTGATAATTTCTCTATGCATGCTACTGGTTCTGTGAAACTTGGGAATGACGTATCCCATAACATTAAGGGGCTTGGGAAAGTAGTATTAAAACTGAGTGACAATAATATCCTGACCTTAAATCAAACTAGATTTGTCCCTGATTTAAGAAGAAATCTGATCTCCTTAGGAATATTAGATGATGAAGGCTATGATATTAGAGTTAGTAATGGATACACTAAAATTTTGAGAAATGATTTGTTAATTGCTAGTACAGCCAAGTCTAATGATATATACATTCTTTCTGTGCAGACATAGTCTCCTACTTCTTTTACTATTGAAATGATAATAATGACATGCCTGATCTTTGGTATAAAAGACTACGTCGTGTAGGAGAAAATGGTCTCAAACTGTTAAAGAAAAATGATATTTTTGGTAAAGACAGTTTACAAAAACTTTCATTCTGTGAAGAATGTACTTTAGATAAATAAAAAGTCTCATCTTTTGGTAAAGGAACAAATAAATCAAAAGACATTTTTGAATATTTGCATGCAGACCTGTGGGGTTTTGCCCCTGTTAATACTGATTTTGGTTATAAATATTTTCTACTTATTGTTGATGACTATTCCAGAAAGTCTTAGGTTCATTTGTTGAATTACAAAGACCAAACTGTCTCTATTTTCAAAAACTAGATTACCTTAGTTGAAAATTTGAAAATAAAAAGGTCAAAACTATCAGAATTGATAATGTATTAGAGTTCTGCAATTTTGAATTTAATAATTTTTTTAAACACCAAGGTATTCTTAGACATAGAGTTCACAACAAAATGGAGTTGCTGAAATGATGAACAGAACCTTGATGGAAAGAACAAGGTGTATGTTAATCCAGTCAAATTTACCAAAAATATTTTGGGGGGGAAGCAATTAAAACTGCATATTTTTTGATAAATAAATGTCCTTCAAGTGCAGTGAACTATAACATTCCAGATCAGATTTGGAATGATGATGTTCCTGATTACTCCTTTCTTAAAGTTTTTGGCTATGCAGTTTATGCACTTCAGATTCAATCCAAACTTGATCACAAATCTTTAAAATGTGTTTTTATTGGTTATGGGAAAGGGGTAAAGGGTTACAGTCTGTGAGTTAAAGAGCATAAAGGTTTTAAAGTGATTTTAAGTAGGTCAGTTGTTTTTAATGAAAATATTTTTCCTTACAAGTTTGAAAAATATGAAAATCCACTTCGTGAAAAGGATTTTGTTACTACTGAAGTGAGTTTTAATGATACTCACATTTCGCGGGAGCAAACCCAACATATACCTACTGACATTCCTGCACTCACTTCACCTACTTTACCTGTTAACAATGATAATGATGAATCTGATCTTTGTGATTACCAATTAGCTAGGGATAGAACTAGGAGAAATATTAGAGCTCCAGCTAGATTTGATGACTTTGAATATATTTCTGCCTCTACTCTGTCTACCTTCTTGTATTCTGAACCTAATTCTTTTGAAGAAGCCATGGAATCTAAAGAAAAAGTTTTGTAGATTACTTCAATGAAAGAGGAAATGAACTCTTTGATTAAAAACCAAACCTGGACTTTAGTTGAATAACCTCCTGACAAGAAATTTATTAACTGTCAATGGATTTTTAAAATAAAAGATAGGGAGTTTGAAGGGGGTAAATCAAGATACAAAGCTAGGTTAGTTGCAAAAGGGTTTTTTTTTCAAAAAGAAGGGATAGATTATACTGAAATCTTTTCTCTCCTGTTGCGAAATATACATCTAACAGAATATTATTTGCTTTAGTTGCTCAAAATGATTTAGAACTTGTGCAAATGGATGTCAAAATTTCCTTTTTTTATGGCCTGCTTGATGAAACTATTTACATGACTCAACTAAAAGGCTTTGGAAAGAAAAATAAATCTGATCTAGTGTGCCTACTCCAGAAATCTCTTTATTGACTGAAGTAAGCACCTAGACAGTGGTATAAGAGATTTGATACTTACATCCAAAGTTTAAATTTTCGGAATAGTCAATATGATCCCTGTTTTTACTTTAAAATGATAAATCTGATTCTATGTACTTATTACTCTATGTATATGATATGTTGATTGCTGGTAAGAATCTGCATGATATTTCCTGTCTTAAAGAAAATTTAAAGCTGAATTTGAAATGAAAGACCTAGGTCTAGCTAAGAAAATTCTTGGAATTGATATTTTTAGAAACAGAAATGAAGGAAAAAATTTTCTGAATCAAAAGAGTTACATTGAAAAAGTTCTGAAAAAGTTTTATCTTTTTGATTCAAAATCTATTACATTACCTCTTCCTAGTCACTTTAAATTTCCATTGGTCAATGCCCTAAATCTGCACAGGAAGTTCACAGAATGCATAATGTGCCCTACTCCAATGCAGTAGGATCTGTGATGTACCTCATGGTCTCAACCAGACCTAACATTTCTTTCTCTGTTAGTGTCTTTGATTTTAAGCTTAAAGGCTTTGTAGATTCTGATTTTGATGGAAACATTGATAACAGAAATCAACTTCTGCATACTTCTTTACCTTAAATAACTCCTGCATAAGCTAGAAAGCACAACTACAGAAATTAGTTGCCCTTTCTTCCACTGATGCAGAATACATTGCTGCCACTGATGCAGTAAAAGACTGCATGTGGCGAGGGGATTACTTAGTGAAATTGGTTGTTTAAATAAGTTTGAAGTTGAAATTTGCACCGATAGTCAAAGTGCCTTATATCTTAGCAAAAATCCTGTTTTCATAACAGATTGAAACACATTGTTGTGAAATTTCATTTTACAAGAAATATTACTGAAAAAGTTTTTGTGAAACTTGTAAAATTTCCTACTCAACTAAACCCAGCAGATACTGGAATCAAAGTGATCCCAATTGCTAAATTTAAAGATACTCTTAGATTGCTTAATATTGTTGAATTTGATACTACTTCTTTGTATTTTTTTGCAGAAAACTGGATATGGATGCTGACTGCGCCAATTAAGGGAAAGATTTGTTGAAGAATTGGCCCAGCATCATCCAGCCCACACTTGGAGATATCCGGATTGGAAGCCCAACACACTCACAAGCTGATGGACTTCATCACATAACCCAAGACCCAGGCCCATATCGCATAACCAAAACGCGCTTTCTTGTTATAATAGAATGGCTCCAGACCGTTAGATCAACTACCAGGAGCGTCCCTGACTATTGCATGATCTCGCCCTATATCTACCAGATGAAACGTCTGGAAGCGGAGTGGAAGCCAGATTTTTCCTCTCTCTTTCGTCTCTTGAGTTAGGCGATTCATCTTCTCTTTCTCTCAACTCTCTGATACGAATAATTGCTTTGTGATCTTTTCTTCTGGTTTTTAATCTTTGTGATATAGTTCGAGAGTATTTTGAGAGCTCTTTGTGAGTACAATTTGTTTGCTATTTTGAGAGATTTGTTTACAGTTTGTCTGTAGTTTGAGTTTTCAGATACTTTGTGATTTTGCAATCTTTGTGAGATTTAGTTTACAGTTGTATTCTGTAAAACCTTTGTGATTTGAATAAACTTTGTGGTGTTTTTGTTCGACTTCTGGGTTCAAATTCTTTACAGTCTCATTTATAAATGAGGGCTTAACGTACAAGGTATAAGACTTTATCACTTATTCTTATAGAAATAATTTTTTTTTTTTCAATATTCATTTTCAATCACATTCTTTAAAAACTCAATTTTAACAATTGCATGTACTACTTTTAAATCACACATTCTAAAAAAATAAATTCACTTTCAACTTTCATTTTCAACCACTCAATTGATTCACAATTAATTTATTTTTTATACAACTTTCCTTTACTTTCAACCACATTTTTAAAATTATTTAATCTATAATCTCTATTAAGCGTACCCTTATTAAAGGTTTTCAAAGGAACGTGATTTTTTATTTTTCACCGAGTAGGCAAATAGTCATGTTACTGGAAAAAAAACTATTATTGTGCATGTTAAATAAATGTATTGATCATATTCAATTTTTAAATAGAAGGAATATTCTAACACCTTTTTTTGATAGATTTCGATGAACTATGTAGCGACCAAGAATTTTTACGCAATTAATAATTATTTTAATATTTAGAAAATCTTGTTGCTACTATCTCACCCATTATTTTGAAGTTAACGCCGCGACGGATTCGTCTAGCCAAGTCGAGAAATGTTAAATTCATTCAATTTTAAATTAAATGTCCGAATTTCTAAAATTATGTTATTTTAATTATTTATTCAAAGTATTATTTTCAAAATCATTTTAAATTCAAATTTTCCTTATCTAAATTATTTCAAGTCCAAAATACGAATTTCAATTTTTATCCCAATATTTATTTATTCTCAAATTTATTTTTAGTCCAATATTTATCATAATCAAAATTAATCCTACATAAATTTTCCCCACTAACTCCACTTTCTCCACCCCATTACAACCTAACTCTCCACCTACCACATCATTATTATGTCTCCACTATCCTCTTTAATTGCCAAACATCAACTTTATCATCACAAATCCTCAAATTCTCTGCAACTGAGTTCCCAATCACAGCAGCAGCCACCATCATCTCCAATCTGCAAACCACAGTCCAACCTCACAATACTGCACCAACCGTTCCACCCAGCATCATCACCACCACCGGAATTTCCATCACTGCCAATCTGATTTCTGCCAATCAGATCACCACCGGAAATTCACTGCCAACCGTCTGCAATCACAATCCAAACCTCACTGCAGAATCTCCATAATCCAATTTAACACTGCACAATAAGAAAATTTCATACACCATAGCCATCTCAATTTTTCAATCAACACCACCATAATTTTCATCCCACAACCACTGTGCAAGATCCGTAACATCCGACCCACAACCTCGACTCCAAAACCGCCACACGCCACCCACAACCGCCACTGTCCAAGCCAGATTTAAAACCCCAAATCAAAACCCAAATCAACCCAAAAACCTCAAATAAAACATAACCCAAGACTTACCTTCGATCACAGCTGCTTCGACCGAGATTCACCAAAGATCTGCATACCCAAATTGCGATCTAAGCCACTGTTTTACCTCCGTTTCTCGCAACCAACCTCGTACCAAGATTCCTCAAACCTGGACCTCTGCCTTGGCCACTCCCACCTCCACCTTGCGCCGGTATTTCACCGGCAACTCAACCGGCAGCGACGTCCTCCTTGTTTCCCCCTCTCTACTCTGTTCTCTACACCCTCCCTCTCTATTCCGATCGTGGTGAGAGAGAGAGAAATATAATATGTAAATATAATTTTAAAAGTTTTCGGAATTTACATCTTGGTCCCCAATTTTGCAAAAGATTTTTAATTCAGTCCTTTCAGCTTTAAATCTTTTGATTTCAGCCCCTTTAAGTTTCAAAAGTTCTTATTTTAACCCGTAGTATCAAATCCATTTTAATTCAGTCCTTGTAGATTAAATTCATTGGATTTTAAGCCAAGTTTCAAAGATATTCATTTTAGTCCCTCAACTTTCAAAACATCAATTTCAGTCCTCAAATTGTAATTATCATTTTAAACTATATATTTCAAAAAGACTAAGGTGACTTATTGGCTAGACGAAGCGTACGGAGAATTAAAGAATGGAAGTCGTTTCCCGCTCAACCACACTCGTCAAGTTTAAGGTAGACTCGCCCCTATTAATTGATTTAAATTATGATTGCATGTGAATGTCATGTGACCTGTGAAGGTCATTTCTATGAAAAGAAATGAGAATGTATTTCTTCGGAAATAATGGTTGAATGTTATGTGACTTGTGAAAAGTCATTTTCATGAAAATGAGCCTATATTCCCTCGTCAGGAATAATGATGATATGAGTATGATATGAGTATACGGGCAAGATTGGGAAAAGACCCCTTGAGGGAGCCCAATCAGCTACAAGAAATGATGATGTTATGCATAATATACGTGCCTCATGAGCACGAGAGATGAGACTACCCACACCCGGTTTTCTAAAGAGCCTATGATTTTCAAAATAAACCTCGTGCTTTAATGTACAAGAAGAGACTACCCACGCCCTATGTTTCTAAAGAGCCTGCATTTATGTGTTCAATTATATTGTAGGTTAATTAATGGGCAATGAGTCTACTGAGTATTTCTATGAAATGCTCATGTCTATTTTTACTACACTTGCAGATTTCGGAGACGGTGGCAAGTGATGGATGATGGTGGCAATAACCGTTAAATGGTTGAAATGTCTTACTTTAACGTTTTCCGTATTTTCAAACATTGGACAATTTTGAGAATTTCAGTTATTCGAGAAGTTGTGACATTGTCAACTGCTTTACAAAAATTAATGGTTCGAATTGTTTTTCCTAGATGTTTTCAATTTTATCGACCAATACAGTTTATTTATTGTTGACAAAAATGAATTTCAAATATTTCTTCCGCTAGATTATTATTTTTAAATTCAGACCAGAAAATGACGTGGTGAACCGGGTATTCAGAACTCGGGGCGTTACAGTTGGTATCAGAGCCAGTCTGCGTTTCTGTAGACTGGTAAGTTTTCAAAAATAAAATTTCAAGAAACATTTTCCATTATGAAATTATTATGGATAAAGATTGCCACTGCCATCACTCGTTCCACCAACTCTGAGGTAAAGAAGTTTATGATGTTTAAAGTTATTTCAGTATTTCGAATACTTATTTACTGATTTATGAGAAAGAATGAAGAGTATTTCGGATACTTATTTTAATGATTTATGAGAAAGAAGATTTATGATGTTGTTATACTTGTCATAACGTATATGTTTTAGACTATGAGTACGACTCGGAGAAGGCCCCAGCGAGGGAGCCGGGTCGTTACTAAAGAGAAAGAGATTGTATCCGAATAAGAAAGAAATGAGTTTTGAAGTATAATGAGAAAGTTTTTCAAAAAGAAAAAGAAAAAAAAGAGAACGAGTGTTGAGCATAATGGGAATAATATGATTTAAGAATGATTTCAAAATAATTTTTTTCCTCAAGTTTAGAAATGATGAACCCTAACTGGACTTTGCGTAATTGATTTTAGACATGACACTAAGTATGAGAAGTCAACAGAGATGATTAGACAATATGTTCAGATTATCTATCGTTTAGATTAAACGAGAAATAGAAAGCCAATTTTATGAAGTTTTATGAGATGTTGAGATTATAAGTGAATTATTCATCTATTTTAAGAGAAATTTATAATGTTATTTGATCTTGTAATTAAGAAATTTTGGAATTTTGATTTGTGTCATATATTTTATAAGTATGACAATGGGTGGTCATTTGAGCCAATTAATGTATTGAAGGAAGTGATATTGTGATATTGGAAACTATGATTTGAAATTGTTATATTAAGGAATTATGAATTTATTCTTGGGATATTTTGATGGAATTGAAGTTTGTTGAAATTGTTGTCAACATTTAAATCGTGGTGGTCAGATGTGGAGTATAACTACAGGTTGTTATTGTTGGTTATGAAGTATACCTACGGGTTGGATTAGTCCAAATTACAAGGGAGACTCTGCCCAGAATATCATCATTTTGAGTTAAGAGCACGGTATGGTAAAACAACCCACTAAAGGAATTGAGGTTAGACTTGCAAGTTCATTTACACCCCAAGCAAGATTTAGTAAATGATATAAGGAGATAATGACTTTTGAGATATTTTTTTGACTTCTTTGAAGTGTGATCATTTTTTCGTAATGGATATAGTCCTATTGATATACTCTCATTGTTTCAAAATTTCAAGAATAAGATGATGTATACAACTACTGGGATCTTAAGGAATACATGAAGTGATGTGAAGAATTGATGCATACATTTGGAAATGTCAAGTTATATTTTGAAAGATAGTGATGACAAATATTATGACAATATTGGGAAGGATCTTAATTATTCTTGGGAACGAATTGATTATTAGTTGGAAGTGAGCAATCATATTGGAGAATATTATAAACTATGATGGTATGCGATAATACTGTTGATTTATTTTGGAAGTTGATTTGATAAATGATGTGTTAAAGATTTGGTTATTTTACATGCAATATGATTATTGGAACAGTCAGTTAAAATGAATGGGAGATATTGAAAGTATTTTATAGTGAGATGCCCTTAAAGGAGTAACCATTTATTTGAAGTGAGAATTTGGAGACATATGATCGAATGTTTGGGACTATGAGAGATTATGATGATTGTCATAAGGTCATTTGAGTATAAAAGATACAATAGATGATTATAAGGAATAATGTGATGGTGAGAACTAAAGGTGATGATATATTGAGATTATGAAATAAGTTGACTTTTCAGGAATAAGTTATGCTATGTTTGGTTCTAAATGAAATTTGAAGAAAGATGAGTCGCAGTCATGGAAATAAATCAGGGTTTCCTCGTAATTTGAATGATTCATTGATGTACATTAAATTCCCATTTATGAAATTAGAAGATCATGAGAGAAATTGTTTGATGAAATTGATGAAAGGAAATTTTTTTTACCAGGTCCTAAAATTGTTCGAGTATTGCAGAAGTAACGCTTTTGATCGGAGGAAAGTTTATGATAAGATCATACCTTGAAATTTTGGAAATTATTACTGATGGTATTTGGGTCGAGAATAAGAAATGAAATTTTATGTATTTGTCCTTATGGATAGAATTTGTGGAATGGGGATCAGACTTCACAATAATGACTTATTATGGAGTAGTGTGCAGAAAGAGTGACATATGGCAGAATTCAAGATTTATTTAGTTTGAGAGATTGATATATAATCTTAGTGAGCAGATTGACGTATAAGGATTTCGTGATAGATATGATGGTTACTATATTGAAATCTTAGAGAGATTGATATGATTATTTGAGGTCATATGATGCGATGATAAGTGACATGTTACATGATTACTACAAGATATGGTGACTAGACGGTTAATAGATGTTATGGTTATCCCGTGAAGGATTGTGTGAATATATTGAGTCAATTGATCTTATTTTGATGGTTTATTGAATTATGGTGGAATATTACTTGCGATTGGGAATCTTCATTTTGAGTCATAAGATATACGGATTTATTTAAGATTTTGGTTATGCAGTTTCGATTACTTATTATCGGCTGTACTTTTGATGTGAGTAAAATATTTTGCAACAATAATGGAAAACTTGAGACGATCAATTGTGTGACTTTTACTTATAATGAGATTGTATCGTTGGGTTAAGTAAACTTTATGAGGAATCGAATATGGTTCGCAGAAGTCTTATTTATTGGTGCTAGATTTAATCAGAGTATTGTTCATAGTGTGACATGAATTGAAGTTGGAGAACAGGAGAAGTTGAATCTTGAACTTCAGATTGAGAAGTTAGTGAGGTTTCTTAAGTTGAGAGTATCATATTTGATTCTTATGATGATACTTTAAGTTAGTACCTTAGTTCTCAGTTAGAATGAGTATGTGATATCAAGTACTTGATACATGATTTAAAAGTATGGACTAAAGGATTTAAGTTTGAATTTCTTCAACTTGAAAATGAAGTTTCAGTCGAGTTTAGAAATGATTACGTTTGCGAATCCATTCAGAAAGATTCCGCCAAGTTTGAGTTGTACACAATATTTTGGAATTGATACTTCGTTGCTATATTTTGGGTAATAAGGTTTTATTCTTGATAAATCTTCTTGATTTTTAGTTTAAGCATTTGAATGATTGATATTTGTATCGTGGATTCGATATCAGTATAGATCCTTGAAAGGTTTGTAATAGAAGGGCAATGAATGGGTTTATAAGTTGGAATAATGTCGGACGATTGATTGAGTTCTACTCAATAGCTATCAAGCGTCTTTTCGATAGCCTTGTATGAGGTACAAATAGATATTAGAGGAGTTGTTTGATTTCATGGATTGCTAGTGTCTGTTTTTTTTTTTTTTTTTTTTTTTTTTTTTTTTTTTTTTCAGATAGAGATTCGAGAATTTTTCCCTTGAGATTTGGAAGAGTTCTCATGTGGCAATGGGTACTAAATTAAATTTTAGTACTGCCTACCATCCCCTGATAGACGGGCAGTCCGAACGCACTATTCAGACGCTGGAAGATATGCTTAGAGCAAGTATGCTAGACTTAAATGGTAATTGAGAGACACATTTGTCCATTAGTAGAATTTGCCTACAATAACAGTTTTCGGGCTACCAGTGATATGTCGCCATACGAAGCACTGTATGGGTAGAGATGTAAATCGCCAAACTATTGGGATGAAGTTAATGAGAGGAAATTATTGGGTTCAGAATTAATTGAGAAAACAGTTGATATTATCAAGAAGATCAGATTACAGATTAAAGTTGCCCAAGACAGACAGAATAGTTATGCCGATCAAAGAATAAAAGACTAAATGTTTGAGATTAGAGAGAAAATGTTCTTGAAAGTAGCTCCTATGAAGGGTACTTTTTGTTTCGGAAAGAAAAGAGAAATTAAGGCCTCGTTTCATCGGACCATTCGAAATACTAGAGAAGTGGATAATGTGGCTTATTGTTGGCTTTGCCATCAGAACTTGTAGCTGTTCACAATGTTTTTCATGTTTCTCTATTGAGAGAATATGTTCGTGATCATAGTCATGAGATGAATGATCAGTCCCTTGCAGTTCAGAAATATTTGATTTATGAAGAGGCACCTATGTGCATAATATAGAGAAAAGTCCATGTCTTAAGAAAGAAAGAGATTCCATTAGTCAAAGTCCAGTGGGTTAGACATGGTAGCGATGATGCTACCTGATGAAACGTCTGGAAGCGGAGTGGAAGCCAGATTTTTCCTCTCTCTTTCGTCTCTTGAGTTAGGCGATTCATCTTCTCTTTCTCTCAACTCTCTGATACGAATAATTGCTTTGTGATCTTTTCTTCTGGTTTTTAATCTTTGTGATATAGTTCGAGAGTATTTTGAGAGCTCTTTGTGAGTACAATTTGTTTGCTATTTTGAGAGATTTGTTTACAGTTTGTCTGTAGTTTGAGTTTTCAGATACTTTGTGATTTTGCAATCTTTGTGAGATTTAGTTTACAGTTGTATTCTGTAAAACCTTTGTGATTTGAATAAACTTTGTGGTGTTTTTGTTCGACTTCTGGGTTCAAATTCTTTACAGTCTCATTTATAAATGAGGGCTTAACGTACAAGGTATAAGACTTTATCACTTATTCTTATAGAAATAATTTTTTTTTTTCAATATTCATTTTCAATCACATTCTTTAAAAACTCAATTTTAACAATTGCATGTACTACTTTTAAATCACACATTCTAAAAAAATAAATTCACTTTCAACTTTCATTTTCAACCACTCAATTGATTCACAATTAATTTATTTTTTATACAACTTTCCTTTACTTTCAACCACATTTTTAAAATTATTTAATCTATAATCTCTATTAAGCGTACCCTTATTAAAGGTTTTCAAAGGAACGTGATTTTTTATTTTTCACCGAGTAGGCAAATAGTCATGTTACTGGAAAAAAAACTATTATTGTGCATGTTAAATAAATGTATTGATCATATTCAATTTTTAAATAGAAGGAATATTCTAACACCTTTTTTTGATAGATTTCGATGAACTATGTAGCGACCAAGAATTTTTACGCAATTAATAATTATTTTAATATTTAGAAAATCTTGTTGCTACTATCTCACCCATTATTTTGAAGTTAACGCCGCGACGGATTCGTCTAGCCAAGTCGAGAAATGTTAAATTCATTCAATTTTAAATTAAATGTCCGAATTTCTAAAATTATGTTATTTTAATTATTTATTCAAAGTATTATTTTCAAAATCATTTTAAATTCAAATTTTCCTTATCTAAATTATTTCAAGTCCAAAATACGAATTTCAATTTTTATCCCAATATTTATTTATTCTCAAATTTATTTTTAGTCCAATATTTATCATAATCAAAATTAATCCTACATAAATTTTCCCCACTAACTCCACTTTCTCCACCCCATTACAACCTAACTCTCCACCTACCACATCATTATTATGTCTCCACTATCCTCTTTAATTGCCAAACATCAACTTTATCATCACAAATCCTCAAATTCTCTGCAACTGAGTTCCCAATCACAGCAGCAGCCACCATCATCTCCAATCTGCAAACCACAGTCCAACCTCACAATACTGCACCAACCGTTCCACCCAGCATCATCACCACCACCGGAATTTCCATCACTGCCAATCTGATTTCTGCCAATCAGATCACCACCGGAAATTCACTGCCAACCGTCTGCAATCACAATCCAAACCTCACTGCAGAATCTCCATAATCCAATTTAACACTGCACAATAAGAAAATTTCATACACCATAGCCATCTCAATTTTTCAATCAACACCACCATAATTTTCATCCCACAACCACTGTGCAAGATCCGTAACATCCGACCCACAACCTCGACTCCAAAACCGCCACACGCCACCCACAACCGCCACTGTCCTAGCCAGATTTAAAACCCCAAATCAAAACCCAAATCAACCCAAAAACCTCAAATAAAACATAACCCAAGACTTACCTTCGATCACAGCTGCTTCGACCGAGATTCACCAAAGATCTGCATACCCAAATTGCGATCTAAGCCACTGTTTTACCTCCGTTTCTCGCAACCAACCTCGTACCAAGATTCCTCAAACCTGGACCTCTGCCTTGACCACTCCCACCTCCACCTTGCGCCGGTATTTCACCGGCAACTCAACCGACAGCGTCGTCCTCCTTGTTTCCCCCTCTCTACTCTGTTCTCTACACCCTCCCTCTCTATTCCGATCGTGGTGAGAGAGAGAGAAATATAATATGTAAATATAATTTTAAAAGTTTTCGGAATTTACATCTTGGTCCCCAATTTTGCAAAAGATTTTTAATTCAGTCCTTTCAGCTTTAAATCTTTTGATTTAAGCCCCTTTAAGTTTCAAAAGTTCTTATTTTAACCCGTAGTATCAAATCCATTTTAATTCAGTCCCTGTAGATTAAATTCATTGGATTTTAAGCCAAGTTTCAAAGATATTCATTTTAGTCCCTCAACTTTCAAAACATCAATTTCAGTCCTCAAATTGTAATTATCATTTTAAACTATATATTTCAAAAAGACTAAGGTGACTTATTGGCTAGACGAAGCGTACGGAGAATTAAAGAATGGAAGTCGTTTCCCGCTCAACCACACTCGTCAAGTTTAAGGTAGACTCGCCCCTATTAATTGATTTAAATTATGATTGCATGTGAATGTCATGTGACCTGTGAAGGTCATTTTTATGAAAAGAAATGAGAATGTATTTCTTCGGAAATAATGGTTGAATGTTATGTGACTTGTGAAAAGTCATTTTCATGAAAATGAGCCTATATTCCCTCGTCAGGAATAATGATGATATGAGTATGATATGAGTATACGGGCAAGATTGGGAAAAGGCCCCTTGAGGGAGCCCAATCAGCTACAAGAAATGATGATGTTATGCATAACATACGTGCCTCATGAGCACGAGAGACGAGACTACCCACACCCGGTTTTCTAAAGAGCCTATGATTTTCAAAATAAACCTCGTGCTTTAATGTACAAGAAGAGACTACCCACGCCCTATGTTTCTAAAGAGCCTGCATTTATGTGTTCAATTATATTGTAGGTTAATTAATGGGCAATGAGTCTACTGAGTATTTCTATGAAATGCTCATGTCTATTTTTACAACACTTGCAGATTTCGGAGACGGTGGCAAGTGATGGATGATGGTGGCAATAACCGTTAAATGGTTGAAATGTCTTACTTTAACGTTTTCCGTATTTTCAAACATTGGACAATTTTGAGAATTTCAGTTATTCGAGAAGTTGTGACATTGTCAACTGCTTTACAAAAATTAATGGTTCGAATTGTTTTTCCTAGATGTTTTCAATTTTATCGACCAATACAGTTTATTTATTGTTGACAAAAATGAATTTCAAATATTTCTTCCGCTAGATTATTATTTTTAAATTCAGACCAGAAAATGACGTGGTGAACCGGGTATTCAGAACTCGGGGCGTTACAAACTAACTTTTAAAGTCTGCAATATATATATTTTACAAATTGTGGTTATTTTAAATTTATAAAATTAAAAATAGATAAATGAACAAAATAAGTAAAGTAATAAAATTAATTTCAAAATGACCAATGCGTTTATCGAAACCTAAAGTTGTATAAAGTAAAAAGATTTAATTGAATTTACTTAGAAAGATCGAATATTCTTTTTTTTTTCAATTTGACAAAAAAGAATCGAAATTAATCATTTATGTTAAATTGAATTTAGGTAAGAAATGATAGGTACCATTTTAGGACTTAAATGTGAGAAAATTAAAAAGATTGAATATTGGAAAAGGTAAAAAAGTACAAGTAAAATTTATATATTTAGTATTTGAGATGATTTTAAGAATGATATGTTTAGAGTTTGCGCTCATTTATTAGCTTGTATTAAACTTCTCGTTTAGATATTTGATTTGACACCCATATTGCATATATTTTTTACTTTAAAATAATACAATAATTATCAAAGAAATAAAAATAATCTAACAATTTTACTTTTTATAGATGTTTTATTTTTCACAATTTCATAAATCATTTATTACATGTCTTCTATAAATTGATTTTGCATTAATTGAACTCTTCTAATTCAATTATTAAAATAAGTTGATAAAATTACAAAATTTCCTAAAATAAAATATAAAAATGGGAGAGAAACTGTGTGAGGATTTATGTGACGGCTATATTGTTACTATATTATATATATAATAATTATACATTACATTTTTTAGGACTTACAACTTTTCGATCACATATTTCATCATATCTTATCAAGATCTGATTTTTATGTAAATTAAACAATGATGATATTTCCCGGGACTTGTAATCGGTTTACTTTTTCAAAATGATGTAAGGGTTTTAATGGAAAAGGATATCGACAATACTAACCCCACCTATCGAGTATCGAGCATTAACAAGAGTAGACTGCAAAGCAAAGCTTTTGAAAAAATGGTGAGTTTCTAGAAAAGAAAAAGGGATATTATCAATTGTGGAGTAATTCAAAGGGAAAATGATGGGTGTCTTTGGATGTTGGAATCCCTTTGACGTTTAAGGCACAATACCATACTTTCTTTGTCAAAAGAAGGTGGCTGTCTACACCGCACACAATAATTTCAAATTATTATATATATACATAAACATGTGTTAGTATCTATATAAACCAATCATCAATCTCCATATAAATGACTTTGTTTATTCAAACATTTCACATCATGATTTGAACAAAGTTTAGGATCAACTATGAACTACAAAACATATTTTTTTATTTTTATTTTTATTTTTATTTAAGGTATAGCCATACATTACAAACTACCAAACATTAAATTTTCTTGTATTATTGTTTCATAAATAAACTATAAAACAATAGAACGTGTTACAGTTTATGTTATTCGTTACTGCATACAAAATATAAGTCTTTGTTTGGTCTCTAGTTTTTAAAACATATTATTAATCATGAAATTCACAATTTTTATCAATTTTCCAATCGGAAGTTCATTAATTTTTATCAAAAAATTATTGAAAATATGATTTTTAATCAAACAGGACAAAAGATGTCAGAAAAATGCTTGGAATGGTCGGTTAAGTGAAAAGGAAATATTTTATGTCTCTTACTAGAAAACCGATCGACCGACGAGAAAGTTGTAAAGGGCCTTTCACCCGCCACTAAATGTGATTAATTAAGGATTATTATACTTGTATTTGATAGGTCCATGAAATTCTTTAGACAATTTAACGAAATAGTCTAATGGGCATCCAAAATGCTAAGACCTGCTTCATGAAATCCAACAAAAAGGTTAATTTATTCTTCATTTTTTTCATCAAAAGGAGAAGTACTTCTTCTTTCTCCTAGAATAAATTTCATCTCATTTACAGTGGTAATCTGGAGTAAATTTTATAGTAAATTACTTTATACGCTCCGATGCTTCTCTCTATTTTGACTATTCATTTTGCTTTTTTCAATATTGATTTTGATTCTCTTTATCTTTTATTTAGCACATGATCAATTAACTCTAAATGGATTTAATTACAATTTGACTATCTAATTTTGGAGAACAAAACTGATTTTTTATTTTAAAATAACTAGTTTTACACTCGTGCAAAAACGGATACATATTCAGATATTTTATTGACAAAATATAATGTACTGACACGAAAAATAAGAAAAAAAACAATAAAAAGTAACAACAGCAAGTACCAATTTAAATAATAGTAACAATAATGATTTTGTTATCAAAAATATTACGCATATTGAAAAACTTCCTTATACACGATATTAGTCATATCATCAACCTTATTTGGTGCATATTTGTAGCATTTGTATATACTTACATAGAACAACTCAACTTCTTCATTAATGTTACCTCCTATTGAATTGCAACGCATGACACGAAAAACTCAATCTCACTTGACAACTTTTTAGTAATATGATTTCACTATAAAAAAATGTGTACCGAGAATAATCGAAATGCAAAATGAAGATAAAACATCAAATGAAATGCTAGAAAATCTTTACGACTAAACCTTAATTAATAATTTAATAGATTTTTTTGGAGCTTATTTTAAGTGTGTGTTTGGTATTGTTTAAAAGGAGTTTTTTTTTTTTTTTAATGAATAGTGATTTTTAGGATAATGGATTATTAAGATTTGATTGAAAAGTCAAATATTGTGGACTTAACGTTTAATAGATAGCTGAGATTGAGTACTGTAGAAAAAAAAAAGAAAAAATTAATGTGAATCAAATAGGGGCTAAAATTTACTCTTATATTATGTCCAAATCATATAAATAATAATTAAAAAAAAAAAAAATAGTAAATTTTGATGAAAGTTGACATGAAATATTATAGAAAAGCTTTGAATCCCAAACCGGGCTATATCTAAAACTTTTCTTAAAGATATTCTAATGACATTGTGTTACTGTAGCATATTTTGTCATTAATTAGTATATTTTATAAAGTTGACGTGTCTTCTCTTCTACGGCGATCAAGTTTCGTTTTTTTGCAAAATACAAACGAGTGGAGGTAAAATAGCATAACCGATCGGGAAACCAAAAATAGGGTTAATCATCATCACCATGATAAAACAATAACCGGCATTCACAAAATGTCCATTCCTCTTCCACCTGGGCCAGCCCTTCTTTAAATTCACCCACCCTCCTCCCACTCTCCAACCTCCTCCACCATGGTGGGGAGAGAGAGTCTCTCTCTCTCTCTCTCTCTCTCTCTATAAATATTAGTGTATGTTTTGGATTTGGTGGAGTATGTTTTTTTGAATCCAACATTGAGAGAAACAGTATAAGAAAACAAGAGAATATGGTGCTATTCATGTCTTTTCTTCAACTTGTGCATGTTGCAGCAAACGGAGGAAGAAATCATAGGATTTTTGCTTGTTTCTGGTCACAAGTCCTCATTTTCTAGCTATCTCAAGACGAAGCTTACTAAATAGAAGCCTCTCAAGATGATAACCTCCCGACTCGAAGTTTTGTAAGAGGCAGACAGAACGGGGCCAGGCAATACTTTTATTAATCTAATTTCTCAGTTTACTTTTTCGCTTTTACATTTTGTATGGATTTCCAAATTGAGATGCTCAAATGCACAGTATTTTCAATTGCTCTCCTTTTATTAATTAAAGAAGAAGAAAAATTCAATGAAATTCTAATCTGATCATGAGTTATCTAATCTACCTTGGAAAAGTGTAAAGTTCTGAATAGATCATTATCAAGATTCTGGCTTTTTCTGGATTTTTTTGCGGTTTTTCTTTATGGAAAATTGGGACCTGGGGGTTACAAACATGAAACATGGCTAGGTTTTTCACGTCTTCCTGTGTTTCCTGTTTGTTAAAAGTTTTGCATATTTTTTCTTATGTTTTAGAAATAAAATATGCGTTTGAAAAGTGAAAGGAGAAAATATGTGTAATTGAAAAATGATTTGAAGAATTATGTTTTTTAAACAAGTTTGCTAAACGGAGACCGTTTGACGAACCTAAAACAAAATACAAATTTTCAAATCATTTTGTAACCACACATATTTTCTCTCTCTACTTTTAATCACATATTACCTCGAAAACATAAAAAAAAATATATATATATATACAAAACTTTTAACAAAAAAACCTATTTTCCTTAAATTTTTGTCAATCTATGCACAAAATCATTGTGCAAATTTTAGGCCGGCACAGGCTGCCTTGTCTTTTTTGGATTAGGTTTGGGTGAAGTTACATCTCCGGGTTGCCTGCAAGAAACATCCAGGTTAACTCCAGCGAGTACAAAAGACCTTAATTGTAATTAATCCTCCATTTTGTATTAAATTTTGATTCTACATTATTTAATAATAATATTCTTGAGCATTTTATAAAGCTAATCTCCTAGAACAAGTCCTAATTAATAAACTTTAATTAGTCAAACAACTAATTTACTTTTGATAAATTGATAGAAGATCTAATCTTAAATATTACTAGTAATCGTACCCATGCGATGCACGGAATATATAATTGAAAATTATTTATTGAATAAGTTGTAAAAATACAAAGTCCGACAAAAATAACACAATGAAAATAAATAAATAAAATAATAACTTGCATACACAAATTGTGAATAATTTGTAATTTTATTTTTTCCTATACGATTTTTTACTGTAATGCATAAATTGTGCATTCAATATACAATCAAAATACCAAAAAAAGAGTAAAAAATAAAGTTATGACTTGCATTTTTTTTAACAGTTAATTGTTCATTCTCTAGTTTTCTTAATTTATTTATTCATATAGAATTGATTATTCAAAAATATTTTTTTTTAATGTTCATTCACAACCACATATTATTTAAAAACTAATTTTTCATAATTGCACATACTACTTTTTAACCACACATTCTGAAAAAAGAAAATCAAATTTCAACTACTCAATTGATTGATTTGACAACTATTTTATTTTTTATACTACTTTCTTTCACTTTCAATCGCACATTTAAAATTATTTATATAGCCTCTATCAAACATACTCCTATTCAATAGTTTCCAATGCAAGGTGATATTTTATTTTTCACCAAGTATTAAAAATGGTCATGTTACCTCCAAAAAAAAAAAAAAAAACTATTTTTTTGTGTATGTTAAATAAATGTATCGATCATATTTTATTTTTAAATGGAATAAGTTTGCTAAAACCTTATATTTTTTTTATTTCTATAGAATTCAATGAATTAACTGTTAAAGTCTACATTATATATTTTACAAATCGATGTTATTTTAAACTTATAAAATTAAAAAAATAGATAAATGAAAAAATAGTAAATTTATAAAATTAATTTCAAAATTACCAAAGTATTTTTCGAAACCTAAAGTTGTAGAAATTAAAATGATTTAATTGAATTTACTTAGAAAGATCGGATATCTATTATTTCTTTTAATTTGATAAGAAAAAAGATTTGAAATTAATCATTTATGTCAAACTGAATTTAGGTAAGAAATGATAGATATCATTTATGACTTAAATGAGTTAAATTAAAAATATTGGATATTGAAAAAAGTAAAAAGTATAAGTAAAACTTTTACCTTTATTATTTAAGACAATTTTATGAATGATATATTTAAAATTTGTTCTCATTTGTTAGCTTGTATTAAACTTCTCATTAAGATCTTGAATTTGACACCTATATTGCATATTTTTTGACTTCAAAATATTACAATAATTATCAAAAGAATAAAAATAATATACCATTTGACCTTTTTATAAATGTTTTATTTTTTAAAAATCAATAAATCATTTATTACATATCACCTATAATTAATTTTGTATTAATTGAACTTTCATAATTTAGTTATTAAAATAATTAATAAAATTAAAAAGTTTCCTAAAATGGCAAGTAAAAACGATGAGAAATTATGTGACGGCTATATTTTTATTATATATATATATATATATATATATATATATATATATATATATATATATATATATACACCCTCATAAAAGAGTAAAAATATATAAAAAAAAAATTGTCTGCATTATTCTGTTTATCGAAAGCTTTGATATAACTATAATCTTGATATATAATTTTTATTATTTCAAAAATTACTTATTTTACAGATAATTAAGTAACTTAGCACTAAAAATTAGTAACTTTTAAAATAATAAAAGTTGTATAGCAAGATTATACTCATATTGAAGTTCTTGATGTATAGTACTCTCTCCTTCCCATTTGTATAGGCTGCATTTCCATTTTCTCTTGTCTCAATTATATATGTTTGTTTCTTTATTGAGAAGTATTTATTTTGTTTATTTACTAATGTATCCCTATTTAATACTTTCAATAATAATAGTTTTGATACTTAAATAAGAGTAATTTGAAAACTTTCTTTACAAAAATTACATTTTCAACAACATTAAATATGTTGTCTTAATCTGTGTGAAAAGTCAAACAAACTTATACAAACGGGACGGAGTGAGTATAATATAAATTGAAAAAAATATAGTTTTTACAAATTTTAATATATTTATTTTCACCCTTGGTCACATTAACCCTCTTTTTTTAGGGTAAACAAATTTAATCTCAAGAGAGCAGAAAAATAATTTAGTATAATATCTAAATTCAATATCGGTGTGTGTGCGCGCATTTTTTTTTCTTTTCAATAAACAATACTCTAATAAATAATCTTGTTTTCAACTACCCTTTCATTGAAAATAGAATAATGGGAAAAATACATATACAAGTAATTTATTATACATAATTTCAATTTTAAGATATAATTTTAAAAAATTCAAAAACCAGGTTATAATTATAATTAAAATTAAATTGAATAATTAAAAAATTTATTAATCTATACATCTATTATTAATATATAATATAATATTAGGGTAACTGTCACTATTTTACGCACATAGTTTCCCGCCCATTTTCATCTGCTATTTTAAGAAATTTCTTATTTTTATCAGATATATTTTATCTATATAAAAACAAATTCTTTACCAAAAATAACATACACACACACTTTTCAGCCAAAATGTACTTGCTAAATTTGAAAAGGTTTTTCCAAAAATACAAGAATTAAAAAATAAATAAAAAATGATTGCATTTTGGAAAGTGTAATGATTACAAATTTGAATTACACTTTTGAGCACTACATTCATTTGTTCTGAAATAAAAAAAAAAAAAAAAAAAAAAAAAAAAAAACCGTTTTGAGCACTGTTAAATTATATAAAAAATAGTGAGAGTTAAAATTTTTGTTTAAAAATAAAGAATTAATGTTTTCGAGGTAAAAATTAGTGATTGAAATATGTGATTTGTTTAAAAGCGTGTGGTTTAAAAATATATTGCAAACAGAGATGCTTCGTTTCAATTCCAAAAAAGGACAATTTAATTTAATTTATTTTTTTTAACAAATTTGTTTTTACTTAATAGGATGATTGGTTTTAATATAACTATTAGTATTATTATGTATCCTAACATCATTTTTTTTGTGAAAAATGTGAAAAAATTACATCAAAAGCATCATAAGTCTAATTTAAAAAATAAATACATAATTCTATATTGTTAAAAAAAATATTCAAGATCTGTAATTTAGAAATTTTGTTAAATTAATTAAAAAAAAGATTATTCAAAAATATTCTGTTTAATCATAATGTAACTAATTTGGTAAAGTAACATTAAATTATTTCAAAAGATATAAAATTATATTATAAAATGTGTTGAAAACATTTAAATAACCCGAAAATGTTTTAGTTTAAAGAAAAAAAAATGCTTTAGTTTAAAGAACTTAAGAACATTCCTTATATTATGTATTGTTTTATAAGTTTTCCAATTAGATTATATAAAAAAATAAAAAATTAAATGAATAAACAAAAAAATATAACAACAATATTCTTTACCAATTCAAAGCAAATATAGATTTATGGTTGTTAATTTTATTTATTAAATTTTATTTCAAAATAATTTACAATCCGTTCGGGAACCAAGTGTTATAACACAAAATTTGAATTTTCACATTTACCTAGATAGGATCCTACAAAATCAGTGTGTTGACTGAAAATTTATCATAGAGGGTGCTGCTGAATTTTCGATATTGCCTATGGACTTAAACCACATTTTTCAATGTGCAGGGGCGAAAATAAAATTACAAGATGAATAGTGACAAACAGTACCGAAATGACAACGTCCAGACTGTTAAAATCTGTACTAACAGAGGCAAAAATAATCAAATAACAGCTGTTTTATAATCAACTCCTAGTTACCGAACGCACGCTTAATATATATATATATATAAAAGATAAAAATAACTTATTTAACAAAATAAAGTTTAACAAACAAACAAATAAATAGTAAATAAAACTATTTCTTTTAAAGAGACAGACAATTTTAAAAAAAAAAAAATCTTATAATGATCATAATTTCTTATTTTTTTTATTAGTTTTGTAAATGTTGCATTTCCTATTTTGATTACTTTTTTTTTTTTAAGTTTTGAATTGAATAATATTTTGTATTAAAATGTTATTGTACTATGTTTTTATTTTATATGATTGTATTTTTATTTTTTTGTGAAATCCTTTAGAATAAATGAGGAGATTTTTAGGTCTTCCTCAAACTATTCCCGGGGGGGGGGGGGGGTGTTGGATACCCCTACCTTTTTATTCCAAAAAGATGACATTACACCTAAAAGGAGGGGGTTATATCCATACCTCTATGGATTATGCCTATATACATCATTCAACTATGTAAGAGAATTCATGCAACTTCAACAAAACCATAAATGAGGGGTACTACCCCCTTACAAGGTAAAGTATGTTTGAAAAAAAACAAAACAAAACATAACAGCTTGGATCACAAAATATAAAGCGGACTAAAAATAAAAAAAGGAAAATCACATTTGGTTGCCATCCATCTTGTAGAGCTAACTTCAAATTATTCATCAACCATTCGAATAGAAGGGAGACCAATTTTGTCCAATCTGGTCATACCTTTTACCAATCCAGCAATCTGATTCCCCATTACCAGCTTGAAGATCTTCTCCTTGTGTCCCGATGCAGCAAACCAGTCAGCCACTCTATTCCCTTCTCTTCATATATGAGTAACCATTACTTCCATGTTCTTCATTCACAATCTAATTTTCTCAAGATTACACTTAATGTACCAAGGTCCACTGATGTTTGAAGTACAAAGAGTATAAGCAGTCATAGAGTATGTTTCTATCCAAATCTGTTTTAATCCCTGCTCAATGCCAATTTGTAGTCCTTTGTATCCATAGCTTTTATTTCAGCCTCAAGAATCAATATTTGTTCATAATAATCATAGAATCCCTAGATTACCTGACCAAAGTGATTTCGGCAAACTCCGCCCCTAGAAGCTAACCCATTCTGCTTGAGTGCACCATCTGTATTGATCTTAAACCAGCATGTCCGAGGTTGATACCATTTAACCATGATAGCTCTTCTGCACTTCATCTTATTCATAAGCTGATTACCAGCTAGGTTCAAGATATTTAGAAGGTATTGAGTTCGGTTGATGATACTTTGAACCTGCATTTTCGTGCCATTGTATTTGGCATTATTTTTTCTAATCCAAATGAACTAGAGAATTATGAATAGAACCAGAGAAATCAGCTCACCAGGTTTAGCTTTTGTCTATATTAACCAAGAGTTAATAACCCTTTTATGATTTCCTTCAGATGTGGCACAAATACCCACTTTATAACATATTAATCTCCAAACCTCCTCAGCTACTTTGCCTTGCACAAATAAGTGTTTAATAGTCTCTTCTTCACAGAAACATTGGCATTTGGATGCCAACTGAAAGTTAAATCTTTTTTTGATAATTTCATCAACAGATATTCTGTTTTCCTAGATTCTCCAAATAAATACCGCAATCTTGGGAGGAAGCCATTTGTTCCATATGAATTTGTAAAGTATCTGTGAAACCTTCTTCTGTCTAAATATCTCAATGCAACTCTTAGTATTGAACATGTCATTAGAGCTATTTTTCCACATAATTTGATCTTCATCCTGGTTAAGTTGTATGGTGAGTATCTCCTGTAGGATATTAGGAGGAACCAGTTTAGAAAGCTTCTCAACCTTCCATTGATCCACTTTGTTAGCAGTGTAGTTTAGCACCAACTTCATCACATTGACATTAGGAAGAGTTCTCCCCTTCAATATTCCAGATCTGAGCCAATGACAAAGCTCAGAATTAATTCTACTTTTGTTAACCTTCCAATATATATGAGGTTCTACAAATTCCTTATCATGGACCATTCTTTTCCATAAAGGAGAATCTTGATTCCTAACTTGAACAACTGATTCATGATTTCCCAAGCAATACTTTACTTTCATCACCCAGCTCCATAACTATCCTTGTTTTCTAAAATTCCACCACATTTTACAATCAAAAGCAAGGCTGCTATCTTTTATATCTCTACACCCTAGGCCACCTTCCTTTAATAGGAAACAAAACTTATCCCAAGTAGTCCAATGTATATCTTTCCCTTGATTAGAATCACCCCATATAGAAGCATTACACATTTTGGAGATTTTGTTGATGATTGTCTTAGGAGGATCAAGAATTTGTAATAAGTGTAAAGGCATGGATTCCAAGACATGTTTAACAAGAATGAGTCTTCCCCCAGCAGAAATCCATTTATGTTCCATCCCATAATTCTGTTTCTGAATTTCTTTATTAACTCCTCAAACAAGAAGATCTTCTTATGCCCTTTAAGTAAAGGAACTCCCAGATAAACCATAGGAAACTCTTGTTTTTGGAAGATTCTTCCACAGTCTTGTTGTGTTGTTCTTTGTTTGTGATAAAAGAGCTTTTAGCCAAATTGATAGATTGTCTGGAGGTTTTACAGTACTTCCTAAGAAATTCCATTAAATTAAATAAGCTCTGTCTTTGTCCATTAGTGACGATAACAACATCATCCGCAAATGCTAGATGGGAGATAGGTACATTTCCTCCATATTCATAATCCATACCCATCTTTCTAGTGTACAAATTATCCAACCCTCTAGATAAACTTTCTGCCAGGATGATGAAAAGAGCTGGAGATATAGGATCTCATTATCTAATGCCTCTACTAGACTTGAAAAATCCTTTAAGCTCACCATTAATCATCACAGAGAATTTACAGCTGCTTATACACCTATAAATTTTGTCAATCCAAACCTCATCAAAGCCAAAATTTTCCATAACTTTGATAGAAATTTCCAATCAACTATATCATATGCTTTGGCCATATCCAGTTTAAGGATCACATTTCCCCCTCTTATCTTTTTATCTAGCTGGAAGAAAAGCTCTTGGGCTATAAGAATATAGTCTGCAATTGATCTCCCCGGTGTGAAACCACTTTGGGAATGTGAGATGATTTTAGGCAGTATCTTGTTAAGTCTCATGGACATCACTTTGGTCAAAATTTTGCTTATCAAGTTGCACAAGCTGATTGGTCTATACTCTTTCCAGTTGGTTGCATTTTCCTTCTTTAGTATAAGGACAATGGTGGTAGCAGCAGCACCCTCCGGCATAATTTTACCTGTGTAAAAATCAGTGACAGCTTCTAGAAGATCATTTTTAATAATGTTCCAGCAACTTTGTTAAAAGGCCCTTCCAAACTCATCAGGACCTACAACATTGTCTTTATTAAAAGAGAAGACCACCTCTTTGACCTCATCAATGGAAGGAATCCTATTGAACATCTTATTATCCTCAGTAGTGACAATCTTAGGAATAGAACTAAAAATGTCATCGTTATCTTCTGTATATTCCTCATTAAGGATTTTACTGAAATAATCAATGGCAGAGTTTTGTATCCCATTTGGTTCCTTTAATATGTCTCCATTCTCCAATATAATTTAGTTTATTTTGCATTTACTTTTATTTTTTCTAACCACTGCATGGAAAAACTTCATATTTCTATCTCCTTCACAATTCCATTTGATCCCTGCCTTTTGTTTCCAAAAAGTTTCTTCTCTAGAAAGGAATTTATTCAGATCAGCATAAGCTACATGAACCTCAGTTCTAGCTGCTGGGGATTTTTTTTCTGTCATATTCCTTTTCCCTTTGCAAAGTCACATCCTCTGCCCTCTTCAGATTAGCTAACAAATTACCAAATGACTTTTTGTTCCAATCTTTAAGGAATTTCTTCAATCTCTTTAATTTATACACAAATCAAAACAATCCTCAAGAATATGGAGATAGGACCTTATTCCAATTTCTCTCAACTTCTTGGTAAAAATCCTCATGGAGACACCACATATTTTGAAATCTAAATGAGGATTTAACCGGCACAGCCTTATCAGATGTTTGCAGCAGCAATGGGGAATGATCTAATGTATCTCTACTTAGACATTCTGGTCTAAAATTTGTGAATTTCTCCATCCATAATGCATTGATAAGCAATCTGTCAAGTTTTTCTCACATGTTTCCATTGGACCAAGTGAATTGATTATTCTCAATATGTACTTCTTCCACTTTAGCCTCTAAAAGAAAATTATTAAACTCCGCCATAGATTGATGATTAGGCTGGTTTCCCCTTCTCTTTATCCCCTGTTTAGGATAGCATTAAAATCACCTCCTATGATCCCGAGGAATATCCACTCCTTCTGAAATTTGAATCAAATCAGACCATAATTCTCTTCTTTGTTGTATGGAACACTTGGCATACACAACAAAAATGTAAATCTCCTCTTCCTTCCATATGAGTTTAGTAGTAAGAACTTGTTCCATATCCACAGTGATGTTACAACCCATGTCATCCTTCCAAAATGCCCAAATTTTTCCATTTACATTTTTGTAACAATGATCAAATCCCAACCTATTTTTATAATCTTGAATTTTACTTTTATCCACAATGGGTTCAGCAATGAAAATCACTCCCAAATTGTACATCTTACACATCATTTTGAGTCTAACCAGGGAATTAGATATTCTCCTTAAGTTCCATATCAATATCGAAAACATCATATTAGTTTTTGGACTCATTCTTACCTTTCTTATGCTGCTGCCTCTTCTTCCTGGGGCTTTTGATAATACGGTGTTGCAGTATTTCCAACTCCTTGATCTTATTCTCATCCTCCTGGTTCAAATCCTCTTGCATCATAGCCTCCTGATTCACATCCAGATTTGAGCAAGAGTTACTCCTTTTAACTTAAGACTTAGACTGAACAATGTTATCATTTTCAATAACCTTTATTTTAAATTCCTCCAAATCAACTTCAATCTTTTCAATTCGAATAATATCATCTTTTTTTCCTTAATCAATTATTTTGAAATCTCTATTAACCTCCATTAATTCATGATGCGTGTCGCGATGCACCAAAATAATAAATAAATATCTTACTCGCAAATTATCAGATTTGATTGTAATAGCGTAAGTAAGAGTCGATCCCACGAGGAACGGGAACTAAAGTAGTGATTTGTCAATTAGAATAGATGGGGGGGGTTTTCGAGTTCAAGTATTGGAAATAACGTGAAAATAAAATAAGAACGTAAATTAGATAAAATAGAAGTCAATTATTTGCAAACCCTAGTTCTCAGGTTCAGTTGTATTCTATCGCAATGTTATCACTTTCCAAGTAACACGTGTTCAATTTCCCTTTTTGATTTATCACCCGTAAATAGTTAATAAGCTCTAACTATTCCTATTCTCCCTTAATTGCATTTACTTAGAATAAGCTCTCTAATCAAACATTAGCCATTGAATAACCTAAAACAAGCTCTTTAGATTTAAGACAACAACTATATATTGGTTGAGAAGAATTATGATGAATTAGATTATCAATCACACAAGCTCGTGACAATTAACCTAAGTTGGAATTCTTTATGAAAATATTAAATTTCCAATTGCTACTATGATTTGAATAAAAAGACGTTTACGGACCCAATCATTCAAAATAGAAAATCTCAATACAACAAATTAAATGATAAGGCCTTAATCAAATAAAGAATTGCATTGATTAAATCAAAAATGCATAAGAATCCAACAAATCAAAGTAAAGAATTTAGAACTACGTTACTAGTTTGGAAAAGCAATAACAGATTGATATGAAATACAACTTCCCCTTCGAACTAGGTATGGAAGTTTAGCCGAGCATAGTCATGAAGAATTCTAGAATCTTCTTTCTTGATTCACCTTCTCGAGTTGCTTAATTTCCTTCCAATTCTTCAAGCAAGCCGTGCCTCTTTCAAAATAATAAAAGTCTCCTTTTCTTGTCATGAAATTCCCTTTTTATAGCCTCAATTTCGTGTCATAGCTTTGGGATCAAGAAATCCCAAAATTATGGAAAGAATTAAAATATGGAAATTTTTTACTTGAATAGTTACGGCCGTAACATTTCCTTTACGGCCGTAATTGAGTTTCTGCATATTTCTCGCAAATTGAAGTTACGGCCGTGACTTCTGATTTACGGCCGTAACTATGTTTCTGCAATTTTTTCTTTTAGAAGGTTACGGCCATGACATACCCATTCATGGCCGTAATTGTGTCTCTGCATATTTCTTAACATGATTAACACTCTTACGGCCGTAACACATGTTACCTTACGGCTGTGACTTTTATTTGCACCTAGGTCCCCAAACTTCAGTTTTGAGTGCATTTTGGTCCTTTTTTCTTCTTTTTTCTTCTTTTATGATCCTATACAATACAAAACATAAAATGCATTAATAATACTTAGATAGAATCACATTATGGCATATTCAAGGATATAAGTGTATAAAATAAACGTTAATATAACACTTATCAAATCCCCCCACACTTGAACCATTGTTTGTCCTCGAACAAAGATTTGCAAAGAAAAGAATAGGATTCAAACAATAGATTACAATTTAGAGATTTGAGGTTGCAACCCACTTATCTTTAACAAAAATGTTCCATTGCATGATCAGATTGTGTTAGTGTGTGCTAGAGATGAAACGCCCTTTATTTCTCATCCCAATCATGGCTCGATATGGTTTATTTCCTTGCACCTCTCGTGTTCACTCACCTCCCAACCATTATTGAGTGACTATAAGGAAAATAGTTTTTCCCAACTCTAGAGGAAATCAGTCGCGTAAATCGAGTTAATTATGATGTGAATTTAGTCAACACAGTATCCCCGACCACATTCATAGCACCAACCCTAGACCAAGCAATTCAAACCACTCATAAGCATATGTAATGGGAGTTAACACCCTCACAAGATATTTCTCTCTTCGCACAAAGTGTATAAGGGTTTGAATTTTCGCTCATCTCTCTGCATGGATAAGTCAGTAACACAGATTGCCTTACTGTCATAATCGGAGCCAACAATAACACAAGTGCAAAGCGAAGGTCTTTATTTGGTTGTAGCGGGGCTTCGGGTCAGGTAGGATAAAAGGATATATTTAGGCTGAGTCGAGAAGGAATTTCGCAAACTAAGTCAATTCAAAATAACATTACTTCCTTCTCCCTTAATATGATCTTTATTGTTTCCCGCTACCCGACTTTATTCACACTTGAATCTCTTCTTTTCTTTCCTCTCTCTCTTTTTTTCACATGTTGAGTGTTTGACATCCTCAACTACTAATTCTCATGACTAACTTCCTTTTTATTGTTTTTTCTCTTTCGATTTTTTTTTCGATTATAGACTGCAACTTTTTTTTTTCAAATCATTACGCAGTCATCAGTTGGCACAAGATAGAATTACAATCCCCTGAATTCAGTCCATTACACAACCATCGCCCAACACAAGATAACCATTTCAACTTCTTAGACTTAGACCATAGCACAATCGTCAATCAACAAAAGCTTGCGAATCTCTTCTTTATGGGTTCAAAACAAAAACAATGCAAAAGAAAAGGTATTCGTGGCTTGTAGCGTGGCATAAAAATTCAAAGAAAGGCTAAGGCTCAAACGGGCTTCTAATGGTCCATGTAGCAAGGTAGGCTCTTTTAGCAAGTCAAATTTGGCTGGCTTAACCTATTGCCTTTGCTATAATTTGCACTTGAATCAAGAAGCTACAATGGTATGCACAAGAAAGCACATCCAAGCATAACCCAACAATGCAGGACACACATCAAAGAATTACGAGCTCATAAGTATTAAAAAAACAGCTCTTAGGCTCAAAAACTCACAAATTAGGGTTTTCATGTGTTTTTCCCATCCAATTATGAGTTATAGGTCATTGCTTGATCTTCATTCCAAATCTAAGTCCATTGGTCGAGGATAATGGTTAAAAATATTCAAACCATCACTACTCACAAAAGTATAATAATTGGGACGTTCAGGGTTATGTATGAAGGAATAATCTGTCTATTGTGGGTTGGGTTGACTAGGTTGTAGATATTTAACAATTTTTTTTTTTACTTTTCATTTTCAACCTATTTGTGAGGCTTTGGACGAAATGATCTCTATGTGCTCAATTTATATCCAATTATGCAATGATTTTTTTCAAAAAAATTGAAAATTTGAACCAAAAGTGGGTTTGCTTCCTATCAAAGTATGGTTTAGGACCTAAGTAGCATAGATAGGTAGCAAAGTAGATAACAAGATCAAAATGAATTTTAACGATTCGATTACAGAGAGAGAATAAAGTAGATAAGCTTACAATCAAGTCAATCGCCCCCCCCCCCCCCACACCTAGACAATACAATGTCCTCATTGAGAAGTAAAACAATAAAAGGGAAAAAGAGAAGAAACTCCCTCGGTCTAATGTGGAGGTTGATCGTCTCGAGCTCTCTGCAATTGCCGAATCTCCTCCCGAATGGCTCTCTGCTCTTCCAGTAGAAGCTGCTGATCTTCTTGCATAGCATTCAGCTGGGTTTGGAAGGCTTGCATCATTTCTAGCATCTGCAGCTCAAAAGGAGTAGGAGCGGTGGGCTGATGTGGCGTTTCCCGTGCTGTGGGCTCCTCGGCGCCTTGATCATCATCGAATTCCCCGGACTCATTATCCCCGCGACCCCGCTTTGCGATGATCTTCCTGCGAGCATTTTCCAAACTCGCCTTCGTGAGGCGATTCCCATGCCCCAAGGTGTCGTCACTTACTGCAGCGGGAACTCTTTGAGCCCGGCATAAGGCGGTAATTAAACATGGGAACGGCATGCCTCGCTTCTGCGTATCAAACTGGCGTATGTGGATATCGTATCATAGATGTGCTGTCCCAAGTCAAATTTGATTCCCATAGTGATGGCATAGTAGACCCGGAGGTAGCGAATAGATACCGTAGTGAGGCTAGTGGATGGGAAGAGACTCCCCGACCCCCACTGATGCAGGTACTAGGCGTCCCGATGTAGATCCCGATTCTTGTAGTACAGAAGGATGACATTCAGGGAGTCATGGAGTTCAGGCTTCAAAGCCCAACGGAGCACCTCCTGGTCTGGAAAGAAAATACCGGAATTGGATGACATAGGGACAGTGCCAGCGCTATTGAACCCCAAATAGTTTTCCACCACTTCCTTATCAAACTTGATTCGTTTCCCTGCCACCCTGGTGTGGTGGTTGTCAAGTGATCCCCCGTCACCAATATCTTTGTTGAATTGGGTGTAGAATTTGTATACCAGCGGGGGGTTCCCAAAAGGCAGATTGCTCGTGAAATTTACCCAACCGAATTCGATGAAGTGGGCCCAGAACTGTCACGGGGCAATGATGGTGTCAGCGCTCCTCCATTCCTGAAAGTCCTCCGGGAGGAAGAGCCGTTCCTTAATGCACAATTTAGATTGACTCTTCTCCTGGCGGGGCTCAGACGAGGGCTCCCCCGCCACTTGCTTCCCCGTCTTAGTTGGTGGGGCCTTAGTAAATCCTACAGAAAAATGAGTAGATTAGTTGAGCTGGATAGAAATGCAATAGAAAATGTGCGCAAGCAAGCAATGCGTGACGGTAAAGGCCCAACTTGAAAATCAAGGCTGACATGAAAGGTATAAATTACACATAAGCAAGTTATGGGAGGAATCACGTCGTGGGAAGAAGTGTATAAATAATTGTAGAAACTCCCATATCACACATCTGAAAATGGCACAAGTACAAGGATCCTAACATGTATTCGTTAGATGGCACACAACAAGTGCAAGGTCATACGATACTTGTCAACTCCTTGTGACACTAACCAATATGACAAACCAAAATGAAGGTGCGGGGTCACAACTTAGGCTAATACGAAGATAAAAGTTGGAACTCATAACCAAATTAACCATAAATAGATATATAGAAGAGAAAGAGGATTATGCCATATATCCTATGAAAGCATCAAGACCAACCACCACACTCTCCCTACAATTGCACTCCTACATGACGACAGTACACTCATACTAGCATAATAGGGCGGTTTGAGTTGAAGCTTGAGGCAAATAAACACGTGAAACTCTCCTAGACATTATATCAAACACTTGGAGTGCAAACGAATAGTAGATGCAAATGGTGAAAAATATATATGAAAGCTTATGGCCCAATTCACAACACACTCAACAACGCACAATCAAACAATTGAAAAAGCGATAATCACGACACCCATGTATACAGAGACATTACCCATGCCAAAAGGGAAAAAGGTAATGATGAAGAAGGCATACCTTAAACCGTGGGAACAAAAGAATTAAGGGGTGGAGGAGAATCCTAATATCGTCTTCTTGTAAACAAAATTGAAGGGTGTGATAATGGGGAAATGGTGAGAAAAAAAATTGTATGGAGAGGGAGAGACAATGAGAGGTTATGCGCAAGGGTTGCGTATTTTAAAAAATTGAAATTCCGGAATTACGGCCGTGAAGGTAGATCTTAAGGCAGTAAGCAACATTCTGAAAAAAAAAATTTAAAAGATACAAGTACGGCCGTAAAAATGTACTCACGGCCGTAATAAACATTCTGGATAAAAACGCTGGGATTGAGTTACGGCCGTAAAAATGTTAACTTACGGCCGTAACAAGGCTACTGAATTTTTTTTTTTTGACTAAATAAACTAAAATTAACCAAAAATGAAAATACAAAAATAAAAAGTCGAGGAGATAAAGAAACTCCCCTCTCGGGTTGCCTCCCGAGCAGCTCCTTTGTTTACTGTCGTTGGCTCGACTGAGTCCGTGCGGGACTATTGCCCTTTGTTGGCGTTTTCCAGTGCAATTACCTCCAAGTTCTCAGTTTGGAATCCCTCGTAATACGGCTTGAGACGGTTCCCATTGATCTTAAATTTTTTATCCGTACGCAAACTCCTAATATTGACTGCACAATGGGGAGATACATTAGTAACAACAAAAGGACCAACCCAACGAGAACGAAGCTTCCCTGGGTGCAATTTGAGTCGGGATTGAAACAGTAACACTTTCTGGCCCTCACAGAAATTCTTTCGAGAAATGCGTTTATCATGGAATGCTTTGGTTCGATCTTTATAGATCATTGCATTCTCGTAAGCCTCATTCCGTATTTCATCCAATTCCTGCAATTGAAGCTTCCTGTGATCCCCTACCGCACCCCAATCCATATTACATTGCTTGATGGCCCAATAAGCTTTATGCTCGAGTTCCACCGGTAGGTGGCATGGTTTTCCAAATACCAATCGGTAAGGAGACATACCAATTGGTGTTTTGTAAGCGGTTCTGTAGGCTCATAAAGCATCATCGAGTCGAATGCTCCAGTCCTTCCGGTCCGGTCATATTGTTTTCTCTAGAATGGACTTCACTTCCCTATTGGAGATTTCTGCCTGTCCGCTAGTTTGGGGGTGATACACGGTTGATACCCGGTGCATCACCCCATATTTCCGTAACAAGGCTTCAATGGTTCGGTTGCAAAAGTGCGTCCCTCTGTCACTGATCATAGCTCGGGATATTCCAAACCTGCTAAAAATGACAGCTTTTACAAAATCTGCAACAACTTTAGCATCATTAGTACGGGTGGCCCTTGCCTCCACCCATTTTGAAACATAATCAACATCTAAAAGAATGTAATTACAACAAAACGACCGGGGAAAGGGTCCCATGAAATCAATGCCCCAAACGTCAAAAATCTCACATACAATAATGGGGTTTTGAGGCATTTGATCTCGTTGGGATAAGTTACATGTTCTTTGGCAATTATCGCAAGACTTACAAAAAATGTATGCATCCTTGAAAAGGGTTGGCCAAAAGAACCCACTTTCCAATACCTTATTTGCCGTCCTTCTAGGTCCAAAATGGTCACCACATGCGTATGAATGGCAAAAGGTGAGGATTGATTGATGTTCTGATTCCGGCACGCACCTTCTAATGATTTGGTCGGGGCATCTCTTCCACAGGTACGGGTCATCCCAAATGTAATACTTAGCATCGCTTCTCATTTTATGCTTTTGTGCCTGCGAAAAACCAGTAGGAATTAGTTTAGCAATCATGAAATTCACCAAATCAGCATACCATGGGGGATTTGCTTCGATGGAAAATAAACCCTCATCTAGGAAGGTTTCACGCAGAGGTAGGCCGTCCTCGGGTTTCACTACCCGGCTAAGATGGTCGGCGACTACATTTTTGGACCCCGCCTTATCTTTGATTTCCAAGTCAAATTCTTGTAATAAAAGTATACAGCGGATGATTCTAGGCTTCGCATCTTTTTTTACAAAAAAGTGCCGTAAAGCTGCATGATCTGTAAAAATAATCACTTTAGAACCCAATAAATACGGACGAAATTTTTCTAAAGCAAATACCACAGATAGAAGTTCCTTTTCAGTGGTAGTATAGTTGGCTTGGGGCTGATTCAGGGTTCGGTAGGCATAGTAAATCACATGGGCTGCTCTCCCAACCCGTTGCCCTAGGACTGCTCCCACTGCATAGTCACTGGCGTCACACATTATTTCGAATGGAAGATCCCAGTTTGGTGGTTGAATGATCGGAGGTGTAGTTAGCCGCTCCTTTAGTTGGTCAAAGGCCTTTTTGCATAGCTCGGTGAAATTAAATGGGACATCATTTTGCAACAAATTGCACAATGGTGATGCAATTGTGGAAAAGTCCTTGATGAACCTGCGATAGAAACCTGCATGCCCAAGAAAAGATCGTATATCCCGCACATTGGCGGGGTAAGGTAATGCAGATATGAGGTCCAGCTTAGCCTTATCAACTTCTATTCCCTTTTCCGACACTACATGACCTAACACGATTCCCTTATCTACCATAAAATGGCATTTTTCCCAATTTAGGACTAAGTTAGTGTCAATGCAACGTTTCAAAATCAATGATAAATTATCCAAGCATGCATCAAATGAATCACCCCATACACTAAAATCATCCATAAACACCTCTATAATTTGTCCTATGTATTCAGAAAAAATGCTCATCATGCAACGTTGAAATGTTGCAGGAGCATTACACAAGCCGAAGGGCATGCGTCTATATGCAAACGTGCCGAACAGACAAGTAAACGTGGTTTTCTCTTGATCTTCTGGAGTTATGGAAATTTGAAAATAACCTGAGAAACCATCTAAAAAACAATAATGGGAATGACTAGCTAGTTTTTATAACATTTGATCCATGAAGGGAAGGGGAAAATGATCTTTTCGAGTGTCAGCGTTTACCTTCCTGTAGTCGATGCATACCCGGTATACAGTTTGGACCCTAGTTGGTACAAGTTCTCCATCTTTGTTTTCCACCACCGTTACTCCGGATTTCTTTGGCACCACTTGGACTGGACTGATCCACTTGCTGTCTGAGATTGGGTAAATCATCCCTGCCCCTAGTAATTTCAAAATTTCTTTCTTCACCACGTCTATCATTGCCGGGTTTAGCCTCCGCTGGGCTTGTCTCGATGGTTGGGCTCCTTCCTCAAGCAATATTCGATGCATGCAAATTGACGGGCTAATTCCCTTGATATCCGTGATGGTCCAACCAATCGCTTCCTTGTGCTCCCGAAGGACCCGAACCAGTTTGTCTTGTTCTAATTTGGTGAGGTTGGATGAAACAATTACGGGAAGATATTCTTCATCACCAAGAAATACATATTTCAGATGGGCGGGTAGAGATTTCATTTCCACCACTGGGGCCTGGAAGATAGAGGGTAGCAATTTGTTAGGATAATCTGTCAGTTGAATTGTTTTTATGGCATACCTGCGTGGTGCGGGTCCCAGTGAATTAAGTGTAGTAATTCCATCCTGTAACTCCTTGCTTATACCCACGTCGTTGTCATCATCTTGCCTTAGCGACTCCACGATAGCTGTTTCTAGCTCGTCCCTGCAATTTAACTTGAAAATTTTCTGCACAGCAGGAGTAATGTCATTAATAGAATAAGCAGCACATACATCATTTGGGTGTTTCATGGCGTCGTAGATATTAAATTGCACTACCTCTCCATTGAATTCCATGGTCAACACCCCTTTTCTTACATCAATTATGGTTTGGGAGGTCCACAAGAATGGTCTTCCTAACAATATAGGGGTAGAATTAGGGGAGTGATCATCATTCATATCTAGTATGTAAAAGTCTGCCGGAAACACCAACCCTCCTACTTGCACTAAAACGTCCTCAACTACCCAGTCTGGATATGCGTTGGAACGATCGGCTAGTTGGATGATAACATCTGTTTTAGTCATTTTGGTAAGATTTAATGCAATGTAAGTGGATCTAGGCATTACGTTAATGGATGCTCCTAAATCTATTAGTGCATGATTTACCTTGGTGTTACCTATTTGACATGGCACAGTGAACATACCAGGATCCTTACCCTTTTGAGGCAATTTCCTTTGAAATAAGGCTGAAACGCTTTCCCCCATTCTTACCTTCTCGTTTCCCACCAGTTTCTGTTTGCTAGTGCATAAATCCTTTAAAAATTTTGCGTACCGGGGGACTTGCTTGATGGCCTCTAATAGCGGGATATTGATTTCAACCTTTCTGAACATCTCCAACATCTCCTTTTCTTTGCTTTCCTTGTTCGTCTTTGCTAACCTGCTAGGAAAAGGTAGAGGTGTTAGTTTAACATTTAAATGGGAGTCGGTCTTTACCTGAGGGTTATGCGAAGCATCATCTCTCTTCCCGACTCCTTCCTTTTCATCTCCCTCCATTTCAGGTGCAGCCGATTCCAATTGCGGACCCTGAATTTCTTTTCCACTTCGGAGAGTTATGGCACTCACGTTTTTAGGACTTTTCTCGGGTTGAGATGGCAATTTACCTCCGGATTGTGATTCCAGCCTATTTATGGCAGTGGTCATTTGGCTCATTTGATTTTCCAGGTTTTGAATGCTTGACTTGGTATCCTGTTGGAATTGCATCGTGTTAGTTGCCAACGTCTTAACCATATCTTCAAGAGACATACCTGAATTTTGAGGTTTTTGTTGATATTGTCCCTGTGGTTGGAAAGTCCCTTGCTGCTAGAACTGTCCTTGTGGCTTGTTTGAAGTAAAAGCCGGGGGTTTTTTATTTCCGTAGCTCAAATTGGGGTGATCTCTCCACCCGGGGTTGTACGTGTTCGAATATGGGTTGTATTGTTGCCTTTGGAAAGGGAAGCCCCCAATAGCATTTACCTGTTCATTGTTTTCTTCTTGCAACACCGAACAGGTATCCGTTGGATGTCCAAAGTTCAAACAGATTCCACATGCTTTGGCTTGTTTCGGATTCCCTACAGCAAGTTTCTTAACAAGATTCGTTAGTTCATATAATTGACCTTCAATATTGGAACTACTTACCTCGTTTACTCGACGGACTTGGGAATCCCTACTCGAGTTGAATTGCTGAGTGTTTTCCGCCATGTTGGATATTAAAGCCCGTGCTTGCTCAGGTGTCTTGTCCATTAGCGCGACTCCGCTTGCGGCGTCTATCATACTTCTGTCCATTGGCGCTAGACCTTCGTAGAAGTATTGCACCAAAAGTTGCTCGCTAATTTGATGATGGGGGCAGCTGGAGATGAGCTTTTTGAAACGCTCCCAATACTCATATAATGTTTCATTGTTGTTCTGTCGCACCCCACATATTTCTTTTCGGATGGTACCGGCCCTCGATGCAGGGAAGTATTTTTCCAAGAAGAGCCTTTTCATGTCGCTCCAAGTAGTAACTGTTCCCGATGGTAGACAATAGAGCCAGTCGGTGGCAGCATCCTTCAATGAGAATGGGAAGGCTCTCATTTTTATTTGTTCCTCGGTAATGCCCGTGGGCCTCATAATGTCGCAAACCACATGGAACTCCTTTAAGTCTCTATACGGATCTTCACCGGGGTTCCCTCGAAAAGTTGGTAATAAGTAGATGAGCCCAGATTTAAGCTCGAAAGTTTTTCCTTCTTCCATTGGAAACGTTATACATAATGGCTGCTGAGCCACATCGGGGGTAGCCAGTTGTTTAAGACTCCTGTTGTTAGCTGCCATTTGTCGCGCTGCTCTTCTTTGCTGTCGAAGAGTTCTCTCGATTTTTGGGTCAAGATCAAAAAGTTCAAAATTAGTTGATCGAGTTCTACGCATATAAGCGAAGAAGTAGACAGGCAAGAAATATATATATTATTTTTTTTATTTTTTATTTTTAAAATAATAGAAATAAAGTGAAAATAAAATTAATAAAATGAAATGCAGAAAAAAAAATTCTAATTAATTAAATACTAAATTGGTTAACCGCTCCCCGGCAACGGCGCCAAAAATTTCATGTGTGTCGCGATGCACCAAAATAATAAATAAATATCTTACTCGCAAATTATCAGATTTGATTGTAATAGCGTAAGTAAGAGTCGATCCCACGAGGAACGGGAACTAAAGTAGTGATTTGTCAATTAGAATAGATGGGGGGGTTTTCGAGTTCAAGTATTGGAAATAACGTGAAAATAAAATAAGAACGTAAATTAGATAAAATAGAAGTCAATTATTTGCAAACCCTAGTTCTCAGGTTCAATTGTATTCTATCGCAATGTTATCACTTTCCAAGTAACGCGTGTTCAATTTCCCTTTTTGATTTATCACCCGTAAATAGTTAATAAGCTCTAACTATTCCTATTCTCCCTTAATTGCATTTAATTAGAATAAGCTCTCTAATCAAACATTAACCATTGAATAACCTAAAACAAGCTCTTTAGATTTAAGACAACAACTATATATTGGTTGAGAAGAATTATGATGAATTAGATTATCAATCACACAAGCTCGTGACAATTAACCTAAGTTGGAATTCTTTATGAAAATATTAAATTTACAATTGCTACTATGATTTGAATAAAAAGACGTTTACGGATCCAATCATTCAAAATAGAAAATCTCAATACAACAAATTAAATGATAAGGCCTTAATCAAATAAAGAATTGCATTGATTAAATCAAAAACGCATAAGAATCCAACAAATCAAAGTAAAGAATTTAGAACTACGTTACTAGTTTGGAAAAGCAATAACAGATTGATATGAAATACAACTTCCCCTTCGAACTAGGTATGGAAGCTTAGCCGAGCATAGTCATGAAGAATTCTAGAATTTTCTTTCTTGATTCACCTTCTCGAGTTGCTTAATTTCCTTCCAATTCTTCAAGCAAGCCGCGCCTCTTTCAAAATAATAAAAGTCTCATTTTCTTGTCATGAAATTCCCTTTTTATAGCCTCAATTTCGTGCCATAGCTTTGGGATCAAGAAATTCCAAAATTATGGAAAGAATTAAAATATGGAAATTTTTTACTTGAATAGTTACGGCCATAACATTTCCTTTACGGCCGTAATTGAGTTTCTGCATATTTCTCGCAAATTGAAGTTACGGCCGTGACTTCTGATTTACGGCCGTAACTGTGTTTCTGCAATTTTTTCTTTTAGAAGGTTACGGCCGTGACATACCCATTCACGGCCGTAATTGTGTATCTACATATTTCTTAACATGATTAACACTCTTACGGCCGTAACACATGTTGCCTTACGGCCGTGACTTTTATTTGCACCTAGGTCCCCAAACTTCAGTTTTGAGTGCATATTGGTCCTTTTTTCTTCTTTTCTCTTCTTTTATGATCCTATACAATACAAAATATAAAATGCATTAATAATACTTATATAGAATCACATTATGGCATATTCAAGGATATAAGTGTATAAAATAAACGTTAATATAACACTTATCAATTCACTACTCTCTTCAACGAGATCCTTGAGGCAATCAAATGCTCCATTATGTGGACTTCCTATGACACTACTCTGTGATACTAGTCTTTCCTCAATCTCTTTTACATCAATTTGGATAGCTTCCTTTTCACCATATTTACTATTCTCCATAGCTTCATCATGCTTATCTTTGACAGGGCATTCTGAAAATTTCTTAAAGTCATTCTCAACCTTATCCATTTCTGCTGTAGGATCATTTTTGGTCGAAGAAGGACTAGCCTCATTAACTCTTTGAATCACCTTCCATAAGCAGTAGCTCAACTACTTTTTGCTTACCATTGTTTTTCACCTGCTGGATATCTCTCTTCCAATAACATTGTGATTCTTCATGTCAAATATGGTTACAAAAATTACAATATTTTGGATCATCTTCATAAATGATTTTCTGCCAAGTCACAAAGTCGTCATTACCAATCCTTATTCTGTCAATCCTCGGTTTATTAATATCCACCTCCATACAAACGCAAGCTAGATTGGTTCTAGTATTAGTAGCAGTCAGTTAATCAATCTTCAGCGGAGATCCAATGGCAGTAGCAATAGAGTACATAATGGCTTTGTCATAGTATATTAGAGGCAATTTAGCAATGCAATCCAAATTGGAACAACGGGTGATTCTCTACTTGCATCAAAATTCATCGTATATTTAAGCACTCGCATTGGAAAACCTTTAATAAACCAAACCGCCTTCATAAACAATCTAGCATAATCTTCTTCCAATTCAAAATTGATAAGAATATGTTTAGTAGCCAGATATCTAATAGTAAATCCTCCATGAAATCCCATTACCAACAGAGCATGTTGAAGATCGTGGTTGGATGGTTTAGAATGAGAAAACTTTTCAATTAAAGCATATTTCAACCATCCAGACAATTTAAAAATTTCTTCATTCGACACAGGAACAAATAGTTCATTCCTAAAATCCTCAGCAACACGAATGGGGAGAATTTCATACTTACCTTCTTTCACTACATCTTCAAAGGATTTTGCTTGAGCTTGGATGGAAATCTTCCTCCCATTTGCAATTTCAGCATAGGATCTCGCCTTACCAGGTGGCTGATCCATCAATCACAATTCCACAGACTCTCACATCGGAACAGTGTCTAAAATAGCTTAACCTCCAGATCTGCAAAGTGATGAACCTCTGGAGGTATTTCTCCTCAGGCCAACTAAAACTATTCCAAGATGAGGAATAATGAGAAAATAGCAAAAAAACTAACAAGGATTTGAACCAATTCCAAGCTCCGGTGAAGATCTCCAGATGGATCACATCAATGTACGACATCTTCAGTTCAGATTCATCCTTGGATCCTATGCACAATCTACATATTCATGTTTTATGGGGAACTCCATTTGAAGCTGTAAAAATGACAATCCAACTGAAAACTAGCTGAAAAATTGAAGAAGATCAGGCTTGATGATAGTCACGGAGATGATGATTGAAGATACTATGCGATTTTGCACCTCAACTGTGTGAAATGGCGGGAGAATTTGGAAACTTCTACCTTGTCAAAAAGCCAAGAAATCAAACCCAAAGCTTGAAGATCTGGAAACCAACTTGATTTTGCCTTGAGTCCTCTCTTTGCCTCAAGCTTTGCGCTCCAAGCTTGTAAAATAATGAACAATTTGATATGAATGTATAATTAATATATTTTCATAAATTTTGATCGAAATCATTATCACAACTATATTCCCGTGCATCGCACGAGTGAAAATACTAGTTTATTTTAATACATGAATTAAGAAAGTTCAATTAATGCATGTAGTAAATGATTTATGGATTTGTGAAAAAAAATATCTACAAAAATCAAATTATATATTCTTTTTTTCTTTTTGATAATTATTGCATTATTTTAAAGTCGAAAAATATGCAATATGGGTGTCAAATCCAAGATGTCAACAAGAAGTTTAATACAAACTAAGAAATGAGAGCAAACTCTAAATATATCATTCGTAAAATTGTCTTAAATATTAAGCCCCTATTTGGCCCCCATTTTTTAAAAATCAAGTTTTAAAAATACTCAATCTTAACCATCCATTTTAGTAAAGCCCACATATTTGACTTTTCAAACATTTTTTAACAACACGTTCTTCCAAAAATATTATTTTAAACCACATTATTTCCCAACCAATGGGGGCCAAACAGGGGATAAATGTAAAAGTTTTACTTATACTTTTTACTTTTTTCAATATCCGATCTTTTTAATTTATCTCATTTAAGTCCTGAAATGGTACCTATCATTTCTTATCTAAATTCAGTTTGACCTAAATGATTAATTTTAAATATTTTTCTTATCAAATTGAAAGAAATGATAGATATTCTGTCTTTCTAAATAAATTTAATTTAATTATTTAATTTTCAGCAACTTTAGGTTCCGATAAACTGATTAGTTCAATTTGTAAAATAGAAGGTGTTAGCAAAATCATTTATCTATCTATTTTTATATGTGTCCATATATAATAATAGGATATCCGTTATTATTTTACGCACATAGTTTCCCGCCCATTTTCACCTGTCATTTTAGGAAATCTCTTATTTTTATCAATTTATTTTAATACATGAATTAGGAAAGTTCAGTTAATGCATGTAGTAAATGATTTATGAATTTGTGAAAAAAAAATATAGGAATGCGTATAAATTTATCACATGTAAGTTTAACAAACTGCAACATTTAATTTAAGTTTTAGAAATTTCTTATTTTTAAAATGTTTGATAAATTTTGTTCGTAATATATTTGATTTTTTATATGTAATGAAATGAAATATTTGTTTAATATATTTATATATCAATTATTGCATTAAGATAGTTAGTACAAATTCTTATAATACTATACGGGGAGTCGATAAATTAATTCTGTAACTGTCTATTAGCCTCTTTATTTCATTTTACGATTTGAAAATTGTAAACACTTTAACTTTTAGAAATCAAAAAATCGTAAGCTCGACTTCAGTCATCAAATCAAAATTATAAAGTAGAGAATAAGTCACATGTCCATGTCTTACTTTGCCAAAATAGATTAAGAAAACTAGATAAGGAACAATTAGCTATTAAAAAGGGGCTCGTGTTTCCGGATTCTTAGGCATCTCCTTGCTGTCTGCCAATTTGGTTAAGCGAGAGAGATGAGAGAGAAGTGTTAGTTTGTTGGATTAGAGAAGAGAGTGGTGAGAGAATGAATTTGAGGAGACGTGGAGAATGTGGGTGATTTATTTTTATTTAATATTATTATTGTTATTATTATAAAATGTTGAATTTTCACATGATGTGTGTATACAAAATTAAAGCTTTCAACTTCACTTTTGAAATTCAAAACTTAAAAACCTGTTTGTATGTAATTTCCTTTAGAATAATTTGTAGTTTAACCTATTAGGTTAATAGTGTAGTGGGCTTTGTTTATGACCTTCGTAATAATATGCTCATGTTAGGTTTTGATTTTAATTTCAAGTCAACAATTAATTTTGAATAAACATTTTATGAGACTCGGAACTTTTTAACTACACATCTCATCAGTTCAAACTAAAAATTTGATTTTAATATATATACCCAACATGGACTATATAAAATACTGAATATTTAGTTTTTTTCTTGGCCAATTGAGCTTTGGAATCTGGTACGTTCTCTTCCCTGTTTTCATGTTATTTTTCATTTTCAGTTTCTAAAATACGGAAAACTTGTTCATTTTTTGTATTTTTGAAACGCGTTCTCGAAAACATGGAAAAAATTGTAAAGAAAACTCAAAACAATTTTTCTGTTGTTTTGAGTGTTTTTAGTGTAAAAACTGAAAACGTCGATAACGTGAAAAATAAGTCTAATTTTAAGTAACTTACCTCAAAATCTCCAAATCTTTCCCAAATCTTCATCGACTCTCGTCGCCAACGCCACCCTACCTCCGCGACCGCAGATGGTCTCGCCAACAAGACCACCTTTGGGGGCGACGTGGGTGGTGGGCGATTGGAGTTGGGGGTGATGTGGGTAGGTTAGGGTAGTTCATCGCTGTGCAACTCAAATGGTCTCATCGGCTATGACTATCCCAAAAACTATTATTATAAAATATAATATTAAGTTGAAAATTTGGATAAAATTTAGAAATTTTAGCTCAGAACCCTAGATGTCGACACCAAGTGGTCAGAGGCTACCCTATTAAGTTCTTGTCGACATCAATACAGGGGTGTCGACACCAACGCTATTTTTGAGGCAAAATCGTTTGGTGTTGAAATCTATGGTTTTCGTGTTGATACGTAATAATAAGAAACAAACCTTTTTACGTTAAAATAGGTAGCTTGAACAAAAAAATTGTTAAAAAATTTAAACTTACTACATATATAGATTATCAAACTATTTTACAACCATGTTCTGGAAGAAGTTACAAAAGTAACACAAAACATTATCTCCCCAAGATTTAATAAAACTGAAACAAAAGTTACATTATTTTAGAGTTCTTCAACGAGAAAGTCATCGGAATACTCGTACTCCATTTTTATACTACCATAAAAATCTACATAAAAGTGAGAATGTAGGAAACGGGTCAGAGTAGGAAAGTCGCGGTACGCCTGTCACTATGAATCTCCACCACATACATATAATTTTGTCTGTCGACCGACTTGATCCACTCCCAAGAGATCACTTCAAAGTTATCATAGTGCGTCATCTACAACTTAGAAAACATGAATTGATAATTCGATAAGTAATTCGATACACATGCAAGTACTTTTCAAAAATTATGATTTCAAGGCCCTATTATAAATTATCTCTTCTACCCCAAAGCGCTCAACATTTTCACAATACGAATATCTATAAGATGATCATAAATATAATCATGTTACTCATGATTTCTTTATCCTTTAGGACTTCTACATCCTCTCATCTTTCCTCCTACTCGACTCCAATATGATTAGTAGATCATCACGTCATTCGTCAGAGCCTTGGAGTAGCAAGGTCCTCACGGCACACATCGATATCCGAAAACATACGTTGAATACCAAGGGGGTAGAGTTCAAATATATAATCTTTACTAACAAAACTTCTTTTGTGAATCATATCACTGCTCATATCATCATCAACATGAATCAAAAGGTATTTCATCAAAATCAAATTTTCACATAATGCAACACGTAAGAGAGTATTGAATACTCATGATTTTGATGATTATACAATATATATCAACCTGAAAATCATAAGATAACTTCATATCATAATCAGAACTGAAAATAAATTAGGTGTCGACACTATGTTCATCATTTTATGTTTGGTGTCGACACCAAATCTCTAAGTGTCGACATTAAGCGTATCTCCAGAAATTGAAATTTCATTTTTTTGATTTTTTGATCCCAAATTACATATTTTGATAAATAACTTTAAGAAAATATGTTTCGTGATCAAAATAATAGTTATGAATGGATTGAAACATAAGTTTTGTAAGAAATCAATACCTAGGGTCAAGGACAAATCCAGGACCAAACTTCAGCTAGAGCGGCCGATCGTGGATTGACAACCTTTGACCGACGATCGTCAACGGTCGAAATTCTGTGGATCATGGATAGTTGATCGACAACTGTTGACCAACGACCATGAACAATTGAAATGCATTGTTGCTGAAATGCTTGTGACTGGTAATTGGTAAAGGTTGAAAGCTCACTACGTCGACAATTGCAATTGAAAATCCCAAGAGGAAGAAGAGAATCAACATTAGATCATATAAACTTATTATTTACAAAAATTACAAATTACAAAATATAAAAATTATAAATCATAATGCAAACCAATGCTATTAGATTCATTATGAAAATTATATATCAAATTATAATTCATTCTGAAAATTAATTAATCATTTTGAAAATCATAAGTTATCTATCCAAATAAAACTATAAATCATTTTGAAAATTATAAAAAATTTATCAAACTATAGATTTGGGTCAATTTAAATAGGCCCAATTCAATCCTTAAAAAAAACCCCAAAAGTCAAAGCCAAAATGCTTTCATCTTCCTTGAACGAATTTCTCCTTTCTTCTTCCAGCTTCCAACGCCGCCGCAACCTATCTTCTTCTACAGGAGAATTGACATTACAGTTTTTATATCTTCGGCAATGATGGCTTCCAACCAGTCAACAAAGGTTTGTATATCCTTTGATCCATCCCCAAATCTCAGCTTCCTATTTTTAAAAAAATTAAATTAAATTAAAAGCGACTGAAAAGAAAATCAGCCGACGGATCCAGGTAGCGCGGCCACGCTAGCTCAATATTGGCTGGATCCATCCATGCCTAGGGTTTTTTAGGAGAAAGGAAGATTTCTGCAGCATTTCAACCTTGATTTTTGGTTTGAGTGCACGAATTTGGAAGAAGAGATGGTTGTAGAGGATTTCTCTTCTTGGATTGGAGGAAATTAGACCTATCATCAATGTGATTACCAAGCACGCGTTGGAGCTACATTTTCATGCAAGTAGGAAATGTCCTTCATGCATAGTTGATAAGTGTATTTTATACACTTATTTGTGTGTCTAAATTAGGATTAATTATTGTCGTTTGGGAATATTTGCTATTTAATTTATGTTTATTTGTTTACTTTTCAGAAAATGTCCCAATTGAAGAATAATGAACCAATTAATGGAAGAATGACACGATTGGATGTTAATTGGAGCTAAATTGGACAAGCGAGGAGTTTGTGACAACAACCGGGAAACATGCTTGGTGCCAAAGTGACTAAATCAGAGGTTGGAGGACCTAATTGAATGAATCAAGAGCTTGAATGGTCAAATCGAGAAGAAGATAAAGTTTGGGGCCCAAAGTGCAACAATTGAAAGTTGAGGAATGAAGGTGCAATTAAAAGTCAGGGACCAACTTGCACAGCCGGAAAGAAGATGAAGTCGCGATCGCTGGTTCCACACCAAGCGATCGCGAGAAGATGTAAAAAATTAACCCGAGAGTTTTAGGGTCAAGCACGCGATCGCTAGGGTTGAAGCCACGCGATCGCTTGGCTTTCCGGCTGGGCCGACTGTGGGCTTTTTCTCGCGATTTTTATCAGAATTTTCTTGTTTTGACCTAGGTTTTCTCCAAAACCTATATATACAACATAAGAGACACGAGATCTGGACCTTTGCCTCTCTATAGAACGAGCCACAACAGAGAAATCAACATCAAATCCTTGGAGATTCCAGCATTGCAAAGGGACGTGAATTGAAAACAATTGAAGAATTGATAATTGGTGCAATCTTTCCATTCTTTGTATTGTTTTTCAATGAACGTTTATTTTTACTGTTTTTGTTATTTAAATATGATGCGTAACTAAATTTAACGTTGGGATGAACGATGTAGCCTAGTTAATTATTTTAATTCCAAATTCATTTGTTTTAGTAATTCGTTGCATGTATTGATTTATTATTGTTCTTAATGCTTGAATTGCTTGATCACCAATTCATGATTTATTGAGTTATTTCCATAATCCGAGAGGTGAGTTAATAATTTAGAACGTGGTAATAAATTCGATAATTGAACGAGAGATAGAGATATACTCTTGTAATTATTCGGTCGTGTGTGAATTCTTGCGTGTTATGCATCTAGATAAGGAATATTCGGACCCTCTGTAGAGATACATGGTTGACTTATTTAGGTAGAATTGATTTAAACTCGAGAGAGGAATTTCAATTTAAATTAGTGAATTCGACCGAATGCATAATTAGGAAATAAAACTTGAATTGGAGTTAATATAATTGGCTAGGTGAAATAGGGATTCCTAACTACTTTACAATCGTATTTAAACACAAAAGCAATTTCGCAATTTTATTTCTTTAGTTTAATTCTTTAGTTGTAGTTAACAATCTCAAACTAATCCGTCCGTTCAAATAGAGTTAGGAACTAACATATTTCGGTACTTAATAGCAGTCCTCGTGGGACGATAATCCGGACTCTTAGGTCCACTTTATTACTTCTCACGACCCGTGCACTTGCGGGGATATCTCGCATCGCGAGATATCAGGTGAACAATAGTGAGTGAGTAATGGAAGCTAGGAATCATAGGGTAACACCTCGTGCTTGCTTCCTTCAAAAATTTCAATTTCAAGGTGTCTTGTTTTAGCTCGATTTTGAGGTACTAAACGAGATCCAAATTGAGTGTTATTAGTACCATTTCGAAATACTCATAGAGTGATTTCATATGAAATTTGCCACATAATATTTGGTTAATTGGGGAGAAAGTTATGGAGACCCAAAGTTGGCCGCCCAAAACTATTTATACAAACCGTATGGCGAGGAGCCAATTTTGAAATCCACCGAGGGTTGTATATTGATCGAACCGATAAATGGATTTTAGATTCTTAAAGTTCCTTCCGATGACATATCCTTACATGTAGCATATGCATTTATTGGAGGTTGGAAGTGGTCAAACGAGTCTCTTAAAAAAAGACGTTTAATCACATATTTCATAACTTTTTCGTTTTCAAAATAATTTCGTTTTTCTTTCATAAAATTCCATAAAAACTACATAAATTCTAAAAATGCATTTTATTACGTAATTATAAGTAAATAGGATATCATAATTTTTCGGGGCGTTTCTTTGGCGTTGATGATGCGGCAAGAGTTGAGGTGGGAAGGTTGAAGATGGGGACTCTCTTGTACATGTTTGAAAGGTTTTAAACTCTGGCTCAATTTTTTATATTTAATATGGTATATCTCAAAATTCAAAAGTAAATTGTTTTCAAGTTTTATTTTTGAGAAATAATTTTTCAAAATGATCAAACACATTTTAAGAAACTAAAAAATAAACACTAAAAATACAAAACTCAAAACTCAAAACGAATTCAAAACTCAAAACTCAAAACTGAAACAAAAATAAAATGGTCCTGACTTTTTCAACGCATTATTATTCTAAACTTTCAATTAATTAATATATTGTTTCTAATCACAATTTCTATCCAAATATTCTACTAATGTGCATTTAAAAAAGTGGAAAATATTCAGTTTGGCTTTTAATTAATTATTTATTTCTATTATTTAAAAACATGAGAGATAAATAACTTTTTTTGGCCATCATAACAAATATTGGACAAAAATCGTCTCTATAGACAAGTGAAATTAATAGATGATTGGTAATAAAAAAGTTTATATAAAAACTTAGGAACGTAAGTATAAAAATAAGGAAAGCTTAATATTCATTACAATTAAAATGTGGTATAGTTAATAAAAATTGTGGTGTCAATATAATTATTATTATTTTCCTGAGAAGAGGGAAAATACATTTCGAGTACCAACGTGACCTTTTTCTTCAAGTAATTTTAGAAAATATTGATTGACTTATTGTTAGTTGTACCTATATCGACAGATAACTAACCTCGAAAAATACTTGAACAATTATTTTTCGGTGTGTGATTAAAAAGTGATTTATCGAAATGTGTTGTTTATAAATTTTTTTATAAACAGTTTACCAAATAGAGAGGCAAGTCTCTTTTTGGTAGAATTTATTTATAAATGGTTAAGTGGCAACATCTCATTGGACAAGTTTTTTGAAAAGTCAACAATTTCTATTGGTTAAAAATTTTTGCCCCCCATCAAACTTTTCAAAAAAAAAAAAAAAGGGACCAACAAAATTGTTGTCACACACTATTTATAAACAATATTTATTACGAACCATTTATAAACGGTTATCAAACAAAGGCTAAATTAATAAATATGTTTCCTTTTTTAAAAGTTGCGTGTTTTATTATACTAGTAGTAAGTATGTGCGTTGTACGTCTTATATAAATGATAATGACATGAGTAGTTTGCTTGTACTCTTTTTGAAATAAAATTGATAAAATAAAATTATAAGAATTAAGTTTTCTCATATATGAAAGTATGGATGTGTAACGTATGAAAATAAAACGTAATGTTGCCATTATAACACCTCTTTGAATACAATACTTTTGTCAATATTTTGAATTAACAATAAATTTTTGAATCATTAATTTATCTAAAAATATAAGTAGGTTTTTTTTTTTGGGCATCTATATAGGGAATGAAAGGAGATCATACAAATATTTTGAAATGAATATATGGGACAGAGAAAAGAGATGGATGAAAAGTTTTAAGTTAGAACTCATTAATATTATTTTTGGACTAGGGTAAGTCTTTTAATTTAACCTACTAATATATTCATGGAAGTTGGTATGCATTTAAATATGCTATGGAGTAATTTTTAAAAAACGCTCATAGTTTTTGAATTGCTTAACTGATATATCTTAAAAGTCACAATTTAAGAGTGTTATTGGTAAAAGAGAAAAATATTTAAATTTATTGTAAATTAATATTAATAACTACTAATAATTATATTTAATGAAAATAAATTAAATATTGATCGAAAATATAACAATTTAAAGGTTAAATGAGAAATAAAAAATTTATCACTCATCCCCATTTTAATATATTGTAGATGTATATAAGTTGCAAAAGAAATATGAAAAAACTATGCATAGACAAACCAAATTAAATATGAGCATATTTTTATAATGATTTTTTTAATATTATGTAAGTTTAAATAAATTTGATAATTTTTTTTTTAAAAAAGGTTTTGAAATTATTTATTTTATATTGTTAATTAGAATATAATCAAAATATTTTAGTTGTAATATAAAAAATTATTTAATGTTATTAAATAAGTATAAGGGTATAGTGGACATATAACTAAATATATATAAGGGTAAAATGTGTATTTAAAAGTTTCTCCTATATCCTTACATTTTATAGATTGTAGGTGTAGAAGATGTAAATAGATGTAGATAGATTGTAGATGTGAATGATTCAATCCGAAATCATAATAGGAGTTAATTGTAGATTTGGTCCACAACGTTTCATTTTAGTTGCTAAAACATTTAAACTATTATTTTTTGGCACCATAAGTCCCTAGCTTCTTTTTTTTTTTTTTTGGATTTTCTTTTAATTGAAATTTTAATGTTTTTATTAGGGGTAGACAAAAAATCGGAACCGAGAGAACCGAATCGAAATCGAACTAAAAAAATTGAAATCGATCGGTATTTTTAGGAGAATTCTATTTGAAAACCGAACCGAGATTCGAACATTCTTAATTTAAAAATTAAGCTCACATGACACATTTGAAACTTTAGGTGTTGTTTTACAAGGCAGAGTGTACAAATCCAACTTACTTATATGTATTATGATAATTGTTGAATTGTTCATAACGATTGTATCTTACATGAAATTCTATGCTCTAATTTTAGAAGATTGGTTACGTGAAGAATCTAGACTTCTGAAAGTAGGCAATAATGGAGTATGCATCGATGAGATATAGTTGGAGAATATTGAAACAAGTGATTAAATTTATAATTTCTACATATTACATGTTATAAATTGCTTTGATCAATATGCTTGTTTTAATTGTGATATTTTATTTACTTTTATAGAGATTGCAAATGCTACATATAATGCGGTTGAGGTGAATGATTAAATGTACGATCGAATGGTATGCATCTTAACATTTTATTTTACTAATACTTTAGACAACGTTTACTACCATTCACACTTAATTTTTTCTTGTAGGAGGAGTTGGTAATGTAAAGAACTCGTGAAATTTGATATTTAAAAAGCTTTATTGATGTATTTTGAAGATATATTTCGCTTTAAATTTTGTCATTTGGTATGGTTGAATCATAAACTTATATTATGATTATTTGCATAAAATTTTAATTTTTTAATAGGAACTGAACAAGAACCGATAATCGAACTGAAACCGAAATCGTTATGTTCTTGTTATTAAAGGAACCATACCGACAAACGTCTACCCCTAGTTTTTATTTTTCCTTTCGAGGGAAACCAACAGCAAAATAACAATTTTTTTTCCCATTTAGCATCGCTCCTGGAGAATTAAAGTTGCCATAAGCACCACCAACACAACGCAAAAATAATGTCTACTTAAAATTATACATAACTAAGAAAAACAGTGGCATCAATCTATGGATGCTAGGAGAACTAAAATAGGGAAAATGTATAACTAAGAAAAACAGTGGAAGCATATCTATTGAGCTAGGAGAACTGAAATAGGGAAAATGTACATAAATACTTGGAGCCATTTGTCATCTGGTTCCAACAATTAAACCCAAGTTACAATTGCAAGAGAATGGCATATAATAGAAAAAGCATGGAAATTTACAGAAAATCCAAAAAAACTGTGAAATGCACCTATGTTGCTAATAATCAAAAGGTTGGGGACCTATGAATCTATGATGCCAAAAAACAAAGGTTTGTATGTTTTGCAACTAAAACGAAATATTGGGGGCTAAATCTATTAACCCTAACAGAAGAGTATCAATTTTTGGTTGAATTCTTGTTGTTGCCCATTTGGTATTTGACAAAAATTGTCTCCAATTTGCATGTGATTATGCGACGATATATATCGTTGAAAATAAAATTTTAAAAAATACAGTTTTTGATAGAAACAAATTAGCAAGTAGAATTTTCGCAATTAAAATTTAAAAGCACGAAACACACGTTTTGATAATGAGAATTGAACCCAAAATGTTTTAGCACTAAAAATATGTTAACATACATCCATTTAATTTAAAGCATGTATTCGATAAGTCATCTAGACTACTTAGCATCAATTTAGGGACATTAGGATACACTATTTCATTGTCTAATTAATCAAAAAATATATATGTCAATGACCTGCCCGGCACGGGCAGGAGAAACTTTGTGTGAATTTCATATTGTCAACTAAATTAGTGCTAAACACAACTCAACTTATCAGCACGGACAAGTCAAATGTACTTAGAATAATCTTATTTTTTTCTTGAAAAAATGAAAATAAAAATTGAAATCTGGGGTCAAGAAACGAATGTTAGACCAAATTCTTGGCCACGAGAGAATGGTATGTAGTGGGTAGAAATTCTTTGTCGTTTAATTATTCTCTCTTTCGACCATTATTGGTGTTTGTCTATCTTTGACTTATAGAGCATAAATTATTTGCAGTCTAAACGAGGTCACCTTTAGTTCAACTAATCCACTACTTCCAATCAAAGTTTCTATTATTTTCCAACAATTCAGATTTAAGGGCACGATGTAGACTTTTTAAGGATTGATTGTAGGAAAATATTTGTCGAATTTGATTGATAAAAGAATCTTGAATCGAGGTTTGTGCGAGCACAATTTCCTTAAAATAGATTCGCCCCCCTCACCAATCTGTGCTTGAGGTTTTTTCGAGCGTCTGTCTTCCAGAATACAACGGGGGTTCATGAGTACACTACAAGAATTTTACATTCCGCATACAAATTAAATTTGTAGGGAAATGTACTTATTTGTAGGGAAAGACTTTTCGAGACAAAAAAAATTTGTAGCGCAAACATCGTGGGGAAAGGTATTAGAAGACAAAAATCGAAATTTCGTGGACTAAAGTCTCTCCCTACAAATCCTTTGGAGACAAATAAAATTTGTGACCGAAGTTATTTCCCTACAAAATTATTCGTCTACTAAAGTTGGTTTGACCTACAACATAAATTTTGTAGGCACAAGATATAAATAGAATCGTACATTTCCCTACAAAACTATTTTGTGTAAAAAAAAGATTTGTAGGCTTAATCCTACATTTCCTATAAAAAAAAGATTTGTAGGCAAGCAAATTTATTGGGCAAAATATATTTTTGATCCTAACAATAATTTAATTTGTAGGGAGAAATTAAATGTTTTTATATTTTTTATTTATATTATATAATTTTTGTTATAATTATTGAAAATAAAACAAAGATGCAAAAAAAAGTAAATTAAATTAATTAAACATTTAATTAATGTCAATCAATATTTGAACTTGAAATAATAATGTACCAAAATATAAACAAAAAACATCCAATATAGTTAGCAAACATTCTTTCTAACTTTTTCTATCCAATATAAAATTTAAAAAAAAAAAATGATCATTCATCATTATAAATTAGATATGTTACTCATCGTCACTGAAGTAATCCTCCTCGTCAAAGTCGTTCTCTTCGTCACGTTCTTCAAACTCCTTCTCCATGCGACCCACATTGGAAGAACTCCCAATATATAGACCATCTTCCAATCCACGAATTTGACACCCAGGCTTCACACCTAGAACAGACGTCATAATTTTAAGTCCGGCATCTGAATCATGAATAGAGATCTACTCCAAAGGATTATCCTCTAGAAGTTGTTGCTCATTTACCCCTCTGTAAGATATTCACCAGCTTTAGCAAGCATATCATCCTATAAAAAATCATCATAACCCATGAAACATTATCTAAGCAATAAGGAGAGAAAAGTAAGATGCACATAAATATTTGGAAAAAAAATCCACATATATTGCAAGAGAACTTCAGACTTTTCACGTGTTCAAAACAACTAGCATGATGAAATTAAACAAAAATTGCAAAGTAGGACTTTCTTACTTGTTGAGCCTTAGCTGCACTATCATTCCAACACTTGTTCTTTCCGCATAAGTGAACTCAAATGTGTCTACTTCTGGGAATTTCTACTTAAGTATATGTTATAATATAATATTCACTATCTTTGTCATCTCCTCCACCCACTATGTATGAGAGAGGACGCGAACCAGTATGATGATTGTACCTCTTCTTTGACCGGTTTTCTATATTTACCAATGATGCCTTCTGTTAAGGGAGAATATAGATATTACATAACAAAATTAAGAGTAAATGCAATGAAAAGAGAGTATACAAAATACCTTGAACTTATCAGAGTCGAAATGATTACAAAGTTATACCAACTGATCTACACTTCTATCAAGCATCTCCAAAGGGGGGTTGGCTAAGGCATCCTCATGTGTCTTGCGCAACTTATAGTATTTACTCAACTCATAATAAGGAATGACTCTGCTCATTATGTCAGAACAAGGTCTGGAAGTTGCAGCAACTCCCCAAAATTGAAAATACTCAAAGAGCAACAACCATCTGACATGCAGTATGAGATATTCTCGTATGAGATCCCAAAATGAGTTGCAACAATATCAAATTTTAAATCTTTTATCAGCAAACTTGTTCATCTATGAATAGGAAGATTTACATACAGCTAGGAATTTCTTTAGATCTCTGCCACATGCAATATCTCAGAGGATTGCAAGAGCTCTGTTGACTTCAATCTTAAGGGCAAAAGCTACACCCATGACAATATCCTCAGGAATGATGACTTCTGGAATTTTAGGTGGAGCCCTAATACGTACAACAGCAAGATCAGATTCCAAATTAAAAAGTTATTGAATGCACTGGTCCATATGAATAATACTAGCAACTATTGAAGCCTTTGCTGTCCATGGTAGAATAGGAATTAGGATATCTTAAGACATGTGGACTAGGTAATGAGAGGACATAATTAAACCAGGTTCAAGATAATGGCATGTGAAAAAAACCAATACAATAGAGTGGAGTTTCGAGTTCATCATATTAAACATTGTCAAATATATAGAATTAAACTCTAATCCCTTCCGTCAAACTAATATTATAAGAGTCTAATTCATAGTAGATTTCTGTTAATGTGTAGAGATTACTATCATCAAAAACCAAAGGTGCATTACGTGAATATACAATCTTACCTTGTTTCAATTTGAATTAAAGGAAGCTCTAAAGTCCAAAACTCATTCCAATGCCCCTAAAAGATATTCAATTTAATAATCAAATCTTTCTATTCAACTGAGGAAAAATACAATGACAAATTAAAGGTTAAGAAAAAATAACACAAAAAATAAATGAACTTTTTGATAAAGAATCATTTTCAAAAAGACTCTTCACTTGATTGCAGGGCAATTAAATATCACATAGCTGTAAAATTAAAAGAAATTTCAATCAATCCTCATATCATATGAAGTTGATAATAATAATAACATCTTAATCATCTCACAATTGAAGTTTTCAACATAATCACTACGAGCGCCTGTGCAATTTATTCCAATATGTTAATAAATAAGCAAGGGAAAGTCATTGCATGCCTGAGAAGTAGGACTTGAGTAGAAGTAATTATATAATGACACAATGTGGCACAAGAGTATAGATAATTAATTTACCATAAAATAGGAAGGGCCATACAAGGTGAGTATTGAGATCCTTTGATGCTTCTCCATCCTCCCATGCCTCAGAGATGACTATTCCAGCCTTGTCCAGTTGATAGAAGTAGAAAGAGGTGTAAAAAATAGGAGATAAATGGATGACAAAGTAAAAAAAAGAACATAATGAAATGAAATTTGATATTAAATATCCAAAAAACAATAGGAGATTATTAATGTAGTTGAGATGAGGGAGTAACAGAAGTTAAACTTTGAACTGAAGATTTGTAAGATAATTACTTCAGAGCTCAGGTTCCTTGTCAACTGAAAGTAAACTAATTAATTGCATAAAATATAACAATGTCCACCCAAGAACTTAAGCATCTTTTCTGAAAAAATTAATTTGCCATAAAGCATGAGATAGTGTAAAACAGAACAAAAATATTGAGACTGGAAGTTTCACTTGCAGAAAAGAAAAATGCAGCCAATCAACTAAAACCAACTTAGTCCAAATCACATTATATAACATAATTTAAAACTGACTTGCTCAACATTATAATTTATAACTCACATCACATAGTCAAATTCACACATTCAATTCTCGAAATCACATTTTCTTCACTATCGTCGCAATCACAGTCAAGTGTCAACTGATTGTTTGATTCAATCTCAAGTCATCAACGCATATCAAGCAAGGAAGCTCAGCAGATTGTGTAAAATGTAGATTTCAAATGCAAATCTGTGATGTTATTGAAGTTACAATGAAAATTGAAAATCAAAAATCTAATTCACATATTCGTTTTTTCAAACTTTTATGCTTTATAAATCCAAATGGAAACTGTTTCTAGAGACTAGAGTATTCATTTGATCAAGTATGCAATTAAAATGTCTCGAAGTGGAAGGATTTCTGTAATTCTTCATTTCAGCCCTTTGAAGCAGCTCAATCTATCACTTTATTTGAACTTTAATCAATTAGCATAATCAAATGATTCATTAATTAGAACTACAAAACATAATAAAAGTATTAAATCAAACAAAATTTCGAAAATTGAGACTTGAAAACAAAATCCGAAAACACAATTTAAGTACCCAAAGAGATTAATGCATCCGAAATTCAAGGGAGCAACGGCAGCTTCTACAGAATTTTTAATGATCTTTATTCTTTACCCTTTTAAGGCTTAAATGGACGGACTCACGTAGGTCGCAAGGGAAGAGCAGCCGAAGAGGGCTGAGCCTCTTGACGCTCTGGAGTGGACTGTTAACTGAGGATAGTGTGGTGCGGAAGCTGCCGAGTGCTAACGTCTTTGGCCTTTTTGGAGAAGACAACAGCCAGCAAGTAGGGTTTGGACTTTGGGCTCTTCGGCATTTTTGGAGGTTTTTTGGGGGAGACAGATTGGAGGACTAGAGGAGACTGGTGTAGAGATGTGCACGTGCTTGGATTTTAGGATGTTATTTTCTTAAGTTGTTGTGTTAAGCCTTAAGGGTTACTTAAAAATAAAATAAAAAAATAGAAAAAAAAAAAACTCTACCTAAAAATCTAATTTTGTAGGATGAGAATTTGTAATTTAAGTATAAATATTTTTAGAGCCAAATTTTTATCCCTACAAAAACTCGTTTTGTAGGAAAAAATTAAATTCAGCCTCTAAATCTAATTTTGTAGGCGGAAAATTTGTAGTTTAAGTATAAATATTTTTTGAGCCAAAATCTTAACCCTACAAAAAAAAATTTTGTAGGAAAAGATAGATTCCACATACAAATTCATTCGTATGCGGAAAATTTGTAGTTTAAGTATAAATATTTTTAGAGCCAAATTTCTATCTCTACAAAAATTCTTTTTGTAAGAAAAAATAGATTCCGCACACAAATTTCATTTTGTATCCTAAAAATTTGTAGGATAAGCCTCATTTTCTTGTAGTGGTAGTTAACTTAGCACAAAGTTACCACTCCAGCGAACTGAACGTGTGTATGAACAATCACCAAAAACATGACACTATAAAATGGACATCAAATAAAATGGATAGAATAGTGCCTATGTCACACGAAGAAGGTGATATTTTTGTGTCTTCAAAATGGTGATAGAAATGAGGTTAAATAGCATGTACTCGAGGTAGTGGAGTTACAAAATAACTCCACTAGTAACTTCATAGTCAATAGGCAAATTAATCCATAACTAATTGCCATAAACAAGGAGTTACATGATTCCAATTTCTCATTCAAATTTCCAACAATTCCATACATGAATGAAAATTGCGTGAGACACAACAACAAAAGATACAAAGACTTCATGATATAATTCAACGGTTGAAACTTGCATAGGATAGGTAGGTATTACCATTTGCACCTTCCCTTGTGAAAATATATGTACTTTACAAGCTGACCAGTAGACGAAATGTCCTTGAACTGTTCTGCATTTTGTGTAAACGATGATATACCTCACACTGGATTCTTCCATACATAGCTCAGTTCTCACGATTATGTTCGTTAGGCCATGAACATACGCCTGGTTATGTAAGAGTTTCTAAGAATTTAGCCCAACACAATTCCTTTAGAAGCGGCCCCACTTCTCTCTCACATAGGTGATCTCTTAATTAAGAGTAGCCCGCTCTACTCCGCTCGGATTTCCGACGCATGAGAATCATTAAAAGTATAATAATGCTTATCCTTCATCCTTATGGGTATCACTGTTACATCATAGGAATGGACAAGGAATGTCATCCCCCACAATGATTCAATTAAGTCTTTACAATTAGGTTGTCCCTTTGAACCTAGATATTGGGATCTCCAGTCAACTATGTTGGGTTTCCATTGTATTAACTCATTCATGAAAGGGCTTAAGCCACATTCCTCTGGATGACTTTGCAACTAACTCTCTATTTATATATTCGGTTAGCGGATCCACAATATTATCTTTTGACTTTACATAGTCAACAGAGATAACTTCAGTTGAGAGTAGTTGTCTTATGGTATTATGTCTCTGCGATTTATATCTCCAGACTTACCATTGTACATATTGTTTTGTACCCATCCAATTGCTGATTGAATATCGCAATGTATAAAAATTACTAGCACAAGCTTTGACCATCTAGAATATCCTCTAAGAATTGGCGTAGCCATTCAGCCTCTTCACCACACTTGTCAAGGGCAATAACTCAGATTTCATGGTATATCCGGTTATAACTGTCTGTTTAGAGGATTTTCATGATATCACTACACCTCCCTATGTGATTACTAATCCACTTATAGACTTTAAGTCTTTAATATCATATATCCAGTTAGCATCACTATGTCCTTCAATAACTGTGGGATATCTCGTATAGTGCAGTCCATATATCTCAAGTATCTTAGTACTCTTACTATTTATTTCAAGTTTTCAGAACCAGGATTACTCGTAGATCTACTCATCTTGCTAACTGCATAGGCTATATTTAGTCTTGTACAACTCATTTAGTACATAAGACTTTCAATTAATCTAGAGTACTCAACTTGAGAAATATCGTCATCTCTATTTTTCGATAGATGTTGACTTGTATTTATCGAGGTTCTAGCTACTGCAAAATCATCCTTGTTAAATTTCTCGAGAGTTTGTCCACATAATGTAACTGATTTAGAACAAGCCCATTTGAGATTTAAACTCCAAGGATAACATCGGCTAAACCCATACATTTTATGTCGAATCTTGAGTTCAACATGTCTTTTGTGAATTTAATCATCTTATCATTATCGTCAATGATAAGCATGGCATTAACTAAAGATATAAAGTGACATAGACATTTTTAGTGTCTTTGATATACACACATTCGTTGATTTTAAATCCAATTTCCATCGTGACATTACCAAATTTTCATGCCATTATTTGGTTGCTTGTTTCAAGCCATACAATGACTTCACTCATCAATTTACATACTTTCTTTTCCTACATTGGTGATGAAAAATCCTCAGGTTGTTCCATGTAAATTTCTTCTTCTAAATCTCCATTTAGAAAAATAATTTTAACATTCATTTGATGTACTTCGAGACTGTACAAAGCTGCAATCGTAAGTATCGTCCTAATTCTCATCACTAGAGAATACGTGTCAAAGTAATCAAGGCTTACAAGTCTAGCCTTGTAATTATCGATAGTTCCATCTAATTTCGTATGTGTTTGATTTTAGTTAAAATGAGTTTTTTTGAAATGAATAGTTATTTTTAAGAGAATTGATGGTTGAAATTTGGTTGAAAAGTCAAATATTGTGTGCTTGACTTTTATTGGATGGTTGAAATTGAGTACTGTAGAAAAATGAGTTAATTTTAATGAAAACCAAACAGGGGCTTCATTTTCTTTTGAAAATTCATTTGTAGCCTAGTGGTTTATTTCCCGGAGAAAGATCAAATCCGCTAGCACCCAAGTATGATTTTTCAAAATGGAATCTATCTTACTTTTAATGGTCTCCTTCATTGAGGTCATTTTGAAGAGTTTATAGCTTCTTTGAAGCTTTGAGGTTCACTTTCTAACATATAGGTCAGAAAATCAGGACCATAAGATTTTTCTGTCATTTCTCATTTGCTACGTCTTGGTTCAACCTCAACTTTTGCTTCCAATTCTTGGTCCTAGTTATTCTCAAACATATTCTCATATGTCCGTTTAGAAGAGCACGTTTCCTCTTTGAGATCATTTCCTCTTTGAACCTGTACAAAAATACATGTTCAAAGAACGAAGCATTTCTCAATTATCGTGTTTTTGTGTATGTCTTGAATCTTAGATTCGTACTCAATAAATCGATAAGTGCTAATGTTGTGCACATATCCAATGAAAGTGCGATCTACAGTTTTCAGGCCTATTTTCACCTTCTTTGGTATAGGTATAGCTACTTCGGAAAGACGCCCCCACATTCGTAGGTATTTCTAGGAAGGCTTCCTCCATTCATAACTTGTGGGGATATTATCTTTTCAAGTTGGAGGCATCTTTTCAATTATGGAAGCTACTTGGAAAGTTTTACTCGGAGGCATTCTTTCGGCATAAATCTCATGTGGAATCACTTGACTTGTCACAGTCTTTTAATCCACCATCTAATATTCAAGGAAGCGGCTAACAAGAAATCTCTTGGCTCCGAAATCCTTAATTTTATATTTTCTATCTAAAGACTCTCATAATTAATTAGTCCTTTTTATCGTGAGGTACACATTGTACAATGAATAAGTCAAGTTGTTCTTGAAATAATTCGGCACAGAAAATCAAAATGCTCTCAAGCATCCACTGCACTAATTGTATGAATGTCTCCTTCACCTCCTTGGAGTATTGGAGCATTCTCAGTTAAGAATCTTGCAAGATTCAAGGTGATCAGATAGAACATCATCTTTTGCATCCATCGCTTGAAATTCAACTCGTTGAATTCCTTCGATTTTTCCAATGGTTAATCGGAACAGCCACGGTTGGGGCTTCAATTTGTGTCACAACATGACTTGACAATTTAGCCACATTCTGAGTCACAACATAACTTGGCATAGCCACATCTTAAGTAATAGTAGGACTTGGCACTTGGCAACTGTAGTTTCGTAAAGCTTTAGTGGCCAATTTTGAAGTAATTCTTAATTTTGGTACTTAAAAGAATTTTGCAAAGCTTTAGTGCCAATTTATAAGAATTTCAAACTTTAGGTTCAAATTTAGAAAATTTTCAAACTTTGGCGCTGATTTAGAAAATTTTCAAACTTTCTGAGCTAAATTGTAAAAATCCAAAACTCTCAAGTCCCAACTTGAATAATTTATAACACTAGGGACTTAAATAATAAATTCCTTGATTTCAAGGATCAATTTCAAAAAAAAGAAAGATTTGAGGACCTGATTTTGCAAGAAACCAATAGAGACGAAATTGCACAAGGACCCTCGAAATCTTCAAATTTTCGGTCCAAGCCCCTGCCTCAATAACTGATTCAACTACGTTTTCAAACACTAGTATAGCCGCCACCCCAAGTCCAACCAGCAAGGCTGCAGCCCCCCGGCGACCTGAGTGTGATGCGGTGCCATCAATGGCGTTGAGTACCACACCCGCATGTGTGCCTCTTTAGCTAGCGCCGACGGTGGCAAAAGCCGCCGGCGTTCTCCACACCCAATTTGATTTCTATCAACAACTCAACTTGTTGATACTGTCGAAGACAACCACTGCAGTCCACCATAACGTATACTGTATAACATTAATAGCTTGCACAAACAGACACTTACCAATTTTTTTATTTATTTATTTTTAAGCAAGGTTTTGCAGCAAATTCAATCTGAAGCCTATACACATGCTCAAAATCATTCTTAAGGTCCAAAATGAATCGACTGACTGACAGAGATTTTCAATTAGTGCAAGTTAACTTCAGAGAAGTGCCCAATCACAATAAGATATGGAGGTTAATTCAACTCATCTAATTTAAAATTTCGTCACCTTCAATTTCGTCTTCCTAGAAATCTGAAAGACTCGACCTTGTCAAACCTTTTGAGTTTCAGGCCGAGACATAGCATCAGGAACCTTTTTATTTGAAAACAAAATAGAATAAAACTCCATTTCCAACCAATTCGTGTTATCGTGTATTGCAATATTAATTAGATCGCAACAAAATTTTCACCAGATGATGATCGTATGCATCAAAGCGATCAGTGCATGAAATCAGCCACTTTGACAGAGTGGCAGACATAGACTGGATTTCTATAGGATGATGGGGAGAAAGACCAAGACTTACTGATGAAGATAACTTGGTACTTTGCACAGTATATAATGATTATGATCAGGGAAGATGGAAGCAGTTTGATGTTCTTCTTTTGTTACTGGGTACAGCAAAAATTTGTCATTCATCCACGAGGATCAGATTTTTGGGAATAAATAGAGTGGTTCATGATTTTTCATTGCTGGTAAACACCACATGAGAATCAAAACAATCAGTTTTTTTTTTTTTTAGAATAAGATTATCCTTGTTTGTTCTTTCAGAAAATCAATTTTGTTTTGATAAAATCTGTTTTAAGCTTACGCAGCGTTTGATAGCGAAGGTGAAATTTGGGTGAAAAGAAAATGAATTCCAGGGAATTAAATTCTAAGGAGTTGAATTCCTGGAAATTAGAAGTTTAATGTGTTTGATTGGGTAAATTTTCTAGGTGGAAAAAGTAGGAAATTTTTCAACTTTTGTTATTTGAATGACATTATTTTTCATAGAAAATAAAATAAAATATATCTATTTTAATAAAAAAAAAATTAAATTTTTTCACACATTTGTACTTGATAATAATAATGTTAATTTAAAAAAAAAATTAACAACAACAAAAATGATCAAACTTAACGAAAATGGTATAAGATTTTTCATAGAAAATAACCCCCCCCCCGCCCGGGGAAAACGAATTCATTCAAAATAAGGAAAATACCGAATTTCGAGGTAAGTGGAAAAATGAATCCCATGAAAAATTTAAGCAACTAAACAGCGCAATGTTGGAAAATTACATAGAAAATCATATTTTTCATGAAATTCAATTCGTATCAAACGCACCCTTATAGGAAAATATTTGTAGAATTTGATTGACAAAAGAATCTTGAACTGAGGTCTATGCGAGTAGAGTTTCCTTAAAACAGATTCGTCCCATCACCAATCTATACTTGAGGTTTTTTCGAGCGTCTGTCTCCTAGGATACAATAGAGGCTAAATAGTTAACTTAGCACGAAGTTACCACTCTGTCGAACCGAACATATGTATGAACAATCACCAAAAACTTGATACCATAAAATGGATAGAATAGTGCCTATATCACACCAAGAAGGTGATATTTTATTGCCTTCAAAATGATGATAGAAATGAAGTTATTAAGTTAAATAGCATGTACTCAAGGAACTGGAGTTACAAAATAACTCCACTAGTAACTTCATAATCAATAGGCAAATTAATCCATAACTAATTGCCATAAATAAAGAGTTACATGATTCTTACTTGATTCCAATTTCTCATTCAAATTTCCAACATTGATTATGTGGGAAAAAAATAAACTTAGAGAATGTGTTTTTGAAAATTAGAAAAAACTTATGGGTTCACAAATGAAATTGTTTATTTAGTCCTTGTTTGATTTTCATTAATTTTTTCTCTTTTTTTTTTACAATACTCAAACTCGGCCCTTCAATAAAAGTCAAGTACACAATATTTAACTTTTCAACCATTAATTTCCCTAAAAATTACTATTCATTTAAAAAAACTCTTTTTAAACAATATCAAACATACTCTAAGGTTGTTTTTGATAACGTTCTTTTTCCATGAAAAACCACCATTTTCCATATTTATGCTATTTGATTGCTTTTGAATTAATCTAGGCAATTGATTTTTCACTGGGTTAGGTCACGCGCCTATTTTCTCAGCTTTAGTGGAAATGATTTTCTCGGCTACCAGTAGAATTTATTTTCCTGACAAAATTATTAATCATTTTCGTCACGTTTGATCATTTTTGTTATTGTTAATTGATTTATTTTTTTGTCAAAAAATTAACATTATTATTATTATCAAGTACGAATGTGTGAAAAAATAAAAATAAAAAAAATATTTTTATTACAATAGCTATATTTTGCTTGGAAAATAATGTCAATCAAACAACAAAAGTTGAAAAATTTTCCACTTTTTTTACCTAAAAAATTAAATCAATCAAACACATTAAACTTTTAATTTTCAGAAATTCAATTTCGTGAAATTCATTTTCTTTCCATCTAAATTTCACCTTCACTATTAAACGCAGCATAAGAGAATGTCTGATCGAAAATATATTTGAAAGAAAAGAATCTGTACCAACCTGGAGTTACTTAATAATTACTACGTGCTGAGGAACATATATCAAATTGCAAAGAAGAATAGTTAGTTTTATTTTTCAGTTTTTATTTAAAAACAAAACATAAATGCTTTTCGTACATAACCATATGCAGTCCATTAAGCCCAGATGACTATTTTGAACGGAATAAATGTTGATCTATATATGCTAATAATTATGGGTAAATTACATAATTACAAACTTAAAATCACTCCATCCGTCCCACAAAGATAGACATGTTCATATTTTCACACAGATTAAGAAATAATAGTTAATATAGTTAAAATAATAAATTTAACTATACTTTTTTCAAATATACCCTTATATTAATTTCAAATACTCATTAATTCATTCAAGCTATATGCCATTTGATATTGGAATTCATTCAAAGGTAGCTGATTTAGATTATTACCAAGGTAAATTAATTAGGGGATTATGAGGAAATGAAAAATTAAATACATGCTCAATATGGTAAGTGGACTATCTTTGTGGAATAAACGAAAATAGTATACAAGTCTATCTCTGTGGGACGGGGGTAGTATTACTTTTTAAAACTAAAAAATTTAGAATTTTTTTTTAAAAAATTCATATAATAATTAGCAATTAATAAATATAATATTGTGTAATATAGAAATAATTATCCATTATATATTAAATTAAAACTAATATAATATTTAAATAAAAAAAGTCATCAAACAATAACTTGTGTCCGTCCCACACAACTTCCACACCCCAACCCCGACCTACGCCGTCCACCCCACCCACCCACCTCAATCCCACGCCACCCCACCCCAGACCCTACCCCGCGCACCCAACCCTTCTCCACCCCCACCCAAATTTTTTTTTTCTACTTTTCCACACACATTCACCAAACTCCACTCACCCCCACCAAAAATGATTTTTCTTCTATTTTTTCTCCCATCGCACCCCATCCCATCCGACCCACCTACCCCGACCCCACCTCACCTCACCTCATCAAAAAAATATTTTTTTTGCCTTCTACTTTTCCACACCACACCCTGCCCCGCCCACCCAACCACCTTACCCCCATCCCAACCCAACCCCACCTAACAAAAAAAGAAATGATTTTTTTCCATCTACTTTTCAACACCCCATCCCACCCCACTCGCGCACCCAATCACCCCACCATACCCCACCAAAAAAAATATTTTTTTCTTCTACATTCCAACCCCACCCACTCAGTCGCCGACCCTACCCCAACACCCAACCCGACCTAAAAATTATTTTTCTTTTATTTTTTTTCCATCTCACCCCCGTCCCATCCCAAAAAATGATTTTATCCTTATTCTTTTTCACACCCCACCCTACCCCCCATCCTACCCCCGCATACCCAACCACCGTATACCACCCAAAAATGATTTTTTTTCTTTTACTTTTCCATACCAACCCACCACCCACCCCCACCAAAAATGATTTTTCTTCAATTTTTTTCATCTCACCCCACCCCACCTCGTGCAATCTCATCATAATTGGTCACACAAAGTCATATTTCAATTACAAATCACAATTTCAAATTTATCTCAAATTTCAACGCAATCTCACCCACCAATACCCCACCCGCAAAATCACAATTGATCACACAAAATCATACTTCAGTCACAATTACAAATTAAGTCACAAAATTTCTCCCCATCTCACCCACCCCACCCCCACCCATTAGTAAAGTCACAATTGGTCACACAAAGTCACATTTCAGTCATAATAACAAATTTAGTTGCAAATTTCACACCACACCCCACCCCACCATCAAAAGTCACAGTTGGTCACAGTTTGATCACACGGGGTCGTCGTTCGGTCGCACAAAGTCACTGTTCGGTCACACGAGGTCACAGTTCTTCAGTCACATGAGGTCACGGTTCGATTACACAAGCTCAAAGTTCGTTCTCACAAAGTCACAACGCGGTCACACATGGTCATATTTGACACAATTATAGGTCACATCACGTCCTCGTCCATTAGTCACACAAAGTCGCAGTTGGTCATAATATTTAATATAATTAGTCATAATCATCAATAATTGATCACATATTATTTATTTATTTGTCACAACTTAGATGTTTCTTGATAATTGATCACGTTCTATACTCATCACAAGTCGCATAAAGTAACAATTAGTCATATTTTGATCACATTTACCTAATAAATTTACCTCACCTCACACAACATCCAAATTCATATCTGGTCACATAAAGTCACAATTGGGACACAATTACAAGTTTAATTGCAAAATCCCACCCCTCCCCACCTCACCCCAAAGTCACAGTTCGATCACACAATGTCACAGTTCGGTCACACAAAGTCGTAATTAGGTTGGACGAGATCACACCCCACCCCAAAAATGATTTTTTTTTTCTATATTTCCCCACTTACCCACTTAGACCAAAAATAATTTTTCTTCTATTTTTCCTACCCACCCTAGGCGGTCCACCAACCCCACCCACCCTATCCCGCAAGTCACAATAGGTCACACAAAATCACATTTCTGTCCCTACCACCCTACCCACCCACCCACCATCGCCCGTCCACCAACCCCAACCCACCCTATTCCGTAAATTCACAATTGATCACACAAAATCACATTTTGGTCCCCCGCCACCCTACCCTACCACCCCCACCTACTCACCCACTACAAAGTCAAAGTTGGTCACACAAAGTCATAATTCGATCACATATACAAATTTACCCCTCCACCCACCCAACCCACCAATACGGTAACGAGGGGGTTCGCGTCTATACGTGTAGTGTGGTACTTGGGCCTACCCACCCTATTTGTTCCAAGCTTAGCTAGCCCCATACCTATAGTAGGAGATAGCATAGTAACCTGGCTTTGGGGAGGTTTCTCCGTGGACAATGCCACCTTAAATCCTTTTTTTTAGTCACAAGTATAGATCACATTATGTCCTCTTCTGATGGTCACACAAAGCAGGGACAAATCTAGGAATCAGATCCAGCACAAGCGACCACTACATAGTTAAGGGAGGAAAAAAACATTGACGTCAAAATTTAAAGTAAAAAAAAAAATTTTGCCGAATCCAGCACGACCGACCGACCGACCGAGCTCGCCACTAGCTGCCTTCGTCCCTGACACAAAGTAATAATTGGTCACAACCTCTAGTATAATTGGTCACAATCAACCATAATTGGTCACAATTTAGTCGTTTTCTTAATCACGATTAGTCAAACTTTCATGTTACAATTACCTAATAATTGGTCATATTCTGTACTCGACACTAGTCGTACAAAGTTACATTTAATCGATATTTTGGTCACAATTATCTAATAATTGGTCAAAATCACCTATAGTTGATACAATCACCCCACCCCACCCCTATTCTTTCCTCCACCACTGCCACCACCATCGTCCCCGCAGCGCCGAACCACACACGGAGCATCCTTACAGAATCAACAACCACAAGATCCCAGCCATCACCGCTCCACACAGGCAACACCACCACAAGGTCTCTACCACCACCGCTCCACACAGGCAACACCACCACAAGGTCTAAACCACCACCGCTCCACTCAGGAAACACCACCACAAGGTCTCAGCCACCACCGCTCCACACAGGCAACACCACCACAAGGTCTCAACCACCATCGCTCCACACAGGAAACACCACCACAAGGTCTCAGCCATCACCGCACACAGTCATAGCCAATGACACCCTACCACCACCGCTTCACACAGGTAAACGTTTCAAGATCTAACACCACAACCTGCACCCAACTGCACCGATCGCGCCACCGCCTACACCCAACGCAACGCCTGCCCCCATCGCACTAGCAACACCACCTGTACCCAATGCAGGTCCACCGCCTACACTAGCACCACCACCTGCAGCGGGGATGTAGTTGCTTGAGGTTGGCAGCGACTAGATTATCGCTACTACATCCGAAGCGTCACACCGATTGTAGAACGTGTGCAGCGAGATGGTAGAGAGGGAGAGTTCTCTGATCGCTAAGTCGTGAGTGATAGATGAGGTTTGAACTTGGTAGATTTGAGGTTGCAGTGGCGATCTCGAAGGCAGCTATCTCACCGCTACGCCGTCGTCGTCTGGGTGTAGACGGTAGAGAGAGATAGGTCTTCAATGATGGAAAATTCTTTGATGCGTAATTAATGATGGTGATTTTAGGTTTGATTTGATTGTATTGATTAATAATAATTTAGTTAATAAAATATTTAGTTAATTAATTTTAATTAAGTAATTAACACCTAGAAAAGTAAACTTCATCCCCTTCTTTTTTAAAACATTTTTAGAAAAGTAAACTTCATCCCCTTCTTTTTTAAAACGCGATCTTTAAATGTAGGTCTCCATATAATTTTCCCAATAATTATTTATCATTTTTATATTAGTGAAGCCAGGCAATCATCAGCTAATAAAAGGCTGTCTAAAAGGGGGCGGGAAAGGGAAAAAAATAAAAAACAATATACCTAATTAAAATAAGGAAAATGCAGAAGAGTCCGAAAAACTTGATCGAATGGATGTGGATTGTTGATTTTGGAGATGATGTGATAAGTAAATGAATAGATTGCTACCTGGTTAGTCATTATGATGTGAAATAAAGAGGGAATTGATTATTTAAAGAGCAATTCACATCAAGAAGAATTTGTGCAAACAAGATTATTTTCGAAAAAAAAATTACGCTAAAAATTATTTAGATGATCATTCAATGCAAGAATTTCAGATTCGATCATCTATTAAAAATATATTTTATAAAGGAAGTGTTTGATATTAAAATAATTTTGAAGAATCTTCTTACTGTTAAATCAATTTTCTTGCTTTTTGGTTCATTTTCATATTTAATATTCATATTTTAATTTCAATTTCAAGTCCACATGAAGAGTCGTGTGCTGTAATTAAGTCTTGTAGGTAATTATTGTCAAATACTAATTTAATTTTAAATTAATGCTATTCTCAAAGGAAAAAAATAATTATTGCTATTGGGAAATTAAATGGTGCATTCATCTATTTTTGTCGAGTTAACAATATGTTAATTAATAAACAAAGATCATGTAGAAGCAACGTTTGGTTCAATTAGGTTAGCTCCAAGCATGATTCAGAAAAATATCGAATATAACGTTACATCGTACAAACAATATCTAGAACGTGAACCTAGTTTAATTGCAGGTATTGATTCATCAATAAATTGCAACATATATTGTAATACAACATGTTTATTATTGACAATTTATTTATTGGAATTAGTGTATCTACAACTACAATATCTTAAAAGAGTAGATGAGTGAGAATTTTTTATTTCAGATTTTATATCCTCACATTATTTTCTTTTTCACAATATCTTAATTCATTTATTGAATCTTATTTTATTTAAAAAAATATTAATTTATCTACATTGACTAAATCGAAATTGGTTATTATTCAACTAATATTAATTTAGCGTCGTTACTTTTTAATTTACTTTTAGAATATTTTCCCATCAAATTTTATTTCTCGTAATAACTCTATTGAATAATTCACGGTGCGTTACAATTTATAAACCAATTTACAAACAAAATATTTTTTCAAAATATTTTTTAATCACAAACATTTTCTCTCTCTAATATTCAATAACATATTTTACCTAGAAATCACCAAAAATCAAAATAAATTGGTGGCACATGGCCGCCAAACGGTTTAAATAGATTTTTTTTCTATTTTTAATTCAAACAATTATCATTTAACCATTTGTTAGGCAATACTATTTCATTTATAAACACATTCTTTAAACAATTAAAACAACGTGTTTATGTTTTTAATGAATTTTTCTATTTTTAATTTAACCAAATATGTTTTACAGTTATAATTAATTACGAAATTAAAATAAAGTTACAATTGTAACTAATTGGAAAACCTGATTTTGATAATTATTTTTGACACTTTTGTTATATAAATTACAATTTACCTAATTATAAACATTTCAAATCTAATTGTCTGTAATGATGAATTCAACCCAAAAATTAAACTCAGTGCTTTGCATGTATTCTGAAAGTAGAATGAAGACAACAAAATGAATTTAACATAATTGGTACAATAAATAGACATAATTTGTACTTATACTATAGGTTATTGGTTAGATTCTTCTTGCAGATTTTTTTATTTTTTTTAGTAAAAAAAAAATTGTATTTAGCTCAAGGTCTCAATAAATGTTGAAGCTAGATGTCCGTTTAGGGCCCCCATAAACTCAGGGCAGCCCTAAAACATTCTATCGATCTTTTTTCTTTAAAAATGGTCAATTATTTTTACAGTATAAATAAATAAAAAGCGATTCCCTTAAAAGCACAAAAATATCAAACCAAATCCAAGCAACAAGAAGAGAAAAATGATACTGCCAAATAGAAATAGCTTGGCCAATTTAAGACGACTAACCGACTAAATTCATCATTAATTGACTTTAATAAAGATGGATTAAGAAAAGAACTTTAAAGAGAAATGATGAGAATTTTCAGGTTTTTTCTGTTAGAATAAGTCCCTATTAGCTAGGGCAGTTGAGTTAATGTTTTGACTATTTCCTTTAGTATTTACCACATAATTAGGTCATGTAATACGGGGCTGCACTTGTGCTTTTCTGTTAAGTCTCTATAAGGCTATTAAATAGCCAAAACTTGTTTCATTTCAATGGTCATTCCTCCAGAATTTCATTTTTTTTTATTATTATTATTACCATTCTTAACATTCTCGCATCAGAGCCAGGCACTGGGTCTGAAGAAACAAAGCAGCAGCTTTTGAGTGACTTACAGTAGCAAGAAGCATAGCAACTGAAGGGAATTTAGTGCAACCTGCTATAACACGTTTTGATGGTCATTACGACCATTGGAGCAAAAACTTGATAACGCTCCGCAAGTGCACGGGTTGCGCAAGTAATAAAGTGAATTTTAAGTCCGAGTATCGTTCCCACAGAGATTGTTTTAAATCGTATTTTTAGACTACAAACCTTAACCGGAACAAGAAAATTTAGGATTTGAAAATTTTGAATTTTAAACTATACTAAAGATTAAACTAAGAAAGCGAGAAAATTTGATTTATAAAAACTTATGAAATACACATGTTAGAATTGTGATTCCACTTTGTTCCATCATCCATATTTTGAATTAAACATTTAACGACAATTTATGAGAAATTGAAAATCAATGTTCCTTATGTTTTTAAAACCCTCTTTCGAACGGTGAATTAAAACATTTTTCTCTAAGGAATTTGACTATATTTCTATGACAAATCCAAACCTATAGAAAAGCATTATCGATTTATGAACACTTTTTGGGATTACACAAAGGGGTATATTTCTATCCCCTATCGAACCTTGTGGCAATTGACTCAAGTCCAATAATTTCCTACTCTTTCGAACATAGAAAATTATCACAAACATCAAATAATTATGCGTCCACAATTATAGATGAAAATAAATACACAATCAATTGCTCAAACCCATAAGAAGCTTAAATTAAAATACTAAATCAAAACATGGAATCCGATAAACAAAGTATTATCACAATTCCAACAATTAAAAACCTAGCCTAAATACATGATTGAAAATAAATCACAAGAAGTATGAAAATATGTCACCCCGTTCATATTCTTGATCTTTGTGCTTCAATCTTGAATTGGCCTTCAATGGATCCCTCAGCAGTTGGACAGCGTTTTGGCATGAATTGAGAAGATTGGGAACCCTTAATCTCGTGCCTTAGGTCTGGTATTTATAGATTTCACCGAAAATTAGGTTAATTGAGGAGAAAACTGCAGAATTCCGCGTAAAAAGCCCAGCTGAGGCCCAGTCGGGACTACCGTGCGACCGCACGGTTCAAAAGTGCGCGATCGCAGCCTCGAAAAGCCAACCTTCAGTCGCTGATTTTTTGTCCGTGCGACCGCACGCTTTTTCAACCGTGCGGCCGCACGGTTATACCGGTAGCTACAGTTTTCTTCTTTAAATTTCAGCAATTGGTCATCATCCTTTTATTGCACATCATTTAGTATTTTGATCATATCTTTCTATTTTCTTATCCGATTGAGGTGATTCAAAGTCCGTTAGAAAGATAAATTGAAGGACTACAATTATTCCTGAAATATGATTTTCCCAATTCAAACGTTTACTGCCCCGAAATTAACTTTCAAATATGACTAAAAATATGCCAGAAATCTTGTTTGATTAGAATGAATTTATGGTAATATTCTTACCATATTCCATTCCTTTTTGACTTCTAATTGCATCCAATTGACTCCTAAAAGTCCTCAAGTATCTTATCTTGATTCGAATCAACTATTGAATATTTGCAATTTGGTCCTTGAACTTCTGAAATTACCAATTTGGTTCTTTCTTTGACTTTTCTTTCAATTTAGCCCTTGATCTACTTCATCCATTCTTGATTTGCATACTTTGGTTCTTTTATCATCCAATTTGCTTATTTTTGCTCCAATTCCATATTTTTCTCGACTTTGGAGTTATTTCTGAAATATAAACAAATAACACAAAATAAATAGCAAATATTCTAAAACAAACATATAAATTCATACTTTTAGGATAGAAATAAGTGTATAAAATACACTTATCAATGGAGAAGTTCTTAAGGTCCAAAGAGTACTGGAGCCTTGTGGAAACTGGTTATACTGAGCCAACAAAAGGAGCAGTAGTTAGTGAGGCGCAACAAAAGAGGCTAGAAGAATTGAAGTTGAAGGACCTGAAAGTGAAAAATTACTTATTTCACGCTATTGATGGAACCATCTTGGAAACCATACTCAAGAAGGATACGTTAAAGCAGATATGGGATTCCATGAAGAAGAAGTATGAAGGAAATGTAAAGGTGAAGAGTTCAATCATTCAAGCTCTTCGCAAAGAGTTTGAAACTCTTGAGATGAAGCCAACTGGTGAGAATGTTTTTGATTATTTCTCAAGGGTTATGCCTGTTGCCAATAAGATGAGAGTGCATGGTGAGCAGATGAGAGATGTAACACTGGTAGAGAAGATCCTTCGTTCCTTGGGTGACAAATTTAATTATATAGTTTGTTCTATTGAGGAAACAAAGGATATAGACGAGCTTTCAATTGATGAACTGCAAAGTTCATTAATTGTCCATGAATAGAAGTTCCAAAAGCACAATGGAGAAGAACAAGTTCTGAAGATGACACATGAAGATAGGTTTGGAAGAGGTCGTAGTCGAGGAAATCTTTTAGGAAGAGGTACAGTTAGAGGGAGCCACACTTTCAACAAAGCCATTGTTGAATGTTACAAGTGTCACTAGCTTGGACATTTTCAATATGAGTGTCCAAGTTGAGATAGAGAATCCAACTATGATAAACTTGAAAGAAGCTAAAAGAGAAGATGCTTGGTTCTTGTACTCAGGATGTAGCAATCATATGTAAGGACACAAGGAGTTATTTTGTGAGCTTAATGAAGGGTTTCGGAAGATGGTAAAATTGGGGAACAATTCAAAGATGTCAGTACTTGGAAAAGGCAATGTAAGACTACACTTGAATGCATTTAATCTCAGAGAGGTTTTTTATGTACCAGATTTTAAGAACAACCTGTTAAGTGTGGGCAGCTACAGGAGAGAGGGCTATCTATTCTAATTCAATCTGGAAAATGCAGAATTTATCATCCAGAAAGAGGTCTAATCATCCAAACAGAGATGACAACCAACATGATGTTTATCTTATTGGCCAAGTTTTAACGAAAGAAAGATGCTTGCTTCCACACAACCACACATGATTTGTCACACTTATGACATTACAGATATGGACACTTGAGTCACAAGGGTTTGAGAACCCTCCAATTCAAGAAAATGGCGCACGGCTTACCTCAACTTTCTTCCTCAACAATAGTGTGCAAAGACTGCATGATAGGGAAGCAACATAGAGATCCGATTTCAAAGAAGAATACCTGGAGAGCATCTCAAAGACTACTGCTCATCCATGCAGATATATGTGGTCGAAAAGAGGTACTTATTGATTTTTATTGATGATTTCAGTAGAAAATCTTGGGCTTATTTCTTGATTGAGAAGTCATAGGTTTCATTTCTTTTAAGTACTTTAAAAGTTGTGTGGAGAAAGAGACTGGTTCTTTCATCAAATGCTTACGCACCGATAGCAGTGGAGAGTTCAATTCTGAAGAGTTTAATGAGTTCTGCAAGAAGACTGGGATCAAAAGGCAGTTGACTACAACCTATACTCCCCAGTAAAATAAGGTTTCCAAGAGGAATAACGAGACTGTCATGAATATGGTCAGGTGTATGCTTTCATAGAAGAAGGTTCCCAAAATGTTTTGGCCTGAAGCTATCAATTGGACAGTATATGTTTTAAATGGGTGTCAAACTCTAGCTGTGAAGAATGTAACTCCCCGAAGAAGCTTGGAGTGGAGTTAAGCCATCAGTAGAACACTTTAGGGTGTTTGGTTGTATATCACATGTCCATGTACCAGATGCAAAGAGAACCAAGTTGGAGAACAAGAGTTTCAGTTGTGTGTTGTTGGGAGTCAATGAGGAGTCTAAGGATTATAGGCTCTATGATCGAATCTCTAAGAAGGTTGTGATTAGCAGGGATGTTATTTTCGAAGAATATAAGCAATGGGATTGGGACAAGAGCTATGAGGAACATGTGATAATTGATTTGAATTAGGAGATAATGAAAACAATGCAACAGTAAATGAGATCGATGAGACTATGAGTGAAGGAGGTGATGAAATGGAAGAAAAGGAGAATGCTAATGAAGAAGTTACAACTGATTCTAATGAAGGAAGACTTAGAAGGCCACCGATCTGAATGAGAGACTATGAAAGTGGGGAGTGCCTTTCAAAAGAAGAGAATGAAACAAATTTAGCATTGTTTGCATCTGCAGACCCTGTATACTTTAAGGAAGCTGTGAAGAGCTCTAAGCGGAGAAAAGCAATGGATGCAGAAATGAAAGCTATAGAGAAGAATGAAACGTGAATGTTAACTGAATTACCGGTTGGAGTAAAGAAGATAGGTGTGAAATGGATCTACAAAACCAAGCTCAATGAAAATGGAGAAGTGGACAAGTACAAGGCACGCCTAGTAGCCAAAGGGTATGCATAGCAACATGGAGTAGATTATATAAATTTTTTTGCTCCTGTGGCTCTAATGGATACTGTTCGTATGATTTTAGCTCTTGCAGCTCAAAGTAGTTGGACAATTTATCAACTTGATGTGAAGTTAGCTTTTCTTCATGGAGAGTTGAGTGAAGATGTGTATGCAGAGCAGTCGAGGGGTTATGAGCAGAAGGATGCTGAAAACAAGGTATACAAACTGAAAAAAGCTTTGTATGGACTTAAACAAGCTCCACGAGCTTGGTTTAGTCGCATAGAAGCTCATTTTGTCAGTGAAGGTTTTGAAAGATGCCACAGTGAGCAGACCTTATTCATTAAGACAAGCAATGGAGGTAAGATTTTGATTGTCAGTATTTATGTTGATGATCTTATCTTTACTGGAAATGATGAGTCCATGATTTGTGAGTTTAAGAGTTCTATGATGAGGGAGTTTGACATGACTGACTTGGAAAGGATGAGGTTGTTTCTTGGTATTGAAGTGTTACAAAATACTTATGGGATTTACATTATCCAAAGGAAGTATGCATTAGATGTGTTAAAAAGATTTGGAATTGATGAAAGCAATTTTGTGTTGAATCCAATTGTTCCTGGTTTTAAAGCCTGGAAAGATGAAGATGGAACCAAAGTTAATGCAACTTTCTACAAACAAGTTGTAGGCAGTCTCACGTACTTCATTGCAACACGACTTGATTTAATGTATGTTGTGAGTCTCATTAGTCGCTATATGGCACAACCAACTAAGTTACATTTGCATGTAGCAAAGAGAGCTTTAAGGTACTTGAAAGGCACAACTAGGCGCGTCAAAACGGCTCGTCGGCTCGGATAGCTCGGGCTCGACTCGTTAAAAGTCATGGCTAAGCTCGGCTCGAGGCTCGTGGGACCGAGCCGAAGCTCGGGCCGAGCCCAAAAATGATCAATGGGCTCCAGTCGGGGCCGGCCGGTGTGGCCCGTCGAGCCACACGGGCCGGCCTGTGTGACGGGCCAATTTGGCCCATAAAACGGGCCAATTTGGCCCGTGTTGCTGCCTGCAACATGCAACCGTGTTGCAGCGTACTGGACCTACTGGTTAGTCTGGTTTTTGATCTGTATTTGCACTATACAGATTTTTTTTTTGAAATTTTGAATTTTGAATTTTTTTTTTTGGTTTTCCCACGTTTTTTTTTTCTATAAATAGGTCGTATTTTGTTTGTAAATTCACAAGTTAATTCACAGTTCACTTACAAGTTAAAAGTTTTTTCATTTTGTCATAATATTCATTTGTTTGCTATAATTTATATTCAATTCTCTATTTCTCTATATTCTTCAATTTTTTTGATAATATTTCTCTCGGTTTCAAGTTTCAACTTTCAAATTTGAAACTACAGTCTACACTACAATACGTATGAAGTTTAACAACGATGAAGTTAACCAATTCAGGGGTAGTTCTAATACTCCCACTCATATCGATGCCTCCGAAAATGCTCCCATTGACTTGGATGATATCCAAGAGGAGGAATTTGTTAAAATCAAGCGAGTTAAAAAAAGATACATCGGATTTCTGGCAACATATGACAAGAAAAAAAAATTGTGCTGAAAATGGAGTTGATATATGGAAAGCGTGCTGCAATTACTGTGGTAAGGAAATGAGCTGAAAGCCCGGGTCAAGCACGTCACATTTGAACCGGCACATAGCAAGGACGTGTAAAGCGAAATCGGTTGCTGACCCAACACAGTCCCAGCTTGTTTTTGGTGGTTCTGGACCTTCTGGTTCTACTCTTTCAACCTTTGTGTATTCGCAAGAAGGTTTTGCGAAGGTATGGCTACATATGTGGCAGCCGCTGAGATGCCACTTTCCTTAATTGACTCTGTTCAATTCACCCGACTTGTGCAGAATTATCTTCAACCCAGGTATACTCCTTACTGTAGAAATACACTTTGTGCAGACACCGTAAAATTATATAACAAAATGAAAGAAACTACCATTAAAGCCTTAAAAACATATGATACTGTTATTTCGTTTATATCTGATTTATGGACCAGTGGTAACAAAAAAGGATATATTGCTGCCACAGCTCATTACATTGATAATCTTTGCATTTTACACAAAAGAATTATTGCATTTAGATTAGTAGAATATCCTCATAATGCCGCTAACATATATTTAGTTTTAAAAGGGATTATACAAGAATTCAATATGCAAGATATGATTCATAGTTTTACTTTTGATAATGCTAGCGTTAATAAGGTTGTTATTGATAAATTTGTTTCTGATTTTAACCCTGCATTTGATAGTTTTTTTTTTCACCAACGTTGTGTTTGTCACATTATCAACTTAATTGTTAAAAGTGGTTTAAAACATATTGCAAAATCCTTAGATAAAATTAGATAAGCAATAAATTTCATAAATGTATCACCATCAAGAAAACAAGCATTTAATAGTTTGTGTGCGGAGTATAGTTTAGAAGAACATTCATTTGCTATGGATGTATCACATAGATGGAACTCTACATACCTTATGTTACACTCGTGTGAAAATTATGATAAAATTATTTCAATGTATTATAATGGTAGACATACGTATGGATCTGACCATAATTTAGAAGATTGGGAATGGAAAATTGCATTATGTGTAAAAAGATTTTTAAAATCCTTTTATGATGCCACAAATGCTTGCAGTGGTGTTTATTACCTAACATCTTCACTTGTTTTACAGCACTTTTTTCATATTGCACAAACATACAATCAATATAGGAATTTGCCAATTTTTAATAATGTAGTCAGCTTCATGGAGTTAAAATCTTGCAAATATTGGGAAGAATTACATTCTTTATTTGTTTTAGCATTGGTGATGGATCATCGATTAAATTTAATGGGCACTAAGGCTATTATAAAGGGAAGTTCACAAAATTTAAACATAGAATTTGTTGACCTACGGTCAACTTGACCTTATTGTTTTGATCATAACAAACAAGAATATATTGTGTTGCTAACAAGTGTGCTTCAAGTGCTTCATATAATTCAAAGCATTCAATGTTCAAATCAAAACTATGTGATCAAGCACATGAGATGCAAAGAAGATCAAGAAAGAATCGAAGATATTCGAGATCAAATTTCAAGTCGGAAAGCATGAAGACCAAGCAATGAAGCTTACAAAGAATTGATCATTTACAAATTGCTTTTCAATCTTATGTAAGGTTAATGCATCAATAGTTGGCAATGCACTTCATAAAACTCAAGTAACATTTTTAAAACCATCAAAATATCTTTTTCAAAATCAACTTTGATCAGAAAACCTTGAAAAATCAAAATCTTGAAATCCTGATTTTTCAGGTCGACCGCAAATTTTTTCAGGTCGACCGCACTGTCTATTTTTGAACTCCAACGGCTATTTTCTCGCAACGGCTATATTGAGGTAGACAGCATGGCAGGATAGGTCAACCGAAAAAGATAGTATGTGCGAAATTTGCTCTGATACCAATTGTTAGCCCATGTGTGTGACTTCTAAAGCATGCCAAGTATCGTGTGCGGAATCACATGTGCTAATACGATTAAATTCATTAATATTAAGTGCACAATAGAGAAGATTTTTGGCTCTAGCATTTAAAGACAATTTTCTTTTATCATCCTCATCATATTCTTCCTTAGATTTTGAAATAATTATATCCGGTTTTCCATCAACTTTATAACCTTAGTAAGCTCATGAGGACCGGATTCAATGACATCCCAAATGTTATAATCAATGGATTGAATAAAAATCATCATTCTAGTTTTCCAATAATTATAATTAGTACTATCAAAGAAAGGAGGACGATTTGTAGAATGCCCCTCAAGATTATGGTTAGCCATAAACTCAAGATTGTAAAATCTTTTCAAAATGAGCACCTAAGCTCTGATACCAACAATCGAGTTTTCACAAGGCTCTCGAAACCACAAGATATAATGAATTGAATTTACAATTGAAATAACTCCCTTGACAAATGAAATACTCAAATTAAGTACCGAGAGAGTTAGGCTAACACTTCAATAGATAGCAATGAATTAAGCTCGAGTGTTAGAGAAAAACTTTGATGCAAAAGATAATGAAAAGTTCAATGCAATCAAACAAAGTTTTTCAAATAATCTCTTGTTAAAATATTGAATCAAATTAAGTACCAAGAGATGCCACACTTGTTAGAAAAATGCTTAGGTCACTCTCGGAAGATTGGAGCTCATTGAGAATGTTGATAGAAAACACTCAAGATGTCAACACATATCCCTTGGAAGAGCTTTATAGAACATTGATGACATATGAGCTAAATCATGCCGAGACAAAAGAAAAGTCTAGAAAAGCAAAAGAGGAAGAAATGAAGGATCCTATTAGGAGACAAATTGCTTTAAAGTCATCAAATGTTGAAGAAGCCTCAAACTCTAACAAGAGCGATGAGGAACTCGATGATCTTGTTCTCCTAGTCAAGAAGTGGAAAACCTTTCGCAACAATCATCGAATCCAAAAGAGAGACGAAAAAGATGAAAAGATTGTTTGCTATAATTGTGACAAACCCGGTCACAAAAGTACCGAGTGTAGAAGCAAGAGAAGATTCATCAAAAAGAAAGCTCTACAAGCCACTTGGGATGAAAGTGATGATGAGCAAGATGAAGATGAGAGTCAAGATGAAGTGGCCAACATGTGCTTCATGACTATTGAGGATGAGGTAAATTTCTTTGATACCTCTTGGGCTTTGAATGATCAATGATTTAGAGATCTATTAATCAACATATTTGATAAAAACCTCATGCACTTCATAAAAATTTCTTACACTGAAAAGAGGTATGAGTATGAATATGAAACATGGTGCTAATATGTGTTTTATGCATAATTTTATGTTACATACATGATTTTACCGAAAGTGGATAGACTTAGGGATTTGTTTTTAATTTAAGAATTTTTCATACTCAATCTCTAAATGACTTGAAAATATCTTCTCTTCATTTAACTCTTGAACTGCATTACTTTTGATCACTTATTTTTGGCTTTGATTAAAAGAGTGATATGATTATTGACCAAAATTGTTTTGATACTTTTAAACTTTTTAACTCATCCACACATGATCCACCTATTCAATGAGTTGAAAATACTTTGATACTTTGACATACCCTTTAACTCATTTCAAGTTACAAATGTTTTACTAAGGGGGAATGCTTTACTAAGGGGGGAATATGATTACAATCAAGATATTCTACTTGTGCCCCATTATTATGCTTATCACACCTATGCTCATGATTAAGGGATAAATGTCACCTTTTTGCTTATGCCAAAAGGGGGAAAATATGGTGATGATTTGTTTTTAGCTTGACTTTGGATAATCTATATGCATGAAAAGGATTATATTATATGCTAGATTATGCCTTATTGGTTTGTATAAGATAGGGGAAACATATGCTAAAATTGAACTTATCAATTATTCTCATTTCCCTGTGCTTTGATTATACGCTTCAATTGCTAATATTATCATTACAAATCATCTTGTTTGTCATAATCAAAAAGGGGGAAATTTTTGACCTACGGTCAACTTGACCTTATTGTTTTGATCATAACAAACAAGAATATATTGTGTTGTTAACAAGTGTGCTTCAAGTGCTTCATATAATTCAAAGCATTCAATGTTCAAATCAAAACTATGTGATCAAGCACATGAGATGCAAAGAAGATCAAGAAAGAATAGAAGATATTCGAGATCAAATTTCAAGTCGGAAAGCATGAAGACCGAGCAATGAAGCTTACAAAGAATTGATCATTTACAAATTGCTTTTCAATCTTATATAAGGTTAATGCATCAATAGTTGGCAATGTACTTCATAAAGCTCAAGTAACATTTTTAAAACCATCAAAATATCTTTTTCAAAATCAACTTTGATCAGAAAACCTTGAAAAATCAAAATCTTGAAATCCTGATTTTTCAGGTCGACCGCAAAATCAACAGGTCGACCGCATGACACTTTCAGGTCGACCGCAAATTTTTTCAGGTCGACCGAACTGTCTATTTTTGAACTCCAACGGCTATTTTCTCGCAACGGCTATATTGAGGTCACCGCATGGCAGGATAGGTCGACCGCAAAAGACAGTATATGCGAAATTTGCTCTATAAATAGTATTCTCTCTTGCATTCATTTTCAACAACTAAGAGAAGATTTTAGAAAAGCTTTCTTGTGAAAAATTCATTGTTCTTGATTTATATTTTATCTTTATTAGAAAACTTTGATTGATCCAAACTTTGTTTTATCAAAATTCATCAAAGTTTTTGAAATAAAGTTTTTGTGAAGATTCTTGGTTTTATATTGTTTTAACTTCTTCAACATCTTCACACCATATTGGAATTAAAGTGTAAGTCTCTCTTTGTTCTAAACTTGCTTTAATCTTTTAAAAGAGAGAAATTCCAATTAAGGAACTTTGATTATTTGTGCTACAATTTTCATTATCATTTGATTCATCAAAATTCCATTGCCTAAACACTTTGAGCTTAACTTATTGTTAATTATTCAAGTGTGGAATCTCTTGGTACTTAATTTGATTCAATATTTTAACAAGAGATTATTTGAAAAACTTTGTTTGATTGCATTGAACTTTTCATTATCTTTTGCATCAAAGTTTTTCTCTAACACTCGAGCTTAATTCATTGTTATCTATTGAAGTGTTAGCCTAACTCTCTCGGTACTTAATTTGAGTATATCATTTGTCAAGAGAGTTATTTCAATTGTAAATTCAATTCGTTATATCTTGTGGTTTCGAGAGCCTTGTGAAAACTCGATTGTTGGTATCAGAGCTTAGGTGCTCATTTTGAAAAGATTTTACAATCTTGAGTTTACTTGAGGGGCATTCTACAAATCGTCCTCCTTTCTTTAACAGTACTAATTATAATTATTGGAAAACTAGAATGATGATTTTTATTCAATCCATTGATTATAATATTTGGGATGTCATTGAATCCGGTCCTCATGAGCTTACTAAGGTTATTAAAGTTGATGGAAAACCGAATATAATTATTTCAAAATCTAAGGAAGAATATGATGAGGATGATAAAAGAAAATTGTCTTTAAATGCTAGAGCCAAAAATCTTCTCTATTGTGCACTTAGTATTAATGAATTTAATCGTATTAGCACATGTGATTCCGCACACGATATTTGGCATGCTTTAGAAGTCACACACATGGGCTAACAGAATTATCACATGTTAATACAGAATCTTTACTATGTGAAATGTACAGTTATTATATTGCAAAAAAAATCAATGCAGTTCTAGTTCCCAAATTAATGTTTCCCAAAGTACTCCAATGCATTATAATTCATTATGGGACTTTATTAACACAAATACAAGTGCTCCCTCAATTAGTTCCAGTGGAAACACATCTAGATCGATAGGTGGTACAAACGTTGAAATTTCATCTGAATTAGCTAGGTACATGTGTGTGGACGTTCACAGTGTTTTAACACCACAAGAATTAGAGAATTTTGATGTTTTAACTTGGTGGAGGTGTAATGAAAGGCAATATCCAGTTGTAGCAAAAAATGCACGTGATTTACTAACACCTCCGGTGTCCACCGTGGCATCGGAGGCTGCATTTAGTTTAAGTGGTAGGATTATTTCAGACGAACAATCAAGACTGAAGGAAGACATATTAGAAGCTCTTGTATGCTTGAAGGATTGGGAATGTGCAGATTTACGACTTCAAGATAAAGTTGACAGCATCATGGCCGAGGACTTGGAGCAATATTTAAGATAGAAGAAATTGTAAGTTTTTAAAAATCATTTTGTGTAATTTAAATTATTATGCTTTTAAAAAAAATTGTACACGAAATTTTTTATTCGTGTACAATTTTTAACTCCGCCTACGTTGATCATAGCCGGTCCCAAGCCCGGAAAAAGGAGGAGGATTGTAACTTGTAACCTTTATTGAATATATATAAAACAATTAGGAATTTAGTATAGATAGACTTTACGAAATCTACATTTACGTTTTTATTAAATCTTATATTTGATATTTTAACTCCATTTATTGTGTACAATTCATTTAAGTAATTACAATTCATATTCATTTGCCGCATTTGACTTAAAAAAAAGGGCCGGCCCGGGTCGGCCTCAACTCGGCTCGAAGAAGCTCGAGCCTCAAAATTTTGTTCGAGCTTTGGCTCGGCTCGACTCGTCTCGGGCAAAAAAAAGCTCGAGCCTTGATGTTCGGCTCGTTGACATACCTAAGCACAACCAATCTTATTGTATAAGAAGTGAGGGAATGAAGATTTGATTGCATATACTGATAGTGATTACACTGGAGATGTGGAAGATAGGAAAAGTACATCAGGTTATGTTTTCTTGATAAGTTTAGGGGTTGTCTCTTGTCCTCAAGAAAGCAGCCAATTGTTACACTTTCAACAACCGAAGCAAAGTTCGTAACTGCAGCTTCTTGTGTTTGTCAAGATGTTTGGATGAGAAGAATTTTGGAGAAGCTAAATCATACTCAAAAGGGATGTACTACAATGCTACGTGACAATAGCTCAACTATCAAACTGTCAAAGAATCCTGTGATGCATGGACCCTGCAAGTACATTGACGTTTCGTTTCCATTTTTTGCATGATCTAACTAGAGAAGGAGCTGTGGAGCTAGTTCATTGTGGTACTCAAGATCAAGTTGTAGATTTAATGAACAAGCCTCTCAAGTCGGATGTGTTTTTCAAGTTTCGAGAACAACTGGGAGTTTGCCAGATTCCAAGTATAAACTAATTGCTAGTTAGCATCTAGTTTAAGGGAGGGATTGATGAGAATTTCTAGGCTTTTTCTGTTAGAATAAATCCCTATTAGCTAGGGAAGTTGAGTTAATGTTTTGTCTATTTCCTTTAGTATTTACCACGTAATTAGGTCATGTATTACGTGGGCTGCATTTGTGCTTTCCTGTTAAGTCTCTGTAAGGCTACTAAATTGTCAAGACTTGTTTCATTTCAATGTGAAGTCATTCCTCCAGAATTCTTTTATATTTTATTCTTGACAAGAAAAACAATAATATACCAAAATTGGGAACAAATTCCATTAATATTGGGTATCAACAACAAATATCTAAATTTGATTTATTGATGCACGTGTGCATATTTTGGCACCAAAGGCTAATTATGTGTTTAGTAGGACTTTAGGAAGGTGTAAAAGTACTCTTAGAAGGTCCAAAGTACTTTTACTAAAAAAATATTGATGTTTGGCTGTGATTGAAAACATATTTTTTGACTACGTAAACAATTTTTTTAACTGTTTTAAAGAAACTCGAGTTTGTAACTTCTCCAAGAAGCGCTTTTATAAAAACTAAAATATATAAAATTTTACTCTGAAATCTATTGAAAATATAATATTTTCCATGATTCGTATTAAAATATTATATTTTGTTGATTAATATACAATTTTCCATGAAATTTATTGACAAAATAATATTTTCTATAAATCTTATTGAAATCTGTTGAAATATTATATTTTATTAATTAATAAAATATTAAATCTTTTGAAAATATATTTTTTCATAATTAATTAATAAAATATGACATATGTAGTGAAATATTATTTTTTATGAATTAATAAAGTATATTTTTTAAATGATAGATTTCAACATTGAGGTAAAATAATTATTTAATTTTTAATTAACTATGTAATATAATTAAATATTAATTTATACAAAAACACTTCTTTTGTTATGCTATCAAACAATCAATTTATTGTTAATAGCAATGTTGTCAAGCCCGGCCCGGTCGACCCGAAAACCTGCGACCCGGCCCAAAAATCGGGTCGAGTCACATTAAAAACCCGGTCAACGACCCGGCCTACCCGGACCCGGGAAACCCGGCCGACCCGGACCCGGGTTGACCCGGATTTTATATATTTTTTATTTTTTTTTATTTTTTTGATTTTTTAAATATTTTTTTTATATTAATTAATGCCCGGGTCGACCCCGAGTCTACTCCGGGTTGACCCTCTGACCCTTGACCCAGTCTCTCGGCCGGGTCGATGCCCGGTCCGGTTCTAAAAACATTGGTTAATAGTACTTCCTAGATTAAAAACCAAACAGTCAACTGCCTTTTATTAACATCACTTTTTAAAAAACTATGCTAATAATAGTTGTATAGCAAAAAGTTCTATTCACAACGACTATCCCAAACAGATCCTAATCCTCATAAGCTTAATAAGAAAACAACTTTGTTTGGTAAACTTCGTTATAAATAAGTTTATAGATAACACATTTCTTTAAATATTATCTTATTAATATTATATTATTATATTATATATTTATATATATAAATATATAAAGATAAAGAAGGATAGTAACAAAGACATTTCCTCCAAAAATTTCCCCCCAAAATTTCCCACCAAAAACTTCTCTAGTAAGCCAAAAAATGTAGGATATTCTGTTGATTACAAAATTAAAAAAAAAAATATGGGTCCAGTGCCGAAATTTGAGTTTACATTAAATGAGCACACCTTATTTTAAAATTGTTGTGTGAAATGATGATTGACATGTCAGATTTTCAGATTTCTCTTCCATCCATTGTCGATTCGTTCCCAATCAATTAATTAACAAGTAAATAATAGGAGAGGAAAAATGTTTATCATTTTTTTTATTGGGACTGACATCTCCTTCTTCTTCTTTTTTTTTTTTAAACCTTTTTATCTTGATCTTGATTTTGATTTTTTTTTTTTTAATTTTGTTTTTCCTACTTTTGAATAGTTGTTTTTAATTAATTAATTAATTCACATTTTTTGAAATTTGATTTTTATACATTAATTGGTAATATTTTGATATTCATACTCATAAAAATTAATAAGCACTATTTTGAATAAAATAAACAAATATAAATTAAAATAGATGTTACACAAAATTTATAAATTATTTGAAATAAATTGTAATGATTACGTTAAAAAACATAAATCTAATTAAAGTAATTACACTAATATAAATATTTGAGTAAGTTTTATATATAATGATCATGTTTGATGTTGATGTTTTTAAAAAAAAAAAAAATTATTTAAAGAAATAGTATTTTGAATAGTTATTTTTAGAAGAATTTGTGGTTAAAAAATATGAAATCTTTTATGAATTTATGTGTAATATTATTTTATTGATAAATGTGTTGATAAGAAGAAGAGAGAAAAATGTATTTTGTTTTTATAAAGGGCCAAACAGGGTCTAGAAAAGTAGTAAAATTTATAAATTGATTTATAAATTGTAATAATTGCATGACTATAAATATTTGAGTACATTTTCTATATAATATTATATCAAACATAATATATTATAATGAGACCAATTTTTTCAAAATAATGTGGTTTGTAACTGTAAAATTTTGGAGAATATGTAATTGAATATCGGAAATTTTTTTTGAGTTTATATATAGATTATTGTAGTAATAGAATGTGTAATTAGAAATGAGTTTGAATTCGATCAATTAAGAGTATGTTTGGTAAGCCAAATAAGCTAGCTTATAGCTTATTTGGAGGGCTTATAAGCTTCATCTATTAAAATAAGCTCTGTTTGGTTGATGAACTTATTTGAGAGGTTAGAACTTATCTCAAAAGCTACTTTTACAAGCTTTTCAAATAAGATTCATGAGCTTTTCATTTTTATTTCATTTTTAACCTTTTTATTTTTTCAAAATTACACTCTTATGCCATTATTCTATTTAAAATATATTTTATTTTTATGTCATTTTATATTTCTTAACTAGCTTTTTAGTTAATTTTGTCAAACATTTCTATTTCAATCAACTAACTTATCAGTTATCCGCTATCAGCTATCAGCTCCCAATTAACTTTTCAACTATCAGCTTGGTCTGCCAAATATAGTCTAAAATTATAATTTATCTTTGAGATATTTTATTTATTTGTTGTTCTTAATATGATAAATAAAAAATACTATTTTCTGATAAATTATATTCATTCCAGTAATAGTTGAAATAAATATATTCTATATAAGTATGTTACATTAGAAATGAAAGAATTTGATTTATATATTTTGAAAATAAATAAAAAAAATTATTGAAATTTTACTTCCTAATATGTCAATTAAATGAGTATGTTCTTCAATATACATATTACAAGAGTTATTAATTTGTTGGTATCAACTTTACATTACTAATGCATAAATTAAATAATTTTTTTTTTTTTTTTTTGAGTTTCAAATTCAATAACATTTTGTAATAAAATGTTATTTTTATATTTTTTTATTTGATATGATTGTATAATCAAAATATTTTCATAAATTTTCATCAAAATCATTTTCATTGAAAGAAATCTTGTGCCTCGCACGGGGGGAAATCTAGTTACTTTTAAACTACTACGTTTCTTTGAATTCCTTTTTACTCACATATTACCTCGAAAATAGTAAATTCTTTATTAAAAAAAAATAAAAAAATTGCTGCATAACATATATCTTGACGTGGACGCTATTCCCCCATCATTAATTGACTTTAATAAAGATGGAATAAGAAGAAAAAAAATTATAAAGAGAAAAACAATGATATACCAAATTTGGGAATAAATTCCATAAATAGTGGGTATCAACGAAAAAATCTAAATTCGATTTATTGTTGCACGTGTGCATATTTTGGCACCAAAGGCTAATCCTATCTTCCCAAGCTTCATAAGAAAACAACTTTGTTTGGTAAACTTGTTTATTTATAAACATTTTTTCAAATTACTTTTAAATCACATACAATTCTCTAAATAATTTTTTACTTACAAATTTTACTTCGAAAACGGCAAATTTTTTATTTAAAAAAATGGTTGCCTAACATAATCTTGATGTCAACGCTATTCCCCATCATTAATTAACTTTAATAAAGATTGAATAAGAAAAAATTTATAAAGAGAAAAACAATGACATACCAAAATTGGGAACAAATTCCATAAATAGTGGGTATCGACGAAAAATATCTAAATTCAATTTATTGTTGCACGTTTGCATATTTTGGCACCAAAGGCTAATCCTATCCTCCTAACTTCATAAGAAATTTTTTGGTAACTTGTTTGTAAATAGATTTATAGATAACACATTTTTAAATAACTTTTAAACTAAATACATTTCATTGAATTACTTTTTTTAATCACATATTTTACCCTGAAAATAAAAAAATTAAAAAAAAATTGCTGCCAAACATAATCGCGAACCCTATCCAACCCCACCACCCAACTTGTCCTTCATAGGAATCGGAATATCGGATTCCTCAACAACTTCATTCTACTCCTCCTTCAAGCTTAAGGCTCCAACCAAAATGCTTAAGGCTCCAACCAAAATACCTACTCAAGCCTCTATTTGTTAGTAAAAATTATTTATAAACAGTACGAAATTGCTATGTTGCCCACTTCTGACAACGAAGCGGGACTGTAAGCAGTAACGTATCAATATTTAATTGATTCATTTCATTGAAAATCAAAAATGTTGGTCGAGAATTTTTGATAGGTCAAAATTATTGACTTTTCAGAAAAATTGTCTAATAAAATGTCGTCATGTGTCTGTTTAAAACATTTATAAACAAATGTTTATCAAAGCAACATTTTTCTTTAAATCATTTTTTAATAACACATTTTTTAAATCATTTTTCAGTCACATATATTTTTCGAAAACAGCGAATTCTTTATTTATAAACTAACAACTTTTACCAGACGGAGTAGTTAACACGTTCAAATCAATTTTCAAACATAGGGATGGCAAAAAAATACATCCCGCCCCAAACTCGTTGGGGACCCGACCCTAATGAGACGAAAAAAAGTCCCACAGCGAGTCGACGTGACGAATATGGAATTAAAATGAAAAACTCAAAGCGTGTTTGGGGTGAACCCATCCCACTGTGACCCGCCCTGCCCCATAAATTAAAAAAATTATTAAATTGTTTTTACTATATATGCTTTATTAATGGTTGTTTATGATGCGTATATTGTAGGATCTCGTTGGAAAAATTTTTTTTTTTTTTTTTTGGAAAGGAAAAACCTGATTCATAATATAAAAGAACTAGAAATTGCCTTCTACCAGCCAAGCCAAGAGGAAGGAAAGCAAACTATCAAACCAATAATAGCTAGAACTAGTACTTAGAAGCAAAACCTTCAAGTTTGTGGGCTATCACGTTTCTATCTCTAGGCACATGAAAGCACGAACCACAATTGCTAACTGAAAGTAGTTCTCGAATCTGCTGAATATATGGAGTGATAGGGGCTAATGATTCCTCCTTGATTAGGCCAAGCACCACCTTCAACGAATCACTTTCCACTTGTTTGATAGCAAACGATTTATCAACCGCAAATTGGAGGCCCATCTGCATAGCTAAGGCTTCGGCAATCTCTGGTGACACACTGCCTCTCCTCCTTACCGCAAAAGCTCCATGAACAGCCCCTTCATCGTCTCAATTGATTCCAACCAAACCCATCATACCTGACTCAACTTCGATAGCAGTTTCCACCTTGACTATGAATCTCGCCATGATTCCAGATGAGCTCCTCCAGACCTTCTGTGTTGAAATGTGCTGCAAACAAACCTTTTTCGGAGCATAGATGCACGCTGGAAAAGGTAATGGGTCAAGGGTCAGGAGGTCCGATCCGTTCGAAACCGGTTTCAATTAAAACATCAGAAATTATTTCAAAAATCACAAAATTTTCTAAAAAACAAGTTATTTTACAAAAAAAAAAAAAAAAAAAACTAATATTTACTCATTTAAAAAATAAAACTATACACAAAAATAGCTTAAAAAAACTATAAAAAAAAACCCCCCCAAAATCGAGTCTAAAAATCGCCCGATTCCCGATTCAAAAACCGTTCCAGGAATATTTTTTTTTTAATATTGTAATTTAAATTGATTTAAAGTTAAAAATGGGCAAACAAAATTAAATTTAAATATAATTTTTAATAAGTAAAAAATAGATATATCTACTATATAAGCTCAGAATTTTATTAAGAAAAAATATATTGATGAACGCTCCCCTTTCATTTTCTGTTGTTAAAAGAAAAGCATTTATGTGATATTGACAAAATTTTTTTTCATTCATTTTTACAAATGAAAAAAAAAAAAAGTAGTAATTGATTTTCAGGAGGGTATTTATCGACCAAGAAACTTCAAAACCTTGAAAGCACGACTATTTAAAACTCTACATTCAATTGGATTATTTTAAATCTAAATTTGATCCAAAATGAATAATAAAATGGTTAATTAATATTACTTACCGTTTTAGGAAATCTGTTTTATGCGAGAAAATGGGTGAAACCCTATTTTTGAGCAGTGCTCTCCTATTTGTATTACGTTTTTCTCTTGTAAATATATTCAGTCCTTGTTTGAGATCTATTATTTCAAATAATGTAGTTAGTAAATGTTTATGTTATCGAAAAAAATAATTTTTATATATTTTAAATAGACGTGTTTGACCACTTTCTTTTTTGTAATGAAATGTGTTTGCTATCATGCCTTTAATTTTATCTTGATAAAAATAAGTTAAACTAACTGTTAAAGTCTGTAATATATTTGTTTAGCATATTTTGATTATTTAAATCTATAGTATTACTATTAAACATAAATAAATGAACAAAATGAGTGAGTAAATAAATAAAATTTTAAAATGACAAAAGAATTGATTGAAATATGAAGTTACAAAAATTATTCAGATTTAATTAAATTTACTCAAAAACTTTGGGTATTTATATTTCTTTTATTTTGATAAGAAAAGCAACTCAGATTGAAATTAATTATTTAGGACCAAATTAAATTTAGTTAAGAAATTATAAATATTATTGTAGGACTTTTATATATATATATATTGTGAAATTGTGGTACATTGAGAAAAAAAATAAAAAGTACAAAATAAAAATTTTACATTTAATCTTTGATGTGATTTCAGGGACGACATGTTTACAATTAGTTCTTACTTGTGAGTTTGTATTAAAGTTCTCATTGAGATTTTCGACTTGATATCCAATTGCATATTCATTGATTTCAAAATGATTGTGTAATTATCATAAGTATTCTGATTCATTGAAATACTTTTATTTTAAGAAAATCAATATGGGTGACTATATTGCCACTACAAAAATTATTTTCTGTACCACAATTTTAAATATTTCTTTATTTACAAAAATAAACATACATAAAATTACATGAATAACCTTTAATTTTCTCTCACTAAATTTTATGTACACCACAATCTTTCAAATAATCTTCTTCTCTTCTCTTCTCTATATTTATTTTTCTAAATCATCTTTTTCTTCTTGTTGTTTTTATTTTTGCTTTTCAATACCAAGTTAATTAGAATGGATGTTGTTACAATAATTCCATATAACTTCTCAAAAAATAATGTCCTGTAGTCATGAACAGAAATTGAAATTTTTAGGGTAAATCTTTCATAGATTTCGTATGATTTTGATGCCACCTTGTAATTTGGTTATTTAATTGTATTCAGTTTATTGGTATAGAAAAAATTTTGATTCTACCGGAAAAGATGAAGAAACATATTTACACATAGTATTTTGCTGCAAAGTTTTCATTCCGCCACAATATTTCCATTCACCCATGCCATAATTTGATTTCGCCACAAAAATACCCAATTTTCGTTAATTAATTAATGTTTTTAAATTTCTTTTTTTTTTTTTTTTTTTTCATAATTGCATGAAGTGTTCAGAATCAATCACGTGATGCAGCCGCCTATTATGTTTAGTTGAAAAAACAAGGACCTAGCCAGGTTAAGTGATTTCAATTGCATCTAGTTTTTAGAAATCAATTTGATGAAGCTGGTGTAAAAAAAAAAAAAGCAAACGGTGGTGGATTAACAATGTTGGGAGGGATGAGGGAGAGGAAAAATCAACATTTTGACGTACAGATTTTATCATTTTTTTTTAAAAAAAAATTAGATAAGGGGTATATTTGTATTTGTGTTGTGGTGTATTTACAAAATATATATTTTATTAGTGGTGATAACATACTGTGATGTATTTAGTAGAATTTGTGGTGATAATATATTTACCCAATCAATTTAGGTGAGAAAAGTTCAAAAACATATTTTTGGGAAATGTATTCCCTTTATATATTATTATAAAGATAAAGATAAAGATTTGTCTTTCTACTCCATTCTCTTTCTTCTCTATTTCCCTTATTTCAAATCGATTCTATTGCTTTCTCTCTCAAGTTCGACGCTTTCTCTACCAAATATGACACATCTCTCTTTATCATCTAAAAAAAATAAAAATAATTATCATCTAAAAAAAAAATGCAGTCTAAAACATTAATATTGTAATGCCATAATTAATATTAGTATTATTGAGTATTGCAATGCATGTAATTACAATGTCAAACTATTAAAATGATCATTACAACAAATGCAATTACATAATTTATTTTATTACTATGTATATAATTAAATTGAGTACTACAATTCGAGTAATCACTTTGTTAAATTATTGTCACATTTTCATCATTCACTTTTATCAAAATGAGTATTACAATACGGGTAATTACAAAATTACTATTACAACTGCTATGATTTAAAGGCTCAGAATCGTCACACGGTAACCACAAATAGATCTATCTAAACAAAAATCTTGAAGAACTTTATTAATCATAAAAGAAAATACAGAATCATAAATGTTTTTACAGATCGAAGAAAAATCCTCAAGGATACTCAAATCTCGCAATAAATCACAACGTAATCCAAAATCTTACAGAATAATATTTTAAAAATACCACAAAGACAAATCTCTGATTATTCACACATAATCAGAGAACAATAACCACACAGATTACACGAGAGATGAGATTTCTCTCTTCAAACTCAAAAATCACAAAGCAGACAAGAGAGAGAGTTGAGAGATGAGGAGTGTTCTGGAAGAATGAAATCAGAACACAAAGGTCACGTCCTTATCCTCCAATGGACGGATGAGATGCAGCATATATGATCCAACGGTTCTGATAGAAAGGGCGGGTTATTAGTTGGGCCAAAGATCCGAGTTCTCGCATTGGCCGAATGTTGGGTCTCCAGAAATGGGTATTAATCCCTAAGTGTTGGACTTCAGCTTTGAACTCATAAAGACTGGGCTCCTAATTTTGGGCTGGTCCAATTTGTTCAACAATCTCCACCTCTATTGGGTCAGCTGCATCTGCAAAATGTACAGAACAGTATCAAAATTCTAATAAATGTAGAAACTTTAAAGAATCTTTAAATTTACTTATAGAAATTATTTTTGTTCCAGCATCTGCTGGATTTAGCTGGGTTGGAATTTTTACAAGTTTGACAATTCTTTTTTCAGTAATATCTCTAATAAAATGAAACTTCACATCTATATGTTTTGATTTATTATGAAAAACAGGATTTTTGCAAAGATGTAAAGCACTAAGACTGTCAGTAAAAATCTCAGTTTCAGAATTGTCAATGCGGCTCAGACAGTAAACCTTTTAACCAAATGCATTCTTTCACAGTATCTGTGGTAGCTATATATTCTGTCTCAGTTGAAGATAAAGCAACAAGTTTTTGTAGCTGAGATTTCCAACTAATACAAGAACAATTTATGGTAAAGAAATATGCAAATGTTGATTTCCTATTATCAATGTTCCTAGCAAAATCAGAATCAACAAAACCTTTTAATTTAAAATCAGTTTTGGTTTTGGAGAAAATTAAACTAAGTCTTGCAGATCCTTTAAGATATTTTAATAAAGATTTCAAAGCTTCCCAGTGTAACTCACCAGGATTACTCATGAATCTGCTCAACACACTGATTGCAAAGGCTATATCAGGTTAGGTACATACCATGAGATACATCACAGATCCAATAGCATTTGAATATGGCACATTTTTCATTCTAGGTAACTCTTCATCAGATTTAGGTGAATGTTAAACAGATAGTTTAAAAGGAGCAGGCAGTGGAAATGAAATAGGTTTTATATCAAATAAGCTAAATCTTTTCAAAACATTTTCAATATAATGTTTTTGATTTAAAAGTAAATTTCCAAAATTCTTATCTCTACAAATATCCATTCCAAGAATTCTTTTTACATGTCCTAAATCTTTCATTTCAAATTCAAAATGTAACTTATGCTTGAGCAGATCAATTTCATGCATGTTTGGGCCAGCAATAAGCATATCATCAACATATAATAAAAGATACATACATTCAGTTTTACCAGACTTAAAATAAAAACAAGAATCATATTTGCTTTTCTGAAAATTAAGGCTTTGAATATAATAATCAAATCTCTCATACCATTGTCTTGGGGCTTGTTTTAAACCATAAAGGGATTTTTTCAGTAAACATACTAAATCGGTTTTACTTTTCCTTTCAAATCCTTTAGGCTGGTGCAAAAAATAGTTACATCTAATCATGAACCATATAGAAAAGCACTTTTAACATCCATTTATTCTAGTTCTAATTCAAATTGAGCAACTAAATCAAATAGAATTCTGATTGAAGTAAATTTAACACCAGGAGAAAAAAAATCATTATAGTCAATCCCTTCTTTTTGAGAAAAACTTTTTGCAACAAGCCTAACTTTGTACCTAGATTTTACATTTTTGGACTCACTTTCTTTTATTTTGTAAATCCATTTGCAATCAATTATCCTTTTATTAACAGGTTTATCAACTAAAATCCAAGTACCATTTTTAATCGGAGAATCCATTTCTTCTTGCATTGCTGCAAGCCAAAGATTAGAATCTGCAAAAGAAATAGCTTCTTCAAATGATTCTGGTTCATTCTGTAAAGGTTAAGAATATGTAAATGCAAAAACAAAATCAGGATCCTCAAACCTAAGAGGAGGCCTGATCTCTCTTCTAGATTTATCCTTAGCAAGTTGTTAAGTGTCAAGATTAGGTTTAGTTTCTGTTTCAGGAACTGTTTCAGGAATGATTTCAGTATATGGAACTGAACTAGTAGACTCTGGATCGGGACTGTTATTACCAGAATGTAGGGGTTGCTCCACCTGAAACTGAGTATTAGGTAGATCATTATCATCATTCAAATGGTTTGCACTCAGTTCAGAAGTGAGGAAGTCCTTTTCACTAAGAGGATCATCCAATTTTTCATGTTTACAAGGGGAAAAAATTTCATTAAAAACAACAGACTTACTAATAATGACTTTTTAACCTCCATGTTCCTTTACCCAAAGTCTATAACCCTTGACCCCTTCTCCATAACCCAGAAAAACACATTTTAAAGATCTAGAGTCAAGTTTGGTATGAGTAGGCTGCACAGCCAAAAAATTTTAATTTTGAGAAATCAGGAAGAGAGTTATTCCAAATCTGATTAGGAATTTTAAAATCAATAAAAATGTTGACCACAAAATCCGGCTAGATCTTGAACCAACACGTCTCAGCTCCTCCCTCTTGAACACGTGGATCTCCTGCGCACTGTGACAAACAATCAGTTTGCAAAGGGGGCCGAGGTGGCTCCCATTTGCACTCCGATGCCAAAGTCAGCGGCCATGTTCAACAAATATAATTTGAGTGCGGGAAATATAAGTGCGTAAAAGAGAGAAAAGGGAGTGAGAGAAATATCTTTAGTTAAGAGTATGAAATTGCTAACCCCTTACCAGGCGGGAGGTGTGCCATATTTATAGAGGAACCAGCTGTTTCGGATCATGACACGTGGCATACTTTATACTTGTCTTCACCCTAGCTTTTGGAGGTGACAACCTTGCTTTTTGACTGTAATCATTGCTACATTTTGTAGGGGATGAGCGCCTGTCACATCTTGGTAAAGGCGGTGTCACATCTCTGACTTTATGCATTGTCCCATCCTTACATCCGAGGCGCTACCGTAAACACCTCGACAAAGCATGAAGAACCTCTGCTAGACACAAACCAGTTCTGCTGGAGGGGCTCCTGTGCCTTTCCACCTTGGCCATTAGTCCAAGGCGATATCTAAAACTTTGATCATGGGTGGAAGTCCAATGGACCCTCGTTGGGCCTTCACTGGTGGTCCAATGTGCCATATTTTGGGTGCGATCTCAACAGCTCTACAGGGAGAAATATTGATCAGATATGAAGCAGTTTTAACTGCTTCACCCCATAAAATTTTGGGCAAGTTTGAATCAAGTAGTAGGCAACTTGTTCTTTCTAAAAGAGTCTTATTCATCCTTTCAGCAACCCCATTTTTCTGTGGACTGTATGCTACAGTCCTATGTCTAAGCATTTCTAAATTACTACAAAGAGAATCAAAGTCTTGTTGCAGAACTCAAGGCCATTGTCAGTCCTAATTTTTTTGACCTTTCTATCCTTTAAATTTTAAACTAGAATAATCCAGTTTTTAAACAGCCACAAAGTAGCATATTTAGATTTTAACAAGTGAACCCAGGTTTTTCTGGAATAATCATCACAATAAGTAGAAAATATTTAAAACCTGAAACAGAATTGACAGTGGTAGGACCCCACAAATCAGTATGCGAATATTCTAATATATTATTAGACTTATGTATGGCTTTACTAAAGGAATTTCTCTTTTGGTTTCCCAAAACACATTTTTCACAAAAATCAAGTTTATGTACAACATCCTTCCCAAAAACACTCTTTTTCTCAAGCAGTTTAAGACCTTTTTCACCTAAGTGTCCTAGTCTTTTATGCCACAAAACAATTTTATCATTTTCAGAAATTGCATTGAAAAAATTGACACACAAAGGATATGTTTTCAGAACATAAATTCCATTTCTTTTGGGAGTGCTGCACAGTAAATAATTACCTTTAAAGATACTAAGGTAACCTTTATGCAGTCTAATTTCATAAAGTTCATAATCTAGAACACCAAGAGGAATCAAATTCCTTTTCAAATCAGGCACATATCTAGTATGATTTAGAACAAGTGCCTTGTTATTTTCAAGTTTCAACAAGACTTTACCAGTGCCTTTAATATCACAGGTTAAATTGTTTCCAAGTTTAACAGAACCAACACATTCACTACTGAAGTTAGCAAATAAATCCTTTTCAGGACACATATGGAAAGTATAACCAAAATCAAGTATCCATTCATGCTTGTTATCAAATTCAGTAGTAACATAGATAACACCATTATTATTTTTTGAGTCACGGCCTCTGTTTGATTACTATTTCCTGTTTTATTTTGTTTCTTAAAACAGTCTTTCACATGGTGTCTAGGTTTGCCACAATAATAGCATAGCCTAGGAGGTCTTTCAATATTATCTTGACCTACAAAATTGTCTTGGCTCCTGAAATTATTTTGGTTTCTATAATTGCCCTGACTTCTAAAATTGTTCTGTCCTCTGAAGGAGTTATCTTTGAGTTTATAAAAGTTGTCTTTCTTTTGAAAGTTACCCCTAACAGGTTTTCTATTTATATTATTCCAATTCCTGTTGTTGTTAGGAGTATTCCAATTTTTTTAAAAATTGTCCAAAGGCTTATTACCCCTAAAAGAATTCCTTTTCTTTGAGGTTCCTATAACACTTTAGGCTTCCCTTTGATTGTTCTTAAATTCCAGTTCTTTATTCTTAAGGGATGTGTGAACTATTTCAGTAGTCAGTTTCTGCCCGCCATACTCTAAGGCATTTCAAAGATCCTTAAATTTATCACCCATAGCATATAAAAGGCATACTACTTTTTGTTCATCAGTCAATTTTTCATCACAGTTCATCAGGCTTTGTCTGATACTACTTGTCACGCCCGAATTTTTCAAGACTTTTTCATTTAAAATCCCTCCACTTAAAATAAAATTCATTTAAATAAAAAGTAACGGTATTAATTTAAAACATTTCTATAAAGATCTTGAGTTCAATAAAAGTGTGTCGGTTCAAATACAAAAGTATTTATTCAGTGGTAAGTCCACAACTCACAGGTCGTCACCTAGCGCGGCACTCTCCGTCAAGTTATCTGAAGATTCTCGACAATCCATCTTATATCAATAGATACCTGCAAGGTTAGATAACTTGGGATGAGCAAACATTTGCTTAGTGAGTAGAATATGGTACACATGTGTTATTGCACGTTTGGGTATACAAGTCAATGTCACATATTCAAGATAAGTTCAAATGTATAATGAATAGTCGATGCACATGATTTATGGGCCCCGATCATAGATTATCTCCTATATTCCAAAGCGCTTAACATGATCAAAATAAGGATATCAATGAATGACCATAAACATAAACAAAGGATTTCATACCCCTTAGGGCTTCCACATCCCTGTCATCTTTTCCCCTATTTGACTCCAATGAGGTTACTAGATCACCATGTCGTTCATCGGAGTCTTAGAGTTGCAAGGTCCTCACGACACAAATCGTTATCCCAATAACATACACTGATTACCGAGGGGACTAGAGTTCAAATCTATAATCCATATGCACAAAACTCTTCTTTATGCATGAACTTCCTTTCATGTTTCATCATATATCAAATGTCATTGCATTTCCAAAACATGAACCGAATGTAATTTCATCATATCATGTTATCACATTATATCACACAATAAGGTATATTGAATATTCAGTTCATTAATTCAATGGTTCAAATAACCTTATTCAACTCGCATTATAACTGAATCATAATTCACATAAACATATCCACTCACTTATAATCATATAATCTAATTTACATATTATTTAAATAATCCAAATAAACACATCTCACTCATAGTTTATTGAATTATCAATCCGTGAACAGCTCTTAGGATGACTTTCATCTGAAATGAGGATCTTTCAACTATCTTTGAACGAAGTGTGTGAAGAAATAAGCACATAAATCCTAGTACATAAATCTCCAAGAGTTTTACAATATTTCAATGGAAAGATAATCGAATCAAGAGTTCAATGCACTTTACGGATTGCAAATCTGAGTTGTCAATCAAAAGTTATGACTGAATGACGTCAGGCTACCGGGCTGTCCATTTGGTGTCGACACTAAAGTATCAGAATGCCATTTTTAAGCTCATATGATCATGGTGTCGACACAAAACCAGTAGGTGTAGACACTAAACGCATTTCCAGAATCTAAAAGTCAGTTTTCTTGATTTCTTTGGTCTAAAACCATTTGTTTTGATAAAGGATTTTGAGAAAACATGTTTGCCAATAAAAAGGATGGATTATAACGGATTGAAACATGATTTTGGCATGAAATCAATACCTAGGCTTTGAAAGAGGGAAGAACGATTCACCAACGTTTTGGATCTGATTTTCTAATATGTTTCTTCATTAAAACTCATCCCTATTTATAGAGGAAGAAGGGTGCACGAACTTGAAGTTTGAAGCTTGATGTAGAGGATTGGAGCCTTCCTTCAAGGTTAAGAAACAATATTTTAATGTCAAGCTTGATGTGTCATGCTACTCCCATGCAAGCCGGAGGTGTCTTGAGGATGTAGAAGATGACTCTTGAAGGCTAAAACAGGATATGGAAGTCTAGGCCAGCTCATGATTCTTTCTTTTCAAAATTCCCAGTTTTGGCAGTTTCAGGGTACCGTGTTTGAGGTCAGATTTGAGGTAGTAAACGAGTTCCAAATTGGGTATTCTTGGTCTCATTTCAAAGTGCTCATATATTAATTTCATATGACATTTGTTTCACAAGATTTGGTTAACTGAGGTGAGAGTTATGGCGTCTCAAAGTCAGCCTACCGAAGCTGTCTTTTCCAGGTCGAAAGTTGAAGAGTCAACTTTGAAAATTCACTGAGAGCTGTACATTAATCGAAATGATGAACGAATTTTAGATTCTCGAAGTTCACTTCAAGCACTTATCCGTATATATGAATTATGCATTTATTGGAGGTCGGAAGTGGTCAAAAGAATCTTCTAAAGAAAGGCGTTTAAGTACGTTTTTCATAACTTCCATTTAATTAAAAACTCCATTTTATTTCTTTAACTTCCAAAATAATTAAATAAATTATAAAACATTTTTATTATGTTACAATGGACAACTAAGGAAGTCATAATTTTTCGAGTAGTTACAATTTTCCCCCTTAAAAGAATTTCGTCATCGAAATTCGATGAAGGAGAAATTAGATCTCGTATACTTGGTCGATGATGAAGTATATCTTTAAGAGCGTGATGTTTTTTAATGCATTGTATTTGTTCCCTAATTTCTTTCCGAACAAACACGACATGTCATCGTCATCAAAATTCTTAGAAAAATCACTGGTCTTAGAACTACCATAGCTAGCCATTCTTCTTTTATTTTTATCTGAAACCATATACAGATACTTTTTCTTACAAAAATGTGTGATATGATTCGATAAAGTACTAGTCCCCCAATTTTTAGTATGATGCTTATATAATTTTCCACAGTATTACATTTTGTCTTGGCTCTCTTCTTGTTGGTCTTATATTTGTTGTCCAGATTCCGGAATTCAGTAAGGAATAAAATCTAAAAAATAAAATTAAATAATGGAATGATATTACTTGCAAAGAAATTTAAGAATGTGATATTCAAATTTTTACCCTGATTTGAACCTTTTGATATCAATCGAAAAATCTTCCATGACTCTCCAAACGGTTTGGTTTGGTTTGAAAATATTAGCGGGTCCTCGTGAAACTGAACCAACGGTTTAAAACCGACGATTTCGATTCGGTTTACGGTTTGACTTTTGTTTTTTGTGCAGCCCTAATAATCATACCATTGCACTGAAAAAAATTGTTCTTTGTAATTTTTCTTAGGAATCTCATTATTTTTATGGCAACTAGTTCTATCACCCGTGTGATGCACAGGGTTTCTATCAATGATAATAATTTCAATAAGTATTTGCAAAACTTATACATAATTAACACAAATACAAAATGAATAAAAAATAATATTATATTATAATAACTATTAAGATTTTACAAATAATATAACTAATTCAAATTATAACAGCTTCTTTGAATAGTAAAAGACAATTTATAAATTCAAATAATAAAAGACTGTTATTTGCCGTCGTATTTAACTTTTTTTTTTTCAATTTTCATTCAAAAGACCAATTACAAACACAAAATGCATAAAAAATAATAATATTATATTACAAAAACTATTAAAAATTTACAAAGAATATAACTAATTGAAAATGTAATAGCATTTTTGAATAGTAAAAGTCAATTTATATATTTAAATAATAAATTACTATTATTTTTCCCTATCTATTTAACTTCTTTTTTTTTTCAATTTTCATTCAAAAAATCAATCACAATTTGAAAATATGATTTTTAATATTAAAGATAACAAATGATAATAATAAAAATATAATTTTAATACTGATAGCTATAAATATTGACTGTAAGTTTAATGATAAAAAATAATCATTGTAATTATAATCAAAATATACAAATAAAATCATAATATTACTACTTTGTTTCTTGTGTGTTTGTTACCCTTTAAATCCACTATTTGGTACTCATTATTAAAGGGCTCGTCTTTTCAACCACACAATATTAATAAAATAATGAACACATAAACTAAAAAATATTCATACTTTTTAATCACACATTCTACAAAAAATTACTATTACAAACCACCTTATTTTGAAATAATGGATCTCATTATGGTATATCATGTTTGATATAATCTTATAGGTACGAATATTGATGCATACGGAAGGTATCAATATATTTCTCATAACTTCTATATTTGTCTCTCGTATTTAATTTTTATTTCAATTTTCATTTAAAAAACCAATTATAATAATAATAATATATATGATATATAATTCAAAAATATGATTTGTAATATTAAAGATAACAAATGATAATAATAAAAACATAGTTTTAATATTGATATCTACACATATGATTTATAATATTAAGAACAATAAATAAATAAATAAAATAACTCATTAAATTGTAATTTTAATACTGATAGCTATAATATTGACTGAATTTATTCAATATTATTGTTGATAATAAAAATAAAAAAAATCATAGTAACTATAATCAAAATATACAAATAATAGCATATTATTATTGCTTTGTTTCACGTGTGTTTGATACCTTTAAAGTCCCTATTTGGTACCTATTATTCAAGGCTTCATTTTTTCAAACTCATTTTCAATTTTCATTCAAAAACACTAACAAAATAATAATATAAATGATATATAATTAAGAAAAATATGATTTTTAATATTAAAGATAACAAAAAATAATAATCAATACATAATTTTAATAATGATAGCTACACATATGATTTATAACTAGTAATCGTAGATATAATTGACAATTATATATTAAATAAGTTGTAAAAATACAATGTTCGAAATAAGTTTTGCATTCATATATAATGAAAAATACTCTAAAAAGTAAAACATAAAATTGCGACTTACATATTTTTTTAACAACTAATTGTTCATTTTCTAGTTTTCTTAGTCTATTTAGGCTAAATAAGATATGGACATGTGCTTTATTCTGTACTTTACAATTTTAATTTGATGACTGGAATCGAGCTTACGATTTTTTTTTTATTTCTAAAAATTGAAACTTCAAATCGTAAAATGAAATAAAGAGGATAATAAACATTTATAGAATTAATTTATCGATTCCCCGTATAACACTATAAGAATTTGTACTAACTAAAATTTACCAAACATTTTAAAAAATAAAAAATTGCTAAAACTTAAATTAAATGTTGAAATTTGTTAAAATTACACGTGACAAACTTATACGCAGTCCTACATATTTTTTCACAAATCCATTTATCATTTACTACGTGCATTAATTGAATGTTCCTACATGTGAAAATGGACGGAAAACTATGTGCGTAAAATGGTGACGGTTATCCCATTATTATATATGGATAGAAGATATAAGGATGAATAGATAGATGATTTTACTAACACCTTCTATTTCACAAATTGAACTAATGAATTTATCGGAACCTAAAGTTGTAGAAAATTAAATAATTTAATTGAATTTATTTAGAAAGATCGAATATCTATTACTTCTTTCAACTTGATAAGGAAAAAATTCAAAATTAATTATTTAGGTAAAATTGAATTTATGTAAGAAATGATATGTATCATTTTAGGACTTAAATGAGATAAATTAAAAAGATTGAATGTTGGAAAAGTAAAAAATATAAGTAAAACTTTTATACTTAATATTTAAGATGATTTTACAAATGATATGTTTATAGTTTGCTCTCATTTCTTAGCTTGTATTAAAATTCTCGTTAAGATCTTGGATTTGACCCCCATATTGCATATTTTTTGACTTTAAAATAATGCAATAATTATCAAAAGAAAAAAAATCAATAATTTGACTTTTTATAGATTTTTTTTCACAAATCTATAAATCATTTACTTCATGCATTAATTGAACTTTCTTTATTCAAGTATTAAAATAAATTGATAAAAATTAAAAAAATTCCTTAAATAACAAGTGAAAATGGGCGAGAAACTATGTGTAGGCGTGGGCGCGGTCCGGTTCGGTCTGGTTCCTAAAGGAGCAGAACCAAGTACCAATAGGAATCTTAGTAATGGAACCATTGATTTTAAATTTGATTATTGAACCGAACCAATTGATTTCGGTACAATCTGGTTCTTTACATTGAAAATGTTAAAATAAAATGTCTCTTTTTTTATACAAAAATAAAATATTCTTTAATGGAAGCTGCCTACACTTTTGATGTAACACGCAATGGCATAATATCAAAAAATGTGACACGCCATATTGCACCCACTTTACAAATTACAAAGATTAAAAGTAAAACAGAAAACCATGCATGTATAGATTAAGAATTAATTAAAGAAATTAAGGAATTGGTATTTGGTAATTAAAGAAATAATTGGGTAGTACCGACGGACTTGGTTTGGTAATTGGTATTTGGGAATTGATAGGTAATAGGTTAATTGATTTGATTATAAAAAACTAAAAAATAATTAAAGAAATAAAGAAGAAAAAGGAATATGTTGGAGATAAAGAAGGAAACAAGACCCTAAATTGGAGAAAGACAGAAGACGTAAATCGTGATCTTTTAATATTTTACCAAAAAAATAAAAAATAAAAAAAATTAAACAACCAACTTGAGAACCGAATTAAATTTATGTTCTAAAAAAAGAACCAAGAACTGGACCAGAACCGTTCGGTTCCTACCAATAAGTTCCAAAATTGATTTATTATTTGGTCGAACCCGATTCGTACTGACTGGTTCTAACCAGTTACGGGAAAAAATGCCCACTCCTAACTATGTGCGTAAAATGGTGATGGTTATCATTATATATATATATATATATATATATATATATAGAGAGAGAGAGAGAGATAGAGAGAGAGAGAGAGAGAGAGAGAGATTAAGATATGATTTTATGGACAATATTTTTACAATTTGTGCTCACTTGCTAGCTTGCATTAAACTTCTCACTGTGATCTTTAATTTGATACCCATATTACATATTTTTCGATTTCAAAATAATATAATAATTATTAAAAGAATAATAATAAAATAGAAAAAATAACATTTTGATGTTATTAATAACATAGCACGGATGTCAATGCAATTAACGACACATGTAATAAAATAATAATTGTTAAAATATTTAATATAAAAAATTCTTAAATTTAGAAAAAAAAAAAAATTGGCGGGAAGCTATATATGTATTTTGGTGACGGCTATTCTACTTTATATAATACTAGTATTTTCACCCGTGCGTTGTACGGTCATCATGTCTTCTCATATAATTACGACTACAATATTTTTCCATTTTTTATAAGAACAAACATATGTATAATGACATAAATAGAGTGAATACAATAGAGTGAATATTTCTACTTATTTGTGTTATATTGTTTGTCCATATACTTCGCATACCAAAAAATAGGCCGCGCAATTTTCACAATTAAATGTAGGATCACAAAAATTCAAGTACTCTGCAACATTCGTATAAGAATTAAATAAGAAAAGTACATCATTATATTGTAAATGGATAAAAAATACTGTCGCATGAGAGAAATAATTTGAAGAAGTTCATAGTTTAAACAATGATAAACGAATATATAGTTTTTAGATGGAAAATAATAAGTCATATATAGAAAAATCATTTATATATGGAATTTAATCCATATGATTTTTAAAAAAAATTGTAAACTATAAAAATTAAAAATTATTGTATTGTAATATCTAAATAGTAAAAAAAAAAAAAAAAAATTAACAAATAAAGTATCAAATGAATAATAGTCTATAACAATTACTACCCAATTACTCCAAAAAAATTTATTCGAGGATTACACCTTATGTTGTTGGATCACTAAAATCCAAGTACCCTTCAACATTCGTATAAGAATTAGATAAGAAAAATACATCATTATATTGTAAATGATAAAAAATACTATAATATGAGAGAAATAATTTGAAAAAGTTCATAATGTAAACAATGATAAACGAATGCATATTTTTTAGATGGAAATAATAAGTCATATATAGAAAAATCACTTATATATGGAATTTAATTCATATGATTTAAAAAAAAATTGTAAATTATACAAATTAAAAATTATTGTACTGTAATATTTGAATAGTAAAAAGAAAAAAGAAAAAAAAAAGAAAATGACAAATAATGTACCAAATGAATAATAGTCTATTTCAATTACTACCCAATTACTCCAAAAAAAATTATTCGAGGATTATATCTTATATTGTTGATTAAATAATATTGTCACTTCAAGCGTGAATAATAAAAAATAAAAAGAACTGTAAATGGATAAAAAACACATTCGCATGAAAAAAAAATAAGAAGATAATAAAAAATTAATTTTAAGAATTTCATATTTTAAACAACAATAAACTAATGCATAGTTTTTCAAAACCACCATTGATTACCATAAAAATAATAAATGTCATTAATTTACAATATGTGTCACACTAAACCACTTATTCACAACACGTGTTCACACCAAATCATTTCCTTACTTTTAATACATACTAGTGTTACACCCGTGCGATGCGCAGACATTTGTTACCTACATATATCAAATTTATATTTTAATAAATGAAATAAATATTTAATTAAAAATGAGAAAGGAATGAAGATAATTAATTACAAAGGTACATTATACATACCTTAATTATTTTTTAATTTTTTTTACTATTCGTATGTTTATCGTTTCAGGAATTTCTATAAATATTGTAATTTGAATTGATTTAAAACTTCAAATGGAAAAGAAAAATTACATTTAAATAGAATTTATAATAAGTAGAAAAATAGATATATCTGTGATATACGCTTAAAATTTTATTAAAATGAAAATGAAAAGAAAAGGAAAAATAGATAGATGAACGTTCTTATTTCATTCTCTTTCATTTCCTATTTTTAAATAAAAATATTTATGTGATATTGACAAAGTTTTATTATTATTTTTTTTTTATTTTTACGAATTTAAAAAAAAATTGTAATTGATTTTCAAAAGGGGAAGCGAACCAAGAAACCTCGGGACCTGAAAATTGCAGCTATTTAAAAATCTGCATTCAATTGTATTAATTTAAATCTGAATTTTGTCCAAAATGAATAATAATTAGTGAATTAATACTACTAATTACCATTTTAGAAAATGTGTTTTAGACAGGAAAATGAGCCAATACATGTTTTTCGGAAGTGTTCTCTCTTTATATATTACGTTTTTCTTTCGTGAGCATATTTACTCTTTGTTTGAGCCCTCATTATCCACAAAATGAGTTTAATAATAATGATTTTGTGGATAATGTATACTTAAGCACCTGCTTGGTACAATGAGCTGCTAAAAAGTATAATTTTTTATTTAAAAAAATAAATTATATGTAACGACCGGGAATTTTTCATTTCTTTTTAAATAAAATGTTTTAAAACTTTAAATACGCGTCGGTACGACTTTTCCAATTTAATTTAAAGGAGTCTTCGTCTAGCCAAATTATGAATGAAATTAAATTTATTTTCATCGTAATTAAATCTCCGAATTTTATTTTTAAAATATATTCCAATGTCACAATTTTTAAAATCCTAATTCAAATTTTAATGATTTTAAATCCAAAATTTCAAACTCCAACCCTACATGGAATAATTCTGAATTTCCCAAAAATCCATTTTCCCCACATGTTAATTCCATTTTTCACACTCCCTGATCCTTTCACTCTTTCCCCTAAATCACACATTTTCCTTTCTTTTTTTCTTTTTTTTTTTCAAATTCACACATGTTCTTTCATACCCAGCAATCTGCATTTTCCATCTATCAGCCCTCTCCCTCAATGGTCAGTCACTGCCTTCATCCCTGATTCTCTCCCTCAACTCCCTCAATTCTACAATCAACTTATCACTCATTCCTACAATTCTCCCCAAATCAACAAGCCCCCCTCAACCTACCAAATTCAGTAAAACAGCTAAGATAATATATCTCATTTTCCTCTCATACGAAACTCACTCAAGCCAAACAAGCAATCTGGTAATTTTTCTCTCCTACTCCACTGAAATGGTCTCACACCACCACCAGCCTTCTCCATCTATCCTAGTCGAACCTAACACACTGCCTGTGATTCAAATTCCACAAGCCACCACACGACAGTCGGCCATCACCACGCTGCCTCAACATCGAACACCACACCTCCACTGCACACCCATTTTCATCATCACCATCATGGCCAAGACCAACCGCAGCAACACCCCAACCACACGCGGCCAACCACCATCACGACCCTCATCAGCACCACAAACCGCCCCTGCCCAACTCTCAAATCCACACCACTTTCCCCCAAATCAAAACCCAAAACCGAGTTAATAACATTACCCATGACTTACCTCAACACTCACCGGAGCCCCGTCCCCGGAGAGCCACAAAAAACCGAACTCCACAGCCTCGTTTTAGTCTCGATTTTCGCACATCAAACCACCCAAAACCTTTCCCTTCACACGCCCACACCGCCGCCACTGCACGGCAGCCCCAGCGCCGGAACGGAGAGGAGCAGCCCCTCCCTTCCTCGCCGTCGTCTCCCTCTCTCTCTCTAATGTCCGGTTTTGAGAAAATAAGGATTTTTATTTTATCAAGTTTCAGATTTAACCTTTCAGTCCCAAGTTTCGAAATATATTAATTTCAGTCCCTTCTTTTAAAATGATTTCAATTTAGTTACAAATGTTTTTATAATTTACGAATTAGCCCTTATTTTCGTAAAATATCATTTCAGTCCAAAAATTCTTAAAATTCAGTTTTTCTCAAAATTCCTATCTAGCCCTCAAACTTTAGTTTGTCACGTTCTAAATCTTTTGAACTTATAGAAATACTAATTTAATTAATTTACTTTTTGGCTAGACGAAGCAGTTGGTGATTTGAGAAGCTGACATATTATTCCCGCTCCAATTTTTGAGAACTCGTTAAGCTTAAAGTAGACTCGCCCCCACTAATTGATTTATATTATAATTGCATGTGTTATGTGGATTTGTGTGATCGTTATATGCTTAATTGTATGAGAAAAGAAAAGAATATCTCGTATGAGATAAATTTGAGAATTTATGTTATGCACGTCATAATTTATCTGCTAGCACGAGACAAGAAAAGAATGTATTCATTTGCACTCATTTATTGATGCTTATGAATAAGAAAAGAATATCACTACGTTATTTGCATAATTACTTGCCCAATTATCTTGTAGATTAATTATTGGCGATGAGTCTACTGAGTATTTCATTTTGAAATGCTCACCCCGTTATTTTAACAATTTTGCAGACATCGATGACGGTGGCGAGTGATGGGCAATGGCGACAAATAATAAATTGGATATTATTTTTTTTGAAAGTTGTGGATTTCGAAACAATCATTTCATTTTATTATGAATTTTCATTTTAATAAGTTGTGCTAATTATTTTATTTAACCTGAATTATCGCTAAATTTTTATTCATTAAATGTGATATTTAATATTTAGTCAATTTCCGCAATAAAGGTTATTTGAAATTTTAGAAAAAGTGGCGTTCCCGCGTTTCTCGGAACTCGGGGCATCACAGCGTGGTATCAGAGCGGGTCTACGTTTCTGTAGACTTGCAAATTTTTTTTATAAAACAAGAAAATAAAATTTTTCTAAAAATAATAGAAAATAATGTTTTGACGACTTTTGCCATTACCATCATTTTCCGCCGACTCCGAAGGTAACGAAGTTTAGCATGTTTTATTTTATTCGGATACTTGAGAATAAATATTTTGAGAAGTTGACGAGAAAAGAAAGAAAAGAAAAGACGAGAAAGAATTAGAAAACTAGTATCCGAAATAACGAGAAAGAAAGAAAGAAATGAGTTCTGGAGCATAATGGGAATTATTACGATTTAACATATTTTTCATAAAATATTTCGTCCTAGATTTAAATAAATAATAAAACCCTAACTGGACTTTGCAAAACGAATTCTAGGCATGGCACCGATTGACGGGATATCAAACCATATCCTTCGTTTTTGCGCCATACGTCATGACGCTATAGCTAATGGACTTAGGCTGACTGATGCTCAATCTATTAGCCGCCTTTTGTCAACATTCCCAGAATGTCAGCGTGAATTAGCGATCGAGTTTTATAATGATGTGAAGAGACGTCTAGGAGAGGACGTGAATTTCCAGACTGTCTATGACGAATTTGTAATGCGGTGGGACCGCTACCTAACCCATGCTCCAGCACCAGAGGTAATTGTCCTATCAGATGACGAGGAAGAACCAGTTCAAATACCCGACGCCGAGTCAGGCATATATGACTATACTCCCAGCTCACCGGGTTATATTTTTGACTCTCCGAGTATGACACTGGGTGCACCCGACTATATTCCTGACTCACCAGGGTACACCTTTGACTCACCAACTATGACCCCGGGCGCACCAGATTATACCCCCGACACACCAGGATCGATATCTTCTATGTCACCACCAAAGATGTAGAATATATGATGGTTATCTTAGATTTTAGTCTAGCATTATTCCCATTCCCAGTATTTGCAGTTTTATGTTTTGTATCCTCATTTGAAGGAAATTTTAATCATTAATGAGAATATTTTCATTTCGTTCATATTGGAGTTGAATTTATTACAATATTTGGTATAAATTTTATCAGAAGTTACAACACACTCCTTGTTTTCATTTTTAAGGGGATGGCTAGACGCGTTAACAGGAGTATAATGGACCGTGCTACAGCTGAGCGAGAGAACTCAGGACAGGGCCCCACGGCCCAATCCAGTATCATCAGGGATTTACTTCTAGCCATGCAAGATTTAAGGCAGGCCCCAACAGGTTCCTCAGTGCCAGTTATCGAACAATTCAGGAGGTATCGTCCGCCCACTTTTGATGGTGGGGACAACCCATTGGCCGTGGAGGAGTGGTTACAGGGGATCGAGAGGATTTTCAAGCACATCTCTTGCCCTGAGGACAGGAAGGTTTCTTGCGTAGAGTTTATGTTGGTAGGAAGGGCCGGCTTTTGGTGGGAGTCCGCATCACGGACTAGGACCGAAGAGGAGCAGGCAGCGTTGACCTGGGAAGAGTTTAAGGAAGAGATCAAAGACAAGTTCTTCCCCCAAGCCCTCCGAGACCACAAGGAGACCGAATTTTTACAACTAGTTCAGGGTGAGATGGACATCACTGACTATGAACAGAAGTTCGAGGAACTGTCACGATATGCTCCACATCTAGTGGAGACCGATGTTAAGAAGACACGCCAATTCGAGAGTGGCCTGCGCTCTGATATCAGGCAGATTGTTGGCTCACATGAATTTCCCACTTACCGAGAAGTTGTGAAGAAAGCTCAAGCTGTAGCTTTTGCTGGTGCAAAGATTGGCACCCAAGGCAATCGGAACAATCAAGGGCATCAAGGTAAACGGAAATGGCATGGTCATAATCAGAACAGGAACCAGAATTTCAATAAGAGACAGAATACAGAACCTAGCAGAGGTCAGGTGACCAGTTTCCTCCCACCATGTCCGAAGTGCCAGAAGACGCATAAGGGAGAATGCCTCTTTGGAAACAAAGTTGTTTGTTACCGGTGTGGCCAACCGGGCCACTTTGCTCGAGATTGCAACACAGCACCCGCTCAAGGCTTGGACCAGAAGAAGAACATTGACCAGAATAGGAAAGGGAAGGCTAGAGTATTTTCCATGGACGCCGGGGAGGACTCCGACGTGATTGCAGGTACACCGTTATTTTAATATTCATATATCTATATTCCTCAATTTCATGTATCATGCATAGCTCGAATTAATAATATGAACGAAGATAACAGGCATTTTATTTGTTTCTTGTATTCCCGTATACGTCCTAATAGATTCGGGTGCTACACATTCATTTATTTCCGACTCATGCTTAACTAGATTGAATTTAGTGGGTGAAACAACTGGTAGCATGCTTGAAGTGAGCTTACCGTCAGGAGAAATTCTTGATACCAATAGGATAGTCAAGTCTGTACGAATAGATTTCGATGGGATAATACTTGAGACAGACCTGAATATTATTTCGATGAAGGACTTCGACATTAACCTAGGAATGGACTGGCTGAGTTCTAATCGTGCTGCGATCATGTGCCATGAGAAAGAAGTAGTATTTCGGAAGAATGGGGATGAGGTGTTCAGATTTTACGGTTCGAAGGTTAAAGCACTCCCTCGCCTTATCTCGACTATGCAAGCCGAAAAGCTGATTGCCAAGGGAAACTGTCAGGGTTATCTGGTTAACCTCCAAGGAAAGCCTACCGAGGAAATCAAATTGGAGTCAGTGCCGGTTGTGTGTGACTTTCAAGATGTATTTCCAGAAGACCTATCTGGTACTCCGCCTGATAGGCAAGTGGAATTTGCTATTGACTTGATGCCAGGAGCTGCCCCTATTTCGAAAGCCCCGTATCGTATGGCACCGAAAGAATTGCAAGAATTGAAGGTCCAACTGGAAGAATTACTAGAGAAGGGTTTTATTAGGCCAAGTGTGTCCCCGTGGGGAGCACCTGTGCTATTTGTGAAGAAGAAGGATGGAAGTATGAGAATGTGCATTGACTATCGAGAATTGAACAAGTTGACGATAAAGAACAAGTACCCCTGCCCAGAATCGAAGATTTGTTCGATCAACTAAAAGGAGCTGCGGTATTTTCAAAGATGGACTTAAGGTCCGGTTACCATCAATTGAAGATTAAGTCTACGGATATACAAAAGACAGCGTTTAGGACTCGATATGGACACTATGAGTTCACGGTGATGCCATTCGGTCTTACGAACGCACCTGCAGTATTTATGGACTTGATGAACCAGGTTTTCCATCAGTACCTGGATAAGTTCGTCATTGTCTTCATTGACGATATTCTAGTCTATTTTAAAGATTCACAACAGCATGCGGAACATTTGAGAATTGTGTTGGAGACACTACGGGCAGAAAAGTTATACGCCAAATTTAAGAATGTGAATTTTGGCTTGAGAAGATAGGCTTTCTAGGTCATATTGTCACAATCAATGGCATCAAAGTCGATCCGTCAAAGGTGGAGACAGTGAGTAATTGGACCACGCCAGCGAATGCCGGTGATGTAAGAAGCTTTTTGGGATTAGCGGGATATTACAGACGATTTATAGAGGGTTTCTCTAAGATAGCGGGTCCCATGACTCAGTTGACACGGAAGGGTGTAAAATTCCAGTGGACAGAGCAGTGTGAGCGAAGCTTCCAGGAATTGAAGAATAGACTGGTTTCAGCACCAGTGTTAGTAGTGCCAGATGGATCTAAGGGTTTTGTAATATACAGCGATGCCTCAAAACATGGTTTAGGATGTGTGTTAATGCAGAAAGGTAAAGTGATCGCCTATGCTTCGATACAATTGAAGCCATATGAGAAAAACTACCCGACGCATGATCTAGAACTGGCAGCTGTCGTGCACGCTCTTAAGATTTGGCGACATTATCTATATGGGAGTAAATGTGAGATTTACACCGACCATAAAAGTCTCAAGTATTTCTTCACTCGGAAGGAATTGAACATGAGACAGCGTCGATGGTTGGAACTGGTGAAAGATTATGATTGTACTATTATTTACCACCCGGGTAAGGCTAATAAGGTTACAGATGCACTAAGCAGGAAGGATGTAGGTCAATTATCAGCTTTGGGAACAGTACAAGAACAGTTGATTCGGGATTTTCAGAACTTGAGAATTGAAGTGAGAAACCCAGGAATCCAAAGTTCTAGCATATTGGCAAATTTGACAGTTAAACCAGATTTGAGAAGCAGAATCGTGATGGCTCAGGGAAGTGATAAGTTTTTGGAAGAGATCAAAGCTGAAGTTGGAACTGGCAAGAGAACAGATTTTGAAATCGGAATTGATAATGCGCTATTATTCAAGGGTCGCCTGTGTGTACCGAAAGATGATCAGATCAGGGATGAAATATTGAGAGAAGCCCACTCAGCTCCATATGCAGCTCATCCAGGAGGAACAAAGATGTACCGAGATTTGCGTACTACATTCTGGTGGAGGAATATGAAAGGGTGTATTGCCAAGTTTATCTCACGATGCATGACCTGCCAGCAGGTCAAGGCTGAACATCAGAGACCGTCAGGACTACTAAATCCTTTAGACATTCCAGAATGGAAATGGGAGAAAATTTCCATGAATTTCATAATAGGCTTACCAAGAACAGTGAGGGGACATGACGCCATCTGGGTTATTGTGGACCGACTTACAAAGTCGGCCCATTTTCTTCCAGTACGGATGACTCTCAGTATAGATCACTTGGCCCAGATTTATATCAGGGAGATCGTTCGACTTCACGGGGTTCCATCGTCTACTGTTTCAGACAGGGATCCGAGATTCACTTCGAGATTTTGGAAGAGCTTACATACGGCTATGGGGACTAAATTGAATTTTAGTACCGCTTACCACCCGCAGATAGACGGGCAGTCTGAACGCACCATTCAGACTTTAGAGGATATGCTTAGAGCCTGTGTGCTGGACCTAAGCGGCAATTGGGAAGCTCACTTGCCATTGGTGGAGTTTGCTTACAATAATAGTTTTCAGGCTACCATTGGTATGGCACCGTATGAAGCACTGTATGGGCGAAGATGTCGATCGCCGGTATATTGGGATGAGGTTGGCGAGAGGAAGTTATTGGGTCCCGAATTAATTGAAAAGACCATAGAGGCTATCGAGAAAATCAGATTGCGAATTAAAGCTGCCCAGGACAGACAGAAAAGTTATGCTGATCAGAGAAGAAAGGACTTGGAGTTCGAGATTGGAGAGAAAGTGTTTTTGAAAATCTCTCCTATGAAGGGCACTATTCGTTTTGGCAAGAAAGGGAAATTAAGGCCTCGGTTTATCGGACCTTTTGAAATATTGGAGAAAGTAGGTAACGTGGCTTATCGTCTAGCATTGCCACCCGAACTCTCGGCTATACACAATGTTTTTCACATCTCTCTGTTGAGGAAATATGTTCACGATCCCAGTCACGTGGTGAACTTTCAGTCAATCCCAATTCAGAAGAATCTATATTATGAAGAGGCACCCATGTGCATCATCGATAGAAAAGTCCATGTTCTAAGAAATAAAGAAATTTTTCTAGTCAAAGTCCAATGGGGTAGACATAGTAGCAATGAGGCTACATGGGAAAAAGAAGAAGAAATTCTGGCCAAGTATCCAGATATTTTAGACCTAGTAAGTTTTAAATTTCGAGGACGAAATTATTTTAAGGTGGTAGGGTTGTAGCGACCGGGAATTTTTCATTTATTTTAAATAAAATGTTTTAAAACTTTAAATACGCATCGCTACGACTTTTCCAATTTAATTTAAAGGAGTCTTCGTCTAGCCAAATTATGAATGAAATTAAATTTATTTTCATCGTAATTAAATCTCCGAATTTTATTTTTAAAATATATTCCAATGTCACAATTTTTAAAATCCTAATTCAAATTTTAATGATTTTAAATCCAAAATTTCAAACTCCAGCCCTACACGGAATAATTCTGAATTTCCCAAAAATCCATTTTCCCCACATGTTAATTCCATTTTTCACACTCCCCGATCCTTTCACTCTTTCCCCTAAATCACACATTTTCCTTTTTTTTTTTTCAAATTCACACATGTTCTTTCATACCCAGCAATCTGCATTTTCCATCTATCAGCCCTCTCCCTCAAAGGTCAGTCACTGCCTTCATCCCTGATTCTCTCCCTCAACTCCCTCAATTCTACAATAAACTTATCACTCATTCCTACAATTCTCCCCAAATCAACAAGCCTCCCTCAACCTACCAAATTCAGTAAAACAGCTAAGACAATATATCTCATTTTCCTCTCATACGAAACTCACTCAAGCCAAACAAGCAATCTGGTAATTTTTCTCTCCTACTCCACTGAAATGGTCTCACACCACCACCGGCCTTCTCCATCTATCCCAGTCAAACCTAACACACTGCCTGTGATTCAAATTCCACAAGCCACCACACGACAGTCGGCCATCACCACGCTGCCTCAACATCGAACACCACACCTCCACTGCACACCCATTTTCATCATCACCATCATGGCCAAGACCAACCGCAGCAACACCCCAACCACACGCGTCCAACCACCATCATGACCCTCATCACCACCACAAACCGCCCCTGCCCAACTCTCAAATCCACACCACTTTCCCCCAAATCAAAACCCAAAACCGAGTTAATAACATTACCCATGACTTACCTCAACACTCACCGGAGCCCCGTCGCCGGAGAGCCACAAAAAGCCGAACTCCACAGCCTCGTTTTAGTCTCGATTTTCGCACATCAAACCACCCAAAACCTTTCCCTTCACACGCCCACACCGCCGCCACTGCACGGCGGCCCCAGCGCCGGAACGAAGAGGAGCAGCCCCTCCCTTCCTCGCCGTCGTCTCCCTCTCGCGGCTCCCTGCTCTCTCTCTCTCTCTCTCTCTCTCTCTCTAATGTCCGGTTTTGAGAAATTAGAGAAAATGAGGATTTTTATTTTATCAAGTTTCAGATTTAACCTTTCAGTCCCAAGTTTCGAAATATATTAATTTCAGTCCCTTCTTTTAAAATGATTTCAATTTAGTTACAAATGTTTTTATAATTTACGAATTAGCCCTTATTTTCGTAAAATACTATTTCAGTCCAAAAATTCTTAAAATTCAGTTTTTCTCAAAATTCCTATCTAGCCCTCAAACTTTAGTTTGTCGCGTTCTAAATCTTTTGAACTTATAGAAATACTAATTTAATTAATTTACTTTTTGGCTAGACGAAGCAGTTGGTGATTTGAGAAGCTGACATATTATTCCCGCTCCAATTTTTGAGAACTCGTTAAGCTTAAAGTAGACTCGCCCCCACTAATTGATTTATATTATAATTGCATGTGTTATGTGGATTTGTGTGATCGTTATATGCTTAATTGCATGAGAAAAGAAAAGAATATCTCGTATGAGATAAATTTGAGAATTTATGTTATGTACGTCATAACTTATGTGCTAGCACGAGACAAGAAAAGAATGTATTCATTTGCACTCATTTATTGATGCTTATGAATAAGAAAAGAATATCACTACGTTATTTGCATAATTACTTGTCCAATTATCTTGTAGATTAATTATTGGCGATGAGTCTACTGAGTATTTCATTTTGAAATGCTCACCCCGTTGTTTTAACAATTTTGCAGACATCGATGACGGTGGCGAGTGATGGACAATGGCGACAAATAATAAATTGGATATTATTTTTTTTGAAAGTCGTGGATTTCGTAACAATCATTTCATTTTATTAAGAATTTTCATTTTAATAAGTTGTGCTAATTATTTTATTTAACCTGAATTATCGCTAAATATTTATTCATTAAATGTGATATTTAATATTTAATCAATTTCCGCAATAAAGGTTATTTGAAATTTTAGAAAAGTGGCGTTCCCGCGTTTCTCGGAACTCGGGGCGTCACATTATAGGAGCTTTTTGTTTAAACTCGTTTGCATAACTATTCAATTTTAATGATTATTAATGTAATTAAGCTTTTCAAAATATAATTTCTAGATTATCATAAATAATTTATCACTATCCGAATAGTAATATTAGAATTGGTACTATCTATCTTATTACAATATTTGATATTTAAATTTATTAACGAATATTTCATTTCATATTTACTCTAATATTACAAATTAAACAGATGTGGTCATATATTTAAATAAATGTAGCAAATTAAGCAACGAGAAAATTTTATTTTTGATTAAATTTTACCGAATGTATATCGTAAATATATTTATCTTTATTTACTAAGAAATCATTTATGCATCTCGATTCATAAAAGCGGCACGATTGTTTAACTCACAAGACATAATACTTTATCACTTACTCATATGGAATTGATTTTTCAAGAATCAATTTTTCTGAAATTCATTTTCAATCACACAAATTTTAAAAAATTATATTTTACAATTTTTCATACTATTTTTTAACTATACATTCTTAAAAATCACTATTTCACAAAAACAATTTTCAAAAATCAAAGTCAAATAGTCAAAATAATAATTTGAAAATCTTGCAATTATCATGATACGATAACCGATTAAAGTTGGAGATCACGAAATTATACAAATAATCTTACACCCTATAATCTTTAAAAATTTATTAAAATTAAGAATGATTATAAATATTAATCATTCTATGGATATTATTAACTAAAAAGAAACCAAATCATTAATTATTCAATATTAGTCTTTGTTCAATAATTTTTTCTATAAATTATTAAAAAGAGATGCATTTTTTCAACTACATATATATTTAAGAAAATATGATTTTTAATTTAAAAATAACGAATGATTTGACCATTAATAATTAAAACACAATTTTTATATTAATGACTATATATAGATTTTATAATATTAAGAACAATAAATAAATAAATAAAATAAAATAATTAAATGATAATTTAATATCGATAACTACAAATCTTAATTGAACTCATTCAGTAATAGTGTTAATAATAAAATAAAATTGATTATAAAAATATCAACCATTATTTAGTATTAAATGCGTTCACATTTATCCAAATTTTGCATTCACATTTGACATATATCAATTTTGTATTCACACCGATCCACATTGCATTCACACTTTTTGATTCTACGAGACCTTACTATTTATAGAAATAGGAAAATGGGTCGGAAATTATTTTAGAAACTATCTTACTTTTATATATGGTATGATTAGTATCTCACTCGTGCGTTGCACGGAAGAATAATATGGAATGATTTTACAGTAAATATCATTACAAAATAGGAAAACAATTGAATACATAATTTGCTTTGATTGACGATGTAAACGGTCACGAATGCTCAAAATAGAAGTAAATTACAATTCTCATCAATTTTGAAAAACCTCTTTAAATAATACATTGTTTTTACAGTTTGTAATTTCTCAAACCCGTGCGATACATGAAAGTTGCTATAGATAAAACATATTTAAACAATTACTCAAATTTAAATTAAATAATGCTATTTTTCAAATATATGTTGTATAGAATAAATAAATAAAATTGTTCAAATATTTTTGACTAACGTGAATAAAATTATGGAAATAATAACCCTCAAAATATTATAATTTATATAAAATAAAGTAATTGTAACAAATTAAATATATGCGGTCATATATATAAATTAAGCAATATTGATGATTCACGAAAGTTAAAATCAACTTCAAGATTTATGGTACACAAACGTGGAATTCAATTCAAGAGATCTTTTGCATGATTAATAATTTTTAGTTTTTAAATGTGATGCATTTAATTGAACATAATTAGATGCATATTTAATTATATGTCAATAAAAAATTATTAATGAAAAATAAATAAAATATATATAGTGAGTCTTTTTATCTATATATGTTAATGAAAATAAGAAATAAAGTTTTCATAATTTTTTATTGCATACAATCATTTTTTAAATATTTTAATAAAATCGTAAACCGTTGAATTGTTTTATTTTTTTACGGAAAAATAGGCCATGAATTAACTGTTTTAGAGATTGTACCGTAAACATATCAACTTCATTTCTGAAATTAACGTTCAATAAATGAAATTATCTTTTTTTTAAAAAAAAATTGAACTACAAAATTATGCTCGTACAATACATGTGCAAAATTCAACTTACATATTCTCCTTAAGATCGACACTTTTCTTTTCATATATTGTTCTTCATTATATTCTTCTCAAAAAGAGATGTAGGATAAACTTTTTTTGGTATAATTTAATTTTTTTTAAGCATTAATTATTAATTTCAAGTGTTTTTCTAAAATAATAACATTAATTTTAATAAATATTGTTACATTAATTGATTTAATAAAAATTATTGTTTGATCATTGTTTAATAGAAATTAAATGAACTAGTTGTTAAAATTTTTAATATATATTTGCATATTTTAGTTATTTAAATTTATAATGAAAAATAGAAAAATGAACAGAATCAGTAAATAAATAAAAATAATGTGAAGATAATGAATGAAGTAAAGAAATCTTAAGTTTGTAAAATTAACCCAACTTAATTGGATTTGCCTTAAAAATTCGTATAGTCGTTATTTATTTTAATTTGATGAGAAAAATCAGAACAAAAACTAATCATCTATGACTAAAATGAATTTAGTTAACTAATTATAGATAATATTATAGGACTTAAATGATATAATTTAAAATGAATTAGATATTAAGGAAAAATATAAAATATAAAATAAAACTTTACATTTAATTTTTTAAATGATTTTACGGATAATATATTTACAATTTGCTCTTGCTTGTTAGTTTGCATGAAACTTCTCACTATGATCTTTAATTTGACACTCATATTACATATCTTTCAATTTTAAAATAATACAATAATTGTTAAAAAATTAATAATAAAATAGTAAAAATTACATTTTGATATTATTAATAGCATAGCACGGATGCCAATTTAATTAATGACTTATGTAAAATAATAATTGCTAAAATATTTAATATACTATTTTTTAGCAAAAAATTCCAAATTCAGAAAAAAAAAATTGGCGAAAAACTATGTGTGTATTCTGGTGAAGGCTAATCTACTTTTATACATACTAGTAATCACATTCATGCGATGCACGAAATATATAATTGAAAATTAGTTATTGAATAAGTTGTAAAAATACAAAGCCCGACAAAAATAACTCAATGATAATAATAATAATAATAATAATAATAATAATAATAATAATAATAATAATAATAATAATAATAATAATAATAATAATAATAATAATAATAATAATAACTTGCATACACAAATTGTGAATAATTTGTAATTTCATTTTTCCCTATAAGAGTTCTTACTTTAATGCATAAATTGTGTATTCAATATACAATTAAAATACCAAAAAATAAAGTAAAAAATAAAGTTATGACTTGCATTTTTTTTAACAGTTAATTGTTCATTATCTAGTTTTCTTAGTTTATTTATTCATTTAGAATTGATTATTCAAAAATAATTTTTTTTAATGTTCATTCACAACCACATATTATTTAAAAACTAATTTTTCACAATTGCACATACTACTTTTTAACCACACATTCTTAAAAAAAAAACCAATTTTCAACCACTCGATTGATTGATTTGACAATTATTTTATTTTTTATACTACATTCTTTCACTTTCAATCATACATTTAAAAATATTTCTATAGTCTCTATCAAGCATACTCTTATTCAATAGTTTCCAATGCAACGTGACATTTTATTTTTCACCAAGTATTAAAAATGGTCATGTTACACACACACACACACAAACTATTTTTTTTTTGCATGTTAAATAAATGTTTTGATCATATTTTATTTTTAAATAGAATAAGTTTGCTAAAATCTTATATTTTTATTTTCTATAGAATTCGATGAATTAATTGTTAAAGTCTGTAGTATATATATTTTACAAATAGATGTTATTTTAAATTTATAAAATTAAAAAAAATAGATAAATGAGAAAAATGAGTAAATTTATAAAATTAATTTCAAAATTACCAAAGTGTTTATCGAAACCTAAAGTTATAAAAATTAAAATGATTTAATTGAATTTACTTATAAAGATCGGATATCTATTATTTCTTTTAATTTGATAAGAAAAAGGATTTGAAATTAATAATTTATGTCAAATTGAGTTTAGGTAAGAAATTATAGATATCATTTATGACTTAAATGAGATAATTCAAAAAGATTGGATATTGAAAAAAGTAAAAAGTATAAGTAAAACTTTTATCTTTATTATTTGAGACAATTTTACGAATGATATATTTAGAATTTGTTCTCATTTGTTAGCTTGTATTAAACTTCTCGTTAAAATCTTGACACCTATATTGCATATTTTTTGACTTTAAAATATTACAATAATTATCAAAAGAATAAAAATAATATATCATTTGACCTTCTTATAGATGTTTTATTTTTTACAAATCAATAAATCATTTATTACATGTCACCTATAATTAATTTTGCATTAATTGAACTTTCATAATTTAGTAATTAAAATAATTAGTAAAATTACAAAGTTTCCTAAAATGGCAAGTAAAATAGCGGGAAACTTTGTGCGGATTTATGTGACGGCTATGTTGTTATTATATACTAGTCCTATCACCCTTTCAGAGTTACACAAAATATTTGAATTAAAATATAAAAAAATTACTTGCAAAGCAAAAACTAAATTTTAAAATACGGATTATTCCTTAGATTTGTACATATTTATGAAGTATAAATTAAAAAGAACAAATTATTTGAAATTCACAAAACCTATAAATCAAAACTAATGTTCATCAACTGTCAATGTCTATAAATTGTCACAATCTGAATGTATTTCTATGGTGGGATTTTCTCTTACAGTCAATGGATTCACACACGCAACGTTTCCCAAATATATCATCACCTATTCAATTATCTACATGTTATCCTCCAATCAATACTACTTAAAAGCGGTTTCGAATTGTTGATAGTCGCGTATTACCTTGTAATCTCCAAGCTCTTATTCAGATGGAGTTCTGAAAGATAATGAATGATCAACGTGAAAAGCCACACAAACTGTTGAGAGATAGAGTTCTAGCAACATGGCCAATTGAAATAGAAAGATAATAGGCAAATATCTTATGAGTAGTTATATTGCTACCACAAAACTTATTTTCTACACCATAACTCTAATTTTTGTTTTTCATTTATAAAAAATATAATTAATAAAATTACCTAAATAACCTTTTAATTTTCTCTCATTAAAAACGCCACAATCTCTCAAATATTTTTCTCACTTATTTTTATTTACACCACACATTTTCTCTATCTACTTTTCAATTTTAATTCAAAAATCAATCTCAATAATATTATATATGATATATATAATTTAGAAAATCTGATTTATAATATTAAATATAACAAATGATAATAATCAAAATGTAATAAAAATACTGATAGTTATGCATATGATTTATAATATTAGGAACAACAAATAAATAAAATATATACCTCATTAAACTATAGTTCTAATAGTGTACCTAATTTTATTACCACTTTATTTCGCGTGTGTTTAATACCTTTTAATGCCCCTATTTGGTAGTTATTATTCAAAATCTCATTTTTTTAAAACTTATTTTCAACCTTGCATTCTATCAATAAAATAATATACGCATGAACTCAAAACATTCATTACTATTCAACCACACATTCTCCAAAAATTTACTATTACAAATCGCATTATTTTTAAATAATGATTCTTATTATGATATATTATATTGAAAATTTACTCAAATATTTATATTCAAATAATTACTTTAACTAAGCCTATATTCTTTAATACAATCGTTACAATTTATAAATCAGTTTATAAAACAACACAATTTCTCAAATGATCTCTTTGTAACCACACACATTTTCTCTCTTCACTTTTCAATTTTAATTCAAAAAACCAATAACAATAATATATATGATATATAATTCAGAAAATGTTATTTATAATGTTAAAGATAACAAATGATAATAATCAAAACATAATTTTAATAGTGATAGGTACACATATTATTTATAATATTAAGAATAATAAACAAATAAATAAATAAATAAAATACCTAATTAAATTATAATTCTAATATTTTAGCTATAAATAATGATGGTAACTATAATCAAAATATACAAATAACAATAACATCATATTACTATTGCTTTAATTCCCGTGTGTTTGATACCCTTTAAAGCCCTGTTTATTACTTATTATTGAAAATCTCATCTCATTTTTTTCAAACTCATTTTCTACTACACATTTAATCGATAAAATAATTTATACAAACTCAAAAAGATTCTCCATTATTCAACCAAAAAATCAGCAAATAAATACAAATGTGAAGTGGAGTTAGAGAATTATAAATACATCGACAAATAGAACTTACATCTATTATGAAAAATAGTAGTCGTTCCAAGGAATTCAAAATTGATATATATATATATATATATATATAACCCTGTCCGATAAAAATTAAAATTTAGATTTCAATTTAAATCAAAGTTAACAATCAATCTCAACTACATATTTAATGAAATCCACAACTTTTTAACTACTATCTAATCAATTTTCATTAAAATCTACTAAAAATCTGATTTTAATCTCCACCAAATAGGTGCATAGTATAAGATAAATTAGCCTTTGTTTGGCAAATGTGTTTTTAAGCATATTTTTAACAACACAATTTCTCAAACTAATTTTTAACCATACATACTTTATCTCTCCACTTTTCAACTACATATTTTATTTAGAAAAGTTATAAAAAAAAAAACATGTTTTTAAATACAACAATTTTAACAAACAAAGCCATCAATCAATATTTTTTTAATGACAATGCAATAATAATAATAATAATAATTAATTTGAAGAAAAAAATAATTAAATAAATAAATGGTATTTGCTATGAGAGAGTATTTTTCCAGGAAATTATCTAATTTTGATGGTCAATCTCAATCGTTCAACTCTCAGTTAAAAAAATAATAAATCTGACACAAATCAACCTTTTACTATAGCATACTCAGCCTTTTCTCCTGCTACGAAATTGCCCTAAAAATGCGATGTTTTAAGAAACAACTATTGAAGCCAGGTGAAGTGCTTTATCGTCAATTACAAAATTATTGCTATGGCAGTCCAAAAAAAGAATTAGACATGTACAAATGTTGTTTTTAGCTGTGGGAGGGAGAATCACCCCAAATTTACAATTTTTGGACAGGAGTTTGTGCGAGAGTTCTAGATCAACTATTCTCCTTTAATATATAATATAATTTAATATAATATAATATAAATATAAGATAAGATATATGAGATTAGATTTGGAAAACTTTCTTGAAAACATCGTCAGTCGTTGTATTGTCAGAGTTTGGGCGGGAGTTCTTGGTCAACTATTCTCCTTTAATATAGTATAATATAAATATAATATAAGATATAAGATAAGATAAGATAAGATATAAGATAAGATTTGGAAAACTTCCTTGAAAACATCGTTTGTCATTGTATTGTCTTTCCCATCATCCCTTTCGCAAATCAAAATCTTCCACCATTACTCCAATTTAGATTTTAAACCTCCCAAAAAAAAAGGAAAATAAAATAAAATAAATTAACTTACCAAAACTCATTGACAACCTGACCTCTTTTGGTATGTGATAAATTTAAAATTTAAACTTGAATAGTTGTGAATATTTATACAAACCAAAAAAAAAAAAGGGGGGGGGGGGGAAATTAAAAAATAAACTAACCAAAACCCATTAATAACCTGACTTGTTTTGGTATGTGGTAAATTTAAAGTTTAAACTTGAGTAGTTATGAATATATATATCTATCTATATATAAAATAAAATGACAAAATAATTCACAAGCCGTCCTAAATGCAATATGATAAAATGCTTGCTTTCACACCTACTATTAACAAAAGCAACCACAATTTTTTTTCCATGAATGTACACAACTATCAGCAAATATATTCGTGATTACCAAGAAAAAGGCATGTCGTTGGTAAATGAAGTGGCTTAATTGAAATCATAAATGCAGCAAATGTTTATTGTGGTACAATAACCAACATGCATGAGAATCTCAATTATAAATGTAGAATTTCAATGTTAAACAATATCCATTTCTGGAAAAATTAAAAAAATAATATTGTGAAGAATTATTTAAGAGGAAAGTATATTTTGGCGGGAAATTTTTTTTTTTAGGCACTTCTGTTTTTAAAAAGGTGTATCCCACACCCTGAGGGCCCGAACCGACCACGCTCAAGGCCATTGGTTCGAGATAATATTTTTAAAAATAATATTTTTTTTTAGGCACTTCTGTTTTTATATATAGATAGAAGATAGATTAAGATTAAGGTTAAGATAAGACTAAGACTAGTGTTACACCCGTGCATGCACGATCATTTGTTATTTGCATATATCAAATTTATATTTTAATAAAACATATGAAATGAATATTTAATTAAAAATGAGAAAAGAATGAAGACGTAATTACAAAAAAAAGGGTTCAATTACACGTACATTAAATTATTTTTTTACGTTTCGTATATTTACCGTTTCAAGAAATTTCTTTAATTATTGTACTCTAAATTAATTTAAAGCTTAAAATTGGTAAACAAAAGTACATTTACATAGAATTTATAATAAATAAATAAATGGATATATCTGTGATATACGCTCAGAGTTTTTTAAAGCGGAAAAAGGAAAAGAAAAATAGATTGATGAACACTCCTATTTCATACTCTTTCATTTTTTTATTTTTAAAGAAAAATATTTATTGACATTGACAGTTTTTTTTATTTTTACGAATTTAAAAAAAATGTAATTGATTTTCAAGAGACTTAGGGGGACAAAGAAACTTCGACGCCTGAAAAATATACCTATTTAAAAATATGCATTCAATTGGATTCTTTTAAATTTTAATTTTGTCCAAAATGGATAATAAATAGTAATTAATACTATTAATTACCATTTTAGAAAATATGTTTTAAGTAGAAAAAGGCATTCTTAGGAAGGGCCCTCCCTTTATGTATTATACGATTTTCTACTATAAACGTAAACATATTTAGTCCTTATTTGAGCACTCATCTATAAATTAAATGAGTTTTATAATAGTGATTTTTTGAAGAATGTGTACTTAAGCCCCTGTTTGAGACCTATTACTTCAAATAATGAAGTTTGTAACAATAAATGTTGGGACATGAGTTGTTAAAAAGTAGGATTTTTTTTTTTTTAATTTATATGTAGATTATTTTATTAGTAGAATAACTTACTATAAAAATAAATAAATAAACTTCAATGACCATTTGCATAGCTCATTTGTATAACTATTCAATTTTAATTATTATTAACGTAATTAATCTTTTCAAAATATAATTTCTAGATTATAACAAATAATTTATCATTACTCGAATAGTACTATTAGAATTGGTACTAACTATCTTAATACAATATTTGAAATTTAAATATATTAAATATATATTTTATTTCATATTTACTTTAACATTATAAATTACAACATGTGGTCCTATATTTACATAAGTAAAACAAATTAAACAATGTGAAATGTTAGTTTTAATTAAATTTTAACAAATGTATATTGTAAATACATTTAATTTTAAATACTAATAAATCATCAATGTATCTCAATTTATAAAAGCGGCGTGATTGTTTAACACACAACACATAAAAAATAACTATTCAAAAATCAATTCTCAAAAAATTAAAATCAAACAGTTAAGTTTCATATAAATTGGTTATTTAAATCTCTAGTATTAAACATAATTAAATAAACAAATTGAGTAAATAAAAAAATTAATTTTAAAATGACAAATGAATTGATCTAAATATGAAGTTGCAAAAATTATTCAGATATTTATTATTTCTTTAATTAATTGAATAAGAAAAGCAACTCAAATTGAAATTAATCATTCATGATGACCAAATTAGATTTAGTTAATAGATTACAAATCATTGTAGAACTTAAATAAAAAAATTGAAATAGTGGAACATTGGGAAAAAATAAAAGATACAAAATAAAACTTTTATCTTTAATTTTTTATGTGATTTTAGGGATGACATGTTTACAGTTGGCTCTCACTTGTGAGTTCGCATTAAAGTTCTCATTGAGATCTTCAATTTGATACCCATATTGCATATTTTTCTATTTCAAACTAAAAGTGTAATTATCAAAGTATTCCAGTTCATTGAAATACTTCCAGTCTAGAAAAGGTAGTTTAGGCGGAAAAAGTTTAAAAATATGTTTTTGGGAAGTGCTCTTCTTTTATATATAGTATGATATGATTAAGATATAATAATAATATATTAAGATTAAGATTAAAATTAAAATTAAAATTAAAATTAAGATTAAGATTAAGATATTAAGAACAACAAATAAATAAAATACATCATTAAATAATAATTTCAATACTGATAGTTATGAATATTGACTGAATTTATTTTGTATTACCATTAATAATAATAAAATAATCATGGTAATTATAATTTATAATCAAAATATGCAAATAATAATAAAAACATATTATTATTACTTTGTTTCGTGTGTGTTTAATACTCTTTAAAGCCCATGTTTTGGTACCCATTTTTAACCACGCAGATTCATTAATATTCAATCGCTCATTCTTCAAAAATTTACCATCACGATACAAACTACATTATTTTAAAATAATGGTCTCATAATGGTATATCATGTTTGATACAATATTATAAAGAAAGTTTACTCAAATTTCCATATTCGCGCAATTACTTTAACCAAACATATGTTATATAATGCAATAATTATAATTTATAAATAATTGTCTCTGTTTGGCAAACTTGTTTAAAAATATGTTTTTAAACAATACAATTTTCAAACTACTTTTTAATCACGCATTTTCTTTATTCACTTTTCAACCATATATTTTACTTAGAAAATATAAAAAATATTTTTAAATACAAAACTTTTAACAAACGCAACAACACAATCATTCAAATCAATTTGAACCAAACACATTTTCTCTCTCCATTTTTGAATTTTAATTCAGAAAATCTTATTACTAATATTAAAGATAACAAATGATAATAATCAAATTGTAATTTTAATACTGATAGTTATACATATGATTATAATATTAAGAACAACAAATAAATAAAATACCTAATTAGATTATAATTTTAATACTTATAGATGTAAATATTGACTGAATTCATTAAATATTATCTCAACAAATAAATTTGTTAGTCATAATTCAAAACCTCATTTTTTTCTAACTTATTTTTAACCACACATTCTATCAATGAATCTCATTATGATATATCATGCTTGATGTAATATTATATAGAAAGTTCCTCAAATATTTATATTCGCACAATTACTTTAATTAAGTCCATCTTACATAGAGAGTTTACTCAGAAAATGCAACATTTTGAAAAATCGAACAAAAAGTGGGACATACATTAATCGAGAGGAAAAACAAATTCAAATATTGCTGCTCATTCACTGTAGGTCATAAATGATGTGGTCAAGTTGCATATCTAAATTGGAGAGAAAAAATGTGTGTGATTAAAAAGTTGGTAGTATACCATGAAAATAACCTTACAAATTTACCAATTCATAAAAATAGCCATACAATTTTATCAACTCGTGAAAATAGCCTTAGACATTAGAAAATACCAAGAATACCCTTGCATATAATATTTCAACTATAATCATTAAAACTTAGAAAAATTACAATTAAGTCATTAAATTTTTACATCTATATAATTTTAATTGATTTTTGTTTGCTCATAGCACCCCCTCCATTGGTATCAGAGCTATATGACAGATAAAAAAGATAAATATTACATAACAAAATATAAAAATGAATACATAATACATACATCTAGATTTATAATTATACATACATTAATACTACCTGATAATTATAAAAAAGAAATCTTAAGAGCTTTAAAAGATTTGGATAAAGATATAAGAGGATATATATATATGATCTAATAAATTTCAATAACATAAAAGAAGATTTATAATAAATGAAAAATTAGACTTATTACATAAAGACATATTAAAAGAACTATATAATAAAGAATATAGAAATAGAATATCATAGAGCTGACCCCCAGTTAGATAAATATTTAAATATAAAAACTAGTGAAAAATTAGATTTATTAATTGAACAACGAAGAAATTTAATGGATCAGATAAGACAAGAAAAAAATATAAAAAGACAAGAAATGCTAAGATTAAAATCATTAGAGAAAAAGAAAAAAATATTATAATAGAATTTTAAAACAATTATCTAGAATACAAATTATTTTAGAAGACAAAGAAAGAACTACTAAAAAGAAATATAATAAAATAAGTTAAATGGAAGATTATGCAAAATATTATAGAGCACAACAGAGGAAACTAATGCTAAGATCAATTGAAGAATTTTGTAAATACAATATAATGATATATAAAGAAATAAAATATGAAATAGAACTTATTCTAGAAATTGAAAGTATTAAAGGAAGATTTTAATGACAAAATTTTCAAAAATAAAATTTGAAAAACAAATAATAGAAAATATTAGACTTTCAGTTTGATCTTATTAAATAAAAAGAGCTAACACAAGCAAATATGTTTCAACCATTAAACTCATTGGGAGAATCTGATGAATTTCTCAATATGCGGTTAAATTGTTTAAGTGCCTTTTTATGGCAAACATATAAAAACATAAATTCACAAGATAAAATGACTATTAATGAATTACAACAGTTAAATATATAAGATAAGAATGTCAAAGAAAAATTACAAAGTATCCAAAATAAATTAACAATACAATTCAAAGAATTAAAAGACATGCTAGGAGATGTTCAAAATATAGATGAAGAGATTTTAAAAGAATTACAAAGAAAATCAGGAGAATTAATTAATCAAGATAAAATTGAAATGATTATAGAAAAAATAGAAAAGTTAAATGAAAAAATAAGGAAGAATTATATCAATAGAAAAAAGAATCAAAAAATTAGAGACAAAAATATATGTGTATGATAGACTATTTAAGGTACAAAAATCCAAACTACTAAACCAAGAGTATAAAATATTGATAAGTGAATATATTGAAGATCTGAAAATATTAATAAAATCATTAATAAGTGATGTTCAAGAAGTAAAAAATGAATAAAAGAAGCAAGAAATTGACATAAATATATTAAAACTCGAAGTTAGAGAGTTAAAAGAAAATAATAAGAGTAAAGATAAGAAAATAGACAAAAAACCCATAGAAAAAAAATTGTTTAGAATATGAAAGAAACACACCGAACAAGAAAAAATTGTAATAGAAACAGGAAGTATGGATGATGTATTTAGAAAAAACATATTACCAAAGATATTAGAATATGAATTAAAATTACAAAAATTCATAAAGAAAACTTTAGGAAAGTTAAAAGTTGAAGAAAAAATTGAAGAAAAACAAGATAAAGATGAATGAAGAATTAGATTTACTTATAGAAAATTTTGACCAATTAAGCCTAGATAATTTAAATGAATACCAAATAGGAACTTCTAAACAAAAATTATAAAATCCAGATGAAAGTTAGGCACCTTTATATAATAAACTACAAAGACAATATTATGATAGAATCAGTGATAAATGACCACCTAAAGGAAATAAATACGGAGATAGATTTGAATCAAATGATAATTATGATAAGCCAATTAATCATAGAGGAACAAAACTAAATTTGAATTGTAAAATAGATACTAAGAAAGTCTTATTAACTTGGACAGATTCAATGATATTATTCTTTTTATATAATAAAGATGATACATGGAAAAATACTGAAAGAAGAATAGACTTCTTAGTGGCATCCTTTGAAGGGAATGTTAGAAATTGGTGGGAATGAATTAGCAATTATACAAAAACACTAATAAGAAGGAATGTCCAAACAGAAATAATAAAATCAGATAGAGAAGGTATACAAAGGTTAGTAGAATACATTTCAGATGAATTTCTAGGAGAAAATTGGATAAGTAATGCAGAAAAAGAATCAATAAGAGAAAAAAAAGATAATGCTAGAATGAAATTAATAAATTTAACAATATGTGATATGTGTAAAATTAAAGAACACGCTTGCGAATTTAACGACTATTATTATGTCCAATTTCATAGTAATGAACATCAAGATTTATACCAAGTTATGTATTATAATAAAAGCCCGTTTGGTCCATGCAGTTTTTTTGTTTTCTGTAGTTTTTTTTGTGTTTTTTGATGGATGTGTGGTTTAGATTGGTTTGAAAAGTAAAAAATTGTGGGCTTGACTAAGGATGAATGGCTGAGATTGAGTTTGAAAAGTTTTGATAAAAATTTTATATTGAGCAAACATGATCTAAATTGCCAGGTTCATGAGGAATATATTTTAAGATAGAATTTAAAATATTTGCTAGAGATAACCCTAGAATTTCTAAATCATTAGGATCAAGTATAAAATTTCTATTTGAAAGGTTAGCGTATATATGTCAACAAAGACAATTATTGAAAAAATCAGGAATATTGACTAGAATATGTTGTGGAGATATTAAAAAAACCTATACAATGGAGATGTAATCCTGAAAGAATAAATACTAAGAGAAAATATAAAAATAAAAAGTTTACGTGATCCCAATCGGGAATCTCGACGAAAACGCGGAATGACAAAAATAATAACTTAGGAAAGATCTAAATCAGATTGAACACAATCATAAATTTTAGGAAATATATATATATATAAAACATCAGAGAAGATATTACAAAAGAAAATATAATATTAATATAAATAAAAAATAGAAAAATAAATCTTACAAAAAAAGATAAAAGTCAATGCAAATGTTGGAATTGTGAAAAAATAGAACATATAAACCCTGATTGTAAGAAGAAGAAAGTTAAAATATTACAAAAAGAATATTTAGAAATAGAAAGTGAATTAAGCGAAAGATCTGACATTGAAGAATATTATGATCAAGAAGTCTATAAGTGAAATAAATTCAGAAGCAATAAATCAGAATACAGAAATAGAAGAAGTAGAAAACAATAATATAGATACATAAGAATATGAAGGGATAGATGGTTATGAATTAAAAGTAACTTTTAATAATAAGGAAATACAAAAATTATCTTTATATTTAAAAATAAAAAAATGGGAAATATTGGACAGAATATGGAGAGAGAAAGAGTAGCAATAAACGAATATTATAAAATTGAAAAGGCAATAGATGTTAGAACAACTCAAGGAACACATAAATTAAATCTTTTAACAAAAAATACAGTTACAGAATTATTAACAAGGATTAATAATAAATAAAGTGAAAAGATTCAATCCGTTTATTTAGCAGGTGTACAAATAATGTTTAAATTCTTATTCAAAGAAGGAAGAGATTCACCTTTGACTGTGAATTTACATGATAGAAGAATAATAAATTTGAAATGTAGTCATTTAGGAACAATAGAAGGAAATCTAGCATATCAGAAACTAATATTTACATGTTACCCAAAATATTATATCTCATTGAAAGATAGAAACTTTAATGAAATTTTAGGACTATATTTCAAGTTGCATAGAAATGATATAATGCAACCAGGAGACCAAACCATGACTATAGAATATAGAGCGTTATACACATTTACTAATTCTAATTATGGAAGTATTTACTCTAAAAAATCATATATTGAAGTTTATAAAGAATGTAAAGATATTAGTAAAATTGTGGAACCAAATAAAATAATAAATTTAGTCCCAAAAGACTATGAACTTACTATAACAAAAAATAAACCAGAGATAATAGAATTAAGAGAGGAAAAATACACTAGTAATAAAATAACATTATAAGATAGAAGATTAATTAGAAGATCAACAAGTTTATCTAAATAATTAGGAGAAACTAGTAATATAAGAAAAATAAAACTTCATAGAAATGCTGGAAATATGAAAATAGAATGTGAATATTTCAATGGAAAAGAACACGTGAAAAGATCAAATATATTAATTGATACATGAGTTAGTGAATGTCATAAAGCTTCAAATAAGAATAAATGATTAATATCTCATAGAACTGATCTATATAGATACATAAATTTTGATGGACAATTACATATTACTGAACTTGAAGTCAAAGTACCAATAAAGATAGGAGGGATAAATCTCTTAGTATCATGTTATATAGATAACAGTATGGTAAACCCTCATATATTATTAGGAATGAGTTTCCTAAATGGACTAGAAAATTATAGTATAAAACATGAAGGATTATACATTACTTATAATGGTCAAATTATACTATGTAGAAAAGCTGAATAAATGAATAATCAAATAAGTTTTCCATTAGTTGTTTATATACAAGTTACCATTGTTGAAAAAAAATAAAACAACCCGTGCATTAATTGACACAGGAAGTGATATAACAATATTTAAAAATTTCTTAATAAAATCATGGAATACTAATGAAACGATAAAAATAACAAGAGTTATAGGAAAAAATACTCAAATAATTAACAGTGCTGATAAAATTGATATAATACTTGGAAGTAAACAAATAGTTGTGAATAAGATATATAGTTACAACAAATTAGAATGTGATACATTATTAGGAAATGATTTTATACAACAATTTCAATATTACAAACAAAATAATTACATAATAATGTTACAAACACATTGTATACATTTATTAAAAATATCAAGAGAATTTAGATCTTACAGAATTCAACCAACCCAGCATGGTGACAAATGAGAGAAAAAATCAATTATACAAAATGAAATAAAAAATAAAACATAAGATATAAAAAAAGTCCTAAAGACAGGAATATAAACAACTATAGACAAGATTATTGAACAATTAGGAAAATGTTTATGGAGAAAATTCATTATTATTCTGGAAACCACATTATCCTAGAGCCAAAATAGAATTAATAGAAAATGTTATCATAAGAATAAGACCAATGATGTATACTGTACAAGATACAAAAGAATTCAAAATCTAAATAAAAGAATTGCTTGATCAAAAACTCATTAGGCCTAGTAATGGACCTCATAGTAATCTAACATTTATGGTAATGAAACATTCTGAACAAATAAGAGGAAAAACTAGAATGATGATAAATGATAAATTATAAAGAATACAAATATACCAAATTTGATGGATATTTTTTCACCAAATAAGGAAGTATTAATAAACCTTGTAAAAGGAAAACAATACTATTCTAAATTTGATTGTAAATCAGGATTTTGGCAAGTAGAAATGAAAGAGGATAGTATTCAATATACAGCATTTAGTACACCCCAGGATAAGTATGAATGGATGGTTATGCCATTTGGTTTAAAAAATGTATCACAAATATATCAAAGAAAAATGGATAACATATTTAGAAAATTTAATGAATTTTTAATTGTCTATGTTGATGATATATTGATATGTTCTAATAATAAAGAAGAATATATAAACCATTTAATAAAATTCATAAATGAATGTAAAAATGAAGGAATTGTTCTTAAAAAAAAAATAATAATAATAATAATAATAATAATAATAATAGAAAAACAAGAAATTGACTTTCTTGGATTATCAATAGATAAAAAAGGAATAAAATTGTAAACTCATATATCTAAAAAGATAGAAAAATTTTCAGATAAATTAGAATAAAAAGAACAAATACAAAAGTTCTTAAGATGTTTGAATTATGCAGAATGATTTATTGAAAATCTTTCAAAAAAGAGATATAAAATCCAGATTTTACTCAAAAAAACCAATATTAAAGGATGGAGTAATGAACATACAGAAATTGTTAAATCACTCAAAGAAGAATGTAAAAATTTACTAAAATTAAGATTACCATATGAAAAAGATAATCTAATAGTTAATACTGATGCCTCAGATAAGTATTGGACATCAATATTAAAAACAGATCTTAATGAAATTTGCAGATATTCTAGTAAAACATTTAACCAAGTAGAGACAAATTATACTACCCATAAAAAAGAATTGTTAGCAATTATCAAAGGAATAAAAAGTTTTCATTATTTTTATTATCTAAAAAATTTATTGTTGAAACGAAAATTCTCAAGTTGCAGGATTAGTCAAAAATAAATTACTATCAGAACCTCAAATAAGAGGCTTCATAGATGGCAAGCATATTTGCCATTTTATAATTTTGATATAATTCATATTAAGGGTGTCAATAATTATCTTGCAAATTTTTTAAGTAGTAATACAAGATAAAATAGATATAATAGATAAATTAGAAAAAAGAAAGAAAAACATTTTAAAATATAATATACCATTTGAACCCAGCATTAATATCATAGCTGATATAGATATTATCAATTCCCAAACATTGATAGAATTTGAAAAATTACTTGAAACCTTATAGATTATTTATAACTATATTATATTTCTGTGTTTACAGTTTGATTTCAGTATATGGAATGCTAGGATATACTATTAAAGGACTGAATAATGAAAAAGATGGATACCATTATATCTCAATTAATAGAGATGGATGAATCATAGAACAATATTATATACTTTCAGAAAATCATGATCAATATATTATAGATTATTCTAATATATTACAACTTAAAATAGATTTAGGTAATAAAATTATGACATATGAAAGTATCGTCCAAACCTAATGCCAGGATATACAATCAAAGGTCTAGATAACATTTTAGAAAAAATTGACTGATAAAATGGAAGATATTAAACATCAAATGAAAAATGAAAATATATCTTCTAAAGAATACAATAGACTTTTAGGAAAATATGAACAATATTTTACAAATTATTGTATTTTACTAGATTAAAGAATGGAATTATACAAGAAAAATTTGTATAATAACTCAACAACTTGAAAGATTGAATTTATGGACACTTCACAAGCCTCAACTTCTAATGAATATGATCATAAATTGTATTAGTGTCATTGAAAAAATAATTTTTACACTCATTCATCCTTATATACCCTTATTCAATACTTATTCATGATAACAAAGCACATTAAATATGAATATATTAGGAAATGAGAAAATTAAATATACATCAAAGTAAGTAGATTATAGTTTGTGACAGACAAATATTGAATACAAGATTATGTTCACGGGATGGAGGGAGTACTACTGAATAAGATATTCTGCTAGAAGAATTCCAATCATGACAGTATAAATTGTGTAAACTAAAGATTTTGTCTTTGTTTGGTATAAGTTTTTTGTTTATAATTAAAGAATATTATATTTTCGAGGTAAAATGCATTGTTGAATAATTGTGTGTGGTTAAAAAGTGATTTGAAAAAATTTGTTGTTTATAAACATTCTACGAAATGGAGGCTTAATATTCATTTGTATAGTTTTATTTCTTTAATTAAAATAGTTTTGTGAAATGTTTGTGCCTGTTTGGTAACTTTTTTTTTTTTTTTTTAATAAACAAAGAATTTATCGTCCTGTTTGATATAGATGAAAATTAATTTTTTGTAGATTTTGATAAAAATTGATGAGATGTGTGGTTGAAAAGTTGTGGATCCAATCAAATATATAGTTAAAATTAATGTTGATTTTGACTTGAAATTAAAACAAGAATTTAATTAGAACTAAACATGGACATATTTAAAAAGTAGTCCATTTGGCAATTAAAATAAATACAATTTGATTTATAATATATATTATTTGGGTGTTCTAGATAAGATTTATGGTTAAAAATTAGAAAGAGAAAATATGTATGATTAAAAAATTGAAAAATTGTACTTATTATAATTTGAAGAAATAATGTTTACCAAACATAAAAATAAAATAGGTACTTTTGGAGAAATATGTTACTTTTCAAGGGAAAAAAATAAATGTCAACATGTTCTCATTCTGTTTTCATTAAACTTGGGGAGTTTATTCAATGTAAATTTTGAAAAGCTTTTAAAGATTTTAAAGAATTTGAATAATTTAGGTGTATTCAATTTAGATTTTAGAAACTCCATAAAAACCTTGAGGTATTTAATATATACTTTATTTGACATTTTAAAAGTCCATAAAATTTATGGTGTATTATATTAAGACTTTTAAAAGTTTTTAAAAGTCCCGTATTATTTAAAATGTCAATGACTTTTAAAGATTCATACGAAATTTTTTATGTACGAACTTCTAAACAAAAAGTATAACCATAAAATCTCTTAATTTGTCTATCATTAACTTCAAATATTTTGAAAGACTTTCAAGAAAAAAAAATTATTTTAAATTGTAATTTTGTTTCTTCTATATTTTTCTTCATTCTTTCATATTATTTTTAAAAATCTGCGATTAACCAAATTATTATTTTTCTTCTCTTCAACTTGCTATTATTATATATATAATAGCAAAAGTCCTTTAAATCAATTAACAAAAGCTTTTAAAAATTCATGAAAATCTTTAAATAAATGTTCATAAAAATCTTTGAAAATTTATATAAATTCATAAAAATAAATAAAATCTAATGAAACTCATTGAAAATAGTCCATCAAATTAAAAGAAGTATTTAAATTTCTTTCAAAAATCTCAATTGAAAAATCCCAGACAATTAATGAACCATGACACTCTCCACTTTGACTGATTTTCTTTCTTCCCTCGATTTTCCATCCACGGGTTCATTTCACCAAAGCAGTTTCACTTTCCTTCTAGTCTGGAATAATGCTAAAACTGTCGCTGTTAAACTATCTAACTCATAGTCTTCCCGAAAACTTCATTCAATCCTTTCAACTTTCATGTGAAAAACCCATCGGAACTACCACATTTCATTCTTTATCGAAATGCTTTATAGAAATTTTATTGATTATTTGTTCAGACTTTTAATCTCTTCACCACTCATTCTTCAATCATAACTAAGAAAATGGCTTTTCTGAAACAGTCTTTGTTTCTGCTGAAGTTCTGCTGCTTCATCAATTTAGTGCAATTTGCGATTTCCTCCAACAGGGATGCTGCAATTTTGCTTCAGGTCAAGAACAGCCAACTAGATGACTCGTTAGGAAAACTCGATGACTGGGTTGAGACAACTCGGAATGCTTCGTGCAACTGGAATGGAATTTCTTGTGACGCCCAGACTCTGGATGTGGTTTCCATTAATCTCTCAAGCTTTAATGTTTCTGGTAATTTTCCGGCTGATTTCTGCCGGATCTCATCCCTTCAGAACCTCGATCTTTCCAACAACAGTTTATGGGGTCCCGTTACTTCTGATTCCATCTCTCTCTGTTCTCATCTTCAGTCTCTCAATCTTTCTTCCAATTATTTTGATGGAAATCTGCCGGAATTTCCGACCAAGTTTTTGAACCTGACATTTCTTGATTTTTCAAGTAACAGTTTTACGGGTGAAATTCCGGGGACTCTAGTCAACTTGCCAAAACTCCAGGTTTTATCTCTTTTTTCGAATCTGCTTGATGGGTCAATCCCTGAGTTTTTATCAAATTTAACCGAGTTGACTCGCTTAGAACTGGCTTATAATCCTTTTAGGCCTAGTACACTGCCTGAAAACATCGGACGACTGAACAAACTTGAGAACTTGTGGTTACCTCTCACAAATCTCACCGGAGAAATTCCCGACTCTATTGGGAATCTTGTTTCTCTTAAAAACCTTGACTTGTCGAGCAATACTCTTACTGGAAAAATCCCAGAAAGCATCGGTGGATTAAAAAGAGTGGAACAAATTGAATTGTATGAGAACCAACTATTTGGAGAATTGCCGGACGCATTCTTGAATCTCACTTCTTTACTTCGATTCGATGCTTCTGAAAATAGGTTTACTGGAGAGATACCTGAAAGTCTTGCAGGTCTGCCCCTTGAATCGTTGAATCTCAATGACAACTCTTTGGAAGGTGCAATTCCAGATATTTTAGCCTTGAACCCGAAGCTTAACCAGCTGCATCTATTTAATAACAGGCTTTCTGGTACTTTACCGGGAAATTTGGGTATGAACTCAGAATTACAAGATATTGATGTTTCTCATAACAATTTGGAAGGCCCGCTGCCTCAGAATTTATGTTACAAAAAGAAGCTTCAACTTTTAGTTCTTTTTGAGAATAGAATTTCAGGTTCAATCCCAGAATCATATGGAGATTGCACTAGTTTAACGTATGTGCGTATTCAACAAAATAAACTCTCTGGAACAGCGCCTGAGCGATTTTGGAGTTTCAGTGGACTTGAACGTCTTGAGATCAGTGATAACAAATTTGAGGGTTCTGTTCCGCCTGTGATTTCCGATGCAAAAGTCTTGACACAACTTGTGATCTTCGGCAACAATTTTTCTGGCAATTTGCCTTCAGAAATATGTGATTTACATGAGCTTGCTATTGTCGATTTAAGTATGAACCAATTTTCTGGTGATTTGCCTTTGTGTATCACCAATTTGACAAAGTTACAAAGGTTTGACATAAAGGAGAATATGTTCACTGGTGAAATCTCGAAAACTGTTAGTCTTTGGAGGGAGCTGACAGCATTGGATTTCTCTCGCAATCGATTTTCCGGTCCAGTTCCACCAGAGTTAGGGAGTTTGCCAGTGTTAACATACTTGGATCTTTCCTGGAATTCGCTCTCAGGAGAAATTCCCAAGGAGCTGACTAAGCTGAAGCTTAACAAGTTTAATGTCTCAAATAATAGGCTTCAAGGGAAAGTCCCACTTGCTTTCAATTCAAAGTTTTATCTCTCAAGTTTATTGGGCAACCCGGATTTATGTAGCCCGAATCTGAAACCACTTCCTCCTTGCTCGAGATCCAAACCCGTTAGCTTGATGTTGGTACTGATATTATCAGTAATTGCATTGATACTTATTGGGTCACTTCTTTGGCTCCTAATCAAGACCAAGAAGTTTGTTGCATTTGGGAGTAGAAATAAGCTGTCTTGCAGAATCACCTCTTTCCAGCAGGTCGGGTTCAACGAAAAAGAAGTGTTGGCCTCTTTGACAAATGAGAACCTTATTGGGACTGGGAGATCAGGTCGGGTTTATCGAGTCAGGTTGAAGAGCGGACTGACCGTGGCAGCCAAGAGGTTCTGGGAGGTGGGACGGCTTCCAGAATCCGAGAGGGTGTTCCAGTCAGAGGTGGAGACATTGAGTCAGATTCGACATGCTAACATTATTAAATTGTTGTTCAGTTGCATCAATGAGGATTTCAAGATATTGGTGTATGATTACATGGTGAATGGGAGTTTGGGAGACGTGTTGCATGGGGAGAATGGTGGAGAATTGTTGGAGTGGCCCAGGCGGTTCGCCATTGCACTTGGGGCTGCTAAAGGGATCGCCTATTTGCACCATGATTGTGTGCCCCCCATTGTGCATCGAGACATCAAGTCCTACAACATATTGCTAGACGAGGAATTCAGGCCGAAACTGGCTGACTTTGGCTTGGCAAAGAAAATGCATCAGGATGGGGATGGGGATGAGGCTGAGCAAGTCATGTCTCAGGTGGTAGGCTCTTACGGCTACATTGCACCAGGCAAGGCTCTCTGTTCTTTATCTTACAGCCATTTTCTTTTGACATTGACATTGCACAAGATATTTACTTTTTTGACATAACAAATTGCAGAATATGCTCACACAATGAAGGTTACAGAGAAGAGTGATGTGTATAGCTTCGGGGTCGTGTTACTGGAATTGATATCGGGTAAAAGTCCTAATCATTCCTCGTTTGGTGAGAACAAGGATATTGTGAAGTGGGTAACAGAGGCTGCATATTTATATCCAGAACAAGGAAACGAAAATGTTGATGGCAACATCAATATTGTCCATCTGGATCAGATATTAGATATTCAGCTGATTCCATCTGCAATTGAATATCAGCAGGTAAAGAAGATTCTGAATGTGGCTTTATCGTGCACTTCAGAATTACCTGCAAACCGGCCCTCCATGAGAAGAGTTGTCGATTTACTCAAGCTTCATTCCTCAACTCATATGAAGTAATCTTTTGATCAGACTAGTTAGGATTAGGCTACGACTTTTTTGCATTGAAATATTTGTGATCCAGCTTATTAGTGAGTAACGGATCTGTTTCTGTTAATGTTTTTCATGTTTGCAGTGTCGATTTAGCAGAGAATAGAATTTCTTGATCTCAAGTTTTGAACTACACGAGGAAAATTCATCCTCTTATTTATATCTATAGGTTTCTATAACGTAAGTAAGACTTCACATACTTACATCTACCTTCACAACTGATAAAATAAGGAGGAAAAAAAAAACGAAGCATATAAAGCAAAATCCTTCGCGATTACAATGGACTGAGAAAATGTTATAAACATCACTTGGCAACTGCATCATGGTTGTTACCTTCGGTTTCCGAGTCTGGAAGAGTTCCCAGGTCGGTGCGAGCTTCTTTCTCTTCTTGAGGAAGTGAAGAACTGGAGGGATCGTTTTCATCATGCACAGCAGAATCAGCATTTCCATTTCCATTTGAGCCTAGAGATGCCTTCTCATTTTGTCCATCAGATAAAACAGATTCTTTGTTGTGAGAAGAACCTTTTGAATCTCCATTTGCCATTTTCACATTCTCAATTCCTGAGGTTTGAGTTGAATCAGAACCTGATTTCTCATTCTCAGTATAGTTTTTCTCAGTTTGCTCATTTTGCGTCCCATCTTCATGAGGAACAACGTTCTCGGGAGTTTTACTTTCTTTTTGAATGGAATCAGAGGTAGAGTTATCGTTAACTTGATCTTGTTCCTTAAATTCAGATGTTCCTGCTGAAGAATCAGGGTTATGCCCTGAATCTGGGTGTTCATCACTCGTGCCTTCAGAGGCCACCACATTAGAAGAATTGTCTTTCTCAGTTTTCCCACTATCTTGGTCATTTGAGCCCAGTTCATTCTCATTTCCATTGGCTGCCTCGGAATTATTCTTCTTGTTTTCCTCTAATAACCCATTTTGTTCCACGTTTTCGGATTTTTCCTCGCCACTCAACTTAACATGGCTAACATCCTCGGTTTTTTGAGAATTCTGAACTTCGTCAACGGAGACGTTTTCTCCATTTGAATTCTCCTCTTTCACCTCGTTAGTCTCATCAATTCTATCACGAGTCTCACTTCCACCACCTTTTTCCTCCTCCCTTTTGTTGTTTCCTTCCATGTCTTTACTACTATCCTGTCCATTGTCCCCTTCATTTCTCTCTTCTATCCCTTTATCTTCACTTTCATTCTTCTCGTCTAGTGTAACTCCCTTATCTTCAGTCCCATTCTGTGTTTGTTCATTCGCTTTCTCTTCCTTTCTCTCGTCCGGTTCTTCCATTTCTTCACTTCTTTTCTCTTCGCTCTCCGTCTCTTCATTTTCTATCTTTCCACTATCCTCTTCTTTAATATCAGTTTCTGTATCATCTTTTTCCTGATTTCCCTTTTCTTCATTACTCACCCCTTCATTTTCATTATTCATGCCATTCTCTTCTATCATATCTTGTTCTCCGTTCCTCTCTTCGCCTTCTTTATCTTCACTTCTCTCTCCACCTTGTTCGTCACTGCTTCTTTCACTCTCTTCTTCCCCAGTGTCCTTCCCTTCACCTACTGCACTATGGCCATCGTCATTCTTCTCTTCAGCGTCTTTCCCATTGCTATCTTCAGTCTCGTTCTTTTCCTTCTCCCCATTCAAATCTTCTTCTTGTATTTTTTCTCGATCTTGCCCTTGATCCTCTGGCTTGTTTTCATCATCAAAGTGCATCGTCTCCTCTTTCTTCTTCTCGTCTTCAATATCTGTTTCTTCATTCCGAGGTTGAAGATCCTTTTGTTGGGTATTTGACCCAAATTAATCAAGTGCCTAGTGAAACATAATGAGTGCCTAGTTGAAATAAAAGATGGTGGAGCTAATTATGGTATTTGAATGATAATTAGTCTTGACTAATTATGATGTCTTTGAATGATGATTAGTTTTGACTAATTATGATGTCTTGGAATGATGATTAGTTTTGACTAATCATGATGTTTTGGTGTTAAGAGAATTTCATGTAGAATTCTCTCTATAAATAGAGAAGGAATTCAAGGAAGAAACACACCACCACAAACATATTGAAGAGTGCTAATTAGTGTCACATTGTGATCAAAGAGAGAAAATTGTGAGCCTAGCATATTGTGAAGTTTCTTGTAACTCTTTGTAGTGTAAGTCAAAGGGTAGAAATTATATGCGGTAAAGCTCGTTTGTTGTATTTTCTCTGTGGTCTGTGGGATTGGGTTGGTGAGTGAAAGTCTATATATTTGTAACAATTTAATATATAGTGAAAAGCTTTGGCGAGGGTCCGTGGACGTAGGCATTTTGCTGAACCACGTAAATTTCTGTGTTCGTATTTATTTTCTTGTTTGCTTATTTTATTTTGAACATCGAAAGATCCTGTGGGAAAATTAAAGTGGGAATCGACGTGTCGAAATTCCCAACAAGTGGTATCAGAGCTACAGGTGGTTCAAATAATTTGAAGCAAAAGAAAATATGTCTGTCAAGTACGATGTGGAGAAATTTGACGGGAGAATCAATTTTGGCTTGTGGCAAGTACAAGTCAAGGATGTCTTGATTCAGGCGGGTCTGCACAAAGCTTTGAAGGGAAAACCAACTGAGAGTTCTGACAAAAAAAATTGAATCCAGCAAGACTGATGAAGATTGGGAAGATTTGGATTTGAAAGCTGCTAGTACAATACGACTTTGTTTGGCCAAGAATGTTCTTGCAAATATTCATGGGATATCTGCTGCTAAGGAACTTTGGGAAAAACTGGAAGAGTTGTATCAGACGAAGAACTTGTCAAATCGCTTGTATCTGAAGGAACAGTTTCATTCGTTGAGAATGAGCGCAGGTACAAAAATCTCTGACCATCTTAGTGTTCTTAACGGGATTGTTTCTGAACTGGAATCTATTGGAGTCAAAGTTGAAGATGAGGATAAAGCGTTGAGGCTCATCTGGTCTCTTCCATCCACGTTTGAGCACATCAAGCCGATTTTGATGTACGGGAAAGAAACGGTGGATTTTGCTGAAGTTACAAGTAAGTTGATCTCTGAAGAACGGAGATTGGGTGGAGGTGATGATTCATCTGGAAATAATTTGCTTGTTACTGAAAAGTGGAAGAGGGGTAACTCCATGAAGAAGAAGGTGACATGTTGGAATTGTGGTCAATCCGGGCACGTGAGAAAAAATTGTCCAAAAGGTGGAGCGGACTCGGCGAACTGCTCGAAGGACAATGCGACTCTCCTGGTGGAGGGTGGTGATGATGTACTCTAAGTAAGATGGGACATCCTCATGGCATGATGTCAGTTGCCATGATAGAGAATGTGTTCTTACTGGCACGGGTACTGTGTTCGCATACAGCATTGGTTTGGTTTAGATGCAAGGTATGTGATTTATTTTATGTCGATGGCTGATGAACTTTCAAGGAGAACCAAACATGGGAGTTGCACCATAAATTTCAGCAATTTTGTTTCGACATGGGCCGATGAAATTCTCGGAGTTCGTTGATAATTCTGAGTGATTATACTCATATGGTGGAGTATGGGACTGTCAAAGTGGAAAAATGCTTGCCTGTTACCCAATATTTGAATTTGGTTTTGGCTTGGACGAATTTGTGTCAAGGTGGAGATTGTTGGGTATTTGACCCAAATTAATCAAGTGCCTAGTGAAACATAATGAGTGCCTAGTTGAAATAAAAGATGGTGGAGCTAATTATGGTATTTGAATGATAATTAGTCTTGACTAATTATGATGTCTTTGAATGATGATTAGTTTTGACTAATTATGATGTCTTGGAATGATGATTAGTTTTGACTAATCATGATGTTTTGGTGTTAAGAGAATTTCATGTAGAATTCTCTCTATAAATAGAGAAGGAATTCAAGGAAGAAACACACCACCACAAACATATTGAAGAGTGCTAATTAGTGTCACATTGTGATCAAAGAGAGAAAATTGTGAGCCTAGCATATTGTGAAGTTTCTTGTAACTCTTTGTAGTGTAAGTCAAAGGGTAGAAATTATATGCGGTAAAGCTCGTTTGTTGTATTTTCTCTGTGGTCTGTGGGATTGGGTTGGTGAGTGAAAGTCTATATATTTGTAACAATTTAATATATAGTGAAAAGCTTTGGCGAGGGTCCGTGGACGTAGGCATTTTGCTGAACCACGTAAATTTCTGTGTTCGTATTTATTTTCTTGTTTGCTTATTTTATTTTGAACATCGAAAGATCCTGTGGGAAAATTAAAGTGGGAATCGACGTGTCGAAATTCCCAACACCTTTCTCCCCAACTTGATAATATCGTTCCCATTATTTACCTTCTCTGAAATTCTCGACGTTTCATCGTATGATGCCTTCTTGTTACGGGAGTGCTGCACTTGGTAAAGCAGCCAAATGCAGACTCCAAGTACTACACATAATTGCAGAACATGCCTTACTTTAAATCCTTTGTTTCTCTGGTTCCGACGGGGTGATTGCTTAAACATGGTGGTTTACCTTGAATTTAATCTCGTATGCGATATTGAATTAGTGCCTCAGAAGCTCAAAATTCCAAACGTGCTCAACTTCTTCTATCAAAAAAGGGATAAAAATGTCGAAAACCATTCTTTATGAGAGATTCAAATTTCAGAAGTAATTTGCAATTTGAAGAGCAATTATAAATCTCGGAGAAATAACCAAGGAGAACAATAATAATTGGAAATATAGTTGTCATTATACTGTCAAGTAACTCACGATCTTAAATTAGTAAAGGGAATAAACACAGATCAAATCGGCCTGAGTAAGAACAGAGAAAAAAGCAAAACAAAAAACCGAATGAGAAAAATGACTTCAATCTTGCCGAGGTAAATTAATTGTTTAAGGCAATTACAATGAGAAAAAGGATAAAGAATCCTAAATACTAATTCTATAATTTCCTCATATTTCAAAAAAAAAAAAAAAAAAATTCTATAATTTCCCATTGTAACCAAATTCAATAGCAAGAACCCTACTTCAATATGACCAAAAAAAAAAAAAAGGAACCAGATCACCAGTTTTTCCATTTCCAAATCCCATAAACTCAGATGAGCCAATGGAAATAAATGATTGAAATGAAAAAGGTAAAGAGCAATGCCCAAAACAGATCGCACTTCTTTTGACAATAAAATGCCCATACATGAATACTTGGCAAGGATATTAATAAAGTTTAATTAAATAAGCATACCTGATTCCCCAGGTAGATCGATCGATCGATCCCAGTTGAATTGATGCAAAAGTGAGCCCTTTATAGTAAATTCATGGCTTATGATTAGTTTCCCAGAAAAGGTAAACACCTGTAACTTACAATGCAGTTTGCTTAAATACACTAAGCAATTGGGAAGTCCATGTAATTAGCCTTTGTCGTTTGTTTATAAAGTCTCTATTTGACAAACAATTTAAAAACATGATTTTAAACAATATAATTTTGAAAATCATTTTTTAATTATATACATTTTTTTATTTACTTTTCAATAATTTATCTTATCTCGAAAATATAAAAATATGTTTTAAACACAAAACTTTTAACAAAAAGAGTCAAAAAAAATCACGTATTAATATTTTGTTAGTCATTTTTTTTTTTTTTTTTGAGAATAATAACGAAAATACAATCAAAATTATTGAAATTATTGACAGAAATTGACTAATGAGTCATCACGTAATCGTTTATAAACAATTTTTACCAAACAGAAAGGATAATATAGGCGGGTTGGTGTAAAGTAGATTTTCCAAAAACTTTCAAAGAAGGGAAATTGTTTCTTCAATGGATGGCACTTGGACACTTGTGTGGAGAGTGAAGACCAGAGCATAATGAGTCAATCAATCATTTCTTGACATATCTATGTTGTCGGTGTTATATCTAGGATTAATTCCATTTTCAAAGCCATTATTGTAGTGATGGCAATGAATTGGCCGAATCGGCTCAGTCCTTAAACCCACGAGCTCGGCTCGTTGTTCAAGAGCTAAGCTCGACTTGACCCTTTAGCTCATGGGCAAAGAGTTGAGATTGGCTAACGAGCCACCCATATATATATATATATTTTGTTTTATAATTTCAAGAAAAAAATTCTATTAATAAACGAGCTCACGAGCTGAGCTCACTTGGCTCGTCGTTTCAAACCCCAATCTCGGCCTTAGCTCAGGCTCGTCTCAAGACAAGCCCAAGCGGCTCATGGGCCGAGCTTCGACGAGCCGCTCGACCTATTTGTCACCTCTACATTATTTTAGATTTTTTTTCCTCAATGTTAAGAGCATATTTGATAATGTGATTTTTACAAATTTTGTGATTTTTTTTATAAATGTGTGACTTAAAAATATTTGAAAAATAAAAAATTGTTGACTGAATTAAGAATAGATGACTGAGATTAAGTTTAAAAATTGTGATTAAAGCAATTATTTTACCAAACAGGTCTTAAATTTATTATTCATCAATAAATAATATAAAGAAACGAGTTATAAAATATAGATTTATTGTGAATGATCATTATACCTCTGTAAATTTTACATTATTACAATTGTGTCATTGTCCACCACTGTAAATAGGGGGTTTAACTTCCTCATTTGTGAAAATTTTGAAAGAAGAAGAATTCTCTCTCTCTCTCTCTCTCTCTCTCTCTCTCTCTCTCTCTCTCTCTCTCTCTCTCTCTCTCTCTCTCTCTCTCTCTCTCTCTCTCTCTCTCTAATAGTTTTATAATACGTTATCAGCACGAGCCTCTAATCAACTAAGTTAACAAAAGTTTAATCCATATACTGAAGGTAATAGTTTTAAATTATTTTTATATCATGTTACCACCTATATAGTTGGTTTTACAAGTTTCAAGTAAATTACACTACCACCTATATGGTTGGTTCTACCGATTTTAAATATATTACGTTACCACCTATATGGTTGGTTTTACAAGTTTCAAGTAAATTACGTTACCACTTATACGGTTGGTTCTACCGATTTTAAATATATTACGCTATCACCTATGTGGATGGTTCTACTAGTTTTCTAATATATTCATTCTTTAAATTATATTGATGTTTAAAATATTGATATATCCACTAAATGTGTGGTTTAAATGAATTCACCTTTTTTATTTTTCTAAAAGGATAATTTTATGATTTAATCCAATATTTATCATTTCAATAAATCCTTTTACAAAAGCAAAGGACAAGTGCTAGTTTTTCCTTTTTCCTCAATTCAAGAAAGGTAAGTATTCTTGATTATATACGGCACACTTTTACTAACTTCACTTGTCATTACATTTATTACGTATTTGTTAATTCATTAATAACATAATATTTACTCTTGTTAATCATAACCTTCATTAATGGATACTAGATTCGATTTTTATCAAAATAGTGACTTCAAAATCATCTTTGAAATGAATATCTTGTCGATATAATAACACAAAATTATAATTAATATTACAGAAAAAATGCTCGATATATAAATTATGTTATGTAACATCTATTATTAAATTATTATACCCAAATTTTTCAAGGAATTAATTATGTCTCATGTTTGATTGAATAATTATCCTAATGGTAAACATTACTAAACTCGAGTTCGTTGCACTTGATTTATCTAAAAAGAATTATCTATCGTAGATTCTGAATGCCGAAATTCATCTTGTCTCAAAAGATATTGGGAATACGATAAAGGAAGGAAACAAAAAAATCCCTCCAAGATCGTGCAAAAGCACTTATTTTCCTTCGCCACCATCTACATGATGGATTAAAAATTGTTTACTGTACTATGAAGGATCTACAAGTCCTTTGGTAAAATTTAAATGAAAGATTTGACAATCAGAGGACTGTAGTCCTCCCTCGAGCCCGATATGAATTAATTCACATTCGTTTGCAAGATTTTAAAAGTGTGAGTGGGTACAATTCTGAACTATTTAAAATATGTTCAAAGTTTACTTTGTGTGAAGATAAGATCCAAGATGAAGATACGTTGGAAAAAACATTCTCCACATTTCACGCCTCTAATGTGCTCTTGCAACAACAATATCGTGAGCGTGATTTGAAAAGGTACTCAGAACTCATATCTTTCCTTTTAGTTGCCGAACTGAATAATGAACTATTGATGAAAAATTACGGATTACGTCCAACCGGTTATGTACCATTTCCTGAAGCAAATGCAATATCAAGAAATAGACACGGACATAGACGTGAACGTGGACGTGGACGTGGACGTGGACGTGAGCGTGAACACGAACGTAGACGTGGACGTGGACGTGATTACGAACGTGGACATGGGAGAAACTTTGGACAAAATCATCAGCAACATGGTAACAAATCTAAAAGGTACAAAGCAACGACAATAATATAATCAAAAGGAAACATGAAGAAAGTTGTTTCCGGTGTAGCATGAAAGCGCATTGATCACATACCTGTCGTACGGCGAAACATCTTGTGGACCTCTGCCAACAGTAGATTAAAGGAAAGAAAAAACTCGAGACAAATTTTGCTGATGGTCCAGTTAATGGAACACACTTAGGTGTCTCTGATTTCTATGATACAATGGAAAATACTGATTAGTTTACTTTAGTACTATTTTTTTTCTTCAAAAAGTCACAATCTTGTTCTTGTTTTGAAATCTTAATATGTATTGTTCAACTATGTTTAACTTCTTTTGATTATCAATCCATTTTTCTAAAAAATATCTGTTTTGTTATATTTTAGATGAATTGACAATATACATGTCTAATTGATAGAGCAACAAGGCATACTATTCTTCGAAAGAAAGAGTATTTCCTAAACTTAACATTGGCAGAACATAATGTTAATACGATATCCGGTACATCGAGAATCATTGAAGGCTCCGGTAGAGCTTTTATTATTTTATCAAATAATACACAATTATGCATTAACAATGCACTTTACTCCAGCAAATCTAGGAGAAATTTGCTCAGTTTTAAGAATATTCGCTATAATGGATATCACATTGAAACGATGCAAGAAAATAACATTGAATATCTTTGCATTACTTCTTATGTATCTGACCAGAAGCAGATAAAAGAAAAACTTCCGGCACTTCCTTCCGGAATGTATTATACATCCATAAAAGAGATAGAATCAAATGTTGTTACGAACCAAAAGATCGTAGACTTAAAAAGTTTTATATTATGGCACGATCAACTTGGACATCCAGTAACAATAATGATGCGTCGAATAATTAGAAACTCACATGGTTATCCTCTAAAGAACCAAAAGATTCTTTCGCCTAGTTATTATCCATGTATTTCTTGCTCGCAAGGAAAATTAGTTATTAGACCTTCCACTACAAAGGTTAATGTTGAATTTTCAACTTTCTTAGAAAGTATTTATGGAGATATATGTGGGCCAATACACCCACCATGTGGATCATTAGGTTATTTTATGGTGCTAGTTGATTCTTCTATTAGATGGTCACATGATTGTTTACTTTCCACAAGAAATGTTACTTTTGCTAGACTATTGGCTCAAATAATAAAATTACGAGCTCAATTTCCTGATTACTAAATCAAGACAATTCGTCTTGATAATGCTGGTGAATCTAGATCACAAAGATTCAATGAGTATTGCATGTCAATTGGGATTGTCATTGAACATTCGATTGCTCATGTTCATACGCAAAATGGGTTAGCAGAGTCATTTATTAAACATCTACAATTAATTGCTGGACCACTACTCATGAAAACAAAACTCCCAGTTTTTGTTTGGGGTCATGCCATATTACATGCTTCATCATTGATTCGTATAGGAAGAAGTGCTTATTATCAATACTCAACTCTACAATTTGCATCTGGTCATGAACCTAATATTTCTCACTTAAGGGTTTTCGATTGTGCTGTCCAAGTCCCAATATCTCCATTACAACGTACCAAAATGGGTCCCCAACGTAGACTTGGGATTTATGTTGGTTTTGATTCACCTTCCATTATTAGGTACCTTGAACCTTTAACAGGTGATTTGTTTCCTAGACGTTTTGTAGATTGTCATTTTGATGAAATGATTTTTCCAACTTTAGGGGAAGTAAAGTTGCATCCTTAAAAAAATGATAAATTTCTTGGAATGAAACAACTCTATCTCACTTTGATCCCCCGAAGCAATCAATGTGAGCAAGATGTTGAGAAAAATATTCATTTGCAAAGAGTTGCAAATCAATTTCCTGATATATTTGTTGACACAAGAAAGGTGACAAAGTCATATATATCAGCAAAAAATATTCCAGCAAAGATTGATGTCCCTGTAGGTTAAATTGATATTGCAAGTGAATTTCAAATACGCCAGAAGCGTGGTAGACCAGTTGGTTCAAAAGACATTGTACCTCGTAAGAAAAAAGTAAACCAACCAAAGACTCATGAACGAGTAATACTAGAAAAGTTTGACCAATTTAATAGTGGTGATATAGTTCTTGAAGAACCAAAGATTTCAATGAAACAATCTAATAGTAAGAACGTGGTTCCCGCAGAATCACAGATGTCTGAGAATAATGAGATTTCAATAAATTATTTGTTATCCCATAAATTATGGGAAAGGGAGAATGTTATCATAGATGACATTTTTGCCTTCCAAGTGACTCTTGAAATATCTTAAAATCAGGATCCTGAGCCACTATCTGTTAAAGAATGCCAACAGAGAAATGATTGGCCAAAATGGAAGGAAGCTTTGGACCAGTGTTTGAACACCTGAAAATGTAGTCTCTGTAGGACACAAATGGGTCTTTGTAAGGAAAAGAAATGAAAATAATGAAATTACAAGATACAAAGCCCGACTTGTGGCTCAAGGCTTCTCACAAAGGCCTGTAATTGATTATGAAGAAACATATTTTCTCGTTATGGACACCATCACATTCAGATTTTTAATTAGTTTGACTGTGTCTGTAAGGCTTGATATGCGCCTTTTGGATGTAGTAACTGCATATCTATATGACTTACTAGATAGTGTATACATGAAAGTCTCTGAAGGACTTAAAGTGCCAGAAATAAACGATACATACATGAGAAGTATGTTTTCAATTAAATTGAAAAGATCATTATATGGATTGAAACAATCTGGGCGCATATGGTATAACCGCCTTAGTGAATACTTGTTGAATGTGGGCTATAAAAAGGACGATATATGCCCACGTGTTTTCATAAAGAAAACAAATATTGGATTTGCAATTGTGGCAGTTTATGTTGATGATTTAAATTTTATTGGAACTCTTGAAGAGCTCAATAAAACTGCTGATTACTTGAAAAATGAATTTGAAATGAAAGATTTGGGAAAAATCAAATTTGTCTTGGGTTACAAATTGAAAATCTCCCAAAAGGATTATTTGTTCATCAATCTTCATATACAGAAAAGGTCTTAAAACGATTTTATATGGATAAAACACATCCATTAACATCACCAATGGTTATTTGATCACTTGATCCGAAAAATGATCCATTTCGTCCACTTGAAGATGGAGAAGATTCTCACAAATTGGGATTTTCTTTAGTGGGATATGCAGATGCAAGTTATCTATCTGATCCACATCAAGCCAAATCACAAACAAGATATGTGTTTACACATGGTGGAACAACTATATCATGGAGATCTGTGAAACAAACTTTGACAACAACATCTTCAAATCACTCAGAAATTATTGCAATCCATTAGACAAGTTGAGAATGTATATGCTGAGAAACATGACTCATCATATCCAATCATCATGTAGATTATTTTCAACAAAAGATAACCCAATGATATTGTATGAAGATAATGCAGTTTGTATTGCACAACTCAAAGGAAGCTATATCAAAGTAGATAGAACAAAACACGTCTCTCCAAAATTCTTCTATACACATGAGCTTCAGAAAGTAGGAGATATCGATGTTCAACAAATTCGCTCAAATGATAATGTCGCTGACTTATTAACTAAAGTATTGCTGACATCTATATTCAAGAAATTGATACACGAGATATGTATGCGTCGGCTCAATGATTTACGATGACCAACATTAGGGGGAGTAGCTGTAATCTTTTTCCTTCGTCTAGGTTTTATCCCACTGGATTTTCCTAACAATGTTTTAATGAGGCAGCATTATTTTTATACTTCACAATAACTGTACTCTTTTTCCTTCGCTTAAGTTTTATTCCACTGGATTTTCTTAGCAATGTTTTAATGAAGCAGACATTGGGTAATCGATCATTCAAGGGGGAGTATTATAAAATATAGATTTATTGTGAATGACCATTATACCCCTGTAAATTTTACATTATTATGATTGTGTCATTGTTCACTCCTATAAAGAGAGAGTTTAACTTCCTCATTTGTGAAAATTTTGAAAGAAGAAGAATTATCTCTCTCTCTCTCTCTCTCTCTCTCTCTCTCTCTCTCTCTCTCTCTCTCTCTCTCTCTCTCTCATAGTTTTATAACAAAACATCTATGACTATGAGATGAGCATCAATGTTTTAAATTTAATAACTAGAATATTATTATAAAATAAATAATTTAAAAATTAAAAAGTTACAGAAGAATATCGTCGTGATCAAACAACTTATTTTCTTTGGAGATAAACCAAATTTATCCTTGGCGTTTATCCAAAACCAAGATTGACAAATGGGACAAAATCCTCTTCTAATTGAGCGCAATAATGGTCAAAATTCTCTTCACCCGTGACTAGTCATGTTGAATGAAGCTCGATATTATAGTTTGTTTAAATCCAATCCAATACATTACATGTTATTATAAAATCCAACGCAAAAAAATATTGATATTTAGCAAAATAGGCCTTAGAAAATCTTCAATGCAATTCATGAATTTATTATTAATAATAATAATAATAATAATAATAATAACTTGACACATCAGTACATAGACGAAGTGTGTTAAAAACACATTTTCAATACACACATGAATTACAATGTTAAGTTGAGTAGTGCAAAAAAATAGACGTTGTGGAGCCCCTGTTTACATTTAAACGCTCCACGGGATATGTGAGTCAACGTTATTTTTTATTTTATAATTATTTAATTATTACAAATAAGGACGTTAGCCAATCAGGTTGTATGAAACAAATTATTTCTATTTGGACTCTTTATGCAATGAGAAATTATGCGGATAAGGTCCAATTTATGCATAGTAATTAATTTTAAATTTCAAAAAAAATGTCACATAATCAATATTAAATTTTAGACTTCTCCGTCTATTTTTCCATATTCTCTAGAAGTCACATCAATCTCAATCCACATAATATATTGGAGATGCTCTTATTGGCCACTGATTGCCAGTGACGAAATACATTTTTAAATAATGGGCTCACAATTTCAGATAGACTGTTGTTTTTGTTTATAAAAGGCTCAATATTTGTAGCCAAAACAGCATAAATAAAACGATCAAGATTGATGTAATGAATGGTAATTAAAATAACGTAATTTTAAAATTATTCGTATTTTATGGTTTCATTCCCCACTTTTAGAAAAATACCGGATTTTGGGGTGAGATAAATTAATTTTTTTATTAATGTCATTAATTATGATAATCCTAAATTTAGGGATGTGGAGAGAGAAACATAATTAATAATTAATTTAATTAGTTATGGTAACCTTAATTTTAGGAGTGTGGTTACCTTTTAATTAAACTAATATAATTATGGAAGTTACAATTAAAGCAAAAGTTATTATATAATCTTGTAGACATAAATCATATTCTGAAATTATAGTGTCTGTAATATTATTGTATTAATTTCCTACAACATGTTTAGTAACGACATAATATTACAGTGTTTGTAATAGCATCTTAATTCATAAAACTGAAGTAATTACTAAGTATTACGGATTTGGTAATAACATGATCTCATTAGTACCTGGCACATTATTATGTAACTTAAGGCATTTATAAATTTTAGTTAGCATAAATCATAATTTCTTGTGGGATGGTACATTACCCGAATTGTAATGATCGATAATGAAATATCATACGACATATTCATGTGATGAAACTTGTAAGTGACATAAATTTTCTTGGTATAAACCATTGCAATATATAGTTATTATATGAAAGATAAGTTATTAAAAGTATTGTATTCCTCATTAAAATTATATTTCTCATATTGTAAGATAATGATATTTGACGTAACACTAATTATAAAAGGAATATATTTGATTAAAGGAAGTGTAATATTGATTACACGTTTTTGTAATACTTATTACAAGTGTAATATGAGTATTACACTTAATGTAATGATCGTTAAAAGTGTTGTAATCGTCATTACATGTATCGTAATCTTTACTAGTATTTACCCCATGCGATGCACGGAAGTTATTGTTCGCAATATCTATTTCAATAAATATTCATGAAATGTTAATACTTTTACATTATCAAAACAATTATAAAATGCATAAAATAATAATATTCCATTACAATAATTATTAAAATTTAAAAAACAATGTCCATGTTTGGTAGGTAATATAATCAGGTTTTTTTAATAGATTTTGATAAAATATGATGGAATTTGTGGTTGAAAGTTGTAGGACTTACGAAATGTGTGGTTAAAATTAATTATTGACTTTGAAAATGCTAATTGTTGTAAATATTATATTGTATTAGTGAATGACAATTGTACCCCTAAAACCCTAGGTATTATTACCTTATGTATCCCTTATTCCCCCTATATATGAGAGGGCTTTGATTCATAATAATACACAAGTTTATTGGTGTCTCTAATTTTATCTCTTTTTCTCTCTAATTTATAACACGTTATCAGCACGAGTCTCTACCAAATTGAGTTAGAATTTTCTTTTTCAAAATCTCATATATCAAAATATTAGTTAGATGGTAAAATCATATGCACCGAAATTAATTTGGTGACATATGAATTTTTTTATTACTATTCAATTGCAATTCACATCTATTCATTACGATATTGTTCATTAGCAATTGCGGCTCATACATCTGAATCTGATTTTCTCCAACCAATTCGACAGATTTTGATCTTTATATTGATAATTCATTATGTTGTTGCTCCTGAAGTAGCACAACAGTATATATTAATATTCCAGAAGAATATTAATTATAGATTTGTCCATTACAAACTTATTGATGCTATTAATTCATTCGTTGTTGCTCCTGAAGTAGCACAACATTATATTAATATTCCAGAAGAATATTAATCATAGATCTGTGTCCATCTATTACAAATATTTGTTGTTACTCCTGAAGTAGAACAACATTATAATTAATATTTCAAAAGAATATTATTTGCTCCCGAAGAGCATAAATTATAATTTTCAATATTTTAGAAGAATATTGATTTATTATTCTTGAATAATCGAAATTTTAGAACTATAATTATTCTAGAAAAATAATTTTTGGTTGCTCCTGAAGTAGCACAATTTTTATTATAATAATATTCGTAAAGAATATTAATTGCTCCTGAAGAGCATAATTTTGAAAGATTTATTATTCAATTGCTCCAAAAGAGCAAATATATAAAATCTTTAATAATAATTTGTTCTCGCTCCTGAAATAGCACAACGGATGATTAATATTTCAGAAAAATATTAATTGTAAATTTGTCTATTATAAATAATTTGTTGTTACTCCTGAAATAGTACAACATTATAATTAATATCCTAGAAAGATGTTATTTGCTCCTAAAGAGCATGAATTATAATTTTCAATATTCTAGAAGAATATTGATTTATTATTTCTTTTGGAAGAATCGAAATAAATTTGTTAAAGTATACATTGTTCCAACAAATTATTATTGTTATTATTTTTTGTTCTTTCAATTTTGTCATTGGGAATCACTATGTTATTTTGAATTCTCAAATACATTATTAGATTTGATTCTATCATATATTAGTTATATATCTAATTTTTATATATGAAATTCACGTGCATGTGTAGTATCTTTTGCATATTGGTAAAAGATTTAGCCAATAAAAGATTTAGTTAATTTTGTTAACTTCTATATATGGAGATTCTTTTTCCTGATATATGTTTGATAATTCATTTTTATATATAAATTCATATTATGTTTATATGGTAATTAATATTCTTTAAGATGATTAAATATTTGTAGATGTTCATTCTTAAATTCTGATTTAATAATGTATCATGTTATTGCTCACGAAGTAGGACAACAATAGTAGTATTCTAGAAAAATATTACTTGCTTGTCACGAGCAGTTTATTACAATTTCAATATTCCAGAAGAATATCGATCCAATGCTCTTGAAGAAGCATAATTTAAAATATGTTTTAAATGAATATGGTGTTGGTGTTCTCGAATAAACACAACCCACATTAGATAAATATTCCAGAAGAATATTTTAACGTCACTCGTGTAGAGCACAAATATTGTTGGCTTGAAAGGAAGAATGAATAATTAATATCAATATTCCAGAAGAATATTGACTTATTATTCTTGAAGAATTGCAATTTTAGCAATATAATTATTACAGAAGAATAATTCGTTATTTTGCTCATAAATAGGACAATAGATATTAATTATTGTTATAATTGAATGAGATTCAAATCAATATTCCAGAAGAATATTGAGTTATTGCTACGTTTCAATATTCTAGAAGAATATTATTTTATTGCTCAAGTGATAAATATTGCATTCTTTTTCTCAAAGAAATTCGAATTTATTAATAATCCAGAAGATTATTATGATGTAGTCTAATATATAGTTGTGATGATTCCTGAAGAATCATAATTTTATCTCATATGAAATATAATATTGGAATATAATTTGCTCTCGGAGGGCCCAATATTATGAGATATGTTATTAATTTGATATTACAATATTCCGAAAGAATATTGACATATTGATTTTAATGAGTAATAAAACGTGCTTTTCAAAGTAGCATATGTTTCGAAGAATATCTTATTTAAGTTCATGCTTATCCCTGAAGGAAAACATATAACTAATGTCATAAGGACATTGATTAGTTTGACTACTTGAATAATACATGATTATACAATATTTAATCATTGAATTATATTTTATATTGAACTAGAAGTTCAATTTAATTTTATTATTTGGCATGACTAGTTGGACCATCACTGGATCAATAATGATGCGAAATTAAAATTGATACTCAATGAAGAACCAGAAGATTCTTCAATTCAATCATATATGATGTTTGTTCTCTTTCATGAAATTTTTCATTATCACTAGCTAAAATAGGAATTAAATTCCCTATATTTCTGAAAATTAATTGGGGGTGATAAATGGGGATCCATCATTCTCCACGTTGATCATCTAAATATTATTTTTATTTAATAGATTTGATACATGTACTAGATGATTGCATGGTGTTCGCAACCTGAAGTTTGCGAAATTATTGCTCAAATTATGAATTATGAGCATAATTTTCAGATTATATAATCAAGAATGTGTCTTGATAATGCTAGTGGACACGAATCTCAACATTTTAATAAGTGTTAGTTGGGATGTCGATAAATAGTTTAACATTTTTGTTTGTTAAACGCCTCCAATTAATTTAATTGAGAACAAAATACTTCCCTTTTTGTTTAGGAAATTCTTTACTCATCATGCCAATATCATAGTTCTCCATATTATAATTGGCTTATGGTTAGAGCATAATTTTCCCATATAATTTTTTAATAGTGCAATTGATCCACCACAATGCACTGATATGGGAAATAAAGAATGTTGAGAAAAATGCGTTTTTTGAACATATATCCCAAATGGGTGATATTTTACAACGTCGAAAAAAAAATTATTGTCAAGTTGATTGGACAATTTTCTCAACATTAGGGGGGAATAGCTTAAAATCAAACAAATGCATCATATTATGTTATATATATCCTCGCGATTGATAATACGAACCAGAAGTTCGATTGAAAATATGAACGAAACATTCAAAGATAACATAATTACAAGATGCATAAGAGATTAATAAAATCTCATGCTCTATCTTATATTGATATGTAGCACGCCTGAAGCGTAGCGATATTTGATTCGAATAAAGATCCCCAAATAAATAAAAAAAGAGCAAATGATTATAATGATCTTATTGAGGAGGCATATACTCATGAGAATGTATTTGTTGACATAATTAATTGTAAATCTCCAGAAGAGGTTCAAGTACTTGAAATATTGAAAATTGAGATCTCTATAGTTATGTCTTGTGGGGGAAAGAAATCAAATTGAGATGATAATTGTGTCGACACACTTTTTAAAGCACTTATGCAAAAGCAAATTGCGAAGCTAGCCGCATCATAATTTGAATGATAGCGAGGATAGTAAAAGAAAATATGTCAAAGAAAAATTGACATAAAATAGTTGGCAAAAAATATGCATTCAGGCTAAATTAAACTTATTACAAAACCTGAAGTTTTGGGACCTGAAGTCCAAACACATAAAAGTGTAAAGCCAGTAAAATACCTATAGGTATAGTCGTAATACACGACTTGTTACGCAACTAATGTTTCAAAGATCTGGCATAGATACAATATTTTATTTGCCTGAAAATGCATAATAAGTGCCTATAAATATATGATTATTAGAAATAATGAAAAATGATTTACTTTGATTACTAGCTTGCGCTCTTTGATGTACCAATGAGTGATATCAAAATGTATGATCATCAACTCGGTACGTTGGGAGTATTCTTTGAAGTACCAATGAGTGAGATTAAAAAGGGTAATCAATACCTCGGTACTTTGAGATTGCGGTGAAATAATTAGAGAAAATATATTTGAAATATAGGAATCGTTACCTATCTAAAGTTTCACGATTTAAATTTGGTGGTAGCGATTTGACAATTGCAATGTGAAACATATACGATACCTGAAGCATACAGTATAATCCTTGAAGGATTAAATATATTTGAAAAATATAGTTCAAGTTTTTAACAAACTTGTTTGATCAAAGTATAAAGATACTTTGCGATCTAAATATATCATATGCCATGAATAGATTCAATTTCTAATTGAATGTGATAGATAGTATGAAATTAGATTACATGAAGAATGGTACAAATGACTCTATATGACAAAGTGTTGAAATTGAGATGTACCATTATTGTGAATAATATTTGAAAATCGTGGCAATAGATTTTCAAATTCAAATTCATGGTTAATTATTTACCTGAAGTGAATAAGTTAATTGTTCAGTGAAGTGAATAAGTCACTTCCAAATTTTAGAACTGCGTTAAATGTATTGATAATATTGATTATAAAACATGGCTCGATGTAGCATGTTCAAATAATTGGAAATATTTTATAGTTCTTCAAGTTCAAATGAATAATTGAATTTATATTCGAAGAACAAATAATACGAGATATGCACCATTTATATATGTTTGGTAAACATATTCGATATTGCATCGATTTACAGTTGAAATAATTAAATGCAGTATCAATATAATTGTAATGTTCCAATGAGGGGGACCTATTATACGCTACACTCTTTTTTCCTTAGCCGATGTTTTATCCCACGAGGTTTTCCTGACAATGTTTTTAATGAGGTAGCTATTATCAATATCTATTGATATACTCTCCTATACGAAACTCCTGAAGAGATCAAGATATGAATGATTCAACAGAGATTGAATCAGGGGGAGTAACTATATGGATGATTCAATACATATTGAATCAGGGGGAGTAGCTGTACTCTTGTTCCTTCGTTCATGTTTTTTCCCACTGGATTTTTCTGATAAGGTTTTAACGAGGTAGCATCAAAATACTCCAGAATTTCAACAAATCTACTCAAGTGATAATGAAGCTGATTTATCTACAAAATTACCATCAACATCTACATTCAAGAAACCAGTTCATGAGATTGGGATACATCAACTCGATGATTTACAACGATCAACACTAGGGGGGAGTAGATGTACTCTTTTTCCTTAGCCAATGTTTTGTCACATTGGGTTTTCCGGCGAGGTTTTAACGAGGCAGCATTCATCTTAATACTCCAAGAATAACTGTACTTTTTTTCCTTCGTTTGATATTTTTGTCCCATTGGGTTTTTTTCAAACAAGGTTTTAACGAAGCAGGTATTTTGTAATATCATATGTCATTCAAGGGGAGTGTTGTAAATATTATATTGTATTAGTGAATGACAATTGTACCCCTAAAACCCTAGGTATTATTACCTTATGTATCCCCTATTCCCCCTATATATATGGGAGCTTTGATTCATAATAATACACAAGTTTATTGGTGTCTCTACTTTTATCTCTTTTTCTCTCTAATTTATAACATTAATTTATATATTTGGACAATAAATGCTAATTTATATAAACCTAAGATCATTTATTATTTAGACAGTAAATGCTAATTTATATATTTAAATAATGAAATGTCAATTTATATATTTAAATAATAAATGATCGTAGGTTTAAATGATTTTTATGAGTTATTTTTAATTTTATTTAAAATGCAAATTTACATGATTTTTGCATTTGTCACTTATATTTAACATTTTGTTTTTCAACTTTCATTCAAAAAACTATCAAAAAATTATAAACGTGTGTTTATTCTCAACGCAACTAATATTTATAAATATTTAACCAATAAAATTATACTTTTATTTACAAAATAAAGATGTTAAATTAATAATTACAAAAAATCTTCAATTATCATGATACATCAATTGGATAATGTGGGAGATTAAGAAATTATATCCAAAACCTTATATCATATTTGTAAACAAAAACAAAGCATTTGAGCGGATGTTTTAATTTATTAAATAATAATAATAATAATAATAATAATAATAATAATAATAATAATAATAATAATAATAATAATAAGATATTTTAGAAAACATGATTTATTATTTAAAGGATAATAAATATTATTTACACTGATTTTTATTTTAGTTTTTTTCCAAAAATTGTAAGTGGATTTTGGAGGGAAAATGACCTTTAATGATTCTCTTTTCTCACTTCTACTTTTATATATGGATAGATTACACATAATCTCAAAAATGAAACATAAAGAGATGAGTGAGGAGTTAGAGATGGGATTTATTCGAATTAATACGTGAGAGAAAAATATTTAGAAATTTTTAGTGACAGATGAGAGAGAAATAAAATAGAGAGGAGTGAGAAAAACAATATTGATGAGAGGTGAGAGAGAATGTATAACTAGGTATTAATCTAAGCATTCGTTTGGTAAACCAAATAAATTGGTTTATAAACGAGTTTATAAATTACGCAATTTTCAAAATCACTTTTTAATCACACACATTTTCTTTCTCCAATTTTAAATCACTGCTTTTTACTTCAAACATAAATAAACTAATTTATAAATCAAACAAATTTACCAAATAAAAACTAAATAATATGAAAAAGGGGTATTTATCTAATGACATTAGATAGAACTAGTGTGAAGTATAATTAATCCTAAATTAATTTACTGCTATTATTTTCTTAATTTTTAGTCCTTGATTTTGATTGTCTGAGGGGTGGTTTTGTAAAAAGTAGTTTTTTTATTATAAAAATAATTGAAGAAGTAAACAAAATTATGAGTTTAGATACAAAATTACTTTTATTAGAAGTAGATGTAATTAAAAAGTAATTTTATAAATGTCAAAATTAAACGAGGACTGGCCTATAATTATTTAGTAAAAGTTTTTTATTTATAGATAAAGAATAAGATATTAGATCGATTTGAATGCAGATTTTTGCAACATGACCTCGTATAGCAAGTGTAGTAACCGTATCAATTCCAATAAGTTTACCAAGAGTTTTCTCTCTTTGGAGATGTACTTCACCGTTGAAGTACATTTTCGAGGTGAAAATATGTAATTAAAAAATGATCTTGAAAAATTTGTATGATAAAGTTTGGCAAAAACTGTTTAAAAATAAGTTTTTAAACAATACAGTTTTCAATCATTTTTTAATCACATTTCTCTTTTTTCACTTTTAAACTACATATTTAACCTCGAAATTATAAAAACATGTTTTTAAATACAAAAAATTTAAAAAAATCTTTAAAAGTGATTTTTTTTAATGAAAAATACTTTGCCTTTGTTTAGTATTCTTTGGTTTATAAACTGATTTATTTATGATTTTGAAATAAAAAGTAGTAGTTAAAAATTTGAAAGAGAAAATATGTGTGTGGTTAAAAAGTTATTTGAGAAATTCTGTAATTTATAACCCGTTTTATAAATCAATTTATTTTGAGGGGTAAAGTACATAACTACAAACCTAAAACTATCACTTTTAAAGTTAACAAACTTGAGATTTCTCTTTAAAAATCTAGTGTTAATGTTGACGAAAATAATAATAATCATCTATTATATTGGTAATATAATTTTTAAAAAAACACCACTTACACTTAATATTTCCATCCGCACCCCACCCACCCACCCCAACCCCACCCATCCACCCACAAACAAAGTCATAATTGGTCACATATACTAATTTAATTGTAAATTTAACTCTCCATCCCAACCCACCCCACCTCACCAAACCCACAAACTCACAGTTGGTCACAAAGTCACAATTCATCACATATACAAATTTAATTGCAAACTTAACTCTCCACCCTCACCCGACCCGCCCCGCCCAACCCCACCCCATCCCCACAAAGTTACAATTACAAATTTAGTCCATGTTTGGTATAGATTAAAACCTGATTTTTTAATAGATTTTTATAAAAATTGATGAGATGCGTGGTTGAAAAATTGTGGGACCCATAAATGTGTAGTTAAAATTAATTGTTGATTTTAAGTTGAGATTTTAATTGAATTTTAAAACAAACCAAATAGTGGCTTAGTAATAAAATTTCGCCCCGCCCAGCCTGACTTGCATCCCACCCACAAAGTCACAGTTGGTCACACAAAATCAATTTTAGTCACAATTACAACTTTGATGGCAAATTTCACAATCGCCCTCACCCCCTGCCCCTACCCAACCTCCATAAAATAACAGTTGGTCATACAAAGTCACAATTACAAAATTAACAACAAATTTTGCCCCGTCCCCATCCCCCATTGATGTGATCCAGACCACGGATATAAGCCCGCACAAAGATCCGTTGAAGATCCAAGGAGGGCCAATGACTCGATTGCAGACAAAGAGGGCCAATGAAGCAATGGACAAGTTAGTTCAAGAAACAATGGCCAAAACAATGTTCGTGTCATCGAAAGAAGCAAGTTCCGTGTTGGGATCGAGCCAAAACGACGAGTGGATCAACCTCATTCAAGCCGTCGAAGAAGATTGCCAAATTTCAAGAATTACGGCCGTAATTCATAATTCTCACGGCCGTAATCAACTTGCTGCTGAAAACTGAATTTTTGAAGAAATTGGACTTACGGCCGTAACTAATATTAATCACGGCCGTAACGCAGCCTCGGATCAAAAACAGAAATTTCAGAATTAAGGCTTACGGCCGTAAAAAGAGTCTCACGGCCGTAACGGTGAAACAGAATGAGTCTTACGGCCATAAGGAAATTAGTCACGGCCGTAAATTCATATACGCGTGATTTTAGGGTTTTAATTATTTTCTTATTTTTAAGTATTTGTTTCCTAGTTTAATTAGAACTCTTAAACCTAGTTTTGACCCTATTTATAGGGATGTAATTTTCATTATTCAACAGACAACTTTGATATTATTATTGAGAGGCAATTTGCTTTCATACTTTATTCTTCATTGAATAAGATTTGAACTTGCGAGTCTAATTCTTGTTTGTTCAAATCTTGGGTGAGATTTATTTTCATTGTGATCAAGAGGTCAGCATATCTATTGATTGTATTGGTTGCTTGGTTCAATTAATTTGAATCAATCTCTAAATCGTGGTTCTTTGGCGTTCTTGGGTCGATTCCAATAATTTGTGGGTTGCATAGCTACAATTGCTACGTGGTTTGCATCATCTGGTATCAGAGCTTAGGCTCCAAAAAAATCAAGGTTATATCTTTATTTTGTTTTCTTGAGTCTTCTTTAATCTTGTTCTTCGTGTTCTTCCAGTTCTTGAGTCTTTAATCCAAAAAGTGTCACAAAAAAATTCAATAGTCGTTATTTCCTTCGTTGTTATCCAAATTAAATTTCGTTTGTTTCATCTTTCTCGAAGTTGAATTTTCGAGAAATCAAAACAAAAAAAAACGAAAATTCTCAGTCCAATTACAATAGCAGTTATTTGATTTCCAAAAAAAAATATATATTCTTGACTCAATCCTAGTTTCCATAAAAGTGTCAAGTTCTATATCGAGTCAAGTTCTATTCTCTAAAGGTCTTCTTCAAGTTTTCCAAACAGTTCATAAAATTCTCACTCTTACTCGATTTGAATCATTCGAGCTTAAACTTGTTTGAGTTCGGGTTTGTTCTTTGAAGCAATTGGGGTGAAATCCATTGAGTGGGAAAAGGCAGAGAGGTGAGATCAATAGAGGGTAAAATCCAAATTTGAGTGATACACGAGCGAAATACACGTGAGGCATATAATATTTAGTTTTAGGATGTCTGAACAATCTGCTACTACAAAAAACAACGATCGAGTCCATATGACGGAAGAGATGGTACAACGGTTTGAGCGGTTGTTTGGGGATGTGTTAGGTAGGTTAGAAAGGCTTGAGCAACCTCGGGAAGTGCCTAATGCCCGCAGGCAAGGTGGGCAAGGTCGTAGAGTAGAGGGGGTCGATGAGAATGAAGAAGGTAGTGATTTTGACGATGGGGTAATTGTGGATAGAGTAGTTAGGCATGGAAGAAGGGATAGAGATCTTGGTATCGATAGGATGGATGGTAGTATGAGCAACATCAAAATGACAATTCCGTCATTCAAGGGTAGGAGTGATCCGGAAGCATACCTAGAATGGGAAAAGAAGATGGAATTAATTTTCAATTGCTACACTTATTCGGAAGAGAAAAAGGTTAAGGTAGCTGTACTTGAATTCTCCGATTACGCTATTACTTGGTGGGATCAATTGGTGACTTCTAGGAGGAGGAATCGCGAGAGGTCCGTTAGTACTTGGGATGAGTTAAAAGCTATCATGAGAAAGATGTTCGTTCCTAGTCATTACCATCGGGAGCTTCATCAAAAATTACAAAGTCTACACCAAGGATCGAAGAGTGTGGAGGATTATCATAAAGAGATGGAGATGTTGATGATTAGAGCTAATGTAGAAGAGGATAGGGAGGCTACGATGACTCAATTTTTGAATGGGTTGAATAGGGATATAGCTAATGTGGTTGAACTACAACATTATTTGGAGATGGAAGATATGTTGCACATGGCTATAAAGGTGGAGAAGCAAATAAAGAAAAAGGGAACAGCAAGGTATCAATCTGGTTCTAATTCTTCTTGGAAGCCGAAGTGGGAAAGTAAAGGAGATGGGGCTGTTTCTAAAGGGAAGTTTGAAGCACCAAAAGGGAAGTTTGAGGCACCAAAAGGGAAGGAGGAACAAGCTAATAAACTCGTACCTAAAGGGGAACCTCAACCATCTAGGAGCAGAGACATTCAATGCTTCAAATGTTTGGGGAGAGGACATGTGGCATCTCAATGTCCTAATAGGTGAGTGATACTTTTGCGAAAGGATGGAGCCATGGAGAGTGATAGTGAGGAAGAGGATTATAGCGATATGCCGGAGTTGGAGGAAGTATGTGATAATGAGGATGTGTTATCCGGGGAGCATGACGAGTTATTAGTGGCAAGGAGAGCTCTTAGTGCGCAAATCAACACGGATGATTTGGAACAACAATGGGAGAACATATTTCATACACGATGTCGCATTAATAACAAGGTATGTAGTATGATTATTGATGGTGGTAGTTGCACTAACGTCGCTAGTACTATACTTGTTGAAAAATTAGGATTACCTTTGTTAAAACATCCTAAACCTTATAGGCTTCAATGGTTAAATGATAGTGGAGAAATTAAGGTGAATAGGAGGGTGTTGGTGAGTTTTTCTATTAGTAGCTATGTGGATGATGTTATGTGTGATGTGGTTCCTATGCATGCCGGGCACATTTTGTTGGGTAGACCTTGGCAATATGATAGGAAGGAGAGAAAAAAGGAGTGTTGGGGTACATACCTCAGAAAAAGGAGAGGGAGGGAAGAGTGCCAGAAAAGAAAGAAAAATGAGTTTCTACGCAAAAAGGAGTGAAATCAAGAAAGCATTCATGGAAGAACGGCCAATGGTCCTTCTGCTATACAAGGAATCATTCCTTGTATTTGATGAAACTAACAAATCCCTCCCTAGTTTGGCTATTTCTCTCTTGCAGGAATTTGACGATATATTTCCCGATGACATACCTAGTGGTTTACCACCCATTCGAGGTATTGAACATCAAATTGATTTTGTACCTGGAGCAGTCATTCCGAACCGCCCCGCTTATCGAAGTAACCCCGAGGAGACGAAGGAGCTCCAAAGGCAAGTGGAGGACTTGATGAGCAAAGGGTATATAAGGGAAAGTATGAGTCCATGTGCCGTACCCGTGTTACTTGTGCCCAAAAAGGACGGGACTTGGAGAATGTGTGTCGATTATAGGGCCATCAACAACATAACGGTAAAGTATCGTCATCCTATTCCTAGGTTAGATGATATGTTGGATGAATTGCATGGCTCTAGCATATTTAGTAAAATTGACCTTAAGAGTGGTTATCATCAAATTCGAATAAAAGAAGGAGATGAGTGGAAAACTGCTTTTAAAACTAAGTATGGCCTGTATGAATGTTTACTAATGCCTTTTGGACTTACTAATGCACCTAGCACATTTATGCGTTTAATGAATCATGTTTTACGTGCATTTATAGGTAAATTCGTTGTAGTTTACTTCGATGATATCTTGATATATAGTAAAACTTTGAATGAGCATGTGGAGCATGCTAGGTGTGTGCTTGTGGTTTTAAGACAAGAGCAACTTTTTGCTAATTTTAAAAAGTGTGATTTTTGCATGAAAAAAGTTGTGTTTCTTGGTTATGTGGTTAGTGCTAAAGGAATAGAAGTAGATGAAGAAAAAATCAAAGCTATTAAAGAATGACCAACACCTAAAAGCATAACTGAGATTAGGAGTTTTCATGGCTTGGCTAGTTTTTATAGGCGCTTTGTTAAAAATTTTAGCACGATTGCCGCACCACTCACAGAAATTGTCAAAAAAAGTGTAGGTTTTAAATGGGGAGTAGAACAGGAACATGCATTTGAAACAATCAAAAATATGTTGTGTAAAGCACCGGTTTTATCACTTCCTAACTTTGACAAGGCTTTTGAGATTGAATGTGATGCCTCAGGGCTAGGCATTGGAGCTGTTTTAATGCAGGATCAAAGACAAATCGCCTATTTTAGTGAAAAACTAAAAGGGGCTGCACTTAATTACCCCACATATGACAAGGAATTATACTCACTTGTGCGCGCTTTGGAGACATGGCAACATTACTTGTGGTCACGGGAGTTCGTGATACACACTGATCATGAATCCTTGAAACATTTGAGGGGTCAAGCTAAGCTGAGTAAGAGACATGCAAGGTGGGTAGAATTCATCGAAACATTTCCCTATGTCATCCGATACAAACAAGGTAAGGAAAATGTGGTGGCAGATGCATTGTCTCGAAGGTATGTTCTTTTAAATTCTTTAAATTCTAAATTACTTGGATTTGAATACATTAAGGACATGTATGCTAGTGATCTGAACTTTTCTAATATCTATGAATTATGTGGTAAAGGGGCTGTGGATAGGTTCTTTAAACATGATAATTATTTATTTCGAGAAAATAAATTGTGTGTCCCTAGGTGTTCAATGAGGGAGTTACTTGTGAGAGAGGCCCATAGTGGAGGTTTAATGGGTCATTTTGGGGTTAAAAAGACCATTGAAATCCTAAGTGAACATTTCTATTGGCCTAAGATGAAGATTGATGTGGTTCGGGTTTGTAATAGATGCATTACTTGTAAGAAGGCTAAATCTAGGATTAAACCACATGGATTATATATGCCTCTACCCGTCCCTAGTGAACATTGGGTCGATATCTCTATGGATTTTGTTTTTGGACTACCTAGGACTAAGAAGGGAAGAGATTCAATTTTTGTGGTAGTAGATCGTTTTAGTAAAATGGCACATTTCATACCATGCCACAAAACTGATGATGCTACTAACATAGCTGAAATTTTCTTTCGAGAAGTCGTACGCTTACATGGGGTTCCTAAAAGTATTGTCTTGGATAGGGATGTTAAGTTCCATAGTCATTTTTGGAGGGTCTTGTGGAACAAATTAGGTACAAAACTACTTTTCTCTACAACTTATCACCCACAGACCGATGGACAAACCGAGGTAGTAAATAGGACAATGATTCAATTGTTGCGCACGATAATCAACAAAAATCTAAAAAATTGGGAAGAGTGTTTACCATTTATTAGGGCTATACATTCTACTACTTCTTATTCACCATTTGAAATTGTTTATGGTTTTAATCCGCTAACACCATTGGATTTAATTCCTTTACCTGTGAATGAACGTAGTAGTTTAGATGGAAAGAAAAAGGCAGAGATGGTTAAAGCACTCCACGACAAGGTGAGGTTGGCGATTGAAAAGAAAAATGAACATTATGCTTCACAGGCTAACAAATGAAGAAATGGCGTCATATTTGAACCCGGTGATTGGGTTTGGGTACATTTGAGAAAGGAGCGGTTTCCAGAAAAACGCAAGTCAAAGTTACAACCGCGAGGAGATAGTCCATTCCAAGTGATTGAAAGGATCAACAACAATGCCTATAAATTAGATCTTCCTGGTGAGTATAATGTTTCAGCTTCATTTAATGTTTCTGATCTATCTCCGTTTGATGCAGGTACAGATTCGAGGTCGAATCCTTTCGAAGAGGGAGGGGATGATGTGATCCAGACCACGGATACAAGTCCGCACAAAGATCCGTTGAAGATCCGAGGAGGGCCGTTGACTCGATTGCAGACAAAGAGGGCCAAGGAAGCAATGGACAAGTTAGTTCAAGAAACAATGGCCAAAACAATGTTCGTGTCATCGAAAGAAGCAAGTTCCATGTTGGGACCGAACCAAAACGACGAATGGATCAACCTCATTCAAGCCGTCGAAGAAGATTGCCAAATTTCAAGAATTACGGCCGTAATTCATAATTCTCAAGGCCGTAATCAACTTGCTGCTGAAAACTGAATTTTTGAAGAAATTGGACTTACGGCCGTAACTAATATTAATCACGGTCGTAACGCAGCCTCGGATCAAAAACAGAAATTTCAGAATTAAGGCTTACGGCCGTAAAAGGAGTCTCACGGCCGTAACGGTGAAACAGAATGAGTCTTACGGCCGTAAGGAACTTAGTCACAGCCGTAAATTCATATACGCGTGATTTTATGGTTTTAATTATTTCCTTATTTTTAAGTATTTGTTTCCTAGTTTAATTAGAACTCTTAAACCTAGTTTTGACCCTATTTATAGGGATGTAATTTTCATTATTCAACAGACAACTTTGATATTATTATTGAGAGGCAATTTGCTTTCATACTTTATTCTTCATTGAATAAAATCCGAACTTGCGAGTTTAACTCTTGTTTGTTCAAATCTTGGGTGAGATTTATTTTCATTGTGATCAAGAGGTCAGCATATCTATTGATTGTGTTGGTTGCTTGGTTCAATTAATTTGAATCAATCTCTAAATCGTGGTTCTTTGGCGTTCTTGGGTCGATTCCAATAATTTGTGGGTTGCGTAGCTACAATTGCTACGTGGTTTGCATCACCCATGCCACCCAAACCTACCCCAACCCGTAAGGTCACTATTGGTCACACAAAGTCACATTTCAATCACAATTACAAATTCAGTTGCAAACTTCACTTCCAACCACCCCACCTCACTCGTAAAGTCACAGTTGTTCACACGAAGTCATAGTTTGGTCAAAGACGGTCATAGTTCGGTCACGTAAAGTCGCAGTTTGGTCACGTAAGGTCATAGCTCGATTACACAAGGTTACAATCTAGCCGCACAAGGATCACAGTTCGCACACACAAAGTCACTGTTTGGTCACACAGAATCATAGTTGTAGACCACATCAAATCCTCATCTAATGATCACACAAGGTCACAGTTCGTCACAATCTCTAATATAATTGGTCACGTATTATTTATTTATTGATCACAACTTACTCATTTTCTTGGTTAAAATTAGTCAATTTTTTGTTACAATCATCTATAATTGGTCACAGATTATTTATTTATTGGTCTCATTACTCATATTTTGATCACATTTCGTACTCATCACATGTCGCACAAAGTCACAATTAGCCAATATTTTTGTTACATTTACCTAATAATTGGTCACATTCCGTACTCGTCACAAGTCACACAAAATCATAATTAGTCAAAATTTTAATCACATTTACCTAATTTAGTCGCATATCAAATTTTATAATTTCAGGAAGTTTAATTACGAGTTTCATAATATCAAGATCAACTTTAATTTATTAATAGACTTTGAGGCAATGAAGCGTAAAACCAAAAATATGAAAAAAATTGCACCTCAAGTCCCTGAAATCACTTAATTTATAGCCTCAAGTCCCTATCCCCCAAAATCCGATTCAAGCTAGCGTTTTGCTAAATCACCGCCACACAACTGTCTCCCCTTCCCCCATCCTGCCACCTCACCCCGACTGCATAACCACCGCACCTGCACACACACCATCAAAGTTGCAGCGGCCACTGAACGCCTAAACCAAAATTGAAAGACCGCAAATCGCCATACCTATTCGACCACCACAGAAGAGGCGTGATATGCACAAGAGGCGTCACCGTTTAATGACTTCATCTCCGCCGACCACAAATATCACCGCCTCCCACCACTGATTTTTTAAGTTTGTTAGTGAGAGACAATGGTCATGTGTGGGAGAGTGATTTTTGATGAAGAATAGAGGTGATTTTTGATAACCACCGCCATGCAGCGGTTTCAAGCACATCACCACCTACATTGGTCTTAACACCACAACTTCCACAACCACCTAAAGCCACCACATCGCCACCAAACACCACCCAAGATTCACTAATGCAATCGAAAACATGGCCTCAGATTCATCACTGATCCATTGCTATTGTAACACCGCACCACCACCACGCAGGCACTACCTACAAGCGCCATCATCTATCACAGGTCTCTCGTCTCAACACCATCACTTCCACCGCAGAGAGCAATGCAGATGCTTGGAGCACTAGAGAGAGAGAGGATGCACAGGGTGGGAATTGGGATGTCTGGTAGGTAGAGAGAGTGAGTGGTTAATTAATTATAAAATATTTAATTTGGTTAATTGACACTTAATTTTTAAAAATGTAAAATTCATCAACTTACTATAACAAAATGATCTTAAAATGTAAGGATGCATGTAATTTTCCCTTATTTTGTTTACCAAACGGATGGGTCAAACAATCAAGTAGGTAAAAGTCAATCTAAGTCTCTTGGCATGTGTTAGTTTCTTGTGCCTACACATCAGTTGTAGCAGTGTGTAGAGGTAAGTCGAGTCGGTGATGTCCCGTCACCGTCTGTTTAGTCATCCCAATTTCCTGAAAAAGAATACATAACAAGGTAAAGCGAATTACTGTACAAGTACAACACCCTACTGCACACCACAAAACAAGAATTGGAAAATAAGGAAAGCCCCATCTCAGCCATGAACTTCAATTTTGATCCCCCCATTTCAAAAGGGGTGAAGATAACCCTCTCACAAAAAGACAAAAATGAAGGAAGAATTTTTACTTTTTACAATTCCACCCTACCCAAACGCCCTCCATCCCCCACCCTTACCCTACCCTTACCCTTATTACAACTTTTTTTTTTCTTTCTTCTTAATTTTTTCTACATCGATAATAATAAAAAAAAATTGTTGATTAGTTGAGAGCTTTAATATGAGTACAATATTAATATATACATTTTTATTATTTTAAAAATAAATATTTATTACATATAAAATATATTTCTTTTAACATTTTTTAGTTACATTTCGATGATTCATTAAGCTATGAAAAAAGCTAAAATTTATGCTTACATTCTTTTTGTGATAATTTATGTTTAAATTGAACTGATTGAAATTGATGTTTAAATTATCACCAATTGTCATTTGGGGAACAAACACATTATCATTAGCTTTCATCTATAAAAATAACTGAAAACAATAAAAAAAAATTTTTGGTTGATTTAATATTACATGATTTAATGAGATATTCAATATGAATAACATATTAATAAATAAAATTTTACAACTTTAAAATAAATATTTATCATATTCTTGAATTTAGCTGGAAATTAATGAGTGAAATGTTTCAAAATCACTGAACTTGTACATTGGTTAGAGACAACTCACTGAACTTCAAAATGCTTCAACTTACTCACTGAACTTATCCCATTTGCACTCAATGCGGATGGAATGGTAAAATCTGTTTTAAATCTTTTGCTGACGTGGATGACGGAAATCCAGCATGGTGACGATCGACTTGCCACGTCAACAAAAAAAGTATCCAACTCACATTTCAAGTTATTAAAAAAAATAAAAATTGATGAAATTCAAAAAAGTTATCTATTGACTTGCGGCACGATATTGGAGTGAATGGACATGTTTTTAAACATAAAAAAGAAAAAAAAAATCAAAAACCAAATTCTTAAACCCATAACCCTTCATGATTTGCAAGTTTCAAAATACATCATTTACAACAATTCATCATCTTCCATAAACATTCAATTTCAACCCATGAATCCAAAAGTCAACAAAAAATTGTTTAATCCATTACTACAGGTTTACATTTCAAGATTCCTACAATGACACAAAAATAGTAGCTGTCTATAATTCAATTTCTGCGAGAAGTGGCTGCAATTGTGTTTGCACCTCATCGTGAGTGAACTCTAGCGCCCCGTAGCTGTGAAGACTCGTTAGCCTCTATTCCCTGCAGCATGTCGACCATTTCCTCCAAGGTTTCTGTTGGTCCCTCATTTCCAGCAATTGGGGTTGAGGGATGATTGCATCGATTTGTAGCCAATTTCCCCTATTCAAATATAAAACAAAGAGTGTGAACTAATAGAAAAATAATGAAGTATGGATAAAGCTCAGAAACAAAAATAATGAGTCTTACGCTTGCAAGCACTTCCTGGTTCGTTGAGATTCAACTTCAGCCAAAGGAGCATTAAACATGTCCTGTTATCGCAAATGGAAAACATCATTCCCCGTAACTACAGAATAATTTTAAGTTTTGAGAAATGATAATTTACTTACACCTAATACGACATGTGATGTGGAATGATGTCGTTTGTTGTGCCCACGCACATGGCAAATGGAGCATGTCATTGTTACTTGTCCTCTTTTTTTGACATACGATCTCCCGTGCGTTTGCATGACGACTTCCTCTTCATGTTTCCTTCTTTTTGTCTCTACTTGGAGTTGTCCAGTTTGGCGGGTTAATGGGTTCTAGATCGGCTTCTGTCCACGTGCTTCGACCATTAATAGGGTTCAAGATGTTCTCATAGCAAAGCAAGTACGCCTCGGTAGTATAACAATTGTCAACATATTCTTTAGGGTTATTTCTACAATGTCGTATGACTGCCATAATGATGTGATCCGGACAAGGCATCGAAGGGCGAAGTCGAGCCATCCGCAATATGATAGTGATCTACGTGCAAAACGGAGTAAGTTCTATGTTGAGGTCGAGCCGAGAAGGGGGACGGATCAAGCTGAATCAAGGGGTCGAAGTAATTTGGGCAAAAATTCCAATTACGGCCGTAAAGAGGACCTTCACGGCCGTAACACATATATTCACGGCCGTAAATCATGTTATCACGACCGTAATCAATTGTCGAAGAAAAAGGAAGAAATTCTGCAGAACGACGCTTACGGCCGTAAGCTTGGAAGTTACGGCCGTAACATTCAAAAAAGGGAAACTTCACGGCCGTAAGAAATTCGTCACGGCCGTAACTAATATCACAATTTTAATCAGAAAGACCTTTACGGCCGTAAACAAACTGCGTCAGATTTTCCGGATTTTTAATTATTTTATTCCTTTTTTAGTTTTTGGTTATTTTCCTAGTTTAGTATTTTAGTTTAATTAGAAGTCTATTTTGAGTAAATTAGATGCTAGGTTATTTTGCTTATTTATATCGCTTTACATTCATTGTAAAAACAGTTAAGTTTAGTTTTGAATATTGAATTTGAGTTGAGAGAGTTTTCTCCAATTAAAAGGTTGAGGAGTCCCTTTTGTGTTCTTCAAGAACAAATCCGACTTATCAAATATTGTGAAAATATTTGTGGTGTTGTACTTATCAAATATTCGCGAGAATATTTGTGGCGTTTTCCAATTAGAATCTTATCAAGGAAATTGACAAGTCCTTGTGGTGTTTCGAAAACCTTGGATCTCGATTCCGCATCGTCAATTAATTGCGTCGTGAATCTTGGGTCAAGGTCCTATCGTCAATTTTATCTTTCCAGTATTTTAATTCTTGTTTATTTTCGTGTCAGATCTGATTTAGATCTTTCCTAGGGTTTTAAATATCGTTATTCCGCGTGTTCGACGAGATTCCCCGACTGGGATCGCGTCACATAACGTGCAAGCAAGGTATCCCAGCCAATTCCCAATATCTGCAAGTACAATTTCTTTCCTCAAGATCAACTACATATGTACCATAACTACAATCCACTTGCCATTTAGGACCCCCAGGAAAGTGTACTATGCACTCTCGATCTCTCAGCAATGAAGTTCACTTTTCTTCTGATCTTAGGGAAAATACGACCTTCATAACGGCTCATCTTATCTCCCCTCATCTGAATTCGCTTCATGAATGTCAACTGCATGGATGTAAGCATGTCCAAAATCATTTTCTCATGATCTTTTAAAAGAGTCTTGTTGAAAACCTCACAACTGTTGTTCAACAAGATTTCACACTTCGAAATGTGATTTGCTCCATTCACCGGGGGGGGGGGGGTGCATCAACCAAAGGAAAGCATCCTCGCTCACACTTCATATATGTTGCATCCAGTGTTTGCAGTCTGCAACAGTGGTAGACTTTGCGGCATGCCATAGGTAGTCCTTCAATGTTTTACCTTTGAAACCGGCACTGAAAAAATTGGAGTATATGTGGCGTATACAGAACCTATGCTCGGCAGCCGGAAACAATTCTTCGACGACATTTTGCAATCCTTTCTGTCGATCAATCATCAAAGTCTAGCCACTCTCGTTGCCAATATGAACATCATTTTCCAGATAAGTCATGAACCACCTCCATGCTAAAGTGTTCTCTTTCTGAACATAAAACCTCAGAAACTTTATTTAATTAAAAGAAAATAAAAGTATCAGAAATGGTTTTACAGATCAAAAGGATAAACTTCTCAAATACAAAAATCTCGCATAATAACCATAGAAATCACAAAACAAACGCTATAAATCAACCACAAAGAACAACCACTAATTATGCACAAAGAATCAGTGAATAAACCACAAAGATCAGTGCGAGAGAGATGAGAGTTCTCTCTGAAAATCAAGAAGAAATCGCCTCAGAGAGAGAGAGAGAGAGAGAGAGAGAGAGAGAGAGAGAGAGAATGGAAGTGTCTCGAATGAGGAATGTTGAAAGGCTGATGGTCGGTCTTAACCCTGAACTGGATGACCAGGATTAATCTTGATGATCTAATGGCTAAAGATAAAGAAGCCTTTTGAAGATAGTGGATTCGGATCTTGGGCTGGGTAAATGTATCTTCTAAATGGGCTGAGCATTTTGGTTGATAAATCCGATTGCTACAAGTTTTGGGCTTCAACAAATTTATTAAGTCTTGGGCTGCACTTTCAGGTCCAATTGCTCTTACAATCCCTACCTCAATTGGATCAGCAGCATTTGCAAGGCAAATTAAAGCAGTATCAAAATTCTAACAAACTAAGAAAACTTAAAGCATCTCCAAATTTATTAACAGGTAAAATTTTGGTGCCAGCATTTGTAGGATTGCATTCAGTGGCAATTTTCTCAAGTTTGATTGTTCCTTTATCAAGTACATCTCTAATGAAATGAAATTTGACATCAATGTGTTTAGACCTATTATGGAATACATGATTTCTACTAAGGTATAAAGCACTTTTACTGTCTATACAAATACTAACAGAATTATCATAAAGATGTCCTAATTCTTCTAAAAGACCCCTTAACCAAATAGATTCTTTCATAGCATCAGTAGCAGCAATGTATTCTGCTTCTGTGGAAGAAAGAGCAACTAATTTCTGCATCTGACATTTCCAACTAATACAAGTACCATTTAAAACAAAGAAATATGCAAAGGTAGATTTCCTATTATCTATATTCCCAGCAAAATCAGAATCAACAAATCCTTTAAGACAAAAATTAGAATTTTGTTTCTCAAAGATAATGCTTAAATCAGAAGTACCTTTCAAATATCTAAATAGACATTTCATAGCTTCCTAATGAGTTTCACTTGGTTTACTCATAAATCTGCTACGCACACTTATAGCAAAGGAAATATCAGGTCTTGTATAGAACATAAGGTACATAACTGAGCTTACAACATTTTGATAAGGCACATTGATCATCCTATTTTCTTCATCTATAGTTTTAGAATATTGATCAACTGAAAGTTTGAAATGATTGGGCAAAGGTAAAGAAATAGGTTTTGAATCAAACAGATTAAACTTTTTCAAAATCTTTTCAACATAAGCTTTTTGATTTAATACAAGTCTTCCGTTTTTTTTTTATTTCTAAAAATATCAATTCCTAAAATTCTTCTAGCATTACCTAAATCTTTCTTTTCAAATTTAGCACTAAGTTTCTGTTTAAGTAACACAATTTCATTTAAATCAGATCTAGCAATAAGCATATCATCTACATATAGCAGTAGATACATATAACATGAATTCAAGCACTTAAAATAAAAACATGGATCATATTGGCTCTTAACAAATTTCAGACTTTGTATAAAAGTATCAAACCTTTTATACCATTGTCTGGGTGCCTGTTTCATGCCATATAAAGACCTTTTAAGTAAGCAAGAAAAATTTTCAGGTTTTTCGAAACCTTCAGGTTCACACATATATATAGTTTCATCAAGAGATCCATATGAAAATGCAGTTTTTACATCAATTTGTTCTAATTCTAAGTCAAATTGAGCAACCAAAGCAAATAAGATTCTGATGGAAGTATATTTAACTATAAGTGAAAATATTTCATTATAGTCAATTCTTTCCTTTTGTGAAAAACCTTTATCTACAAGTCTAGCTTTATATCTAGGTTTTATGTCCTTTAAGTCACCTTCTTTTATTTTAAAAATCCATTTACAGTCTATCAATTTCTGCCTATCAGGTTTAGGAACAAGAACCCAAGTTTTATTTTTCAAAACTGAATCCATTTCATCTTGCATTGCTGCAAGCTAGAATTTAGAATCTTTTGAAGAAATAGCTTTTTCATAAGATTCAGGTTCTATTTCTAAAGGTTCAGAATAAGTAAAGGCAGAAACAAAATCAGAATCTTCAAACCTTGAAGGAGGTCTAATCTCCCTTCTAGTCCTATCCCTAGCAAGTTGATAATTATCAAGATTGAAATCAGTTTTAGTTTTAGCTTCTGTTTCAGAAATGGTTTCAGAAATAGGAATAGAATTTGGTGACTCGGGTTCAGGAATGTTGTTTGGAGAATGTGGGGGTTGCTCCATCTGAAACTGAGTATTGGACTGATCATTTTCATCACACAAATGATCTGCACTTAGCTCAGAGGTAAGGAAATCCTTTTCACTAAGAGGATCCTTCAAGATTTCATCTTTCAAGGGAAAAATTTTTCATTAAAGATAACAGACCTACTTATGATGCTTCGGTGTGTTGACCGAAAATTCCCACAACAATTTTAATACCAACCCAAGACAGCTAAAGTGGTAAAATAAATGATAAACACCTTAACCCAAGTTTAAATCTAACCCAAAATTCAAGGATTAACTAACCCTAGCCCAATGGAAAGAAATAAACAAATTCCAAGGTGGCTGATATAAACAACAACACAAGAATAATAACACTCAAGATAAAGTTGATTAATTTCCTAAGAGATACAAGATCAAGAAATGGGATTTACCTCACCCAAAGGAGGAGCTTCTCTCAAGAGCTTTACATGAACAACCAAGTTATCTTACAAATGACAAGAAAATGTGTATAAAAGGTATAAAATGGGCAAAATGTGTAAATTTCGGAAATTGTAACAAAACCCCGTTTTTGTGGAAATTGCAACAAAAATCCCATTTTTGTGAAACGGGGTGTTTCGGTCAACCGACACGGTCGACCGAACCATTTTCGTTCGATCACATGGTCGACTGAAATGGGACTTTCGATCGACCAAGCCTTAGCCGAACGCGACTGAGGCTGCCTTCAAAAATCTCTGCAGACTTTCGGTCGACCGGAATGACTTTTCGGTCGACCGAAATTGGCTGAGTCCAATTTCTTCTTCCTTTTGGCTCCAACTTGATTCTTGGCTTGCTTTTCTTGACTTTAATTACTTGTTTAGCCTCGAATCTTGAACCTCCTTGGCATCGGATCTCGTCATGGGTTCCACAGGCTTGCGCATCAAGGTTTGACTTTCTCGATTCTCATCAGTTTCCTAGTCTTATATGCCAGAAAACAATTTTATCATTTTCAAAGACTGCATTAAAAGACTTTGCACATATAGGATAGGTATTTAGCACATATATTCCATTTGTTTTGGGAGTACAGGAAAGTAAAAGATTACATTTAAAAATTCTTAAGTAACATTTATGTAATCTAATTTCATATGATTCAGAATCAAGTATACCAAGGGAAATCAGATTTCTTTTCAATTCAGACACATATCTTATTTGATTTAAAACAAGTGTTCTGTTATTTTCAAGTTTCAGTACTACATTACCCATTCCTTTTACATCACAAGTTAAATTGTTTCCAAGTTTCACAGAACCAAAATAATCATTACCGAAGCTAGCAAATAAATTCCTTTCAGGACACATATGAAAAGTACAGTCAGAATCAAGTATCCATTCATACTTGTTATCATATTTTGTAGTAACATAAACAACACCATTATTATTATGTGTTGCGGACTCAGTTTGATTGCTGGTTCCTACTTTATTTTGTCTCTTAAAGCAATATTTGACATGATGTCCAGGTTGGCCACAGTAAAAGTAAAGTCTAGGTCTGTTAGTGTCTTCTTGATCCCCAGTATTATCTTACCCTCTGAGATTATTCTGATTCCTAAAATTATCTTGATTTCTAGAATTGTCATGATCTCTAAAGTTGTTCTGTCCTCTGAAGGAATAATTCTTAGGCTTATAAGAGTTGTCTTTCCTTTGAAAGTTACCCCAGTAGGCTTTCTATTTGTGTTATTCCAGTTCCTATTATTATTAGGAACATTCCAGTTTTTATTGAAATTATTCACAGACTTACCATCCCTAAAGGAATTCTTTTTCTTTGAAGTCCCTATAATATTATAGGCTTCTTTAGGATTGTTTTTAAATTCTAATTTCTTATTCTTAAAGGAAGTGTGAACTATTTCAGTAGTCAATTTTTTCCTACCATATTCTAAGGCCTTTCTAAGATCCTTAAATTTATCACCCATAACATTTAAGAGGCAAACAACTTTTTGTTCATCAATCAATTTCTCATCACAGTTCAGCAGGCTTTGTGTGATCTTAGTGAACCTATTCATATTAACATCTACATCTTTGGAGGGGTCAAACTTGAAAGAAAAATATTATTTCCAAAGAAAGCATTTATCAGGCAATGAGACCGTGTCATAGATATCTTCTAATTTATCCTAGAGTGCCATTGCAGTTTTAGTCTTGCCTATTTGTCTAATGACATTATCAGACAAGTAAAGATATATAGTACTCTAGACAGTTTCATCCATTTCAATTTGTTTATCTTGAGCTAAGTTAACAAGCCAAGATTGATCAATAGCTTTTGCACACTTTATTTGAAGTAATAAAGCTTTCATTTTCTGGCTCCAGAGATTAAAATCTCATTTTCCATTCCAGGCTTCAACATCTACTTTTATAGTAATCATTGAAATAATGACCAAAGAAAAAATTTGAGAGACGAGTTTTAAGAGATGAAGCCTTATTCTTTCAAAAAATTATCAGGAAAATAGAGACAAGGGAATACAGAATAATATCACAAAGTATTTCAGGTAATTAGAGGAAAATCACAAAGTCAAGAAGTATAAAATATGTCACACAGTATCAAGATTAAATCACTAAGCAGTATGGCATAAAGGTGATCACAATCCTCTAATGATGGAACTAAAAAAAAGAACACAAAGAACTAAGTATTGAAAAATTGTTCTTCCAGTATATCCCTCAACCTACTTTGGGTCAGCCCAAAACACCCTCAGATTTTCGAATTTTCAAGAAATCCTGGACAAAGGTAAGTGAAGGGGTTCAAGAATAGGCTTTAAAAACGAAGAGATTTTGGAGAGAATAGAGAATTTGAAAACAAATCACAATACTAAAGGTATAGAAATTAAAGATATCACCTTATGCAAGAGTTAGTGCTACAGCAGTTCCACAAAGAATTAATACCACAAAGTTCTATGCCTCCAAGTTTCAGTACCACAAAGTTTAACCAGCATCCACGAAGTTCAGCCACTACGAATATCAGATCCCTTCTAAGAATTTTCAATATATTATGAAGAATATACTGATTTCTTGGGATCAATTGATTTTGACTCAGAATACAAAAGATCCAAATAACAAAACTAGTCAAAACCTTATTTTGAAAAACTAAGGTTTCAAAATAGTTCCACAAAGTAAAAAATACCACGAAGCTTTACTGTAAAGATTTTAAAATCTTTTAGATCTGAAAACTTTTACGAAGTTTTCAGAGAATCAAAAACGTTTTGATATGGGTTTCAAACTACTCAAGAAATCATAAATTTCTTAAAAGACCACAAAGGAAAGTAAATCTTAAAAATCGTTTTTGAGAAAATCACAAAGAACTTCCAAGAATCACAAGATCCACCCACAAAGACTTTGGATCTACAAGATCTGAGTCGTAAAACAGCATATTCACTCGAACCCTAAGGCTCTAATACCACTGTTACGTTATTAAGGCCTCAGAATCTCAACAAATAACCACAAAGCAAGATCTAAACATAAAATCTCATAAAATTTATTTAATCAAAAGAAAATAAAAGTATCAGAAATGGTTTTACAGATCAAAAGGATAAACTTCTCAAATACACAAGTCTCGGACAATAACCATAGAAATTTCAGAACAAAAGCTGTAAATCAACCACAAAGAACAACCACTGATTATGCTCAAAGAATCAGTGAATAAAGCACAAAGATCAGTGCGAGAGAGATGAGAATTCTCTCAAAAAATCACGAAGAAATCGCCTCAGAGAGAGAGAGAGAATGGAAGTGTCTCTAATGAGGATTGTGGGAAGGCTGATGGTCGGTCTTAACCCTGAACTGGACGACCAGGATTAATCTTGATGATCCAATGGTTGAAGATAAAGAAGCCTTTTGGTGATAGTGGATCCGGATCATGGGCTGGGTAAATGGATCTTCTAAATGGGTTGAGCATTTTGGTTGATAAATCCTGTTGCTACAAGTTTTGGGCTTCAACAAATTTATTAAGTTTTGGGTTGCACTTTCAGGTCCAGTTGCTCTTACAGTACGCGATGGGATATATGCAATCATTTGCATCGTGACCAACAGCAATCAGCATTACTCCACTGAAACATCCACGTAAATGGCACCATCTACTCCGATAACCTTTCTACAATCATTGAAAAAACCAACTTTGCATGCTTCAAAACATATATAGATGCCCTGGAAAACTTGATTGTCGGTTGCAATATAAACGGTTGAACCCTAGTTTGTCCTATAAACCTCTGCAGCATCAGACCACAACTTACCAAACTGCTCCTCAATCGTTCCATGCAACAATTTCCTTGCACACAGTCTCATCTTCCATGCCACATTCCGAGTAATATCAGACTTCAAGTTTTCTTTCACTGCTGCAAGTATACTCTTAGTTTTCCAATTCGGGTCTGCCTTGAAATGCTCAATATAACGGCTAGTCAGGAAGATATAATTGCAGTGTCTATTATACTGGTCCCTTTTCTACATGGAGCACCCCAAATAGCAGCTCCAGAAGGAATTTCGATGCCAATTTCATACCCTTTACCATAAAAACCATAAAAAGGTAGTGCCTCCCACTTTCCAAGCAGTGTAAGGAAAGTGAAATGATTTGAGCCTTTCGGTTGAGACAGGAAAGCGAGTGAGCCTAGTTCTTTTGTTTTACTGCATGTGTGCTCCGGAGTATAAGATTTAACTTGGAGACTACTTGTTATTCCCAAAGTGGATGCACATATCCTCCAACTACACCCTGCTTTATATATTTGTTGAACTCATTTCTCATCATTAGCCTTAAATCTAACATTATACCCATTCGAGGCTTCGTATGCCGCATTTCAAAATTCTACAACATCCCTAAAGAGTTGACCAACAATGAATTGTGATTATTCATGTATTGCATATGCATAAAAGGCTAGTTATTAGCCCACGTTCTTTAACGCAATCATTATAATTTATAAACAATATAATTTTTCAAATCATTTTTTAACTATAGACATTTTCTTTCCACATTTTAGCCATACATTTTATCTCAAAAAAATAAATAACAAATTTATAAGTGCTACAGTGTTAAAGTTCTTCTTCTTCTTCTGTTTACAATTTCAGGAATTATAAAATTCTTTTATGTTTATGAATCTGATAGAGATGGAAGATGGAACCTGAAAAACGTTTCCCTGTTGATATATAGATTTGTATTCTTCAAGATTGACTGCATATAGGTCTTTGCTCCCACTTAACACTGTTTCTTTTTCAAATTATTCTTATTATCATTGAGCAAGAATGCACACTGCTTTCAACAAAGCGCAGAACAATGCATTCGTGATCCTTTTAAGGTCGAAGGTTCCTGTGCTTATTACATGCGAAGATGTTTTTATGAGAATGAAAGCTCACCATTTTATGTTTCTTGTACGAAAGTGGTGTATTATTATTATTATTATTATTATTATTATTATTATTATTATTATTATTATTATTATTATTATTATTATTATTATTATTATTATTATTATTATTATTATTATTATTATTATTATTATTATTATTGTCATTCAATTACACAACATGTTAGCTGGTTTTCTCATATAGATTATCGTTCTGGACTCGAAGTTGTTGGGATATTTGACCCAAATTAAGAATCGAATTATCTTGGACAATTAATTTCCATATTAAAGTGGTTAACTTGGAGACCAAGTTAAATGTGAAAAGGAAAATAAAAGACTTTATTTTGGTATTCTACTTCAATAAGGAAACTTACTTGGACACGAATTCTACATATTCTAGGTATTGTTTTTTTACCTATAAATATGTGTGTTAGGGAGCCATAATATTGTGAATCTTATGTGAGACTAATTAGAGAGAATTGAAGAGCTTTATCTTTATAGTTTCTTGTGAACTCTTTGTGGGATAATTTAAAGGGTAGAAACTTGGGTTAGATAGAAGTTCATTATTAGTATTTTCTCTGTAGTCTATGGGATTGGGTTGGTGAGTGAAAGTCTATATAATTGTAACAATTTATTATATAGCGAAAGGCTTTGGCGATCCGAAAATTTTGCGCTGTTGTTATTATTTTCTTGTTACTCAATTATTTCTTGAACATCAAAAGATCCTGTGAGTTAAAGAAGGGGAATCAACATGTAATTCCCAACAAGTGGTATCAGAGCGTCAGGTGGTTCGAAGATTTTATTGGAGCAAAAGAAAATATGTCTGTCAAGTACGATGCGGAGAAATTTGATGGAAGAATTAATTTTGGCTTGTGGCAAGTACAAGTCAAGGATATTTTAATTCAGGCGGGTCTGCACAAAGCTTTGAAAGGAAAACCAACCGAGAGTTCTGAAAAAGGAAAAGAAAAAGAAACTGAATCCAGCAAGATTGATGAAGATTGGGAAGATTTGGATTTGAGAGCTGCTAGTACAATACGACTTTGTTTGGCCAAGAATGTTCTTGCAAATATTCATGGGATATCTGCTGCTAAGGAACTTTGGGAAAAACTGGAAGAGTTGTATCAGACGAAAAACTTTTCAAATCGCTTGTATCTGAAGGAACAGTTTCATTCGTTGAGAATGAGCGCAGGTACAAAATCTCCGACCATCTTAGTGTTCTTAACGGGATTGTTTCTGAACTGAAATCTATTGGAGTCAAAGTTGAAGATGAGGATAAAGCGTTGAGGCTCATCTGGTCTCTTCCATCCACGTTTGAGCACATCAAGCAGATTTTGATATACGGGAAAGAAACGGTGGACTTTGCAGAAGTTACAAGTAAGTTGATCTCTGAAGAACGGAGATTGGGTGGAGGTGATAATTCATCTGGAAATAATTTGCTTGTTACTGAAAAGTGGAAGAGGGGTAACTCCATGAAGAAGAAAGTTGTATGTTGGAACTGTGGACAATTCGGTCACGTAAGAAGAAATTGTCCAAAAGGTGGAGCAGACTTGGCTGACTACTCAAAAGTGGACAATACGACTCTCCTGGTGGAGGGCGGTGATGATGTACTCTGAGTAGGATGTGACATCCTCATGGCATGATGCCAGTTTCCATGATAGAGGATATGTTCTTACTGGAGGGTGCATGTGTTCTTACTGGCGGGTGCATGTGTTCGCACACAACATTTGTTTGACTTGGATGCAAGGTGTGTGGTTGAATTGATGTCGATGGATGATGAGCTTTCATGGAAAATCAAACAATGGGAGTTGCACCATAATTTTTCAGCAATTTTGTTTTCGACATGAGCCAGTGAAAAGCTCGGAGTTCGTTGATAATTCTGAGTGATTATACTCATATGGTGGAGTATGGGATCGTCAAAGTGGAAAAAGCTTGCATGTTTACCCAATGATTAATTTTTGAATATTTTGGCTCGGATAAATTTGTGTCAAGGTGGAGATTGTTGGGATATTTGACCCAAATTAAGAATCGAAATATCTTGGACAATTGATTTCCATATTAAAGTAGTTAACTTGGAGACCAAGTTAAAGGTGAAAAGGAAAATAAAAGACTTTATTTTGGTATTCTACTTCAATAAGGAAACTTACTTGGACACGAATTCTACATATTCTAGGTATTGTTTTTTACCTATAAATATGTGTGTTAGGGAGCCATAATATTGTGAATCTTATGTGAGACTAATTAGAGAGAATTGAAGAGCTTTATCTTTATAGTTTCTTGTGAACTCTTTGTGGGATAATTTAAAGGGTAGAAACTTGGGTTAGATAGAAGTTCATTATTAGTATTTTCTCTGTAGTCTATGGGATTGGATTGGTGAGTGAAAGTCTATATAATTGTAACAATTTATTATATAGTGAAAGGCTTTGACGATCCAAAAATTTTGCGTTGTTGTTATTATTTTCTTGTTACTCAATTATTTCTTAATTATCAAAAGATCCTGTGAGTTAAAGAAGGGGAATCAACATGTAATTCCCAACAAAAGTTGAATCTTATGCCAATTTGATGTTATTAAAAAATGTGCAAGGATTCTTTTTGGGGTCTTCATCAACTAAAAGTTGCATAATAAATTGCATTTTGCCCATGTTCAGTAATTTTCAGTGGTTTTTTCTTTAGAGTTGAATTGCATGTTCTGTGATGGGAGGTATTTCCCAAGGGAGTTTAATCTTTACCTTGGTTCTTAGTGAGTCCAGATTTGGTGTCCCCTTAACTCTTCATCTAATTAAAATAAAATTGTAAACATCATCATTTTTTAATGTAACTGTTTGTGTAAATTTAAAATCTATTTGTAAGTATGTATACGTGTTCAATTTTAATTGAATTGACAACTATGGAGACAGTATTTTGGGAGAGCAGCTCTGAACTCGTTCTTAGTATCAGAACTTAGGGTGGGTTCAGTTCGGTTTTCATAATGTAAAACATGTATGCCAAAACTTGAAGTTATAGCCGTGTTTCGGAAATTATAAACTTCTATAGTCTTAATCCCGGCTGCTATCCACGTGGTGCAATCTGAACGGTTTCTCCTCTTGGCCTTAAATATTGCAAAAGCGTTTCTTAGGATTAGTTTTGAGAGAGTGTTTTCTTCTTCTTGATTCTTCCTTGCTGTCGTTTGTCATCTTTGATTTTTCTCTCTAACTATTGGGTGCCTTCTTCAATTCTTTTGTTCTTTGAGAAAGGTGTAGGGAGTTGTCAATGGCGTATTATGTATACTACCATATTTTGAAAGTTTTCTGTATGGGAAATGCAATGGTTGACAAATTAGGACATGTAGCATATTCCTTTCTGTATATACGTGTTGATTTGGGTTGAGAGGGTTTGAATCTTTGAATGGTTGTAAATCTGTAACATTTGTTGATATTGTTCAATAAAAGTTATGAAGCCTCGCTAATCATGGACGAATTCAGGAATTCAATTCAGCACTAGCGGATTTGTTCCAACACTAGCGGGTAATGAAAAAAAAATTTCGATACCAAAAACTATAAGGTAAAAAAAGAGTTTTTGACGGATCCAGCCCGAGCGACCGACCACCCTAGCCAAGGGCTGGATCCCCCCCTGTCGCTAATAGTGGAGGCTCAACGGGGATATAGGGTGAAAATCGTGTGCTCTTGTGGTTTCTGTTTTAATATTTTGGTTACAAAATATCTACACGTAAGAACTGGACTGAATAGATATTCTTTTGTCTTCTCAAAACAGAACCAAATAATTCTGAGTGAAGAACAAGACCTGGACAGTCCAAACTGGTCAATTACTGTTCAGTTCCAAAAGAAACAGAGCCAGGAATCATTCCGCATTTGACCCAGTTCAAGATGAAGAGTGTGAGGTATAATAATTTTTGTTTCTTAACAAAATTTAAGGCAAAGGCAAAGGCAGGCCTTTGTTCTTCCCTGCGGGTGAGTGTGAGAGACCATGGAGATCTTTATTTTTGTGGAAGGATTGGAGATTTGCAGATTTTTGTCCGCATTATGTTGAGAGTAAGAGCCTATACAAATGATTTTGTGGTTGGTGTATCATGTATGCACAAACCAATCAGGCATATTCGGTAGCATAAGACTGAATCGTTAAGTTCTCATATTAAGTCTCTCTAGTTTATTAAATGAGTTAATTGTTTCACTGGCTACCGAACTTTATATACTATTACGGTTTAGTCATCCAACTTCAATTTAAACTCATTTAATTTAATGGGCCACCGAACAGAAGCTAAATAACCGAAATTCCAATAAATTTTGCCAGGATTGGACCCGACGACCAGTTAAGTAAGCTGAGCTTACTTTTTAGCACCCTAATGAGAAAGCTTTTCAATTTTTAACGCATTGCCTAAATTTTAATGGTTATGGAATGAGTTGATCTGGAGAACCATTGGTAGCAAGAAGGGGACCAGAGCATCCCACATCTTAGGAAATAAATGGTAATTTGGTTCTGCACTGGAATATTATAACCTCCGTTTGTGGTTTCCCATTTTATATGCAGTGTATGGATGCAATTTGAGTACTAGGCTATATTTGATTCACGTGGAAAAGAAAAAAGGAAAATCGTGTAAATTTTCTCAGTGGCGAGAAAATGTTTTGCTTGGAAAAGCCTATGTTTGGTAACATCCTTATTCTTTAAACCACTTTTTAACTACACATATTTTCTCTTTTTATTTTTCAATTACATATTTTACCTAGAAAACATAAAAAATTTATTTTTAAACACAAAAATTTTAACAAATACATTGAAAATATTTTCCAGGTCAAAAGTTTCAATAAAACACAAAAGCTGGGAAATATTTGTCTTGAAATAACATTTTTCATGACAAACTGTTTCAATCAAATACAACCTTATTGATTTATGCCATCTTCATGTTCATTTTTCTATGTGTGTATCTCTCATTATTAATAACATCGACTAACGTTTGTCATGTTATATGATATTTTCATTTGTCACGAACCCGTTTTGCAACTTTTTCAAGCTTTCTGGTAGATGTCGATTTTACCCTTTGGTTTTTTGTATGGATCTATTATTTCATTTTTATGCAGTTTATAGTTCTGTTCTTTTTGTCTACATTCGAGTAGTGTAACGTTTATCGCTAGCTTCGGCTTTAGCATGGATTAACCCAAAATGGTATACAGTTGACAAAGCATATGGTCATTCATTCAATCATAAAATAGTATTACTATGGTTTGAGAGAGTAAACTTTTATCTACTTGAATACTATATAGTGGAAGTCATTGACGAGTCCAACTGAGCCTATTCGGTCGTTCGTGTTGGATTCGTTAAAAAAAAAAAACTAATAATAATAATAAGAAAAGAAAAAAAAAAACTTTTATTTGTAATTAGGCAGTTAATTTTTTATTTTTTAATATAGCGATGACTGATGAGTCGTGTTCACTTAAATTCCCTCATTCGAATTTTTAGATCCGTCGTAGCTGGGGGAAGTGTGTGGTGTATTGAGGAATATTTATTCCTCACGCTAGGATCTGTAGGAATATTTGTTCAGCTGTGAACATCAGGATTGCAGTAAAAAACTTGAGATAATAAGGGCTTTGGGAACCAGAATCCTTTTCTTCCTTCACCTTTTTAGGATCAAGGGATTACACCGTAAGTATGAACCACGGAATTTCTCAAATCAATTTTTTATCACACATTTTATCTTTTTAATTTTTTATCAAATTTTTTCTCAAGGTGATAAATAAACTAGTTTATAAACTTTTACGGTGTTACCAAATGGAGGCCAACAACATTTTCTCAAATCACTTTTCAATCACATAAATTTCCTAAAAATACATTTCGATCGCATATTTTACCTCGAAAACACCATATTCTTGATTTATAAACAATTTTTTTTTTTTTTTTTTATTCAAACAGAATTTTACACCCTTTTGTTGTTTGTCTCCGTAGAATGGTTGATATTCGCTTCGAAATATGGATTAATGGAATCTTGCAGAATAACATTATTACTGTTTGGTATTGTGTTCTGTATGTTTCCTCACTTTTGGAGTTGCAAAAGGGTGAAACGCATGGGCAACTCCCTTGTGTCTCCAATCTGCTTTTATTTTTATTTAATTTTTAATTTTTTTCTTCCCAGGTTCAAATTCAACAAAGTTATCCCTATTTGATACTCATTATTTACCAAAAATACATTTTGTAAAATAAATTTGGAGAATGTATGGTTAAAAAGTATAATTTTTTTATTTATGTGTAAAATAATTTATTGATAAAATGTATGACTGAAAACGAGTTTTAAAAAATGAGTTGAATAATAAATATCAAATAGAGGCTTGTTTTTTTTTTTGATAGCAATTGTGTTCAATTTTTTCAATGTATTGTAGCTGCGCCTCCAATATGGAAGTATGGAGGATGTGTACTTTAAGCCTTAAATGAAATGCATGTTTTTAAATTTGATTATTCGTTTGTATTTGTCATAAATGTTCTATACTACATCAAGATCCTAGGTAAAGTAGTGTTCATTTTCAGTTTTGTCTCCTAGACCAGGGTCTATCAACTGTGCTATTCGTACAAAAACTTGTACAGATGGATATACAAATTTTACACATATTACAATTTTATTTTTCAACACATCACATCACACATCGATCAACGATCATCACACTGTCGGTACAAAAAATTATGTCACCCCATCGGTACAAATGGCATTTTCCACTAAATCATATTCCCGAGTCCGTCTCTGGTGAAACGAGTTCATTTTAAGACATTAAAGAACAATTATAATTCTCTTTAAATTTGGCATGGTGCCACAAGAAATTAACTCATTTTTTTCTAAATTTGAAACACAACGAAACAACTGGAAATCTGTCATTTAAACGAAGATCAATAAAATTTGTTGTTCTTGTTAACATGTTAAGCCTATGTTTCGCAGTTTTCTTGAGATACATTTTTAATTGCACGTTTCATTACATTATAATTTTTATTCACTATTTATCATAATAAATAATAATATTCTATGGATCTCTTAGCATATAATTTTAAAAGGCCTTGTATAAAAAAATTTAAAAAAAAACACGTATGATTAAAAACCAGGGAAATTATGATTTTAAGTACAATTATTTTTAATTAAATGTATAGTTGCAAACAAATTTAAAAAATAAATTTTAGAAAATCCATGCCAACGAGGAACATAATTTAAAGTACAAAACGATCTCTGATCTCTAGCGGACAACATAATAATTGATTACGATCATTGAAATGTTGTCAAGTTATTTGACACTTGATAATATTTCAGTAATGACAACATAAAAATTGCTCACTAGGAATGGGAGATCGGATATGATGGACAATGTCACAATGGTGATTTAAAAGCAACTTCAATCGTGGTGTAAATTTGTTGTTTTACACTTTCGAAAATCACTTTTACATTCCAATATACATTTCGGTGGATCTAAACTAAAATTTTGCTCCAATTCAATTGTGACTTATAAGAACTTTTAGAGACTTTTTTAAGTATGTGAGTTTTGTGGATTCCATTTTATGAACTTTCAAGAGATTTCTATAGATTTGTTAAAAATTATAAAAAGTCATCCATGAACTTTTGTAGATTTTTCTTAAAAACTTTCATTTGTTAAAGAAAAAATACACATAAAACGTTATATTTTAAACAACTTCTTGCATGTCCAAATCATCCACAAGAATGCAACGAAATAAACCAATTTCTCATACCAATAAAAAATATTTAAAAATAATAATAATCTGTACATATATTTCTTTATGATATAAACTTTCTTTCGTTGACGATCATATTTCTTCAAATGTTTGGTTACCAATATTTTTCTTGCATTTCTCAACATTGTTGCAATCTGTATGTTGTGTTTTCTCCTTATAATACCGTGCATTACTAATATAAAGAAAAAAAAATAAGAATTCAATGGAATTGCAATGGGAATAATTCTAATTCTAGAGTTCTTGAGGCCCCAACAATACCAAGCATTACTAATAATTATAGATGGTTTTCTCTAGTACTAGTAAAAAAAGGATGGTCCGTCTGTCATTAATTTTGTCTTCGATTGGCAAAAAATACCGATTTTCCTTTTTTTTTTAAAAAATGAAAAAAATATAACAAGATTTAAATATGTCATGAGCGCCTATATTCTGCAGTCACTTGGAATGGACTGCCATTTTGACGTTACCAAGTTTGCCATTGAGAGGAGGTATCTAGTATTTGGATTTTGGAAGTCTGGACAAATCTCATGTTAGATGGGAGATTATTTTTGGAATTTGCTCTTCATAAATTCCATCGAAAAAGTCTAGCATGTAGAGAAGTCTCCAAAAGTCATCTCAATTTGAATATCCTAGAATTTATAGAGACTTCTAAAAAGTTCCAATTGAATGTCTCGTGACTTTTAGAAACTTTTTAAAAGTCTATGGAAGTCTCAATTGAATACACCTAAACTTTTAGGTAGTCTTTAAAAGTTTTAATTGAATGTACTTGAACTTTTAAAGTCTCCAAAAGTTTCTAAAAGTCACAATTGAATATACCCCCCTTAAATTTAGTTTTTGTACAATTTTTTTAGTTAGTAAATTTTATGTTAATCTATTTTTCTTGGCTTGTGCATATATATAAATATTACAAACAAATAGACCTGAAAAATTCGAAATTTGATTAAAAAAATAAATTGCAAATTAATATAAAAATTCAAATTGTAATGTAAATTAATAATTTAATATAATAGATTTAAATTATATATATCACATTAAGATTTTATGAATTAAATTTAGGTGAAATTTGTTTCAAGTGAAAGTGTAAAATTAGATGCAAATGTGGATCTTTTTTAGATCTTTGATCGAAATTCTAATTTACATTCGTTTTACAGTCCGTCGTTGGAGAACGTTCCTATGAACTTTGGGATGTAAATCACTAATTGAAGTTAATTTACAGTACCATTAAAGTTGCTCGTGGAATTGGGTTCCATACCATTATTCTGTCTTGTAGACAGACCTGAATATATAGGAAATGGTCTACGAAACGTCCCCCAGCTCGTATTCTGTCTCTTTAAAGATGAAAATTTGAGATATCGAAGCAGGGTTGCCTTGTCTCAATGATTCTGATTCTCCTCTCCCTGTGTCTTTTACTTATTGCTCAGGTAAGCAGAGTACTTTTGGAGAAATTTTGGTACTGCATTTTTTGCTCACATCTATGTTACTATGTATCTAGTTAGAAAATTGTTTATGCAGCCGTGAGTTATTGTCAAAGCTCACTTCGATCTTGCTTAAGGACACTTAGACGTGAAACTTGTTCTTGTCCTGAGAGGTAGACGTGGATTGGGTTGGGTCGATTTTTTGCCCAACCCGAACCCAACTCACTAAAGTCGGTTTGATAAAAAATCAACCAAACTCAACCCAATTAAAAGTTCAAATCCAACCCAACCCAACTTTCGATCAGATTGGGTTGGGTTAGACGGGTTGGGCTTTGGCCCAATTAATAAAAAATATTGAAAAAAAAAACTCATGAATCAATTTTTAACTCAAATCAATTATGTACACTACAATAATCTCAAATATAATAAATTGAACAATTGCTAATAAAATTAAAATATGTTCAATTAATATTTAAATAAGTAAAGTTTCATTTAAAATATAATTAAAAAAAACAGATTTTTTATTTGGGTCGGGTTTTTCACCCAACCCGCAACCCGACCCAACCTGACTAAAATTTTTTTTAAAAAAAAAACTCGAACTCAACCCAATTTTCATGAAAAAACCAACACAAATCGATCGGGTTGGATCGGTTTGGACGATTTTGGTGGGTTTGGGCGGATTATGCCCAGCTCTACTTATCCTTGTCGATTACCACAATTTACGTTTTTCTATGCCCTTTGTTTGGTAAAAAAGAATTGTTTATAAAGAATGTGCATTTTTCGAGGTAAAATATGTGGTTGAAAATTTATTTGTGATTAAAAAGTAATTTGAGGAACAAAGGCTAATCTTCACTTGGCTCGCTAAAGTTTGAATTTTGGTCTTGCCGCTTAATTACGCTTGATGATTTTTAGAACGTTGGTTACTGTTATGTTTTTCAATAAATAAAAATGTATTGCAATTTTATTGATAGTAATGATCATTCCACGGTCATATAGATGGGGTGAACGAATGTTACTATTTTTTGTTCACTTCGAACTAAAATTGGAATCAAAATTCTATTTGGTTTAAAACATATAGTTTGGTATTGAAGTGGTTTTAAGAGAATAATTTCATTGTGATAAAGAATCACTTTAGAAGAATCAGTTAGGTATTTTGGTGAATATTTATTTCCTAAACACTACAAGAAACTGGAGCGACGACGACGAAAATTAGCGACGAAAAAAAAAGTCGTACTAATGCTCAACCTATAGCGACGACAAAAAATTCATCTCTAATTTTTAGCCATTTAGCAACGACATGAAAAAGTCGTTTTTAATACCCAAACCTTTAGCGACGACATATAAAAATCGTCTCTAATTCCTCGCCCTTTAGCGAAGATAGAGAAAAATTGTCTCTAATTCCTAACCCTTTAGAAACGACATAGAAAAGTTGGCTCTAATTCCCAAACATTTAGTGATGACTTTTTGAATTGTCGCAATAAGTACCCTACAGCGACAACAAAAGTCCTTGCTATTTGTCTGTAATTTATTTATTTTTCCAAATAAATTCAATTTCGTTAAAAAACAATAGGACAAATATTTATACAATTAGCTAACTAATATATATATTTGTTAAAACAAAATTAAATATAAGAACTCAAATGCCTTAATGGTTGAAAATACACAATTCAAGAAAATGCAAGTTAGCAAGTCAGGTTGAGATTGGATAAGAGCGGGTCAAAATAAATTAAAAAAATATTTAATTTTTAGCGAGAACTTGTCGTCACTAAAGCCTCTAACTCAATAGAGACGATTGACGACTCTGTCGTCTGTATGAGCATCATGCACAAACCTAAATCGACGAATATTAGAAACGAGTTTGCTGTAGTTATTGCTCAATAGCAACGACATTTGACCTTTTAGCGACGACAAGTCGCTGTTGAGCCATTCTCTCGTAGTGCTAATAAAAAATTATATTGTCACAATGATGATTTTTACATAACGTTTCCTATAGACCTAAGACCTCAATCAAAGGGGTTTTGGGTCATGGTTTCAAGCTAATCTGTCTAATTCCTTTGACAGCTGGCAGGGAGCTAGTATTGGGCCCTCACTGAAAAAAAAAATTTGAGTCCAAAAATAATAATATTAATAATAATAATAATAATAAAGAAGAAGAAGAATTGGCAACTTAGTCTCTGATTGTTAAAAGTTTTTTGTTTAAAAATATATTTTTTTGTATTTTTTGGGTAAAATGTGTGGTTGAAAATTGGAGAAAAAAAATGTGTGTGGTTAAAAAGTGATTTTGGGGAATTGTGTAGGAAAAATATGTTTAAAAACATGTTTGCCAAATACATTCTTAAATTTATTTCCTTTAATCTTAATTCTCTCTACAATCATTATATTTATACAAGAAATAGATACAATGATCATTACTAGTCTCACCCACCTTGAAAGTTTACATTTACACTACTTTACACTAGTTAGTTGTTACTTATTAGTTAACTTAGTTTAGTTTTTTGTTTATTACTTCGTCGTTTCAATCATATTTGTTCAAAAAAATTTCGGAAGCTCCACCCCCGAACCCCCAGGAGGAGGCCTCCATCTCCCCCTCCCCCTCCCATCATTTGAAAATTTTGATCCCTACTCACTCGAAATATTGGCTCCGTCCCTGAGTAAAGCCCTTTAAACCAAGTCAATGATAATCTTCAAATAGTCCGACGTGATTTCTAGATCGACAACCAGTACAAATGAACAAGTGAAAATTACTTCTTTCCCACTCTCATTTTCCAGAAATAATTTTTCATGTATCTTATGACCAGGGGCACATGCATACATTTGAATTAGGGGCACAATCCTTGTATATATGTGTGTGTGTAGTCATGAGCTCATCTAGGTAGTTATTCATATAAAATCTTTGCGCTTTGAATTATTTGACAGTCTTGCTAAGTTAATTTTAATTATGTTAAAATTTAATGTAACGATCCAAAATAAAAAAAAATAAAATAAATAAAAATTGGCGCCATATGTAACAATCCAAAAAAAAAAAAAAATGTCATACCCCATGTAACTTTTTTTAACAAAAACGTTATAAAATATACTAAAAAATTTGTAACGTGAAAATAATAAATGTTAATGAATTAATTGAAAAAAAAATATTAAAGAAAAAAGAGTTAAATGTCCCTTTCGAGACATGCATTTAACTATTTTCGATATCCGTTTGGATCATTAGATATAGTTTTGAGGTAGTTTTTGAATTAAACATCGAGATGACCAAGGGTAGAGCTATTTCCTTTCAGCGCGGACAAAAATTAAATGAGGTTATGGGCAAATGAGGTTGCCCCTGATTTTTTTTTAATAGAAAAACTAAACCATATAGAGAAAACTTAATTTCACAAATGTCAAGTAAACAAATTTCAATTCAAATGAAATACCTTAAAATCGTTCCTTGCGAAATTTTCATACTTAGAAATCATTGTACAATAACTTCATTATCAATATTCAAAGATATATCTTTTTCTAGATAAAGAACAAGACTATCATTACAAATGAACTTCACAAAACACAAACAAATTAGAGACTCACAATTCACAAATAAACTTCGCAAAACACAGACCTCAAATTAAATCAATCAACAAACCACAAATCTCAAATTACAAAAACTCAAACGAAGTTAATCAGTAATCAAATCAATTAAAGATATCCCTAATTCCAAATCAATATCAGTAGATAACAAGACATAAATCACTAATTATATAGTCATTAATCAATTTCATTTTCAGTTTTCAAATTCATAAATCAGTAAATATGCTCAAAAAACAATACCATTAACCAATAACCAAAAGACAATACCATTTTCACATTTATAAATCAAGCTTAACTAACCATTAACGAATATGCTCAAAAGACAATACCTCCAATTCCAAATTAGGTGGCTTGGAATTTGGATTGATAGAGTCAAAAAACCTTGTTGCAGTCCAGTTGGTCGTTGGAGACGACGTCACGGATTGAGCGTTAGGTGTCACCAGAGATAGGTCTAAGCCTTTGGCCTTGGCCGCTTGCAATTGTAGCCTTGCAGGGAGTCAGGACTTAGGTAGGCGTCTTCAGCGAGAAGGTCGGACTGTCCGTCGAAGTTGGTAGGAGTGGGGGTTCGAGGTTGAGGCGGCTTGGAGTTAAGGGTTGGTTTTTGTTTTAGATGTCGTAGGTTAGGATGAGGAGTTCTACTGCTTCTGCTTCTGTCGAGATGTATCAAAAAATTAATATTTTTTTTTTTTTTTGGTCGGACCCGAGGCAGCCCTAAAGTCCAGATCACACTGGGCTCATCAGCTCCGCGCCTGGAGATGACGTAGCCAATTCGTGAATTCGATTAACATACAATCATTGATGAATTTTTAAAGTCAACGTATCATCGAAATTCTCAATTCATATTGAAGCAGTCTACTTTTGACACATTATAACTTTTGCTACGATTGATTGTTTTGCATGTTTTCAACGATATCATAAATTAGACTGTGAACGTTTTGAAATGATGTCAAGAATGAAGAATAGTACGCCCTCAGGGCACATCTCCAAGTGGCAAAGGGGATGGGTGGTAAGTGCTCAGCGCAGCTGTGTGGTTGGTTCGATTCCCCGCAAGGTGGAATTGGCCTTGTGGCAAGCGGGAGTTATTGAGCGTTTCTCATGCTTACCATAAGCCCTTCCACCCTGGCTCCTTGGAGGCATGACCTGGATTTACCTTCCCGAACCAATGATCTTGGGCGTGGTCGGTTCGGGCCCTCAAGGTGTGGGCTACACCTTTTAAGAATGAAGAATAGTACATTTCAACTTTATTTGGTACCCCCAAAACATGGTAATCTAATTTTTTATTTACACAAAAAATAATTTTTTGAAGTTAGTGGGTCGCGTGACCCACTCGAACCCATCTTCGATCCACGTGTCTATAATTTTTGTTTACTTTTTAACTATCTATAATAGGAAAAATTGCAATCAAGGTCCCAAATCTTTTATTTTTTCGCAGACTTTATCAAAACTTTCATTTTGTACCTTCCACAATCTCAACCTTTAATTTTATAGCAGCATAAAGACAAACGAATGGCTTCGTCCATAAGTCCGTTATTTGACCCACAATAGTGATTTTTTACTACATAATTAACTGAATTATGTTATTTTATCATTCAAATTTTGTCACACAAGGTATCACATCCTCACATTAGTGTATAGAACCGCCCTCATAATGAGCTGCTCCACCTCCCATGTGAGGAGCGTAACATCTGGTGTGACACACTATGTGGTAGAATAATATTACTCTTATTAACTATTGCAAAAAGTGTAAAATGATCGCTTTGCATTATATATATAATAAGTTAAAAATTAAGAAATAAGAAAACATCTTGTTCTCCTTCGTACCCCACCCCCACAAAATTAAAACCAGAAAAATACTCAAGAAGAGACTTAAGAAATAGTACTAGCATAAGAATTTGTTGAAAAGGTTGAAGATGATTTCGGTGGAATTGGAGTTCTATTGGGTCTTTCAACTAGTCGGACGTGTATTTAGATCGATTACAAGTACACATGAACGAGTGAATAAGTTCTCGTTTGATTTGATTCTTTGAAAATTACTTCTTTCCCACTCTCATTTTTCTAGAAAACTATTTTTCATATATGTTATATTTTTCTCTAGTTTTTAACCATGCATTAAAAAAAATCAAATAATCAATCCTCAGAAATCAAGTTTAAATAACCAGTTACCAAATTGAATAGTGAATGCACTAATTTTCTATATCAATGTGCATGTAAAAAAACATACTATGCGCAAATCAAACAAGAGCTTATCTTAACGTAAACTGCTGTGCTGCCCTGACCAACATTGGCTTACACGTAAGATGTCTTGGAAAGTATATAGTGTTGCCCCAGGGCACATCTCTCAGTGATAGGGGGACAGGAAACTTGTTCAGTGCAATCGAGTGCGGGTTTCGAATCCTGAAATAATTGATTTGTATCATGTGGCAAACGTAGGGATGTCAAAAAAACTCGAAATCTGGAGGACCCGAAACGACCCGCCTCACCCCATGACCCGAGATTTTTTTTTTTTTTTTTTTTTGAGAATGAGAAACTAAAAATAAATTTAATGAGGTCTAGAAGAATTGAACCTTGGTGGAATTTAATGGTATGAGAATATATAACCACTATACCATTATGTTGTTTATTGATTTTTTTCCCCTTCAAATATACATATTATGTTTAAAGTTCAAACTTAAAAACTCTAACTAGTTCGACTCCTAAGTTTTTCACCTAAAATTTTATTACCAATTTAAAAAAAAAAATCGGGTCATTTGGAGGGGCGGGACCGCTACCCGCCCCGACCCGACCCGCCCCGCAAACAGGGCGGGGCGGGGTCATGCCATTTCGGGTCGGCCCCGACCCGTCCCGAACTCGATCCATTATCATTCCTAAGCAAACTGAAGTAACTACCATTCGTAAGAGTTATCAATGTCCTTCATCCTGACTCTGGAAGGTATAATCTGTGATTTATCGCTCAAACCTATGACCCAGGATAAGGTCGGTTCGGGTCCTCAAAATGTGGATTACACCTTGCTTTGAAATGCACAACCTACGATTTACTGCTCGAACCTATGATTCAGAGTAGGATCGGTTCGAACCCTCAAAGTGTGTTTTACTTTTCTTTTTTTTTTAATAAGTATATATAGTGTCTAATAAAGTATCTTAGCACCATATAATGACGCGAATGTAGTTATCACTGCTCTCAGATTAGTCACACGATGACAGCCTCCCTGATCTGATCTGATTAGATAAAATCAGATCATATCAGATCAGATTGGTGTACGAATATTTCTCTACTTTTTATCAGAACCCATCAACAAACCCCAAATTTTGTTGCGTGTTTGCATTGCATTTACTTTTCAGAAAGGACAGCTCTTGGAAAGGAAGACCTAACGGTGCCTGCAGTGAGATCTGTATCCAATACACGAATATTTACAGGTAATAAGGCCAAAACATCACATAACCACTTCTTCATTACCACTGTCAGTTAACAAATCAAAAATGCTTAGCAACTTGGAATAACTCGCATTTACACTGTGGTACTGCATCTGCAAACCAGAATCTCTGCTACAGTACGTATCACAACAGATAATGGCGAAATCTTCAATTACATCAATATTCTAAAAAACGTAAAACGTGACGAAACGTGGAGTGCAAGAATCAAGCTTTTCAAGTTAAAACGGAAGTAAGTGTTAAAAAACGTTTTTCAATTCCTAGATATTTGATTTAAATTTTACTCATACTTGAACAAGTAAAAAAAAAAAAAGGAAAAAAAAGGCAGTTACGCGCTTCAGCACGCTTTGTGCGTGCTTACGCTAGCACAGTGCGCTCTTCTCGCGCACTTTTTAGATAAAAAAATTTCAAAACGCGTTCTTCGCCAAAGCGATTCGCGTCGCGCGTATACGCGCACAATGCACGCGTAATGCGCGCGATTTAAAACACTGGAGATAATAGGGAAATCTTCAAGATGCCCACAAAAGAAACAGTAATTTCTTTCCCAGAATATAGAGAAGAATACAAGAGCTACAACGCACGAGAACAAAAACAAACAGGTAATATTATCATTTATAACTTCTACTATACACAAGATCAGATTATTATGGGTTGAAAATGAGGTTTCCACATTTGCATTTCCAGCTCATGGGCTTGTAGTTGGAATTATCATCTGTTCTAGCTGCGTAGCCGATGGTTGAATTCTTCATTCCGTTTCCTGTTTGGGGGTTTGTAGGAACCTGAATGGCTTCACATTGCGCACATGAATTGCACCTCCTCTCGCACCGTGGCGGCCTCGAACCGATTTGTGCTCTCAATATTGCCTTCTCTTCGCTTACTGTCTACCCAATCAAACAATATTCAAGAATTCCTTTTTTTTTTTTAATCAAGTTCGTACACACTAAACACACAATTGACGTAAAGAGTTAAACCCAAATCTTACCTGGAAATTCTCGACCCTCTGTACTAACATTCTACCTGCCAGCGTGCAAAAAGAAACAAACTTTATCATTTTAATTTTCATTTAATGAAGAATTTTTTTTAAGACTTCAATTTAATTTACCTTCTGCGCCATTGAATATTCTAAACTGGGACGAGCTCGAGATCAGGAGAAAGAGAACAGAAATGGCAAGACGGTGAAGTCTAACAAGATTGTGACTGCAACCCATTTCTGAGAAAGATAGGCGGCTTATCTTGTGAAGGAAATACTTGAGCTAGAAAACTGTGTGGTGAATGAGATGTGAATTATAAGTAGATGGAAAGAAAAGAGTTGAGCATACAAAGTTGTCATGTTGTCAATATATATCATCTCTTTAGAGAGGGATTGAGATGATTGAACATAGAAGGACAGAAGAGTATAGCAGCAGCAAAAGGCCAAGAAGGGAAAAGAGCTCCAAAAAGGGAAGAAAACTAGCATGGTTTTACGAGCCCTTTTCAAACTAGTCTACAATGACGTATATTTGAGCTGATTTTTGAAGGAATGTATACTTAAAAATAACAATTTTTTAATTATATATTGTAAACTATTTTATTAGTTAAATGTATAATTGAAGTTGAGTTTGCAAATAACGTGACTCAAAAGGCATAATGGAAGAAAGAGAAAACCCAAAAATACTAGGAGAATCAGGATTCAGAAATGAGACATGGGGCAAAGACAGCAAAAAACCATAAAAATGCACCAATGACCAAACGGATATAAGAATACAGCTGGTTCAGTTTTGTATTTACAGTTTTTCCTTTTATATATTTGCTTTGGCTGGTTCCCTTAAAGCATCCAAACATTTATTTGTAATTTCATTTCTTCTTATTAAAATATTTTTTTTAAAAAAAAAAAAAAAATCTTTTGAAGTCTCCAAGTTATGTATTTTGTAGTGTTGACGTAAAAAAAAATTGAGTAATTCTGGGGTAGATATTTTTTTAGGATATTGAAAATAACTATCTCATTACTTACTTTTTTCATTACCCAAATGTCATAGTGTCACTTAAAAATGTCCTAAAAAAATGTCACTTTAAAATTATTGAAAAAAAAAAAATTGTACGAATGGGTGTCTCTCTTAGTCCTCCAATGGGAAAAAAATATGAAAATAAGGAAATTTGAACATGATGTTGGGCCAGTCTTACTATCCGGCCTTGATAGTATTTTCTCTTGTATGTATGAGTAAATTTGAGAGAATACAGTGTTCGAGAACGTTTTCCTTCTCCGTATACGGGGGAAGACTTTGTTTACAAGTATTGTCTCTTATTTATAGACAATAGTGTAATTCCTAACTTATATAAAAGAGGAGAAGTCATTTCACTGTTTATTTCCTGTTCATAAGGCTGGCATCATCATGATGTCATCTAAAATGTACTACTTGCTCAATTTCTTTCACGATCTTTCTTCACAGAACAGTCTTGGGCGCCGCTCCTCTTCTTCGGATGGAGCTTTAGGGTTTTCTTTTACTTCGAATGGTTCTTCAATCTCCTGTCCAAGAGTCTTCTAGCCTCTTCCCTACTGATCGTGTCCTCTTTTTTTTTTTTTTTTTTTAATGGTCATTTCAATTTTGAAATCTATCCCTACCCATCCAAAATTGTTCTTGGAAAATTTTCAGAATCTGTAAAAATCGCTCAAGCTTCTTTGGGTGGAGCTTTAGGGTTTTCTTTTACTTCGAATGGTTCTTCAATCTCCTGTCCAAGAGTCGTCTAGCCTCTTCCCTACTGATCGTGTGTTCTTTTTTTTTTTTTGATGGTCATTTCAATTTTGAAATCTATCCCTACCCATCCAAAATCGTTCTTGGAAAATTTTCAGAATCTATAAAAATCGCGACCACCATTTTTGTGCCAAATCAAATTTCGAAGCAATGGGTTTCACACATACCTAGGTTTAGGGATTCAAAGAAGATAAAGATGAAGTGAAACAGTGTGGATCATCATTCGAACAGCAGCAGTATGAACAAAGGGTAAATTGTTGTTACCGTAAATGTTAGTTTCTTTTTCTTTCAAATTTTGGTCGTTTTAGTTGAACATGTTCATACCGTAATTGCTATTTTCCTGGATTTGTTGTTTATTATGTTAATGTCTTGTTTGTTTTCACATGGGCTTTTGAAGAGTGATTGATTTACAACATGGGTTTTTGTCGAAGCCCTGTATTTACATCTTAGTTGTGTTATTTTCTGCCAAAAGTTTTATACTTTTCCTATATTTTTCACTTGAGTTTATGGTGTTGGAGGGTGTTTAGCATTGCTTAAATGCAGGTTTTTAGCAAGTATTTTCGAAGGCATGGGTATGGCTAAACAAGTTTTATCTCAATGTTTAAAGATTTGCAAAGGGGTTATGAGGTGATTGTGGTTGGTGTGTAGGTTCTAATGAATTTTGGATACCCATTACTAAGTGCATAAAATCATGTGGCAGAGTTTTAAATTTTCCATCACGTAGTCCATTGTATCATAAGAAGTCTAATACAAATCAAAGTGGCATGCATAAAATGCAAGCCCATTTCTCTGTCGACATCAATACTATAGTGAGACTAGATGGATAAGAGTATGATTTAAAAAAAAAAAAAAAAATGCTTTGGTATAAAAGTTAAAGATCATTATTTAAAACATTGAATAGGTAACCTCCCCAAATGATCATAGTGAAATTCATTTTCCCTGTTTCTTATTATTTTTGAAAGAGTACAGAAGTTTTCGAATTCAATCCATGCTAATTTTAATTCATTTCGAAGATTATAATTTTGCACCAGGAATCTGTCTATGGAAAACATCAGTGATATTCATGGATCCCTGGTTAAAATTAAACTTTCACCTTGACTTCTAAATTACAATCAGATCATAATTTAAACCAAATAAGTACTTCATTTTGTTATATATATATATATATATTATATATTAATTGAAAGAAATAAATAAATTAAGTAAAGTGCTCAAGTGGTGGAAAATGTGGAATTTACATGGGAGGTCGGTGGTTCGATTCACATTCCACGCGCATATTTAAAAAGTCTTTGATATGGCCTTGGGCATTGGGCTTCTTTGATTAAAAATAAGTATTTTTATTATTTATTTATTTAATTTTTAATCATTTCCTAATTAATATTATTTCTGACTGTTGAGGCAGTTTCTTATGGAATAATGAAAGTCATAAAGTTTCAGTTTCTCTCCATTAATCCTTGTGGAAGTTATGCTTATATTTTTTTCTATAAATTCAAGTTACTTATTTCATAACAAAGACAGAAACATATTCTAGTTATTTCTTCTTTTTCTTGTTCATATATTTTTCTATAAGCTATTCTGGAGTAACTTGGAGAGTTCTGAAATCACTTGTGATTGCTGCACATAGTGATTCGATCGTTGTATCCTGGGAGTGATTGTCCAAAGAGGTCGCAGCAGATTACGGCGGGCAATTTCACTTTAGGACATCGTGCTGTCACGAGTCTCGATCGATAAGTTTTTTCTTTTTTGAAATACTATTGTTCTAAATAACAGTGACTGCAACTAATTTTTCTAACACATTTGTGCATTTATCTCTGGCTTTAGGCATTTCCTTGCACTTTTTCATTGTCAAACCAAGCACCATAAATGTGGCAGCAAATATTCTCTCTGATAAATTTTCCTGTTGATTAATACAGTGGCATTAAAATAGTGATGAAAATAAAGTATGTTGAGGAACTGCATTTGCCCACCAAACTGTTGCTGGGTGAGTGGATAATTTGTTTTTATGTTGTTCAGTTTTTTTTTTTTTTTTAATGGTAAGTGACGTAAAATTAACTAGATGTAACTTTCAAGTTAATTGAAAGCCCCTCCGAGTCAATTGAAATATCAGTCATTTGAGATAATACCAGAATATGAAGCTGCTGCGACTGTCTCAAAAATATATCTAATTTCAGATTATCGTTTGGCGTAGACATCTTTCCTTTTTGTATTTTTTCTACTTTTGAATTTAAAATGAAATTAAAATTAAAAAGGGAAATAATGAGACTTATGTATATTATCTATGATAATTAATAACATTATATTTCTTACATTTTATATTAATACTTTATACTTGAAACTCTTCTGACATGTTTACGTGGATAAACAAAAATAATGAAAAAAAAAAAGCAGTACTATAAATGTTAATTTGTACGTTCCACAGCCCTTACAAGCGTTCTGCTGATACTTGTTGTGAGAACATTGTGTGCGTAGTTATTTTAAATCTGTCCATGCAACATGTGATTTGGGTAGTTATTTTCAATAGAATAAGCGGATTATGGTATCATGCATACAAATGTATTTTTAGAAGCATAAGACCTCTCAAAGTTCATGATTTAGTTTTTTGCTGAATTTCTAGATACCTCTCGAGCAACTCTCTTGGTGACAACATTCATTCCTACTCTTGGGAAGTTAAGAAAGCTCTCAACTTTTTCTTGACTTTGTGAGTGCCTAAATCTCCAAGTTAAATCAGTCTTTTGGATGGTTTCTGCAAGCGTAAAACTTATTGTTTCTCTCTTACACTGTTTGAAGCAATGTATCATCAAACTTTCTGGTAGGATCCCCCCCCCCCTCCCCCTAGGTTAGTCTAAATCTTTCCATTTGGTCTACTACACTTATTTAATTTTCTTAAAGTTTAATTTCTTTATAGTTTTTTTTTTCTTGTACTATTTGCATGGAATCGAAAATGACAACCCTCCATCTAGATTATTCCTAAATTTCATTTCCTTTCATTGTAATTCAAATGAGAGAATAGAATATGACTTTCTCCCTTCTTTTACTTATTTTTTCTTTCTCATCATTATCTTCTCTTCTTTTCTCTGGTTTATTCTTTAATTTCATTTCCTGAGCTGAATGTATATGTCCTGCCAATGTTTGAAGATGATAGGAATTAAAACGAACTTGCCATTACCTTCCATGTAGGAAATCGTAGCACAATTGGTGGTGTATTTTATCATAGAGGACTATATAAACTATTGGAGATTTCTGGTTGCAAGTTGGATATGAGATGATTTACTGAGTGCATCATCAGTACACAACTCCAGTTGGGTTTGCAGCACCTCATTTGCATTGCATGAAGATTTTGATCCTCGGGATTCCCTCATTTCTTGGGCTCGCCATCATCATCCCAGGGCACATGATAACCTTCTGGTTATGGATTGGACTGAGGCAAATGGAGGCTATTGAGACTCACAGTGGGTAATGCATGAATGTAAGTCTGTTCTCGTTATTGTTTTGAGTCCGTTTTGAGTTTTCGATTTTTGGAAATATCGAAAACACGTTCACTTTGCCCATATTTAGAAACGCATTTTCCAAAATACCAAAAAAATACAAAGAAAACTCAAAACTAATTTATTGCGTTTTGGATATTTTGTGTTAAAAAATCCAAAATGAGCGTTTTGGATTTTTTTTTTTATGGTAAATGTGAGACACTTCCTCCACTTGAAGTTCTTATATTATTTTTCCATTATATATAGATCAATGTTAAGATTTTTTTTTATTTTTTTATTTTTTTGTAATTTATTTATTTATTTGTTATTATTATTATTATTATTTTTTAAATGTGAGAAACTTCCTTTACTTGAAGTTCTTATGTTATTTTTTTATTATATATAGATTCATGTTAAGATTTTTTTTTTTTTATAAATTATTATATATTTTTTTTTTTTTTTTTTTTGTAAAAGTGAGACCCTTCCTTCACTTGAAGTTCTTATATTTTGTCATTATATATAGATTCATGTTGAGATTTTTTTTTTTTTTTTTGTAAAGTGAGACACTTCATTCACTTAAAGTTCTTATGTTATTTTATCATTATATATAGATCTATGTTAGGATTTTTTATTTTATTTTATTTTTTTTTTTTTGGTAAATTTTTTTTTTATTATTATTATTTTTTTTGGGTAAAAGTGAGACACTTCCTTCACTTGAAGTTCTGATGTTATTTTGTCATTATATAGATCCATTTTAAGATTTTTTTTTTGTAATTATTTATTTATTATTATTATTATTATGTAAATGTGAGACTCTTCCTTCACTTGAAATTCTTATGTTATTTTGCCATTATATATAGATCTATGTTAAGATTTTGTTGGTATATAAGGTTAAATTTTTGTTTAGCTGAAACAATATTAATGATGAATTTATTGACATAGAGAACTAACTGATTTATTAACATTAAAATTAATTTAATTCAACAAATCAACCATTTTTTACATATAAAATATCACAAAATAAATATATCAAAAAAATACAAAGTAAACGCATTTTTCAGTTTTCTATTTTTGAAAACAGTTTTCTAAAATTACAAAAAGAACATATTTTCAACAATCCCAAAACAAACAACCAAAATTCAAAATTCAAAATAAAATCTAAAACTCAAAATTCAAAATCGAAACACAAAGAGAACGTCCCTAAATTTTTTCCTTTTTCAAGACAAATGTTGATTAGTTGCTAATTTTAGACTTTATTATAACTTGTGGTGAGTCCCTTTGATCTTGGATAGGACAAGCTGCTATCTGTGATGATTGTTAATATGTTGCAAGTAGTCAATTCTTGCAGGGTCACGGGAGAAACTTGCTATTGTTTCCATGTTTTGAGGCAGAAGATGATAAGCTTTCAAATTATTGAGTGCTTTGGGGATTTCGAGTTATGCTTGGATATGAAAGAGAGGTCGGATCGAAATAATCAAGCTGGGAATAAGGTTGCTGTGTTGAAAGCTGAGTTTGGTAACATTGTGGTCGGAGGTTGCTGTTCTCCGAAGTCAAGACTTACTGCTTGATGGGCTCGTAGTGTAGACTTTGACATGGCCCCTTAGTAATCAAGTATATCAGCATTTGCCCCCAAAGTCTGAACTGAACAAATTCAGTTCGAACTTTATTTGTTAGTACTGATAGATAGTCGTTTCTTTCTTTTTCAACAAGTTTCTTGTATCTCTAAGTAATGATTGATGACTGTTATATCAACTCATAACTAACTTGAACCGTGTTTGGATAGGAGCTCGAGAACAAGGATGCGTCTGGCGCACTTTGTGTTGCTTTAAATTCCCATTTAATCTGAACTTTTTACTAGGAAGCGTATTCATATTGAGCATACATTAAATTTTTCATTTCTACATATACCCTTATTTAATATATCTTGGTACAATACATACCAACTACTTAACTAGTATTTTCAAATTTTTGTGAAAAACGAAGTAGGTTTACTTAAAATAATAAATAAAGGATAAAAGGTATAAATGGAAAATATTGATAAAATTTAATACCATAACTATACTAATTATCATCTCTTAATCCGTGTGAAAATAATCATAGGACTATCTTTTTGGGACGGATGGAATACATTTTTTTTTTTTTTTTTAAGATAAAAAAATGTAGTCCAACGATACCATGAAAAATAATGTACCATGTCACTTTCTTGTGTCAAAAACTCAATTCAAATTCTATATACAAATCAACATTAGCCAACAGTCAAACAAATAAGCTAACTATTTTTATGCAATGAGCCCAAAACGTATGAAATTTGCCCCTGTTCTCTTTGCTGTTTTGAGGTCGTTTTTTGTTTTTATTTTCGAAAACGCTAAAAACGCGTTCTCTTTACCATTTTCGAAAACACATTTTTGGAAAACAAAAAAAAAATTTGTACACAAAACGGAAAACGCCCGAAACATCGTTTTGGGCGTTTTGTGTGTATTTCGACAAAAAAATGTCCAAAACGCGGAAAACGCGTTTTAGGATTTTTTTTTTTTTTTTTTTTTTTTTAAGAATTATCTTAACTTAGAACTAAGCTTAATATAAAGTTTTTATTTTTTTATTATTTTTTTTAGAATTATCCTAGCTTGGAACTAAGCCTAAATAAAGAATTATTTTTTTTTTTATTTTTTTTTTTTTTTTTTTGAGAATTATCCTAACTTGGAACTTAGTTTAAATAAAGTTTTATTGAATTCAATATCAACATTACAAAAAAAAAAAAATTAAATGAGAATTCTTGTTGTTATATTTAAAAAAATGCAATGATAAATGGACTCTGGTGGTTTTGAAAGAACTTGCATTTTCTGGATTTTAATAGAAGTAAAGCTTTCTCAAGTCCCGAACCTGACCAAGCTGTATTAATATAGACTCTTAATGCTCACATTAGTGTGTTGCATGTAACCATATTTTTAGTGTATTGTGAAAGGAAATTTGAGTTGGAGTTAGTAGTATTCTGCAAGCAAATTAATTAAAAATAGTTTAAATAGTGTTCTGCAAAATTTCAAACAGAACGTGTTTTCCAGCTTTTCATTTTCAAAAACAGTTTTCAGAAATGACAAACCAAACGCGTTTTCAGCAAATTTGAAAACAAAAATAAAAACACAAAACACAAAATATTTTCGAAAATGAAAATACAAAATAAAATACAAACAGAACGCCACCAAGCCCCTGTTCTCTTTACTGTTTTGAGGTCGTTTTCTGTTTTTATTTTCGAAAACGCTAAAAACGCGTTCTCTTTACCATTTTCGAAAACGCATTTTGGAAAACAAAAAAAAAATTGTACACAAAACGGAAAACGCCCGAAACATCGTTTTGGGCGTTTTGTGTGTATTTCGACAAAAAAATGTCCAAAACGCGGAAAACGCGTTTTGGGAATTTTTTTTTTTTTTAATTATAGAATTATCTTAACTTAAAACTAAGCTTAATATAAAGTTTTTATTTTTTTTATTTTTATTTTATTTTTTTTAGAATTATCCTAACTTGGAACTAAGCCTAAATAAAGATTTTTTTTTTTTTTTTTTTTTTTGAGAATTATCATAACTTGGAACTTAGTTTAAATAAAGTTTTATTGAATTCAATATCAACATTACAAAAAAAAATTAAATGGGAATTCTTGTTGTTATATTTCAAAAAATGCAATGATAAATGGACTCTGATGGTTTTGAAAGAACTTGCATTTTCTGGATTTTAATAGAAGTAGAACTTTCTCAAGTCCCGAACCTGACCAAGCTGTGTTAATATAGACTCTTAATGCTCACATTAGTGTGTTGCATGTAACCATATTTTTAGTGTATTATGAAAGGAAATTTGAGTTGGAGTTAGTAGTATTTTGCAAGAAAATTAATTAAAAATAGTTTAAATAGTGTTCTGCAAAATTTCAAACAGAACGTGTTTTCCAGCTTTTCATTTTCAAAAACAGTTTTCAGAAATGACAAACCAAACGCGTTTTCAGCAAATTTGAAAACAAAAATGAAAACACAAAACACAAAACATTTTCGAAAATGAAAATACAAAATAAAATACAAACAGAACGCCACCTAAGCTTTTAATCACAAAGTATCACACTATAATACTTCAAAACACAACAATATTGCATAATTTCTTAAAACATATCATCAAACACCTTATCCATAAACAATCTTTCTCTTCCTTTCATTTTCCAATCCCCAATATCACAACCAATTGAAAACTAAACAAACAACAAAATTTAAGAATTATCACTCTCAAGCATTATTAATCCAATTCAAAATTTTCTATTTCAAATAGGAAATCAACTTAACCATGAAAACAGTCATAACATGAGAAAAACCGAAACTCAAGTTCCCAAAATCAGAACTTGAATTAGCAAAAAAAAAAAAAAAAAAGCAAAATCAAATTAGAGCATCGATTTTGCTTAAATTGCCTTTAATTTCTAAGGAAAATTGAAGAATAACGCTGACTTTGCTGAACATAGGTTCAGGATTTTTGACCTAAAAGCAATTACAGGTTGAATCTTTTAACCCGAAATCAATTCTCTCAAATATGATAATCAATATATAAGGTTTCCCTTTGAAAACATTGAATAATAGAAGAAGAAATTTAGAGGAATAATATTAGAAGAATATTATCGGATGATTAGCATATTTTTTTAGTTTTTCTTATTTGAGGAAGTAAGATTCCTTATTTTATTGTAAAACGTAAATTTCATTTTAGCCTTCAAGTTCAAAGTAGTGTAATTATGCGTTTAACCCATATATCAACATAGATTAGTGAAAGGGTAAACCACTTCAAAATTTATTTACTACACCACAATTAAAATATAATATGTTTAATAAATATATACCACAACACATTTATAAACATACTCTTATCTAATTATAAAAAAAGGATAAAATATGTACACCCCACAACTCCAAATTACAAGTTTCTTCTCCCTTAGCTCAGCCTCAGGAATGACAATGGGGTAGGTATGGGACGGGGATGACTTTTCCCGTTCCCACCCTGTTAAAGATTTATCATCCCCATCCCTGCCCCGTTCCCATTTAATCGAGAACGGGGCGTGTCGAGAATGTGCAAATCCCCATTTGTTATTATTATTTTTTTTAAAATTCTAAAATAATTTTGTTAAGATAATATACAGAAACATATAAGAATAATCCTAACTTTTCTAAATCTAATAATCTTTACAAATACTTCGAACATCCCATAGTTCCCCCCCCCACCCCCCCCCCCCCCCCCCAAAACTTGTTGTTTGAGATATCGCAAGCGCACGATATCGAGAATAAGTAATAAAGTGGACTTTTTTAGTCCGAAATATTGATCCCACGATGACTAATTTACTTGTTACTATCTTCGATTAGTCAGTTCATAAACTACAAATAAATATCAAGATTGTGATTTTTGAATTATTAAAATAGTGAAAGAAATGAAATATGAAAATAAAACAAATGAAAAGTTAGATTTTTGTTTTTGTGAATTAAAAATGTTGGGACTCACGATTTTATCCTAGTTTTCGTATTCAATTTCCCAACTCATATTTTCTTTCTAAAGTTGTATTTGATCGAATTCACGATTGTATCTAAAATTCCCCTCTCGAGTTTAAATTAGTTCTATTTAATTAGGTCAACCACATATCTCTATGTTAGGTCAGAATAAGCTCTAATTAAACGCATTCAATCACAAGAATTCACAAATATCACAACAACTACAACCATATACCTCTACCCTTTTGTGAAATTGTAAAAATTTATCACATGGTCTGGGATGTTAACTCACCTCTCGGATTATGAAAACAACCCACAAAATCAATGAATTAGTGGCCAGTTAATTCATGCATTAAGATTGAAAATAAATTCAATACATCAAATTAAAGCATAAACATATGAGAATTGAAATTAAATAATTAAACTAGGATTACATCGTTCGCCCCAACAATATGTAGTTACACATGATTAAATAAATACAAAAAGAATGTAAAAAGAATAACATCACATAGTTTAGATTTTTGTTTAGTGAGAATAAATATATAATTTGAAATAAAAACGGAAAATAAAAATGAGAATTGAAAGTTTTAGGCTTTATTTTTAAGACTTTAAGTGAGAAAGTAAATAGTTTAGATTGTATTGAGATTAATGACATTGTTGATAAAATGGAAAAAAAAATAATATAAAAAAATAATTATTCATTAATAAACATTAAGGGTAAATATAAAAATATAAAAAAGTTGAAAGGATAGAAACGTCCAAAAAAGTTTCTCCTTTTAAACCACTTTTAGATAGATTTTAGAAGTTGTATAGATAGATTAGTGTGTAAGAAACAATATTAAAGTATATTTGATTTCGAGACTTGACTTGTTTACGTAAACATTAGATTGACTAAAAAAGTGTATTAGATTGTTTATTGGGTTTGGCATTTGGATAGTAAACTAGTAATAATATGATTATATATAGGTCATCTTTACGTTTAATTTATTTTGCTTGTTATTGATTTTGGAGTTTGATATCTTAGAAATCAAGCTTAGAATTTGCCAAAAAATTGACCCCAATTATAAAGAAAAATAACAAAATGCGTATAAACGATCTCGCTATTGTTACAGTTGACGGTCAATGATCAATGACTGCTTTAGCTGACAATGAATCCTGGATCCGTCCTTGGTTTTTCAGGTCCTTAAGCCTATGTGAGGGTCGGACTCCAGTGAACCTACTACTTTTGTAATACCAAATGTCGCTGCAAATGGTTTGCCTTGATGCCTTTTTAATCATGAATATATTTCATTGTTGGCATTTACAATACTTCTTATAAACATTTCAACTTTCTTGACATGCTTTAGTATGCATCTGAATTTACTGGTATTGAGGCTTTCATACATGCTGTTGAAGATATAGCTTCAATTTCAAAAAGCAGGACGCAAAGAGCTTGAGTACTAAAGGTAACTTGGGGCGGATTTGATATTTATTTGGTACCATTTTGTGATGTGCAAGCTTATGTTTTCTCTTCGTTTGCAAAGTTCTATTAAATGATTCACATTTGACACTGATATGCACATAATAAAGATACAGACACGTGTGTGTATGCGGAAGAAAAAAATTGTGTTAACTCTCCATATATTACTCTTATAACCTTCAACAATCAGCGGCATCTTATTTAAATTGTCTTAAGTAAGTGCATGCGCTTCCATATAATTTCCTCTCATTACCCAGTGGGTATCAGCTCCCATTTTCCTACTGGTTTTGGTGATTCTATTTTTTTTTTCCCTCTTACAATTCTTATTATCTTTCACATTTGGCATCTAATTTGACAACAATTTACCGAACACACATGCTAGCGCCTCTATTTGATAACACTGCATGGTTTATAAAATGATTTATTTATTATTTTGAGGTAAAAAGTAGTGATTAAAAATTGGAGACATAAAATATGTATGGTTAAAAAGTGATTTAAGAAATTATGTAGTTTATTAACTGATTTATAAACAAGTTTATTTTATTTACCAAACACTTGTTTAAATAGAATGGATGGATTGGGAATATTGCCTTTGGAGTTTGTTAAAAGTTTTTTTTTTTTTTGTTTAAAAACATTTTTTTTTATGTTTTTTATGTAAAATATGTGGTTAAAAAATAGAGAGAGAAAATATGTGTGGTTAAAAAGTGATTTAGAAAATTATGTAGGAAAAAACATGTATCCCGGGCTTAGTTTGCTTTTGTATGGATAATTTTTTTTATTTTGAGATTCTATATTGATTTTGTATTTGATTACAAGTCAAGATTGGTTAAGTCAAACGTACACTCTTAGAGTATCTCCAATGGAACATTGTCTAAATATAATGCTTAGCTATTTTTTGACAAATGACAAAAATTGTTACATAATTAATGCTAGACAATGTCGAGTATTATTTTAATAATTTTTATTCATTAAAACATTTCTCTCTCTTTCATTTTTTTTGAAAACTAATAATAATTTGCCACGTATATATATGCACAATGAACATTGTTACATTGGAAAAAAAATTTAATTTTAATGTCTTTGTCACATATACATAATATACATTGTCATATTGAAGATGCGGTTATAAGCCCCCCTCCCCAATTTTAAGCAATGTTTCACGGTTTCGATTCGAATGTATGATAGTATACTATTTATTATGTTCAAATTAATGGTAACAATACGTACACGCACGTACCCCAGTAGTTATAAGAAAAATGAAGGAAATAACATTTAAACCCTTAGAACTTGAGAAGGTACATAGTCAACCATCTAACTCGTTCAATGTAAATTGACTTTATTTTGAATAATTTGACAATGTGTTTGGTAAACTTATTTATATACAAGTTTATAAATATCATATTTTTCAAATCATTTTTTAAGTACTCATATTTTTCGAAACTATTTTTTAACCATATATTTTAACAAAATACTCAAATTTCTTGTTAATAAACAAAAATCAACCGTCAAACGATCCTCTTGCTTGACGGTCCAAAAGTGTTTATAAACTACGAGTGTTATGTTTTCTCGATCAAGTACGTATTGAAAAATAGTTTTGAAAAATGTGTAATTAAAACGTAATTTTAGTAAATATGATTTTTATAAACAAGTTTTCATTGTATATATAATTGAAAAAGTTCGACTTAGGCTCTGTTTGATAGGATCTATTTTTTAGGGAAGAAGGAAAATTTAACTCATTTTTCATTTTTTTACATATTTGATGCACAAAATTTTCCTAGGAATACTATTTTCAGCTTTTTGCTCACGTGACCCTTTTTCCTTCAATTGGTGGAAAGCATATTCTTGGGTAGGGGGTAGGATTTATTTTTCATGGAATTTGTTTTATAATTTTCGTCACGTTTGATCATTTTTGTTGTTGTTAATTGATTTATTTTTTCTCAAAAATTAACATTATTATTATCAAATACGAATGTGTGAAAAAATAAAAAAATCTAAAATTTAAAATAGCTAAATTTTACTTTATTTGCTATGAAAAATAATGTCAATCAAACAACAAATGTTAAAAAAAATTCCACTTTTTTACCTACAAAATTAAATTAAATAAATGCATTAAACTTCAAATTTTCATGAATTTAATTCTTTAAAATTCAATTCTCTAAAATTTAATTTTTTTTTCAGTCAAATTTCACCTTCAATATTTGAAGCAGCCTCAATGGCGTTCAAAATGGGCATTCGAAATGTAGACGGTGAAAAATAATTATAATTAGACCAGTAGAAAGGTGTAGTTTCCTGGCAAGTAACCTATTGATTTTTCGGTCCACAGTTCCACACCACGTTCGACATTTCTAGACAACAAATGTAATAAAATAATATGGAAAAGAAAAATAAAGGGTGGTAAGTGGACTATGGGTTTAGACCATGATAGATCCTTCTAATGATTCGGAGATTGAAAGGTATGTGATGAATCATGATAACGTGTCTATAAAGATATTGTATAATTTCTGCTTATCTTCATGCCCAAACATTTTGACTTGACATTAGTATTTGATTTTGATCTCGCACAGAATAGTCATCAAGAAAAATAAAGGTCTGTACTAACCCTTCATAATGCAACAATTATTATCCATTTATAAATTAATTTATAAATAATACAATATTTTAAATTATCTTTTAACCAAATGTATTTTTTTAAATTACTTTTTAATCACATATTTTACCTATCCTTGTTTGGCCCTCATTATTTTCCCAAATAATGTAATTTTGAATAGTATTCGTAGAGAATGTGTGGTTGAAAAATATTTGAAAAGTAAAAAATGATGGACTTGATTAAGATGGATGGTTGAAATTGAGTTTTAAATAAATTTGATTTTCAAATAATAATGAGGGTCAAACAGAGACTAAATATATTTTATGAAAAGTTGGGGCTAAGATAAGCCTATATTTATAAAAGTTTTTTTTTTGTTCAAAAACAAAAAAATGTGATATTTTCTTATGTAAAATATGTGGTTTTAAAAATTGTGTGTGGTTATAAACAAGTTTAATTACCAAACGGTTATAAGTTCTTAGCCTTTGTTTGGGGTTGATTTTTGTTCATAAATAAGAAATTTGGTATTTTTGAGGTAAAATATTTGGTTAAAAAGTGATTAGAGAAAAATCTGTTTTATTAAAAAATAGTTTAAAAAAATGTGAAAGATAATTTTTATAAACAAGTTATACCAAACACTTGCCTAAACATATAGGAACCACATGAACCATCAAGCAACATGAAACTGTATACTTAATAACTTTTGTTTTTATTCATATGACCTTGTTTGATGTAGATTTTATTAAATTTTTATTTTTGTGTAATTTTATGAAAATTATGGTTAAAAAGTAGATCAGAGAAAATATGGGTCTACATACAAAATTATTTCAATAAATGACTGTCCAATTAAAATTGAATTTGTGATGAAAGAGTTGTAAAGAATATGTATTAAACAAGAAGTCTAGTCCATTAACCTTTGGTAATCTCGTTTGCATGTCAATACTTTCAAGAACCCAAAAGAAAAGAAAAAGAATTATGTTACTTTATTCATCTCATTCTGTCATATCAGATACATCCTCTCACATAGGTAGATGTGGGACCAACCTCATAATGAGCAATCACACTCCCAATGTGAAGGGTGACTCCCGATATAATAAAATGGAGTTAGTAGAATAACATTAGTCAAAGAAAAAACAAAAGGAAAAAGAAAGCGGAATCACGGACATATATTGGACGTGAACCAACGCCTTCACAACTAATAATTAAAGTAGATATCTAACAACATTTAAAAGATATTAATTCAAAAAATTTCAAAGCAAATTAAAAAACTATATGTACATTAGAAACTAATTTACACATATGCCCACCACAACAAGAGTTTACTATGAAGATCAGAAAAAAACACACAATCAGATATTTTCTAATTAGTATGCCCTTATAATTAATCAAATAAAAAAAGGGTTGGGGATTATAATCTGCCCACAAAATCCTAGACTTAACAAGCAGCTGATTGATTGGTGTAAGGATTATAGAAGTGAGGTTTTGGGGCAATTGCAAAAGGGATTTTGGACTTATTTTCACCCACGGCGGCGCCGCCAATCCTCTCACAGGATGGACACATGCTGAGGGTGGCTGCCGGCAGCTGCATGTATAAGGGTTGGGATAGTTTTAGTGCCTTAAGCTCTTGCAACTCTTTCTGCAGTCTCCTGTTTTCTTCTGTTAGTGTTTCACAGCAATTCTTCAAGAATTCACAGTCCACTTCCGTTTGCTTCAGTTTTGTCCTGTATAAAAGATCGTGGATTACTCAATTATTTTAAGAAAGAAATGGTTTAAAGCGCACTGAAAAAAGAAAAAAAAAAAATCTAGAACTATATATTGAAAGTCAATATTCGATTTTCTTTATTCTTTCTTGGTTTCTTAAAATGGAATCTGTTCTATTTTTTACGATAAACAAAAATATTACTGAAAAATGGAAAATTTTTAATGTTTTCCATGGGTTGAAGACGATACCTTGCTCTCCTGTTCTGAAACCAAACCTCAACTTGTCGAGGCCTAAGCTTTAGATCCCTTGCCAAGTCTTGCTTTTGTTTCTGGTAAATCCAAAGATTATAATCAGGCACTTTATAAGATATATATATATATTTCTGAGTATGCAGAGAGAGAGAGAGAGAGAGAGAGAGAGATTACAGGATTGAGAGTGCTGTGATGCTTAAAGCTTTCTTCCAAAAGGGCAGACTGGGCTTTAGTAAGCCTAAGTTTCTTCCTTCCATTAGAGCCATCTTCATCTTCATCACTAACTCTTGAGACAACTTTTTCTATTTCAACATCTTCACTCCCAGTCTCCCTCTCTCTCTTCACACTACCATTAGAAAAAGATGAGGCAGCACTATCTTGTCTATACAAATCAGCAGACGGATCATTAAAAACCTTGTTGTCAGAATCCACCTTCTGAATCTGATCATAGGTTTCTCCAGAAAGACTCAAAGTCAATGAAGGCTCAGGATTTTTCCCATCAAACTTTTGGGATGGTGATTTTTTAGACGACGTTCCTTCAGCAGCAGATGAAAAATTACTCAAGCCTAAAACCAGGCTCGTGTTGCATAAATCAACACCCATTTACTTAAAAAAAACCGATTTAAAAGACTTGAAGCTTTTGGCACAAAGCTTTGTATATTTAAAGGTATATGTAGAGAAAGAAAGAGTCTTTGATTTCTGTTTTTGTGTGAAAATGAAGAAAAACAGGAGAGTTTTGTAGAGGGATGGTGAGTGGGAAGCTACCTTGGACCAATCAAATGAATCAATATAAGTAGTGAAAAGAATTTTTCCCTCTCTTTCACATACAACACACACGGGTTGACCATTTGAACCCGGCCCACTAATTTTATCTTCAACCACCCCCACCCACAACCCACGTTTCTTTGGAATGAATGAATCAGTGTAAAGCAAGAATACGTGGATTCACATGGCAATGGAGACACACATGAAGAGAATGATTCGTCTGCCATCTTTCTCGTCTCCCATTATCATACCAACTTTCACTGTTTCTTATCAGCACTAACTTTTTATCTTTCTGACTCTCTTATATGATTCTTTTGGGTTTTCACCTTACGTATTCATGTACCCATTTGCACCAATGATTAGCCCAAAAACCACATATTAATGTTATTTTATGCATGATCTAATGTGGTAATTTTTTTTTTTTTTTTTCAAAGAATGGAATTGGAGAACAGAACGTAATTGTCCACTAAAAAATGTTGGCATTGCTAACATGGGATAGGGACATTGTTTTCTTGTATGTTGTGTGGGAAAGAGAAAAAAGGAAAGGGAAAAGTAAAAGGAAAAGTAGGTTAAAGACACTATGGAGGAGTTTATAATGGTGATCGAATATGATTCATGAACTAGAATATTAAGGATTTTTTGGGGTTAATAACTAGAAAGTTGATATGGCGTGTTGGGACCTACAAATCTGTAGGCTTATGAAAACATTCAATAATGATTGTCGGGTTTTGCTGATGAGAAGTTAGGTCACCAAAGATGCATGATTAATTCAAGGCAAACAACATGCACTTTCTCATTTTTTATAATAATAAAATAATAGAAAAAAAAATGTTGTAACTACTTGAAATATTTGAGAACACTGAACTTTAGACGTTAATTAGGCCTTGCTCGGGGGCTTGAATTAAATTTGCGGAGACCAACAAAATTTAATATACACGATTTTTCATACCACTTTTTAATCACACACATTTTCTCTCTCTAATTTTTAACCACACATCTTACCTAGAAAACACAAATAATTCAAATTCCATTTTTATGGCCGTGGAACAGGGCCTAGAATATAATTTCTTGAAAAGTCTACATTAATAAGTCAGTTTTCTCTAAAAACTCTTCTAATTAAGCAAAACGCTTCTAGAATATTATTCAAATGTGGAGCATAGTTCAAATTCGTAAATAGTCCTTCAAGTGAAATAGAAGTTTGTCCATATTTGCATGAAAGGGGTACAAAAATATTACAAGTACTCCTAAAGGCGGAGGACGTGAAATCGTAAGGGTTATAAAAATTCATTTTACGCCCTTATTTTAATCTTATATGATATTTAAGAATAAGCACACTCGTACACACACATATTCACCATCTTTTTCTTTTTCTTTTTCCTTTAATAAAAAAAAAAAAAAAGATTTCAACATGGTACTAAATTTTAAACAATAAAATTATAATATTCATTAATTTCGTCAAATAATCTATTCATTGAGGGAATAATTAGTTCTAAATCGAATCAAATTCTTTAAAAATTATGTCATCCAAGTACCAAAACATTTGTCTTCTATGAAAAGCAATTAGATTAGCATTGACTTTGCATCTATCTTTTCTCAATCATACTTCGGCACATTTAATATTTGAATATGTTTATAGAATAATAAATAAGATGGAATCCGCCCCAACTTGCACATTATGGGGTGATTAGGAATAATTACAAATCCATGATACTGATTATCTGCTAATTTAACTAATTAATGATCCCCAAATCTCATCCAATCAATAAAAGAGCAAGTGGATGTCCTTCCTTAGGTAATCCAAACTCCTTTTTTGCCCGTGTGCACAAAAAAGTCGCCGACGCTATCCAGGTGGTCCTATTAGTATCATTGTTAACGTTTATTAATGCAATTATGTGTCAAAAAGAGAAATTGTTTATACTAGAGTGTCGGCAGTATGTCACTTTACCATAAATTGAAAATGATACTTTTACTTTCTTGATATCGGTTTTTGATTGGACAGCATGAGTAATACATCTCAACTCTACTCCCGTTCATACATAAAGCTCATACATAATTGAACAAATAGTTATGTGCAAGTACCCTTCTTGGATAGTGGGGGGTGACGGTCCGGGACGCTTCGGCGATCAAGCCAATCAACTTATCTATTAGCCACAAGGATATGTACAATAACCGAGTGTCAAGAAAATAACAAGCTAAGTTACTATTGAAAGTGTAATTATCATTATATGTAAATGACATCAAATTTGAGTAAGTTTATAGTAGAAGATGAGAGGTGATTATCGTTGGATGGATGACATTAGGCCTTATCTCAATGACCAATGTGTCAACCTCATAGGCGTTATTTCTGCACTATAGGTTGAGCACTACTAGAATTTTATATTCCGCATACAAAATGAATTTGTAGGGAAAACTTCTTATTCGTGGGTAAATAAATGCCTTTCCAGACGAAAATAATTTTTAGGGAGGTTTGTGTGGCAAACATAGAGGGGAAAGACATAAGTCGACAAAATTTATACCTTTGTCTGCTGAGGTATGCGCCTACGAACCCTTTCACTACAAAAATCATTTATCGTCTAAGATCTTTCCCAACGAAATTATTTGTATGCTAATGTTCATTTTACCTACAAAATGTGTTTCGTTAGCTGAAGTCTAAGTCTACAAATCTTTTAGAGAAAAATATTATTTGTCGTCTAATTTCTATCCCTACAAATTTTTTCAAATTCTAATGTTAGATTGACCTACGAAATATGTTTGTAGGTATAGAGTAAAATTATGTTGTAAGCTGAATCGTAATTTTCCCTACAAATAATTATTTGTATGGAAAACTAATTTCTTGTCTACACAAATTTTTGTTTGTGGTGAAAGCTTATTTGTAGGATAAATTTTCTATTTTTCCAAAAATTTTAGTATTTGTAGGGAAAACTTAAATCTTTTTTTATATATATATATTTAGTATTAATTATGGTTTGTTTATGCAAAATTATAATATGCCAAAAATAAATTAAATTAAAATTTCAAATATATTACTAACTTCAAATATTGTATCAAACTCCAATTAAAAACTCATTGTCACTGAATGTGATTATAAACTTAGAAACAGTTTAACAAACCTCTTTAGCTATCTATTAATGCATCTATATAATAATAATAACATAAATATCTATCCTCATAAATTAATTAAATATGCTACTCATCCTCATCAAAGTTGTGCTCCTCCTCAAAATTGTTCTCTTCTCCTTCAACATCATCATCTTGCAAACTGGCTAGCCTATCTTGAGGAACAATATAAAGGCTTTATTCAGCAAGCAGATGTCGTGAAGACTCCTGAAAATTTTAAGAGCACCACAATATTTACAAATAGAAGGCGCAGTTAGTACATGACAATCTGAAAAATTATCACCTATTAGAAGACAATAAGTATAACAATTTATGAACAAGTCTTACAAGTTTCATTTCATTGTCTATATAAGATCCCGATGACTCAAAAAATTTATAAGAATTTTATAACAATTTTAAATTATCCATTCAACAAATGTAAAGGAGAAGGTTTAGTAATGCTTACAAGTTTCATTGTCTATATAAGATCCCGATGACTCAAAATATTTTAGCCTATGGGATCGAGGACATCCAATAAAGAGATTCAACTGCACCTTGGATGTATTTAAAAAAGAATAAAAAGTTGTTGTCACCTTTGAGTCGGTAAATTAACTTTTGTCAACTTCTGTCTTCGGATGTCGTTAAAACAATTTTTCCTACACAAAATGGAAATGATAAATGTAGACCCAAAGAAATAAGAATCCCTAACAATAACATTTATATTTAATTTTTGAATGTATGTGGTTTACTGATAAGAAGAATTTCATGAATAATTGTGATGATATCTCAAAGAAATCTGATTTTCGTATAGAGACCGCCTTTTACAGCATTATGTAAAAACATTGAACTTCCAATTATTACTATTTTGTTTTCTAATGTTTTGGTTTTATGCAAAACTAATACAATAGTCAAAGGAATGGTGATTGTTTATAGTGATTATTATATACAATAATATATTATAAATAACGCTTATTCATGCAATAAACACTATTAACAGAGAAAAAGGAGATGTCTGATTTTGGTCCTAATTTAGAAGATCCTGTGTTATCCATTGTACATTCCTTATGGCAATGGTACATTGCATTTATTAACTCCATTCCCACGTTTATTTGTTGTCGAAGTATAGAGCCGACCACAAGGACAAGAATCAAGTGATGTCAACTGTCCAAAAATAAAAGTAACTGGCACAAAGGAGAAAAAATGTTTTCTTGAAATAGAGAATCTTTGTGCTCTCATTGAAAATGCTGAATTTCACGTAAGTGATAAATTACTTGAATAGAAGACAATGTTACATACCTTGAAAAAGAGCTATATCCATCCTTTGTGGGTCTTTAAGGCAGTGGAAATGACCTACAAATGTTGCCAATTAGTATCAGTATCTTCTTGTTGAACAAAAGAGTAGTTGTATTGACAGAATGAAGGCAAAGCAACGAATGAATCATTGTTTCTTAGTAAGATATATATATATATATATATATATATATATATATATATATATATATATATATATATATATAAACACATGGTTACAAATTGATTTGTAAAAATGTAAACAAGAAAATTGTGTCATAAAAGTGTGCTATCTATCAAACAAGATCCTTTAAGCCAATGCAAAATCCACAATAACGTCTAGGCTGATTGTTAGAAAAGTTGCAGGATGTAAATCAATAACAATGAATTCACATACCTCATGTACAATCCAGCTGCCTAACTTACAGTTACAATTTGCAAAATCTCACATTCAATAAGTTCTAAGAAGCACACACTTCATTTCTAACAACCATCCGAAGAATAAAATTCAAAATTTACTGTATTTATATCTCGAATATCTGTATGGTCAACATTGCAGAGCCCACAATATCTCGAATACTAAATTTCCAATTGAACAAAAGGGGAATTTAACCACATGATCTGCCTCAAAATACCATTTGGACACTAAATCTTATGTCTATAAAGGATATGAAGAAGCCTTTATGCAGGCTTATCTTTAGCAGTTGATAATCAAAGGCCAGGCTAAGGTCTTTTCATGTAGTGCACTAAATGTAATAATGGTCAAAGGAAAATGTCAACAGAAAATACTTCATTTGATTAAGGGGTTCTGTATAGAGCTTTGTATGGGGAAATCAGGTTTTTTTTTTTTTTTTTTTTCAAGGATTCTTTTAAATTTGTACAGATTAGCTACTTTGGGAACTGCTGATATAATCAGAATTTCTTTTTTAAATATAATCGTAACAAAAAAATTTCCTCCTTTTCCTTTCTTATATAATCACACACTAAACCAAAGCATTCTTGTCCTTTCACACACTTAATTGGGTAAACAACTTTAGTTTACCAGAAAAGAAGCCTTTTCCTGTTGATTCAACATCGACCCACTTATCTCTCTGTCCTAAGCACAAAATCAGTAGAAGAAAGAGGTGAAGAAAGTTTAATTGGAATACAAAATCGAAATAAACAAATATAAAATCATTAGGAGTGTGACATACCGTGGGGAGAATGGTGGCGGTGGTCGGCGAGGTGGTGTCTCAGGCGTTGATCGGCAAAAGGAGGTTGACAGAGGTAGATGGGCGAGGCGAGGGTTAAGAGAACTTAGAGAAGAGTGACTGGTTCGGGGGGGGGGGGGGGGGCGTGGTTTAGGTTTCGATTTTTTAAGTTTTATTGATAATTGTAATATAGTCCTCAAACTTCAGGTAAATGTGAAAAAAAATTTGTAGGTGAAATTATATCCCGACAAAATTTATTTTTGTGACTAAAAGTAAATTCCGCCTACAAATATTATTTTATAGGCAGAATTTTGTAGGCTGAGTATACATATTTTTGGAGCCAATATCTTACACTACAAAATCTCATTTTGCAGAGAAAAATAATCTTTACATACAAATCTCATTTTATATGCGCATTATTTGTAGGGAAAGCAGAATTTTCTTGTAGTGGAGGCGGCATTAAGTCCAGGTCTAACATCTATGAAATAGACTGAAAAGTTAACTAAAGGTCGTCTACGACAAAAAATGTCATATAAATCGATCATAAAGAAGATTCGTACATAAAATCCCCAGGGTAAGATGAAGTTATAAAATAGATGGCACGTGGAATAAAGACATGTAGAGATAAGCTATAGCAGATCGTGGCACATCTCCTCATACATGGATCGTGGATGTTCAGCCTTTACATGTCACTTTGGCTAAGGTGATGAGATCACTTTTGCTTCCTTTATTTAATGGCCTTGGTTAGATTAGATAAGTAAAAAAAGTGGAGCAATACCTTTGGTGGCTTCTTAGTACTTCCTTGTTAGATGTCGCGTGGTAAATAATAAGATCATCGTAGGATGCATCGCGTAACATACTTCTTTCCATAATATTCATTTTCCAACAAGTTTCAGTATTAATATATTATTACTAACTTTAAATTTTAGGGAGTATTTGGCGGCTGAGGATAAATTATAATGTGATTTATTTGTATTTTTTAAGTAAAATGTGAGCTAAAAAGTGAAGAAAGAAAATGGGTGTGGTTAAAAAGTAATATGTCAAAATATTACTTAAAATGTCAATTAAAAATATTTATCTAAAATTGCTCTAATTATTATCTTCTTTTTGGCTTTAAAATTAAGGCCCTGTTCAACGGCGGTAGATTAATTCACAAAAAGATAAAAACAATACAAAAATTAATTTACCCAATTTTTTATATCACTTTTTAATCATTCACTTTTTCTCTTTCCAATTTTTAACCATACATTTTATCTAGAAAACACAAATAAATCAACAAAATAATTTCAATTCCTTCTTTCTCCTTATTAATTCTAGCTGAACAGGGCCTAAAACTAATAAATATCTTATTACGAACCTCCTCGAGCCGAAAATTAATCAGCAATAATTAACACGAGAAATAGTGGATCCTAATTGGAAATATTGAGACGTGTCACTTGAATCGGGACAAGAAGGGCCCACAAATTATATGGTTTGATGGGCATTTGATTCCGTTGAGAATTGATGGCGATGTTATCTGCGTAGAATTTGGCAATGATGGATGGCAGAATTTGTGGGGGATAAGGTTTCATGTTGTCCGTTGTTAGTTCCTGTCTTTGCGCTCAGCCGACCAATGTTGCCATCTTCAGATAATTTGGGCCATCTTTATGTATTTTCAACTTCCCCTCTTAAAAATGTGTTTTCATTTTGAAGTAGGCTAGTAGCATCACTATACATGCCACTTATGTCTCCAATAAACCATTCAATAAATTATCCTTATCAATCCTCTCATATTATTGACGCTACTGTTTATTATTGAGTTAGTGACTTTGTATAATAAAATTGTTGTATTTTAAATCTTATACGTAATTGCTCATGTAAATCCTAAGAGTTTTGCTACATGTACAAATAAGTGTACAAACAAACTTACAAATAGGACATGTGACAAGAATCTATTGACTTATGTATCATATTACATAAAGAATCAACCACCATAATGGTTGGATTTTAAACGAAATTGAACTAGAATCGAGGGTTTGGTCGAGTTAAAAAAAAATAGAAATCTAGAATTGACCTGGTCCAGAAATATGGGTTCTTGATTCGAAATCAATTGATCATGGGCACCCAACACTAAAATCCAATTTGTACTCTTTTTGTAAGTCATTTTATTTTTTACCATGACTCAATGACCAAAACCAGCAAGCAACGACTTTTCAAGACGCAAAAATTAGCAAGTTTGAAAGGCGCAATAAATAAACTAATTAATAAAATCCATTCATTTGAATAGTTGAATCGTATCAGTCTCACTTGAGGCGTCACACGCTTGTCCCAACCAAAATTGAACGTTATTATGCTAGACCTTGAATAATATTTTGTGACATATTTGTAGTGTATTAAGAAAGTGTTGAAATATTTTTTTTTATTTTTTTACGACAATTTACTACTCAGTTCCTATTGAAAATAGGGTTTTGCTATATGTACAGACTGATTAACAAACTCGGTTACCCACCCCCCTCACATGGAGGGGGGCCCACACATCTGTGGGCCCCCCTCCATGTGAGGGGGAGTAACCCAATTTGTCAACCAGAGTTAGTACAGGTAGAATAATCCTTGAAAATTGAGTTTGATTAGAATAATTACATTGATCTGAATACTTTGATTTACGAAATACTTAAAATTGTTTCGAGTATTGAATTATTAAGAAAATCCATATGATACGCGTACAAGTAAAACTCCCGACGCCCAGGCCCATTTATACATTTCATCTACATATTTATATGAATAATATAGTTTATAATATAAAATAAAAGTATAATAATTTGAAGATAGCATAGGAAAAGATATGTTAATTTGGAAGATTTCACTAAAGAGGAAAGGTAGCAATACCACGTGCACCGCCTTGCATTAAAGCACCACCTTTTACCATTGGATTTGGCATTTGGCCCACGCACACTCACACCCCCGGCCCCTTTCTATCATTTCTTTACTAGACTTTTAGATGGAAGCATCATTCTTGCGTTTAAAAGTATATAGAAATACCAACTTTTTTGTTGAGACAGTACTTTTGACAAAAAGAAATATTATTTCCATACTCACAATCATTTTTAGTATTATCATTTTTAATTGTAATATAATCTTTAATCTCTGTTAATTTTCGAATTTATATCAACGTATTTTATCTCTGACAATAATTTTTTCTAAATATCTTATTGTGCTCCTAGTAAGTTTTAGTTCTCAATAACTTAATTTGTAACTTGTATTTTTTTTTCGTAACTTGTATTTTGGTTCTTGACCTTTGATTACAGTTGCAAGTAGTCTCAGTGGATGAAAATTATCTATTATTAAAATTAATATGTTCAAAGGGGTACTTTACTATTATAAGAGTAAAATGGGTAATACTTAAATAATTTTTATTAAGAAATAAAATGGACGATAACTAAGAAAAAATATCTTTCTTTCTTAGAAATGTTACTTCGATAGTGATTGACTGAATTGTCTCATGAAACTACAAACTAATTCACCGCTCAATATTAACTGTCGCGAAGGTAGAGTTACCTATTACTCGTTGACGATCCATCATGATGAACTACGATACTATCTAGCTCTTATATTGTGTGGTCGATTATTTTTTAAATATATACGAAAAAAGGTGAAACCCTAGACCCACATCGCATCATCTAGAAAGTATTTATGAGACCAAATATTGGTGGACCCATATGAAGCAACTTGGTTGAGGATATAGCCATGTTTTTGTTGGTGGTTTGGGTTAAGGGGTGAAGACGATAGTGGTGGCTATGCCTACTTTACTTGTAGCACAAAGTTAAGGCAAATGATGTCCCCCTAATGGGTTAGAAAAGAATTCACATAAATAATGTGCAAACATAACCCATTTCATTTTGTTGTTGAATGCCCCAAATTTATTGTCCTTTAAAAACATTGAAAATATGAAAGAACCCCACATTTAATGAAACATTAATATATTCCAACCATCTCTCGTCTACAAGTTTCGATTCAATTTCAATTTAAAAAATTGGAACATCCGAGACAGAATTAAAGAGACTAACTCGCTAAAGAAAGTCTCACTTACCCACAAATCGTTCTAGCAATCGGCAACGAGTTATATTATATGAAAGGGTAAATTTTGTTGGAAATGGTGGGTTAATGGGTCAACTTTGACCTTAAACTTGAGTGGGATCCGATGTTCGATTTGTCGAAATTAATGTTCAATTAAATTCTACGTTCCGAGTAGATGAGCGTGGAATATTTAATTGTATAAAACTATTTCCATATGAATGAGAAATTATGGTTGAAAGTTGAACAATAAATATGAGGAATAAATGGGAAACAATTGGAAAAATGTGTCACTCCCACATAGGTTGTAAACACAACCTTGAACCACTTAATAAGCTTCAAGTTGAGAAATGAGTTTAGGCCCCAAGGGGTAACAATAGTTTTTGAAAGAGGGGAGTCTTAGACAATGTCTAGACTAGCCCAAAGGCCACGCGCGCGCGCCGCTGCAACCGACCTGCTCGGGATCGGGTCGGGCCCATGTGAAATTATTTAAATTTTTGAAGACTACTCAAAACCGCCACATTCTCCTCTATTTTGTTGCTTTCATTCATCACGATATTCATTCTGCATAGCATACACGATCTTCTTCCCGTCTTTCTTTTTCTGCATAAGTCTTCAAAGAGTGTGTTCAATTCTGGTTCGTTGTCTTGCAGTCGAGGTGCTGCTTCTACAAGTGTTCTGATCGTTGTATCTTGGGATGCGCTTTACCACAAACCGTAAGCACAGTGTGATGGGGTAAAAACGTCTTAAAGACAGAGAGTCAAGTTCTCGCCTCGATCATCCATGTTTATTTTCTGCTCGGATCTTCCCTTCTGATTTCATCTGCTTTACGTTATTCCAAATATATAAGTCTGTTTTCATATTAAAGCATGTCTTTTCTTGGTCTGATCAAAATAATTTTCTAACATTCTTAAGACGCTTTTAGTTATTATATGATTACTGGTTCCGAAATTGTACATGTCACTCCGTTTCAAACTGCTTCTGTATAAGTTTTAACCATGCAATTTCTGATTTGATTTTACCTTTCTGCAGAATTTTAATTTCTAAATTCTGACTTGTTGAACTTCTGTTTGAAAATAGAAATGGCTAATACTATTGGGACGAATGCAATTCCTCCTACTTTGACTGTGACCTCTACTGTGACGCCAACTGTGGCTACTGTGATGCCGACTATGGCTGGTCCGTTTGCTTCAACTCATATTTCTCATGGAGAGAAACCTGAAAAATTTAACGGAGTTGGTTTTAAGAGATGGCAGCAGAAAATGTTGTTCTATCTCACCACTCTGAACTTGGCAAGATTTCTCACGGAGGATCCTCCTTCTATTCAACAAGGAGAAAATAATCGAGCTTCGGTTATTACCTTAGACGCATGGAAACATTCTGATTTTCTGTGCAAAAATTATATATCGAATGGACTGAATGATTCTCTATATGGTGTGTATAGCATAATGAAATCTGCAAAAGAGCTATGGGAATCATTGGAGAAAAAATATAAAACTGAAAATGCTGGTTCTAAAAAATTTCTTATCGGTAAATTTTTGGAATATAAAATGACTGACTGTAAATCTATTATTTTCGAAGTTCAAGACTTGCAGGTCCTCCTCCATGATTTGCATGTCGAAAGGATGACTGTAAGTGAGTCGTTCCAAGTAGCAGTTGTAATTGAGAAACTCCCGCCTTCTTGGAGAGATTTCAAAAATTACCTCAAACACAAACGCAAGGAAATGAACTTGGAGGAATTGATTGTGCGTTTGAGGATTGAAGAAGACACTAAAAAGTCTGAAAGGAGAAATGGAGGACCAAGCATGGAGGCTAAGGTAAACATGGCTGAATCAAGTTCAAAAAAGAACATGAAGAGGAAGCACTCAAGCTTTGCTCCCAAGAAAAATGAAAACAATCAGAAGAACTAGAAGTTCAAAGGGGACTGCTTCAACTGTGGCAAACCTGGACATCGTGCAGTTGACTGTCGCAAGCCTAAAAAGCAAAATGATCGTAAACATGTTGTTGAAACTGAAAATGTGTCTGAAGGTGTTCAAGAAATGCACCTATTTGCTGTAATATCTGAATGTAACAGTGTTGGAAATCCTCGGGAATGGTGGCTGGACACTGGTGCCACTCGCCACATTTATGCTGAAAAGAATGTGTTTTCTGAATACAAAACTATTGATGGTGAACAACTATTCATGGAAAATTCCTCAAGCTCAAATGTTGAAGGATAAGGAAATGTGACCTTGAAGATGACATCCGGCAAGGAACTCGTCCTCAAAAATGTGTTGCATGTGCCTGACATTCGGAAAAATCTTGTTTCTGGTTCTCTTCTTAGCAAAAATGGGTTTAAGTTAGTATTTGTATCTGACAAATTTGTACTAACTAAAAATGGTATGTATGTGGGAAAGGGTTGTATGTGGGAAAGGGTTATTTGTCCTTACTATTGTACCCAAATTGAACAAGACTAATGAAGCTTCTACTTCTGCGTATATTGTTGATTCTTCTTGTTTATGGCATAAAAGATTAGGACATGCAAACTTTAAATATGTGCGCAAATTAATGAATTTAAATTTGCTTCCTTCGTTAAGTTTCGATCCTAATCACAAATGTGAAACTTATGTTGAGGCTAAGTTAGCCAAAAGACCGTTTCCTTCAGTTGAAAGAAACACTTCACCTTTAGAATTAATTCACATCGATATTTGTGACTTAAAATTTGTGCAAACTAAAGGCGGGAAAAAGTACTTCATTACTTTTATTGACGATTGCACTCGGTACTGTTATGTCTATTTGTTAAGTAACAAATACGAGGCTTTGGAAATGTTTAAACATTATAGGCATGACGTCGAAAATTAACTTAGCAAAACAATGAAAATTGTTCGAAGTGATAGATGTGGAGAATATGGAGCACCATTTGAGGAATTTTGTTCTGAACAAGGTATTATTCACCAAACAACAGCTCCTTACTCACCTCAATCTAATGGCATTGCGGAATGAAAGAATCGCACGCTTAAAGAAATAATGAACGCTATGTTGATCAGTTCTGGTCTACTCCAGAATTTGTGGGGGGGAAGCTATCCTCTCGGAAAATCACGTTCTTAACAAAATACCACACAAAGTAAGGGATGAAACACCTTATGAGTTATGGAAAGGTCACAAACCTTCGTATAAATACTTGAAAGTGTGGGGGTGTTTGGAAAAGGTAGAAGTGCCAAAACCTAAACAAAAAAAAATAGGACCGAAAACTGTAGATTGCATATTTATTGGATATGCTCATAACAGCAGTGCATATTGCTTCCTTATGTATAAATTCGAGATTCCGGATATACATGAAGATACAATAATTGAATCAAGAAATGCAAGTTTCTTTGAAGATGTCTTTCCTCGTAAAGATAAAAGTGACGTAGGCTCAACAAAACGAACTTACAATGCTGCAAATGATGATGAAAATGAAGAAGAACTCAGACGCAGTAAAAAGGTTAGAAAGTCTACGTCATTTGGTTCAGAATTTCTAACATACATGATCGAAGATGAACCTAAGACATTCAGTGAAGCGATGTCAACACCAGAAGCTCCTTTTTGGAAAGAAGCTATCAATAGTGAAATTGAATTGATAATGCAAAATCACACTTGGGAGTTGGTTGATCTCCCACTTGGAAATAAACCTCTAGGTCGCAAGTGGATTTTCAAGAAAAAATTAAAATCGAATGGATCTATTGATAAATACAAGGTTCGTTTGGTAGCAAAAGGATATAGAAAAAAGGAAGGTCTAGATTTCTTTGATATTACTCACCAGTAACAAGGATTACTTCGATAAGAATCCTTGTTGTAATTGCTGCGATACATAATCTCAAAATTCATCAAATGGATGTTAAAACGACCTTTCTAAATGGTGAGTTGGAAGAAGAAATATACATGGAATAACATGAAGGATTTTTCGCTCATGAACAAGAGAAAAAGGTTTGCAGACTCGTTAAGTCTTTATATGGATTAAAACAGGAGCCAAAGTAGTGGCACCAAAAGTTTGACAAAACAATGTTGTCAAATGGTTTTAAGATTAACGAGTATGATAAATGTGTGTATAATAAGAGTACACCAACAGCATATGTCTTAGTATGTCTATATGTGGATGATATGCTAATTCTAGGTAGCAATCATGATATCATCATGTCTACTAAGAAAATGTTAACCAAACACTTTAACATGAAGGACATGGGTGTGGCAGATGTAATTCTTGGAATTAAAATTTCTAAAACACCAGATGGCCTCGTTCTTTCACAATCTCATTATGTTGAGTTTGTGCTAAAGAGATTTGGAGTCTTTGATGAAAATCCGGTCAAAACTCCAGTAGACACAAGTCTACACTTAGCCAAAAATAGAGGTGAACCAGTACTTCAATTAAGATACTCTCAGATTATTGGAAGTCTGATGTATCTCATGAACTGCACACGTCCTGATATTGCATTCGCAGTTAATAAATTGAGTAGGTTCACATGTAATCCAAGCAATGATCACTGGAAAGCATTGAATCGAGTACTTCGATACTTGAAACATACTTTGAAATTTGGATTACATTATTTGAGATATCCAGCAGTATTAGAAGGATATTGTGATGCAAATTGGATATCAGATATGAAAGATTCTAAATCCACTAGTGGTTATAATTTACACTTGGTGGTGCGGCTGTGTCCTGGAAATCCTCAAAGCAAACTTGCATAGCTCGATCAACAATGGAATCGGAGTTTATAGCTTTAGATAAAGCTGGAGAAGAAGCAGAATGGCTTCGTTACTTCTTAGAGGATATTCCGTGTTGGCCTAAGCCGGTGCCTGCAATTAGTATTCATCGTGACAATCAATCGGCAATTGCAAGGGCATAAAATTGTATGTATAATGGTAAGTCTAGACATATACGTCGTAGACACAATACCATAAAACAGTTGATCTCAAATGGTATAATCTCCATTGATTATGTGAAATTAAAGGAGAATCTTGCGGATCCGCTTACAAAAGGTATACCAAGAGATCAAGTATATTATCTGACAAAGGGAATGGGATTAAAGCCGAATATGCATGAATCTTAATGATGGTAACCCAACCTTGTAGATTGGAGATCCCAAGATCCTAGTTCAATGGGACAACTAAGTTATTAAGATTCAGTAAAGCACTTATCCATTCTTTTATAAAAGTGATGTCTGCAGAATGTATAAAGGTTAAGTTGTAACTTTTAATGATTCCTATAGCTTGGATAAATCAAGTGGGGTATAGCAGAATACTCTTAATAGGAGATCACGTATCTAAGTGTGAAGTGGGGCCGCTTTTATGAGAATTTGAGGCTTAAATTCTCTAGAGCACTTATGAATCCCAAGAATTGTTTAGGGCCAAAACGAACACAACTATGAGAACCAAAGAATTGATAGAAAAGTTATTGTGTGGATACTGTTGCCTTGGTTTACATCAACGGCTGAACAGTTCAAGACATCATGTTCACTGATTAGCCAAGTAAACTCGATAGTATTCACTAAGGCAGGTTCAAAGCCAAAAGCTACCTCTCCTGATGCAATAAGCTTTTCGCCTGTACTCTCTGATCGTGTCTGCATCTCATTGCATAGTCATGATAATTTCCATTCATGTGGGGGATTGTTGGAAATGGTGAGTTAATGGGTCAACTTTGACCTTAAATTTGAGTGGGACCCGATGTTCAATTTGTCAAAATTAATGTTCAATTAAATTCGACGTTCCAAGTAGATGAGCGTGGAATATTTAATTGTATAAAACTATTTCCATATGAATGAGAAATTATGGTTGAAAGTTGGACAATAAATATGAGGAATAAATAGGAAACAATTGAAAAAATGTGTCAATCCCACATAGATTGCAAACACAACCTTGAACCACTTAATAAGCTTCAAGTTGATAAATGAGTTTGGGCCCCAAGGGATACCAATAGTTTTTGAAAGAGGGGAGTCTTAGACAATGTCTAGACTAGCCCAAAGGCCACACGTGCCAGCGCGCCGCCGCCGCCCGTCCGTCCGGTCGGCCGACCGGCTCGGGTCGTGGGCTTGGGGCGGGTCGGGCCCATGTGAAATTATTTAAATTTTTGTTCCGGATTTATTTAAATAATTCCCTTCCTCTCTTTGACAGTTTATTAACTGTCACATTTTCGTGATTAGTGGTTCAGTTTTTGCATGGAGTGGGCTGAATGGAAACTGCTCAAAATCGCCACATTCTCCTCTATTTTGTTGCTTTCATTCATCACGAATATTTATTCTACATAGCATACACAGTCTTCTTCCCGTCTTTCTTTTTCTGCATAAATCTTCAGAGAGTGTGTTCAATTCTGGTTCGTTGTCTTGCAATCAAGGTGCTGCTTCTGCAAGTGTTCTGATCGTTGTATCTTGGGAGGCGCTTTACCACAAACCGTAAGCACAGTGTAATGGGGTAAAAACATCTTAAGAACAGAGAGCCAAGTTCTCGCCTCGATCATCCATGTTTATTTTCTGCTCGGATCTTCCCTTCTGATTTCATCTGCTTTACGTTATTCCAAATATATAAGTCTGTTTTCATATTAAAGCATGTCTTTTCTTGGAAACTGTAATCTGATCAAAATAATTTTTTAACAAATTTCATTTGCGATCACTCTAATTTCAATTCGTATAAATCAGGTAATAAATATACTTCAATTTTTGATTAAGCGGTAATTGCAATTATAGTAATATACTTTGATTTCTTTCAATTAATAAGGTCACATCTTCTAGTTCTATCGAAAGAATTGATGAATTGTAGTCAATAAATATGTAGCTGTTAGTTGATAACGTGGAATGAATACTATTTTGGTGAAATAAATGACGACTATCATTTTTTTTATTGTCAAGACGTTGATTTTCGTCAATTCAAGCGAAGGAATTATATAAGATTATCCAATTGAATAAAAATGAAATACAATTATTTGAATGACACTAAATTAAAAATATATAATTACCACAAATGAAATTTACCTTATACATATATGAGAGTGTGAATGCAAACGAAATTACTTTTCTTCTTTTCCTTCTTGAGATATGAACTTTACTAGATTCATTATGGAATAAGGACTTTTCACAGTTGAAATGCCTTTCCCATCCAATGTGAGTGGCACTGACTATTTATCCCACAACATATATTCCTAATAGTGATCCATCATGGAATGTCAAATGATTCTTATTTCCTCATGTTATTGTTCTAATAAACAAAACACAATTTCCATCCTATAAACCTTTGATGTGATTCAAAGATTATGCCAACTTGCCTTCTCTTTTCTAGAGAAGGTACAGAATTTGTGGGTGCACTTAAACGTATCCAATAATGAATTGTACAAGTAGAATAATTATTGGTGTAATAAAAGTAATTGGGTATTCCCTTTAAAGGAAAAAAAGGTTAAAAGAAAAAGAATGTAGATGTTTGTATATATAGATGTCATCGGGTGAGTAATGGTTTTCTTTTCAATATGTTTTAACTATTTTCTTTTATCAAGAATCATTTCTTATTTTATCTTCATCTCTTGAGTCCTTGATTATCTTATAAGAGTAAGTTTTGACACTATTTTTTTATGGCAATGTTGTTGTTGTTATTATTATTATTATTATTATTATTATTATTATTATTATTATTATTTATTTTATTATTTTACTTTGCTTTTCTTCATTTGATCAATTTTGTGGGCTCAAATGAAATCGTAATAGCAAGATCTTGATATCATGTAAAGTTTTGACACAGTATTTTAACACATTATTTTCGAATTACAAAATCGTCAGCCGTAGATAACTGTTTAAAATGTTCTTTAACAATGTATTTTTCATTTTTTTCAAGAGTCAAAATTTGTCACATTTTCAATATATGCACTTTAGACAAAATTAAGTTTTAAATGTACTACTTCGAAAAACTCATTAAAAAAATACAAACTTACACTTCAAAACATATAACGATTGTCTCTCATCTTATAAGAGTGGATTTTGAGCCATATGGCAATGTTATTTTGTCTTTTATGGTTTTTCCTTTGTTTTTCTTCGTTTGGTCAATTTTGTGGGCTTAATGAAGTCTAATAGTAAGATATTGATATCAATGTAAAGTTTTCATACATTATTTTACCACATTATTTTCAAATTATAAAAATGTCAGCCACAACTAAAGTTATAGTTGTTTCAAATGGTCCCTTAACAATGTATTTTTTCATTTTTTTTCACGAGTCGATTTTTGTCTTGTTTTCGACATATGCACGCACTCTAAACAAACTAAATTTTTAATGTACTACTTTGAAAAGCTCATAAGAAATTAAAAACTTGTCTTTTCAAAACATAAAACGATTATCAAAACAAGGCGAACGCACATTAAAAAATGAACACTCACTTTTTAAATCATTGTCGTTGTCGATTTTCCCTTTACAGGTTAACTTTCATCCCATTTTCAGAACTATGCATACTTTACATAAAACTGAAGTTTTTAATATACTACTCAAACAACTCGCAAAAATCGCAAAAATCCGTCTTCAAAATTATATAACTTTTGAGGAGTTATAATTTGAAAAAGAAAAAAAAAAGTGACCCCCCCTATTTTGTCATTTTGTGCATTTTTCTTTCTTTGTTGTCACTTTGTGGGCATAAATGAAGTCGTAATATAAAAGATCTTAATGTTAACGTTAAGTTCTCATATTATTAAATTATTTTCGAATTACAAAATCGTCAATCGTAACAAATGCTATAACCGTTTAAATTGTCCATTAACAATGTATTTTTCATTTTTGTTACGAATCAACTTTTGTTTTTGTTTTCAACATATGCATTCTATACAAAACTAAGTATTAACTTATTTTAAGTTATGTTTATTGACATTTTCTATTTTTCTACATGTTGTAATTTAAGTGAATTTAATTTAATTACTTTACACGTATGTTTAGTAATTTTTATTAAGTTTAATTAAATTGTTTACTTGGACTTGAGTTTGTATTTATCTCTTATATGTTTGTGGTAATGATTTAATATTTGGAGATAATGTTTTTTACTTATCTTGCTTAGAATTCTATCTTTATCACTTATTATTCTTTATAAGTATTAAAATAATATTTTAGCCTTGTTAAAATAATCCTATTGGTCGAAAATCTTGATTGGCCGAAAATCTTGGCCCTAATTCTTGGGGTCCAAGTTTGAGTTTATCACTTATGGTAAGATCTTATTGTTTCATAACCAATCTTGATTATCTTACTTTATCTTCACTTATGGTAAGAATATTTAATTTATGATTATCTTAACTTATCTCTATTAACTTGTAATTATCATTAGTTTATTACAGGTAATAGAGATATTGCACAATTAGGAGTCTTGGAAGACAAGCAACTCGTGTGCTATATATATGGAGAAAGACGGGACGTTTTTCTCGTAAGTCTTGAAACTAATATTTTCTTATGGTGCTAATTATACATGGCTTCTTCAACATTCAGACTTCGGTTCTCCAGGAGGAGTTCTTCAATCACTAAGAGAAGAAAAGACTTCATCCATAAGATCAAACAGGAGGTTTGGATTGAGATCGAACGGGAGTTCGGATTTACTGAAAATTGTTGCAGTTTCAAAGAAAGTTACTACAGAGTGGTGGGACGCTAGCTCATATTACACGCCATAGAAGGATCAAGAAGTGATTTATTTCTTGGGTGTTTGATAAGTCTATGCGTAGATTTATCCTGTAGCTTAGATTGATCTGTGTAAAACCTTTTTTTATATAGTGATTGATTTTTGTCCGCAGGGTACGGGAACGTGGATTTTTCTTGTTAGGATTTTTCCCACGTAAAGCTCAAATATTGTGTTCCTATCTCTTTACAATCTTGCATCACTTATACTGTTTTGTTCAAGTTTTATAATCCAGACAAATTGGCGTAAAATGATTCATCTGGATCTGCGCTAAAAAACAAAAACTTCACGTTTCACTGTTAATCCGTAACTGTCCAGACAAATCTGTAACAGTCAGTTGTGTCTTAATTAAGAATTAGACAACTTTGAATTTTCAATTGGTATCAGAGCGGGTTCACTTCTAGAAAGTGAGATTCGGTTGTCTAAAATGGAATTTTCTGCATCTCTTAGGCCACCTTTGTTGACTGATAATAATTATGCATATTGAAAAATTCGTATGGAAATTTTTATTCAGCTTATTGATGAACGTTGTTGGACATCTATCCTTGATGGTTACACAACACCCACTGTCACTGTTGAAGGTGTTGTCATAGCTGTATCTAGAAGTATTTATACTGCTGATGAATTAGCTAATACAAATTGGAATTCAAAAGCACTTAACGCTATTGTTTCTTTAATTGATACAGGTCAATTCAGGCTGATTTCTTCCTTAAGAACCACCAAGGAAGCATGGGATGCTTTGAGGGTAGCAAATGAAGGAACCAATGCTATCAAAACCTCCAAGCTACAAATGATCACTCTTGAGTTTGAACAACTATCTATGGATGAGCGAGAAGACTTCAAAAGTTTCTACGCCAGATTGAGTGATCTCACAAACTCAGCCGAAGCCCTTGGTAAAACATACTACAATGAGCAGATTGTACAAAAGATTCTCAGATCTTTACCAGATTGATTTCATGCAAAAGTAACAGCCATTGAAGAAAGCAAGGATCTTTCAATCATGTGAGTTGAGGAACTTGTAGGCTCATTAATGACCTATGAGTTAAATCTAGCCCAAAGAAAGAAATATAAGAAATCAGGGATTGCGTTCAAAGCAAGCAACGAAGAGCTAGATGAATCTTGAGAGACATATGAGGATGAAAGCTTCGCACTTCTCATCAGGCAATTCAGGAAATTCCTCAAAGGAAAACAGAAAGAAAGATCTTCCAACCTTCAAGGCCAGAATCAAAATCAACAAAAACAAAGGAAGAAAAAGAATTTCTATCCCAGGAACAATGCTAATTCATTTGAAGGAAAGCCTAAGAATCGTATTCAGTGCAGAGAATGTGAAGGATATGGACATATAGATACAGAATGTCCCAACACTCTAAAGAAGACCAAAGGAAGGATGGCCATGAATGATACATGGAGTGATGAAGACACAGATGAATCTGAAATTCAGACAGCTGCAATTATGAAAAACAGGTAACTACCTTTACTGCTTTACAATCGTCTGGTACTAATTCTAGAAACTTTTCTTATGCAGGAACTAACTCAGATGAATCTAGATTAAACATTGAAAGTTTGAAGAAAGAACTTCAAAAAGCAGAAGAGAGGATACAACTGTTGCAAGTTGTGGCTGAACACAACACGGAAAGTCATCCAGATATATCTGCATTCCCAGATGACGAACAAAATGAGGTAAGTATATTGAGCACAGAACTTGCTAAAGCACGAGACAAGATCAAGAAACTGGTACTTGGATCTGTCCATCTTGATGAAATCCTGAATCATGGGAGACCTGCTAACATAAAAAATGGACTTGGATATGAAGGTAAATGTAAATCTCATGAAATAAAATGATCTTTGTGAAAGAATCTGGACACGGATACAAGGAGCAAAGTAGAAACTACACAGATGCATCTACCTCCTACCATCATCAATTCAATGCTGCTGAAACTCAAAACTCACATACAGCCAGGAACCATACAGGTAGAAAATTTCAACCGAATCTATACAAGTAAAATGAATATGTCCGTCAAACTGGCAGAAAATTCCAACCTCGTCAGAGTCAGTAGGATACATCTGCCTTCCAGGTATTCTGTAATTTTTTTGGTAAATCTGGTCATGATGTATTTAGGTGTCATGAGTACTTGAAATTAATCAATTCACACAAAATAATACTTGTTTCTAGGCAAGAAAAGAAAATTAGAACTAACGCTTATGTAGTTCAATTATCTTTCAATGCTCTTATTCCTAACACTTGGTATTTTAATAGTAGATGTTCTAGACACATGACAGGTGATCTCTCTTTGTTGTCACACTTTGAAAAAGGTGAGACAGGTGTTGTTACCTTTGGTGATGGTCAAAAGGGTAAGATAGATGGACATGGTATCATCAATATCAAAGAATTGCCTAAATTAACAAATGTTTTATATGTTATTGGTCTTAAATCAAATTTTAAAGTCACATAACTTGCAATTCTTTAAAGGCCAAAACCATGGAATTATGGAAAAACCGGTCAGGACATCTGAATTACCATGATCTCATAAAGTCAACTAAGATGCAAGTTGTGAGTGGCCTACCTAATATCAAGAACATTCCAGATGGAATCTGTACTAATTTCAAAATGATAAGCAAATCAAATGTCAACACAGGCCAGGTACATCTCTCAATACCTCTCGTATACTTGAACTTACTCACATGGATCTGATGGGTCCTATTCAAGAGGAAAGTATTGGTGGTAAGAGACACATCTACATATGTGTTGATAATTTCTCCAGATATACCTGGATCATGCTTATTTGTGAAAAATCTGATGCCTTTGATAGTTTTGCTAATCTTTTTCAGAAATTAAGTAATGAAAAAACTAATGAACATGTAGTTGAAGCTGATAAGTTGGAGATTCAACCAAAACAGTAAGTTGAAACTGAAAAATCAGTAGAAAAACCACACCAAGTAGAAAGTCAAAATAAAACAGAAGAATGTAACAATGATGAATCTAACTATCCAGAAACATCTTCCTTTCCAGAGGCAAATGACTACCTAGATACACCTGATGCTGAAGAAAAGACCATCTACTAGAGTTCAGAAGGTACAGCAGGATGAATCTGGAATATTCATATCTCAAGCAAAGTATGATAAAAATTCGGTGAAGAAATTTGGGCTTGAAGATGCAAAGGCTATGAGAACTCCCACGTCAACTACACTGAAAATTTCAAAGGATGACTCTAGCAAGGACGTGAATCCATCTCTTTACAGAAACATGATTGGGAGTCTTCTGTATCTGACTACTAGTAGGCCAAACATATCCTTCAGTATTGGAGTATGTGCAAGATATCAGGTCAAACCTAAGGAACCACACATAGTTACTGTAAAAAGGATCATCAGATATGTAGTGGTACATTAAGTTACGGAATTTGGTTTACTAAAGATGTCACTGCCCATCTTGCAGGTTATTCAGACGCAGACTTGGCTGGAAATGTGGATGATCGAAAGAGTACATCTGAAGGATGTTTTTACATTGGAAACAATTTGGTGGCATGGCTAAGCAGAAAACAAAATTCAGTATCCCTTTCCACAGCAGAAGCGGAGTATATTGCAGCAGGTAGTTGCTGTACACAGCTCCTCTGGATGAAATAAACGTTGGAAGTTCATGGGATTTCTACAGACAAGCCACTATGTATTGTGACAACATCAGTGCCATCAACATCTCTAAAAACCATGTCTAGCACTCCAAAACCAAACACATTGATATCAGACACCACTTCATCAGAGAATTGGTGAAACAAAAGATTACAAATCTGGAGCATATACAGACTGATCTATAGCTTGCAGATTTGTTCACTAAGACCCTCGATATTGTCAAATTTGAAAACCTTAAGAAACAAATTGGAGTATCACCTCCTCCAGAATAGGAACATGCATATTCAAAAAAAATTGCATTTTTTATTTATTTTTTATTGCATGCAGGTTGACTTATCCTATTCTTATAGTGTAGATCATGTTTTTGCTTGTAGATATATCTGAGTGCTTGAGGCTGGTAACGAGACAGATACTTCTGGTTGATGTTAGTTAACATGTCTCAGGATGAATCTAACCAGCACTCAAATCTGGGCAATTCAAGGAATATGTCACTATTTTCAGAGTTGTCTGGTTGATTATTGATTAAGGTTTTATATTATGTGTGTAGACCTATGATCTGAGTCTTGCTTTTAGCATTGCACGCATTTTTCTTATTGCCTAAGGGCAAGGCCTGTAGAAAAGAAGGTTTTCTATCCAAGCCAAGTTCATACCCTTTAGCTTCAAAATAAAATAATTTGAGGAAAATATGAAAATATCATAGAAGAAAGGGGAAAATCTAGTAAGGTAACTTCTGGGAATTATGTGAATCTACCAATCCAAGCCAAATTCATACCCTTCTTCTAATCTAAAGGGGGAACCTCTTGTAAAATAACTTCTAGGGATTGTGTGAAGTTATTTCCACCTCCAAAAGACATTGCCACAATATTGAAAAAGTTGGCAAACCAGATTTGAGAAAATGCATTTTTAATAGATATTGGTCGGTCTTATTGTGCACTATGGTGACAAATCAATAAGTCAGGGCAATCATATGATTTTGACAGTATGTGGATGACTAAGGGTTCCTCGGATCACACACGCACATTAATCAACTCAATTATGTACGTGGTGGACTGTACATAGCCAGATGTATCTACCTCAACAGATGTCAATAGTGCTCAGACATGTCTCAGGTACCTAGATGCATCTAGATTTTTCATTCACGTAATTTAGATATTTTTTTGGAAAATTCTTATTTAAGGCAGTATATTGTGGAAAATGTGCATAGATCTTGCAGAATAAGTCAGTTAATTGTGAGGCCCAATTTTGGTAATTTATTTGACACCTAATTCTTGAATTATTCTGTTTCCATACTTATCCTATTTTTTGAAGGAAAAAAAATTGGTAGGAACTAAGATTCTCAAGAAATATCTTTATCTACAAGGAATGCAATTAAAACAAAATCTCTTAAATTATATTTGTACTCAAGAATCTCTTCTCAAATCTCGATTTCCTCTCTCCACATTTGAAAAACCTAAATTCACAAAAACCCTCTTAAACCACCTTAATATCCAATCTCCGCCTATAGCCGAACCAAGCCAAGGCGACTCCACCACCGAGCCACAAGTTATGGGTGCAAATCTGACACCTATGTTCGGTAATCTTCCTACCAATTACTTTTCTCCCTTAGATATTCGAAAGGAATTGATGGGTGCAGGAGAAATTTCGGGCAAATAGACTGAGACAAACGAGGAGATGCTAAAAGATGATAAAGATGTGGAAGAAGGTAAATCTGAAACAAATCGATAGAAGACGCAGATGGATCTGACCATGAAATAGGTGAATCTGGTAAGTCAAAGTCAAAGGATAAAGAAGAGAAATCCGATGAAATGGAGGGATCTAGAAGTTAAGATGAATATGATGATACTAAAGGAAGTCTGGAGATGAGGATAATGATGATGATGAAACAGTGGATTCTGAAGAAGAAGAAGAAGAGACTGCTAGGTTAGACAGAAAGAACAAGAAAAAGGTAAAGAAAACAGTGTCTGCAAAGAAAATGAGATCGAGCACAAAGGCAGATGCATCTGCCGCCCCAGATGGATCTAGGTATAATCCTTCATCATATGTTAGCATCCCTATGCAAACTACCAAAGGTATGCTTACACCTTCCAGTATTAAATTTTGGTCGACTTTTGCCTGGTAAGGGATTGCACTATGAGTCTCATATATCAAATTTTGCACAAGATTGTTAAGGCAAATTTTGACCAACTTATTCATGAATCGAGTTTTAAACGTGAGTATGTCCGGACTCTTTTTCTCCTCGATGTTAAGAGGAATATTGATTTGGATACTCGTATTTGGAATTCTATTGTTGATTGTGTTTCAGGAAGTGGTCCTCGACAAGGGAATACATATTTTCTGGTTTACCCCTGGATTATTTCACAATTTTTGGCGGATTAGTGTGTCAAGAGACCTAAAGATGGATCTGGCCGGCATGATTCTTCTGGACAAGATGGTAGAATTGGCATCTGGAAGCATAAGTTGTCGCTCTAAAGGCAAAAGTGGTTGAACTCAAAACCACTATCAAAAGGTTTGAAGATAAATATGTCTTCTACAGGTTCTTCCAGAGATGAGATCTCAAAGGCTACTACTCAAAAGAAGAAGACCAAGTCCAAAAATAATTTCTAACTAGAAGAAAAATCTATTTTGCATGTTTGCATGAATTCTATATTTGAGGGGTCGTTGGGGAGAGACATAGATATTATATCCTACTGCATTAAAATTCTTAGTGTTGCAGTGAGAGAGAGCATTTATTGTGTTTTTTGAGTTTTCTGAAACTCAAACTTTATTTCCAGTTTATATCATCTGTAACTGACTTTTGTCTATTTTTGTATACTCATGCTTATATGGCAGGTTACAAAACGTGGAAGGCTTCTCCTATTTCCTTAAAAAAGGGGGAGTAGTATTTTTTCTCATCTTTTCTGATTGATTGAATGTTGAAGTAACTTTCGATTTATTTGGAAGCTCCTTATGTGCTTATTATTCTTCTCTCTTTACATGCATAAATTAATTGTTTTGAGCAAATTATGATGCATAACTTGAGGGGGAGAATTTTGATAGGGGGGGCTTTATTTACTTCTACTTGTGCTTATGAAAAGATGATTAGGTTTTGGAAAAATAGGAAAATCCAAAGGGGGAGATTGTTAACTTATTTTAAGTTATGTTTATTGGCATTTTCTATTTTTCTATATGTTGTAATTTAAGTGAATTTAATTTAATTACTTTACACGTGTGTTTAGTAATTTTTTATTAAGTTTAATTAAATTACTAGTTGTTTACTTGGATTTTAGTTTTTATTTATCTCCTTTATGTTTGTGATAATGATTTAATATTTGGAGATAATGTTTGTCACTTATTATTCTTGATATTTATGTCCTATATGTTTGCGATAATGATTTAATATTTGGAGATAATGTTTGTTACTTATCTTTTATGATAAGGATCAAGAGTTGTGATAATATTTTACTTGGCTTATAATTCTATCTTTATCACTTATTATTCTTTATAAGTATTAAGATAATATTTTAGCCTTATTAAAATAATCCTATTGGCCAAAAATCTTGGCCCTAATTCTTGGGATCCAAGTTTGAGTTTATCACTTATGGTAAGATCTTATTGTTTCATAACCAATCTTGATTATCTTACTTTATCTTCACTTATGGTAAGAATATTTAATTTATGATTATCTTAACTTATCTCTATTAACTTGTAATTATCATTGGTTTATTACAGGTAATAGAGCTCTTGCACAATTAGGAGTCTTGGAAGACAAGCAACTCGTGTTCTATATATTTGGAGAAAGACGAGATGTTTTTCTCTTAAGTCTTGAAACTAATATTTTCGTATGGTGCTAATTATATACGGCTTCTTCAACATTCAGACTTCGATTCTCCAAGAGGAGTTTTTCAATCACTAAGAGAAGAAAAGACTTCAGCCAGAAGATCAAACAGGAGGTTTGGATCGAGATCGAACGGGAGTTCGAATTTGCTGAAGATTGTTGCAGTTTTAAAGAAAGTTACTGAAGAGTGGTAGGATGCAAGCTCATATTACACGTTATAGAAGGGTCAGAGAATGATTTATTTCTTGGGTGTTTGATAAGTTTATGCGTAGATTTATCCTGTAACTTAGATTGATCTGTGTAAAACCTTTTCTTATATAGTGATTAATTTTTGTCCGCAGGGTACGGGCACATAGGTTTTCCCTGTTAGGGTTTTTCCCATGTAAAGCTCAAATATTGTGTTCATGTCTCTTTACAATCCTGGATCGCTTGTACTGTTCTGTTCAAGTTTTATAATCCAGACGAATCGGCGTAACAGGATTCATCTGGATCTGCGCTAAAAACAAAAACTTCACGTTTCACTGTTAATCCGTAATTGTCCAGACAAATCTGTAATAGTCAATTATGTCTTAGGGGGATTTATTCGATTGAGATTTTGAAAGACATTTAAAGATTTTTTTTTATGGATTTCATTGGATTTTATTGACTTTTATGGATTTGTATAAACTTTTAAAGATTTTTGTGGATACTTATTTAAAAGACTTTTATGGACTTTTAAAGACTTTTGTAGATTGATTTAAAAGACTTCATAGACTTTCAAAGGCTTTTACGGACTTTTATTTTTTAAGAATTGAAAAACTTGAACACTGTAGATTAATTTTCATATGATGTGAATGTTAATCGTTAATTATAATTATATGTCAATTGAATTAAAAAAAAAACGACGGGGGAAATAAATAGTTTTAAGACAAAAAAAAATTGTGATTAAAAAATTGGGGAAAATTAAAATTATGTTTGATATCGACATAAAAATTGTACTATGTTCATAATTTTTTTAAAATATACAAATTTTTATAGATTTCAATTGACTTTTAATTAATATTTTTGAATATACAAATCTCTCTAGAGAAAATTTTAGAATAACTTTGCTTAATTATTATTTGTTTTGATACAATTTAATTATTATTTTTCTATAAAATTTTAGTTAGATTTATTTTCATAGAAAAATTGAAAAAAAGATAAAAAAGAAGAAAGTAAAAATATAAAGAATATATATATATATATATAATAAGATGAATAGAAGAAAAATAATGATTTGTTTAGTCATATGTTTCTAAAAATTAGTATGAAAAAAAAACATAAGTTTAAAGTTTCTAAAAATAACATGAAAGAAGGGAGAAAAATATAAAAGAAACAAAATTACAATTTAAAAGATTTTTTTTAAAGTCTTTCAAAATTTTAGAAGTTAATGAGAGACAAATTAATAGATTTTGTAGTTGTAATACTTTCTATTTCAAAGTTAGTACATAAAGGATTTCGTAGGAGTTTTTAAAAGTCATTGATATTTTGAATAATACAGGACTTTTAAAACTCTTTGTATAATACACCATGACTTTTATGAACTTTTAGAATGCCTATTAAAATCTTTATTAAATACCTCAAAATTTTAATGGAATCTCTAAAGTCTAAATTGAATACACCAAAATTTTTCAAATCCTTTAAAATTTTTAAAAGTCTTTTAAAATCTACATTAAATAACCCCTCCCCCCCCCCCCCCCCCCTTATTTAAGAAATAGACAACTTTAAATTTTTACCAAGTTTTTAATGTACCGCTTCAAAAGCTCATAAGAAATCACAAACTTGTCTTTTCAAAATCCATTTTTCATTTGTCGTCGCCCTTTTTTTTTTTTTTTTTGCTTTCTTTGTTTTGATAACTTTAAGGACTCAAATGAAGTCGTAAAAAAAAAAAAAAAAAATCTTTATATGAATGTGAAGTTCTCACACATTACTTTACCACATTATTTTCAAATTAAAAATGCGTCAGTAGTTTTCAAAGTTATAGCCATTTAAAATTATCAATTAACAATGTATTTTCATATTTTTTTCGCGAGTCAAATTTCGTATCATTTTTTACATATGCACTATAGAAACTATTTTTTAATGTATTATAGACAAATTGGTGAACGCACATCCAAAAATGATCACACACTTTTTTAAATTCTTATGGTGACCAATCTTTAAAAATTTATTTTTTAATTTTTTACTGATTAATTTTCGACATTTCAAAGTCATACATACTTTAGAGAAAACTGAATTTTTAATATAATACTCAACAAGCTCGCAAAATCTATAAATTAGTCTTCGAAATTATATAACAGCTGAGAAATCATTTGACAAAATGTAATTTTTGATTATTCATGTGTAAAAACACTATTACATACATGATTACAGACATAATTCATGTATCGCACGATCTGGTATAAGAATCTTGTGTCCATGATATACTCTGTCGGATGAGTTTTCACCTTGAGTCAAAAATATTTTTCTATAAGGCCGTGTTTGATTGAAAATACGAAAAATTGGTGAAAATAAAATAATTTTCAGGGAATTGATTTGTTTGAAATTTATTTTCGAGGAAAATACTAATTGGAATTATTTGATTTGATTAATTTTCTAGGCTGAAAAAGTAAGGGATTTTTTAAATTTTTTTGTTTGATTGACATTATTTTTCATGACAAATAATAACTAGCGTTTCTCCCGTGCAATGCACGGAATCTGTCATATACTACTCTATGGCCCTATTTGGTCCAGGAAAGATTCGACATTTTTTTCCTCAAATTCATTTTTCAATCATAAATTTCTATGGGACTAGCCACTTTATACATTTTTTAACAACTTTTTATTAGATTTAGTATAAGTATTAATAATTAATTTCCTAGAAGTAATATAAAAGGAAAATTTAACTCATACGAATACGAATACCTCCCGAAAATCATATTTGTTTCTATATTTTCTATGTATTTTATTTTATCCCCAAATGAGTAAATGTTTCCTTCTTTGTAAAATAATTTTTTTAGAAAATTTTCTAATCTTTGAAATAATTATTATTTTTTTAATAAAATCAGTTCGATCCGGTACAAGCTTCTGACCCTTGACCTGTTGCCTTTTTTGGGTTGAGGCAATTTTAGATTTTTTGAATACTGAGTATTATATAACTTAAATAATATAATTTAAAACGAATGAGATATTGAGGAAAGTAAAAAATATAAAATAAACTTTTACATTTGATCTTTAAGATATTTTTACGAACAAAGTACTTATAATTTGCTCTCACTTGTTATCATGTATTAAATTTCTCATGGATATCTTCAATTTGACACACATATTAAAATATTTCTTGATTTCAAAATAATACAATAATTATTAAAAGAATAATAATTATTACAAAAAAATAGTTTATAGATAGTGTTATAAAACTTAAATGATATATAATTTAAAATGAATGGGATATTAAGGAAAAGTAAAAAATATAAAGTAAATTTTTTTACGTTTGATCTTTGAGACGATTTTACGGGCAATATATTTTCAATTTGCTCTCACTTGTTATCTTGTATTAAACTTCTCATTGAAATCTTCAATTTGACACTCATATTAAATATTTTTTCGACTTCAAAGTTCAAACAAACTAATACAATAATTATCAAAAGAATAATAATTAATACAAAAAAATAGTTTATAGATAGTACTATAAAACTTAAATTATATAATTTAAAATGAATAAGATATTGATAAGGAAAGGTAAAAATATAAAAAAAACTTTTACATTTGATTTTTGAGATGATTTTACAAACAATATATTTACAATTTTCCCTCACTTGTTAGTTTGTATTAAACTTCTCGTTGAGATCTTCAATTTGATACTCATATTACATATTTTTCGACTTCAATATAATACAATATACAATAATTATCAAAAGAATAATAACTATTACAAAGCAAAACAATAGTTTACACATTGAAATAAATTAAAATCTTGATATCATTAATAACATAGCACGAATTCTAATACCATTAATGATACGTGTACCATAATAATTGTTAAAATTTTTATTACCTTTTTTTTGGCATTAATTTCCAGATTTAGAAAATCATTTTGAGCGGAAAATTGTGTGTGCGTAATTTTTTGGTATGGACTCTATTATTATAGATAGATAGATGGATGGATAGATAGATAGATTAAACAAAATCATGTATTAATTAAAAACACTCATCTCTCTCTCTCTATAAAAATTATAACATTGGGCCAATTAAAAAGTTGGGGTCTTAAGTGCCAGAAAATAAAGTGAATTTCATTTTACTTGGAAAAACAATTTGGTAAGATAGGAATTCCCTAAAAACAAGGAATTATGGACAATGTGACCCATGCCAAGAAAATGAATTCATGAAAAACTTTGCCTATCAAACAAGCCAAAAATGGGAATTGAAAAACAAATTCCATTTTTCATGGAAATATTGGCAAATCAAATAGGTCCTAAGAGTTATAATAATAAATTAAAGTGGATATCCCGAGCAAGATTATAATTTATGAGAAATTCCGAAGAAATAAAATTTGTTGATTAAGTTTACATAATATATATTCTTTAGAAGATAAATAAATATGTGTGGTTGAGAATCGTTAAATTTTCGGGAGGTTATATATAAAGTAATTTTTTGAGAAACATAATGCATATTCTCCTACAAATATCTATAAAGTCATTCTTCAACAACAATAATACATTATTCTCCTAGAATATTAATTGTCTAAAATTGTGACTTTTCAAGAGCAAAAAAATAAAATTCTTCAAAATATCGATAATTAAAAATAACACAATATTTTTCATGAATATTTATTTTAATTTTGTATTCATTCAATTATAATATTCCGATATTTTTCAAGATTATTAGAGGTGTGTGACTTGTGTCCTTTAGAAGCAATGGTTAAATATTCTTCTAAAAGTTTATTTGTATAGACCGTCATTTCTCAAAAATAATAAAATAATATTTATTAAACAGTATTAATAACTAAAAATTTATGTTTCTTCATGAGCAATAGTTATAATTTTTCTTTCTATACTATTGATATACATCCACCTGAGACATATCAATTTGAACCTGATTCCTTTCTATAAAGTCACCCGAGGTACTACCTCACAAAATTCCTTAGTTAATTAATTCTCTTTCCCTAGTATTCAAAAGGACTTCAAAATGCTCACTCCGGCCAACAATCCTTACAACTCTGAGTCACTTAGGATCAACCTAGAAATAGTATGACTTCTAGAAATCAAGTTATACTTTTATGATATGCATAGAATATAATGAACTATCATGCAACATATAATTTACAACATATTAACAACTAATATGAAAGCATAAAAAAGACAAGATTTAAAGATATTTTTTGGAGATTTATTAAATCATGGTAAAGGAATTACAACTAAGGATTTCTCTTTCGGGAAGTTCCTAAAAGACTAAATAAAACTTGGAAAAAAGAAGTACCTTCAGAAAATTTACAAGGTTCCTATTTGGCTATACAATATTTTTTGGATTGAAAATTTTTCTAATTAAGGGATGTTTTTTAGGAACTATGTGAGCAGAGATACACATGTTGTAAACTCTTGCTCTTCCTTATGAAAACGTTTCCCTTAAATAGAGAAATTATATGGAGCGAAGTTTCTAAAATATCCCTAAATGGAATCTAAAAGTAAATCCTATCATACAAAAGTCTTCACGCGTTTCACCGAGAAACTTCTGTTTAAAAAGTTCTTGTTCTCTTTCTGTCCTATCAGCATCTTCTTTTTAAAGTAACTTATCTTCTTGCATCGGCAGCATCTTCTTTTTAAAGTAACTTGTCTTCCTGCTATTAGTTTTAAATCACTTTCTATGTTTAATGAAGAAATTGGTACCTTTGCCTTATCTAAAGTATCTATTTTCTTATGTAATGAAATTAATAATGTAATTATCAAATTATTTTGTTTAATTAAAACTGATTCTGATATTTTTGGTTAATCAAGATTTGTTATTCCTTATGTTTCTTTAAGGAAAGACTTACAATATTCTAATGCGTCAAGATGGTTTCTATCAATTATGTAGTTTGATATTTTTTCAAGAATAACACAATTTTGATCTTTAATATAATCTAAGCTTTCTTTAATATTTTTTAACTCTGAACTTCTTGTTTTAAGATGATCTAAATCTGTTTCTAAAGTTTTAGTGAATCTTTTATTATCTGATTCTAAGTTTTTAAAGAAATTTATGGTTAGATCTATAATAAGATTCTGGCTTGGATCTTCTGAAAACAAACTCTGTAATTTATGTTTATTTTCTAAATTACAATTTATGATATGATTATCAATTATATTAGTTTTTCTACTATTTATGCTTAACTCTAAATCTAAATATTTTAATTCTTTTCTTTTATCTATGGCTCTGATACCAAAAAAGTGAGGATAGTACCTAAAGAATAAACTTAGTCACTGGCGTAAAGGGGTTTATTCTAAAGTTCTTTGCAGAGTTTGGCTTTGGTGCGGTAGTATTTTAATAAGATTTGTTTAATATTACAATAGAATGGACAGAACTGGCTATAATATTCTAAAATCTTTTCTGTTAAGATTTTTTATAACTTTTCAACTCTTTCTGTTAAATTTCTAACTTGTAGATCTTGATCTATGATAATTTGTTCAAATACTGATAAATCTATATCAGGATGTTCTTTTATTCCGTAATCTAACAACTTATAATTAACTTATAAATCTTTTTTTAAGCATTTTAATTTTTATTTGTTTCTGTGAGTAGTTATCCAAAGTCTTCAAGAATTTCGGGGCACAGATTGATTTTTGAAGGTTCAGGATTCATAAACTAAAACTTTTGTTTTTTCCAATTTACTTTAGTCCTACTTGGTAGTCTCTCTCTCTACACACACATATGAAAGACTTCTTATTTGGCATAGAAAATCTACTAAGCTTCTGTTTGTCTCTCATTTTTTCAAACTCTTTTATTTCCTCATGCTCATTTTCAATCACGCATTCTATACATAAATTCAAAATTTTCACTACTTTTTAACCACACATTTTGTAAAATACCACCATTCTAAACTTCGTCGTCAGCAAACACCACCTGCACCACCATAATACAATCAACATATGGCCCCACCTGCAAACACCGAATCCACACATCGCCCACCACACCACGCATCCACCGATGCACCACCACCTCAATCCCCCACTGCATCCACGTTATTTGTCGAAAATCGCCATGGATTCGCCAAAATACCACCGTGGATTTGCAGTCACTGTTGGCCACTCTGAAGTAGAATTGCTAAAATTGTGAAGATACCTTGGCTGCCATGAAGAAGCAGAGGTGCCGTCGTCAACTTCGGAGCATTTCGGTGCTGCTATGTCGCCATTATACTTGGAAATATGCTCGAAGAATACAAGATTGTCACAGTGGCGATTTCATTAGGGGCATAAGTGAGAGTGAAGTGGTGGGGTGGGGAGGAAGGGGTTGATTTATTAGTAAATATTAAAAATTGAATTAATACCTGATCCGTGAACTATTAAACTTATCGCTTCATTTGTGAAATGTACAACTTAAAATCAGGCTGGGCCGTAATTTCCTCTTTTTTTTTTATACAATAGAAAGAAAAAAACGTGCAGTTGAATTTTTTTTGGGGCTTGATGAAAAATAGGGGGACATACTGTAAGAAATGCCATATGTATCCATATTTTCTTCCAATAAATCAACTATTTCTATGTTGTCTTCTTTAAGTGAAGAAGAATGAGTTCATGAAGTGGGTATCCGACTAACATTACCACCTAAATGTGTAGGATATGACTTATACATGCCGACTAACATGCTTTCTAAGTTGCTATAAGTGACGGGAGTGTCAAAATTCAACGCGTTACTGGTTTTTGAAATAATAGTTTCAATACCAACAAAATTGTTACTTGTGTCCACCATGCATGCTGAAGTGTATTACACAGGTAAAATTTTCCAATATTTTCTAAATCTAAGCTTTATCGAAAATAATATATCAGAAAAAAATGGATCTCTTCTGTATTTATGGAAACTTCTTGTAATAAGAAAAAGACGTTCAGAAACTCTTGAACGAGTTGGGTCGTATACCTTGAATAGTTTGTTGGTCAAATCATAAAAACTTGTCATTTTTTTTTTATTTTTTTTAACTTTAAAAGCAATTTTCCAATCAGCTTCATTTAACATAGACCTATTATCATTTCTAACAGCTCTACCATTATAGAATTTGGTGATTAAGTATTTGTAACCTTTACATGATTTAAGTAATAAATACATAGAGTTCCATCTTTGTTCTATGTTGGTTTAACATCTCGATCATATTGTGTACACAATTCTTCAAATGTTTGTTTCCTAATTGGTTAAATTGTTATGTAATGCATCCCTAATTCTATCAGTTTCTTCTGTAATATATTTCATTCCATCTTTTACAATTAAATTTAAAATGTGACATAAACATGTAACACAAAATAAAAATTTGTCAAATTTAGGATTAATAATCCTACATAATTTATCAACAACATGTTTATTTATATTAGCATTGTCGATTGTAAAAGAACGAATTTTACTTTCACATCAATATTCTCTAATAATTGGTAACATAACATTAAATATATTATTAGATTTATGTGAAAATTATATTATCTTAAAAAAATATTTTTTTATGCATAGCCTAAAGTTGATCTATTTAGTGTGCATTATCATTATGTAATTTTTTTAATAACCCCCCTCATAAATCCGAAGTAAAGAAAATAACGCCACCATATTTATGTAAACCAGATATTAATTTTATTCTTAGTGTTAACAAAATATTCTATAGTGTCAGAACGAAGAGTGTTACTACTAATTCCTACGTACATTGGTTGAAGATATTCTTTCATGTAAGCTGTGAAATGTTGATTGTCCACTATGCTTAATGGAAACTTCGCCCCAACGATGAATTTAACCATTCCAATATGAGCTTGTTTCTCTAAATACATCCATGTAGCATTACCGTATCGGAACCAAATTGCAATTGTGTTTGATTTCCTTCAACATGACCATGTTTGCTAATACATTAGCGATAATGATGGTTGAGGTGGGTAGTAACTATAACTTTTTGCCATGTCAACTGTTGAGCACAATATTTACACACTGCATTATGCTTCAGTTGTACGACCCGTTTGAACCAATTTGAAATGACCCTAACACTTTGCAGCTTTCTCACCCTTTCCCTTCCCTCTTGCATCGGGAATATCGTGTACATCTTTAGAGATGACAAAAAAATCCGACCTGCCCGAACCCGACGGGTACACAACTCAAATGGGGAGAAAAAATTCGCCTCGCTCCGAACTCTTCCTGGAGTATTATTATAAAGAATTAGTTCTGTCGCCCGTGCAATGCACAATATTAAATATAAAAAATAATATTAAATTACAATAACTATTAAAATTTTACAAACAATATAACTAATTCAAATTATAATAGTTTATTTGAATAGTAAAAGTCAATTTACATATTTAAATAGTAAATGACCGTTATCTGCTTCTCATAATCATAATCAAAATATATAAATAACAACAACAATATTTTTTAATGGTACTCATTATTCAAAACATCATTTTTTTCAAACTTATTTTCAACCACATACTCTATAAATAAAATAATGTACGCATAAAGTTAAAAATAATACAAAATATAGAAAAAAAACTTTTATATTTTTATATTAAATAGAATCATTTTTCTTTTATAAAATAAAATAGAATAGAATAATTTATTTAAATTAAATTCATTTTTGTTTATTCAATTTTAATTTTTCGTTTGCAGTTGAATTTTATTCTTTTGTTAAGTATCATTTTATTAATTTTATTCACGCTTGTGCTCAAAAATGATATTTAAAAATCACATTCAAAGTAAATGATACATAAGTAAATATGCTAATGTTAATTAATTATTTGTTAATCAGTAATTATATCATGTTTGATGTAACATTATATAGAAAGTTTAATGAAATTTTTATATTCGTGTAATTACTTTTTAACTAGGGGTAGACGTCGGGTGGTTCGGTTCGGGTATGTCAAGAACCGGAACCGAACCATACTTTTTCGGTTCTTGTAAAATGTAACCATTCGGTTCCATTAAATCGCAAGAACCAAACCAGAACCAAATCATTCGGTTTCAGTTCTAATTTGGTTCTACAATAATAATTATTTTTCGAGAGCCTTATCGAGGAACATCAGGCCTCGAGAAGTGAGCCAATAACCTGAAATAAATTTTTACAAAATATACCAAGATCAAGGATTTCGAAAATCTTTTCACCCCAAAGAAAGTATAGGATTCTCCATAAAACAGAAAATATTCATAAACAAAAATAGGAAACAAATGACCTAGAAGGTTTTCAAACATGGCAATATAGTAAACGTGTGAGATGAATCATAAGTTTTAAATTCATTATTATTAATTATTTTATATTTGTATTTAAATATTTAATTAACTCATCGTAGTTATTTACAACTTCACTTATTAATAAGTTAGTCTCATTCGATTTTCATTTACTAAGAATTTCAGTCCAAGTGTGAAGTTAAATGTTACAATGAGGTAGAGACGTAACAAATTTCATAAAAAGAAATTAATCATTTTCACTTTACCCAAAAAAATTACAAATTCTTTTGATTTTTAGTTTTAGGACAACCAATTAAGACCATAAAAAAATAAACAAGGATCAAAGACCGGTTCTAACTTCGATTTTTCGGTTCTAAAGGAGGAACCGAGAACCAAACCAAAAACCAATCGGTTCTCGGTTCCAAAATAGATTTCCTATTTTATTTTTTTAAAATCATACGGTTTCGATTTTTTCGGTTAGGTTTGGTTCCGGTTCGGTCATATCGGTTCCGATTTTTTTGTCCACCCCTATTTTTAACTAAATATCTATTTTTTTAAAAGCAATCATTACAATTTATAAATTAATTTATAAAAAACGCAAATTTTTAAACCAATCACAATCACAATAATAATATATGATATATAATTCCAAAAATATGATTTGTAATATTAAAGATAACAAATAATCAAAATCAAAATCAAAATATACAAATAACAATAACAAAATTTAATTACTGCGTTATTTCGCTTATGTTAGATATTCTTCAGAACCCATGTTTGGTAGTCATTATTTAAAGCCCCACTTTAAACTAAAAAAGATTCACTGCTATTCAACCACTCATTCTCAAAAAATTTACTATTACAAACCACATAATTTTGAAATAATAGGTCTCATTATCTCAAACTATAATAGCTCATTTCAATAGAAAAGACCATTTATATATTTAAATAATAAGTGACTGCTATTTGCATGTCGTATTTAACTTTTTTTTAAAATCTTCATTAAAATACACCAATCTCAATAATAATATATAAGATATATAATTCATAAAATATGATTTGTACTAACAAATGATAATAATCAAAACATAATTTTAATACTGATAACTACACATTGATCTATAATATAAATAACAACAAACAAAAATAGTATTTTAACTATATAATTTAGACATGATACATAGTTGAAATATTATTTATATTCCAAAAAAATATTAATAATATAATAGATATGTAATATCTTAATAGACGTTTCTGTTATTGTCTAGAGGGATTTTTTTCCACCAATTCTATCAGATTTTGACATTTCGAAATTCGAACCCGCATTAAAATACTGACTTTGGAAACACCAATGAAAATAATAATATATATGATATATAATTTAGAAAATATGATTTGTGATATTAAAGATAACAAATGATGATAATCAAAACATAATTTTAATACTAACTGTTGTACATATGATTTATAATATTAAGAAAAACAAATAAATAAAATGCTTATAATAATACCAAATTATTGAAAACTTATTTAGATAGTAAATGCCAATTTATATATTTAAATAATAAACGATCATGAATTTCAATATTTTTATGCATTATTGTTAACTTCATTGAAAATGAGAATTTACATAATTTTCTGCATTTGACTCTTGTATTTAACATTTTTTTTTTTTTTTTAGTTTTTAGTCAAAAAAATCTAGCACAATAATTATAAATGTGTGTTGTAAAAATTTTAGTTTCAAAAAATTTTTGATTTATAAAAATGTCTATAAATTATTTTTTTGAAATTTACCGAGTACATGCTTATCTACATCAAATATTCAAAGGAGGAAAAAATAAAATAAAAAAATGTCAAAATAAAAAAAATTAAAAAAAAATAAAGAAAATGCAATTGTGAACAATAATAATAAAAAAAAAATGGCAGTCGATTGATAGCCCAATTTTTTTGATTTTTTATCCTCTTTCTTTTGGGCAGGAAATCCTTGAGCTACTATCCTTCTTTTATATAGTATAAATAGAAGATATCGAAGATTAAGAATAACAAATAAATAAAATGCTTATAATAATCATATTCTATTATCATAATTATTAAAATTTAAAAAACAACATTATCAATTCATATTATTAAAAACTTATTTAGATAGTAAATGTCAATTTATATATTTAAATAATAAATTAACGTAGATTTCAATAATTTTTATGCATTATTGTTAACTTCATTGAAAATGAAGATTTACGTATTTTTCTGCATTTGACTCTTGTATTTAACATTTTTTTTTGTAGTTTTCAGTCAAAAAATCTAGCACAATAATTATAAATGTGTGTTTGAAAAATATGTGTTGTAAAAATTTTAGTTTGAAAAATTTTGTGATTTATAAAAATATCTATAAATTATTTTTTAAAATTTACCGAGCATATACTTATCTACATAAAACATTCAAAGGAAGAAAAAAATGTCAAAATTAAAAAAATTAATTTTTTTTTTTTGAAAATGAACAATAAAATAAAAATAAAAATGGGCGATCGGCTGATAGCCCAATTTTTTTGGAATATTTTGTTTTTTTTTTTTCCCTCTTTCTTGTGGGTAGAAAATTCTTGGGCGGGAAATGCTTGGGCTACTATCCTTCTTTTATATAGTAGAGAAAAGAATAGAAAAAATAAAAAATGCAAAAAATAAAAAATAAAAGAATAGAAAAAAATTAAATGGGGCGGCAGATTTGACTGCCCTGAGCCGAGATTCGCGGGGGGAGTTGGATGAGTTTGGAATTAAAAAAATTTCACGAGGCAGGGCACGGATCGGGGTACTAGACCCGAACCAGCCTAGTTCCATCATTATACATCTTCAATGTCATCAGAATCAATTGGATGACTACCTCCAACCTCATCAATATATTCTGAAATTGGAACTTCGTTGAAACTGGCAAATTCATTGTAAATAAATTGAGATTGTGGGGGTTAATGGTGATTCATCGTCGAACAAATTCTCAATAAATCGATGACTAGCATTATCCATTCTTTGACACTTGAAACTTGAAAAAGAAGTAGAAGAAAAAGTTATTGTAGACTCAAAGTATGAGAATTGAGATAATAAAAGCATAAAATGTGTAACCGTAGTACTTAAGATGAAATATGTATAATGTATTGTGCAGTAATTGAATTGAACTGAAATATGTAAATTGACAATTGAATAAGATAATGAGGAGAGTAGATAATTGTAGAGAATTGTGTTAAATTGAAATGATTTTATGTTGTATTTATAAATGAAAATTGTAATTAAAAAAAAAAAGGAAATAGACACCCCCCAACGATAAATTTTTTTTTGACAGTTCTGGAACAGTCACAAAACATTTTAAATGTGAGCAAACGTTTCGTGGCAATGAGCCACAAGTAGCTCATCAAAACACTAGCTGAGTGCTCCTAGAATCTAAAATAATAAATTAAAAGATGAAGATTCGAGATGCGCCAGAATAGTTATGTCGTCAGTATCCCACATTGTGGCGCACGACCGAATTTTTCTTTTATTTTCAAACTCGGAGTGCTAACACGTGGGGCACAGTAACTTGTGGAAATACTTTTATCTTTCTTTTCATAAGTCAGTGACGTAGACGACATTACTTGACTGAGATTTCAAAATTGCATTAATTTAAAATAAAGTCCTTTCATTTAAAAACTAATGATAAAATTTTAGTATAATATCTTGACTTTAAAATCTTTTAAATAAATAGTAATAATAATAAAACAGCGGGTTGGAAATTCAAATACAAGATCTTATTCAGTGAGTCCACAACTCATAGGTCGTCACCTAGCACAGTACTATCTGTCTCGTCGACTAAAGATCCGTGCCAATTCCCTTTTCATTTCTATTATTGCCTGAAATATTGTACATGTCGTGGAATGAGCATACACTGCTTAGTGAGTGAAGTATGATGCACATGTGCTATTATATGTAAAAAATTCAATCTCATATGTTCAAGATTCGTGCAAGTTATACTTATTAAATTAATCGAGTCTATATTTACCTCAAGCCATATTTCCAAATTAAGTCCAGTCCCAAGTCAAGTTCAAGTCAAGTCATTTTAGATTATGGGTATTTCAAGTTATATCCAGTCCAGTCTAGTCAAGTCAATTTCATATATTCAAATCCAGTCAAATTCATGTATTCTAGTCAAGTCAAACTCGCGTATTCAAGACTTATGCAAATGTATGTATTTTCAAGAGAGTATGACTTTTAATGGGAGCTCATATTACAAATCAACTACTATCCCGATCACGTACAAGCAGAGAATTTAACCCCGAGATCAAGCGTGAAGTTTATTCCACGAATTCTTTTACAAGCTTGGTTTATATACCACGAGTTTCAAATATGGAGTTGAGATATCTGAAATTCATTAACAAGCATAACTACATCGTGATCCATTTATCAGACTTTGTGGCACGTATATCAAAGACAAGCAGGATAGAGTGACTATAATATCAAGAAATTTCTTTATATGCAATGCGTAAGGAAAAACATGAAAATCCTTGTAATGTAATGCAGAATGAACATATATCACGAAGTAGTATTTAAGATCATGTAATCAAGTACAAGTCTAGCCAAGCCAAGTTAAATTAAGTCAAAACAAGTTCATATGTTCAGAAGTTACATATAGGCAAATTAATCTTACCTATTCAAGATCAAGATAATGTTCAAGTAACGTCAAATTCATATAATCATGGACTATATCTTTTAGCAAGTAGATGATATATTATTATTATTATTATTATTATTATTATTATTATTATTATTATTATTATTATTATTATTATTATTATTATTATTATTATTAACTTCAATAAATCAAATGTCACATAAGTAAGAACAAGAAAACAATACTGGTTAATGTATCATGTTTATGATGAGCAGAACCTTTTTATGAATTCAACCTATTGATACTCAATACTCAATATTACTTGTTTACATCCAGAATTGTTTATCAATTTTTGAAGACCGGTTTAAGATTATGTCAATATGAACCATAATAACTCAAGATATCCCAAGTAATAAAATCCTCGATCATATTTGCAAAAATTGATATTCAAGAAGATATATATATATATATATATATATGGATTTTATAACAAGATCATGGTGATATCAAGATAATAATAAGATCACAATCATATCACGACAAGATTAATGACATCATAATTATTATATAGAATTATAATGAGATGATGTAATCAAATAGACAAATAAACATATTTCATTCACCTTAGTCCAGAAGTGCCTAAATGAGGTCCCCTAAATTTTTGCTTCATGATGTATCGATACTTCAAGAACATGTATCGATACATGCAGTCGGGCCAACAATGTCAAGTCTCATTCTGGGATTTCTTCAAGATTTATACTATATTTGGTCAAACAGAATTTCATTTAGGATATCAAGAACATCTTATTAAATTAACATGTCTTGATCCTAAAAATATTCAAACATAATCTTAACCTTGAATTTCTATAGACTTTAAAAGGAAGAAGAGAGGAAGAAGAACATTATTTACTTAACGTTTCTTGGGACTTATTTTGGTGTCTGAATTCAATAGGAATGCAATGTTATTTATAGGTAAAATTAGGCTGCATGGTATGAAATAGAATCCTCTTCGTGTCATATGATTTCAACTTGGAGACTTGTGGAATAAATAAATAAATTGTTTAATTAAGAAAGCAAGAGGTGGCATGCCGTTGCTTTCCAAAAACATGCGAGGAGCTGGTAGATTTAGGTTGGATGACTCATGAAAATCCTAGGGGCAACCGTGTCTATCAAGGTGCCACCTCGTGCTTGAGGATATGGAAATTCAATTTGCAGGGTCATTTTTAAGCTCAGATTTAGGGTATTAAACAGAGTTGAAATCTTTTGTTCTTGGTATCATTTCAAAGTACTCACGGAGTACTTTAAATTGCAATTTATGGCGCAATAAATGGATAATCGAGGAGAAATTTATAACCTTCCGAAGTTGCTCATTAAAAACTATTTTCGGGTTACCCTTTTTATCGTCTTAACTTTAAAAATTCACCGAGGGTTATCCGTTGGTTGGAATGACAAATCACTTTCATATTCTTCACTTCGAGAACTTACTCGCACATATATCACATGTAATAAAATGAGACCGGGAGTACTAGAAAAAGTCTCGAGAAAAGAGACACTTAAATACGTTTTTGACGTAACTTCTCTTTATTTAATATTTTTGTTTCTCTTTCATTTAAACACGTTTTTCTTTTTTTTCATTCCAAAATCATTACATAAATTATAAAATACTTTTATTACGTCATAAGGGACAATAAAGGACGTCAAAGTTTTTGGATCGTTACATACACACTAGAAGGTCCGATGTTCAAAGGGTCAACGAGTCAATACTTAACTCAAAAGTGCGAGGTGAGCTAGGTATCCTACCAACATCTCGATTATCGAGGTGATTTATATGATCGACCTGAACTTGATGAGAGAGGTGACTTGGTGAGACCGAGGTGATACGAACTAAGGTGATTCCGACCGAGGTGATGCTGACCGAGGTGAAAATAGAGGCTCTGCAAGATGGTCTAATCAGCCGCATTATGTGTCAGTAATCATCATTATCTGTAATGTGTCAATGTAATCATTTGATGTTAGTATATCAAGAATGTTATTCATCGATGTCAATCAAACGCTGCAGACGTGATGTGTTGTAATAATTATGTTTTATCTCCTATCTTACTATAAATAGGAGAAATAAATGCCCTTTGAAGGGGGATGATATGGAAAAACTCCTCAAAACTCTTGTTATTTGAATACGAAATTCCGACCTGGCCATCAGATCAGCATCAAACTGGACGTGAATTAATGCTATTATAACTTCAATTCGCTTTTGATCTGGAAATTTATTTGTATCCATTATGCTTGCATTTTTCTCAACATTGGAAATATTGAGGCTGAGCCGTATACTTAGCCAAATTACTCACAATTCAATCATTCATCTGAAAGTAATAAGCAACCCTCTATCTTTATTTTTTACTAGCCTGCTGACAAAAAAGTAACGTCAACAAATTGGGGCTAGAAGGAAGGCCCGTTTCCTTGTGTTAGGCAACTGCATACCTGCTCCACGATCGTAATGAGTCACAAACGGAGTTCAGGAAGTCACTAGACACACCACAGTGACGACTCACACAGAAATGTTAACATGTCTAGAATGTATGGTCCAGCAAGGCCTCCAGTCGACCCAAACATGGAATTGGTTCTTGATCGGCTTGAACAAATGCAAAGAGATATGAAAGAGATGAGGAGAAATCAAAATCAACTTTGCCATCACTAAGAAGGTGAAGTGCAGTCGCAACTTCAAAGATCTAATGGTCCCTCCCCTTATTAAGAACCACGAACTGAATGTTCGGATTACACGAGGAGTGCGGTGGGTGAAAGCACCCCTCATTTACGTGGTTGCAAATCACCTGGTCGGAGGCCGACAGAAAGAAAGGAGTGAATACAATAGAGTGGGAACAAATTCGAAAAGACGAATTGAAAGAGAAGGGAAAAGTAAAGCTGCCAAGACAAAAATGAATGGGGACAAGTCCCCGACTAAAAGGGTGAATTTGGAGAGTAGGCTAGCTAACAGTTCTACTTTCCACCTGAACCAGCCACCTACTCCCCTATCAAGCAAACCAAATCAAACGGTGGTTGAGAAATTAAAGAAAAGATTGTCCAACCTAGAGGCGAAACATGAAGGTTTGAGTTCGACGGAACCATCTACCAAGAGGACGTTGCCTTTCACCGAGGTTATCTTGTAACAACCTTTACCTAGTAAATTGAAGATGCCACATCTCGCCGGGTACAATGGAGAAACTGACCCGATGTCGCACTTGGACCAATATATGTCTTGGATGGAACTTTAGGGAGCAAGCGATGCAATAACATGTAGGGCATTTCCTCTAACTCTCGGAGATAGAGCTCAACGATGGTTCTGCAATATATCTCAACATTCGATCTCCAGTTGGTCTCAATTAAGTGCCCAATTTTTGAAACAATTCACGGGATTGAAAATTCCGACGACCCCGAAAGAAAGTTTGGTAACTATCAGACAGGAGAAGGCAGAATCATTGAAATGCTACCTAAGCCGTTTCAATAGACAAATGATGGGAATGGAAAAAATATTCGATGATGCACTATTGTTGGCCGTTTTTTCAGGACTGCAAACACAAACTCGTTTCTGGCGGTTGGTACATGAAGATGGGCCATGAACGTACCAGGAGTTTTTGAATAGGGCAGAGAAATTTATCAATGCTGAAGAAGCGTCGGGGCCCAAGAATAATCACCATGAGTCTATTAAGGGATTAGATAAGAAAGAATGTAGAGAGGAAAATAAGGAGTTTAGAAGGATTAACTTCGGGAAGAAGCAAGACTACAAACCAGCAGACTAATTCCATCCTTACAATGCAGAGCAAAAAAGTGATTTCCCCCTATTAAATGCATCAACAGAGGCTATTTTCATGAACATAAAGGATAAAGGGATCATTCCGCCGGCGAGGCCAATGAAGCAGAACCCAAATAATTTGATTATCCCGATACTTCAAATATCACAGGTCAATAGGACACACGACAGACGAATGTCGAAATCTGAAGTTTGAAATTGACAAATTGATAAAAAGAGGAAGCATGTGGGAATATTAAGCTGAACAATGAGATATGGGGAAGCAATCTACGCATCAAGAGAAATATGCAGTTCATCATGAAGTAGTGCCCCATGGTGCAAATCGACCTGACAAAATCCGTACAATAGTGAGTGGTAACCAAATTCAAGTCAGATAAAAAAGAAAAAGGCGGGAGTCTACCCGAGAAGTGCGGAATAACTACCAAATATGTAACCACTTAATCTCTCCAGAAAACTCAGAGTCATTCAGCTTTAGCGAGGAAGACGCGATAGGTGTACTCCAACTGCATTCAAATGCTCTAATAATCACGATGCCCATAAGTGGAATAAAAATCCACAGGACATTGGTGGATGACGGTAGTGCTTTGAATGTATTATACTGGAGGACCTTTGAAAAAATGGAAATTAACCCACGCAACTTGCGGCCAAGAAGAGCGAGGATTCAAGGCTTCACAGGTGATTACATCTGCCCGTGAGGTGAGATATCCCTATTAGTGGAACTGGGGACAGGATCTTGTCAAAGACATGTCATTGTTGTTTTTGTAGTGGTTGATGTCATGAAAAACTACAATGCCATCTTAGGAAGGGCAATGCTCTACGAGCTGAAAGCGGCAGCATCTATTTATCATTATTGCATGAAATTTCCTACATCACGCGGAGTAGCTACCATAAGGGGGGATTAAAGAGTTGCGCGGGAGTACAATTTGGGTTTTGCTTCCAACAACATCCAAATGGTGAAGAAAGGAGACTCTACTGCAGAACTAAATGAAGAGGATGAGCTAGTAACGGAGCTACAGACTTTGGATCCAAGAGGAAATCGGGACGACTGTCAATCTGGGCCTGTGGAAGAACTAGATATTGTGAAAGTTGATGATGGAAAGCCCAAAGTCGAGTTCAGGACTGACAGAACCAATCAGGTCCGATCTCATTAGTTTTTTGAAAGATAAATCAGACGTGTTCACATGGACTCATTCAGCTATGGAAGGGATCGATCCTAAGCATGCTTGCCATCATCTCCATGTCAGCCTTGATTTTAAACAAAAGATACAAAAAAGATCTCTCAATCCTGAACGATCTGAAGCATTGGCTCGGGAGGTGGTGAAATTACTTAGTAATGGATTCGTTAGGAAATCATTTTACCCTGTATGGATAGAAAATCCAGTGTTGGTAAAAAAAAGGTAATGGAACATGGAGACTATGTATAGACTTTTCGGATTTGAACAAAGTTTGCCCCAAAGACAGTTTCCCGCTCCTAAGAATAGATCAAATGGTGGATTCCACAGAAGGACAGCAGCTCCTGAGCTTCATAGATGCGTACTCGGGATATAACCAAATCCCAATGAACGAGACGAATGAAGAGCACACCTCATTCATGATCGATAGGGGTCTGTATTGCTATAAAATGATGTCATTTGGTCTAAAGAATGTAGGAGCAACATACCAACGGTTGGTGAATGCGATGTTTAAGGACCAAATCGGGAAAACGATGGAGGTCTATGTTTACGACATGCTCGTAAAGAGTATTCGGGTCGGAGACCATGTCCAGCACTTGGATGAAATGTTCCAAATATTGAGAGCTTATCGGAATAAATTGAACCCAAAGAAATGCTCCTTCGGGGTGGGATCAGGGAAATTCCTCGGTTATTTGGTGAACCAAAGGGGAATTGAAGCCAACCCTGACAAGATACAAGTGCTAATGAAGATGACGGAACCGAGGAAGGTGAAAGAAGTGTAGAGCCTGACGGGGAGGATAGCGGCCTTGAGTTGCTTTGTGTCACGGCCAAAAGATAAATGTCGGCCTTTCTTCGACGTTATCAAGAAGAATAAAGATTTTGAATGGACCAAGGAATGTCAGGCTGATTTTGAAGAACAGAAGAAGCATTTGGCATCACCTCCTTTTCTTTCAAAACCACGATGAGGGGAGGTGCTGTCTTTATATTTAGCCGTCTTAGAGATGGCAATGAGTGCAGTCCTTGTAAAAACTGAGCAGGAAGTTCAACATCCGGTCTACTATATCAATCAATCCCTTCACGATGCCGAATTCCGATATTCTGAAATGGAAAAGTTGGCTTATGCTCTAATAATGTTAACCTGAAAGTTGAGATCTTATTTTTTTGGAGCATCAGGTGGAAGTGTTTACCAATCATCCTTTGAGGCAAGTGTTACAAAAACCAGAAATGTCCGGACAGCTGTTGAAGTAGGCCGTGGAGTTAGAACAATTCGACCTATTGTACAAGCCAAGAGCAGCTATTAAAGGACAAGCTTTGGCTGATTTCATAGTGGAATTCACACCAACATCGCAGATTTTTGTACAAAGATACACCATACTTGGCGATTGTATGTTGATGGTTCATTTCCAGGACAGAGGGTAGGAGCTGGAGTCGTTCTAATTAGCTCGGATAATCAATTTTTTTCAGCTCTTACCATTTTTGTTTTGAGGCAACAAACAGGGATGCTGAATATGAGGCCCTGATCATAGGATTGAACATGACTCGAGCCATGGGTATCAATAGTATGATCATACACAGTGATTCTCAACTAATAGTGAACCAAATCCGGGGAACATATGGAGCCAAGGGCAAAAGGATGGCGGCTTATCGAACGAGAGTTTCGGAGGAGATGAAGAAGTTCAAGCATGCCGAGATTATTCAAATCCCTTGATTTAAGAATGGTCAGGCTGACGCATTGACTCACTTAGCAACGAGTGAAGGAACGTCTTAATTAAGAAGCATATCCATTGAGACGATCATACAATCAGCCTTCCACTTACCAATCTCAACCGTCTTGTAGACTTCTTCGAAGAGGACATGGAAAGATGAAATTATTTAATACTTACGTGAAGGGGTGGTGCCATCGGATCAAGTGGAACCAAGGAGTTTGAGGATCAGGTCTGCAAGATATACTCTGATCGGGGATGATCTATACAAGCGAGGATTTTCCTTACCTTTGTTGAAGTGTCTAAGTGATGAAGAACCAGAGTATGTGATGAAGGAAGTTCATGAAGGCATTTGTGGAAACCACGATAGAGGACAAGCTTTGGAATTTAAAATTATAAGGCAGGGGTACTTTTGGCCTACACTCAAGAAGGACGCGATCAATTTTATAAAAAGATGTGATAAATGTCAAAGATTCGCTCCCATGATGAGGAATCTACCTGAAGAGCTAACATTTTTCATGAGTTTGTGGCCGTTCGCCAAATGGGGAATAGATCTGATCGGACCGCTACCAACAATAAAGGGAGGAAATAGGTTCGCTATAGTAGCAGTGGATTACTTCACAAAATGGGCTGAAGCTGAACCGTTGGCTAAAATTACGAAACAAAGGACTACAGACTTTTTTTGGAAGTCAATCATATGTAGATTCGGAATCCCACATTCCATTGTGACGGAAAACGGGAAGCAATTCGACGATGAAAGATTCAGATCTTTTTGTGAAGGTTTGGGAATCAGAAAGCATTTCTCTACTTTAAATCATCCCCAATCCAATAAACAAGTCAAAGCTGTGAATAAGATTATCAAGTACAATCTGAAAATCAGATTTCAGACCTTGAAAGGATCATGGGCTGAAGAACTACTTGGCGTGTTGTGGTCCTACCGGACAACTCATTGGACAGCAACCAAGAGACCTCATTTAACTTGGTGTTTGGAACAGAAGCTGTGATACCTATTGAAGTTGGGATACCATCGTTCCGGGTCACTCATTTCAATGAACAATGTAATGATGAGGCACTCAATGCTGAATTAGATTTCACGGAAGAGAAGCGGTTACAAGCACAAATTAGAAATGTTGTTTACAAAGGAACGCTAGGTACTATAATCCAAAGGTGAGAACAAGAAAATTCCAAGATGGGGACTTAGTGTTGAGAAAGATGATTGCAGCGCATGAGCCATTGGGACCCAACTAGGGAGGTCCATATCGGATCAAGAAGGTCTTAAGTAATAGATCATACGAGCTAGAATCAATTGATGGTGTTCAACTTCAACATCCATGAATGCAGAACATTTAAAGAAGTACTTCCAGTAGGAGGAGAAACGAGAAACGAAATCAGATGTAAATATTTTTGAAGTCAAGTATGACATATAACTGGATCAATGAAAGTTTGTTATTCAAAGATGTACAAATCAGAATGGATCTTTACAACAAAGACCTTAGTTGATGGCCTGTAAGTACCCCAAGGGCAGGATCCATCAACATCACAAGACAATCTGTCTCAAAGACTAGAAATACCTCCCCATGAGGAAAACAAAGACCTTAGTTGATGATCTGTAAGTACCTTAAGGGCAGGATACCATCAACATCACAAGACAATCCGTCTCAAAGACGAGAAAGACCTCCCCATGAGGCAAACAAAGACCTTAGTTGATGGTCCGTAAGTACCCCAAGGGCAGGATACCATCAACATCATAAGGCAATTCGTCTCAAAGACGAAAAAGACTTCCCCATGAGGCAAACAAAGACCTTAGTTAATGGTCCGTAAGTACCCCAAGGGCAGGATACCATCAACATCACAAGACAATCCATCTCAAAGACGAAAAAGACCTCCCCATGAGGCAAACAAAGACCTTAGTTAATGGTCCGTAAGTACCCCAAGGGTAGGATACTATCGACATCACAAGACAATCCATCTCAAAGACGAAAAAGACCTCCCCATGAGGCAAACAAAGACCTTAGTTGATGGTCCGTAAGTACCCCAAGGGTAGCATACCATCAACATCACAAGACAATTCGAATCAAAGACGAGAAAGACCTCCCCACGAGACAAACAAAAGCCTTCGATGAAGGGGTGCCATCACTATAAACCGAGGTGAGAGTATGCCGACCTCAACTTCGCAAATGAGGTGTTATGGTGAAAAATCAAGGTGACAGTATGCCGGCCTTATCTTCGCAAACGAGGTGTTACGGTGAAAAATCGAGGTGACAGTATGCCGACCTTATCTTCGCAAATGAGGTGTTATGGTGAAAAATTGAGGTGACAGTATGCCGACCTCAATTTCACAAACATGGTGTTATGGTGAAAAACCTAGGTGATGTCAACCCTCTACCATTACTTAATGTTCACTCTACTAAATATTCACCTTTGTTTTCTAATTGAAGTGAATTTGTGATTAAAAATTGTACAAGTGTTCACTTCATAAAAATATTCACCTCTGTTTACTGTTTGATGTGAATTTGTGATTAAAAATTGTACAATTGTTTATTTCATAAAAATATTCACCTCTGTTTGCTATTTAAAGTGAATTTGTGATTAAAAATTGTACAAGTGTTCGTTTCGTAAAAATATTCACCTCTGTGTTGCTATTTAGAGTGAATTTGTGATTAAAAATTGTACAATTATTCACCTATGTTTGCTATTTGAAATGAATTTGTGATTAAAATTTGTACGAGTGTTCACTTCGTAAAAATATTCACCTATGTTTGTTATTTGAAGTGAATTTGTGATTAAAAATTGTACAAGTGTTCACTTCGTAAAAATATTCACCTCTGTTTGCTATTTGAAATGAATTTGTGATTAAAAATTGTATAAGTGTTCACTTCGTAAAAATATTCGCCTCTGTTTGCTATTTAGAGTGAATTTGTGATTAAAAAATGTACAAGTGTTCACTTCATAAAAATATTCACCTCTGTTTGCTATTTAGAGTGAATTTGTAATTAAAAATTATTAAAGCGTTCAATTCTTTATCATTTGCATCTCTGTTCACTGTTCAGAGTGGGTTTGCGGTTGAAAGTCGGCTCCTAGCTGTAATTAGTCTACCATTCAGAATTTAAAAAAAAAACAACAAGAAAAACGAGTGCGGCGCTTCGAAATGAATTTCTTTCATTCAGGGGAGAGGTCACTATTACAAAAAAGTGCAAATATGAAAGGCATCGAAAAGGAGCTTCGAGCTAGTCCTCAACATTAATTGTTTTTTCAGCCAGATCTATTTGGGATTCATGGAGCAGCGAGATGAAAGATTCTTCTTCTTCGTCGACCTCGTCCGCATCAGCTCAAGATATTTTTTATAAGCCTGATCCAACTTCTCTTTTAAAAAGGTTATGTCCACTTCAGGTCGCTTGGACTCTAGCTCCTCCATTATCTCCTTAAATATGAGATAGTAAGTCTTGTCCACATCGTGCTCGCACTCCACAGAGTCCTTGAACTTTTTGACGGCCTTTTTGTAAGAGCGTTGAATAACGACCTCCATATCAGCTTTCTCCCTTTTCAAGTCAGCTTCTATACGGTTCGCCTCATCCAATTCTTTCATGAGCCTCTCTTTGGACCCCCTCAACTGAGTCACCTTATCTTTTAAAGAGGCCACCTCTTCTTTCAATGGAATCACCTCCCTTGAACTTGGACAATTCAAAGTTGGCCTCCTTCATCTTAGCCAACTCGTCCAAGGCCTCTCTCAATTTGGCCTCTGCCTCTTCTTTGGCTTTCACCTCCATCTCAAACATTTTCTTGGTGTCCTCGGCTAACTTTTTGAATTTGACGAAGTCAAAGGTCGCTTCGCTCATTTTGGATTGAGCACGGCAGATGTAATTTAAAGCCTGGGCGATGTGAGTTGTGCCTGTAGCTAACAGATCATCCAGAGGTATGTCTTCACAGATTTTTTCATGGTGGGATGCCCATGTTTTGGCCGGGACGTCCATAGCCATTTTGGTCTGCAGAGGGACTCTCATTAAACCAACAGAGGTCAAGTTGGCCGAGGTGACATATTCCCTATAGATTTTGGGGCGAGATCCTTATAGTGAGCTTTCCAATTCAGCTCTGACGACATTAAATCCCAGATATGAACCTTCAGTGGGGAGGGCGGATTGTGAAGATCTAGCTAGTTCCCCAATGATTTGTGGAAGCGGGATTGAAAAGTCTGGCTGTTCCTTCATAACCTCATCCCGCTTCAATTTTTTCTGAGGGGGGAGGAGGGAGAGTTTGATCTTCTTTGGGAGGAGGTGAGCTTTTCATCGATTGCTTTTGGGTTACTCTCTTACGGGCTTCGGCCTTGGTGTTTGCAATTTTCTTGGCTTTCATGGACTCCATCTTCTTCTTGCCTTTTCGAGTTGACCTTGCATAAATTATAGAAATTTACTAAGTAAACACCTCTGAAAAGAAAGGCGGTGAATTAAAGTTGCGCCATGAGAGTACTTACACTTACGAAATGGTGGGTAGTAATCAGATGGGTCGATAAAAGTGAGGGTTGACTCGAACAGACGGTCCTCAGTCAGTAGCTCCTCAATCGCCCTGAACCAGTCTAGCTGGTCTTTCAAATCAACAATTTTTTTGACAACCTTTGGGTCCAACTCTGACTCTCTCACTTCTACTAAAAACGAGATGATTAATATTAGAACGATTCAGCTCGAAAATATCACAAGGTAGAAGCTTACTGAATTTTCCCATGTGTTCACCAATATCTCGCGATGGGAGATACGCCCGCAAGTGTACGGGATCGTGAAGAGTAATGAGTGGACCAATGAGTCCGAATTATCGTTCCCTCAGAGACTGCTATTAAGTATCGAAATATTTTAGTTCTAAACCCTATTTGAACGGACGAAAGAATTTGAGGTTTTTAAATTATAATTACAAATTAAACTAAAGAAATAAAAAATTGCAGAATTTGTTTTGTTTTTAAAAACGATTGTAATGTAGTTGGGAATCCCGATTTCAGCTAACCAATTATATTAACTCCAATTCCAGTTTTATTTTTTAAATATGCATTCGGTCGAATTCACTAATTTAAATTGAAATTCCTCTCTCAAGTTTAAATCAATTATATCTAAATAAGTCAAAAATGTATCTCTACAGAGGGTATAAATATTTCTTATCTAGATGCATAACACACAAGAATTCACACACGACCGCAGTAATAACAAAAGCATATCTCTATCTCTTGTTCAATTACCGAATTTATTACCTAGATCTATGTTATTAAAACACATCGAATCATGAATTAGTGGCCAGTTAAATCATGTATTAAACACAATAATAAATCAACACATGCTATGAGTCATTAAAACAAAGGAATATGGAATTAAAATAACCAACTAGGCTACATCGTTCATCTCAACATTGAATTTAGCTACACATCATAATTAAACAACATAAACAATAAAATATAGCGTTTATTGAAAATAATACAAGAGAATGGAAAGCTTGCACCAAGTATCGATTCTCCACGTTATCTTCAACTCGCGCCCCTTTGCTATGCTTGAATCTCCCAAGATTTGAATGATAACATCTGAGTTTTGGCTTGTTCTTAGGTGCGGAAAATGGCTTGATTTCGTACCTCTTATGTTCTATATATAGTTAATGGAGAGACCTAGGCCAAAAGAGAAGAAAACCAGAAAAAAATTCCCGAAAAAAGCCCAAGTCATGGCCCAGAGAAAAGTCGCGCGATCGCGTGGTTTAAAATCTAGCGATCACGTGGAAACGACTTTAACTCTCGGGTGAAAAATTTTCAACCTCGCGCGATCGCACAACATTAAATCCGGCGATCGCATGGTTAGATCCTTCAGTGCAATTTCCACTTTTCTCGGCTGTATAAGTTAGTCCCCGACTTTTAATTGCAGCCTTGGTACTTCACTTTCAATTGTTGCGATTTAGTCCCCAAACTTTATATTCTTCTCGATTTATTCATTTTAGCTCTCAATTCCTTCAATTGGGTCCTCCAACCTTTGATTAGTTAACTTTGGCACTATTTACACGTCCCGGTTGACGTCATAAACCCTTCAACTGCTCCAATTGGCTCCATTTAGCATCCAATTGTGCCTTTCTCCCATTAATTGCTTCATTCTTCATATTTTGAGATATTTTCTACAAAGTAAACAAATGAACACAAAAAAAAGCATATATTCTAAAACGACAATAATATATTCTAATTTAGACATATAAATAAGTGTATAAAATACAGTTATCAAAAATTCACAAACTAGAACTATTGTTCGTCCTCGAACAATGTAAACTAAAATAATTTCTAGTTATCTCATGCCAAATTTTTAAGTGTGTGTGAATAGACAATATCAAACTCTTACTCATGCAAATGATATACCTAACACTGCGTAACTTGTTATGCACAATCAAGCCCGAATCCCATGTTGTCACTCTAATGAATCTAATGATTTTCCTTGCATCGCTCATGGATGATCACAACTTACTGCTTTTCTCTCGAATCCCAAGGTTCCTTCTATTCATGTGGTTTCTAAACATAAAAAAATTGCATTTTTCCACCCCAGGTGGTCAGAATTAGTTAAATCTGTCCAAACAATAAACTGTAAGTGGTTCCCTAATCCATGCCTTTTTGTATCAAAGTCTCAATCAACAAGCTTATACCATGTAATAATATATATATATTTTTATGGACAACTTTTTCTTTTATATCCATGTCTTTTACCATCTTTGTGTAGAACTTTTCATACTTGCTTTCTATATGACCCATGTAGCGAGCTTTAGGTCGGTGACTCTCAAGCTAGACGACTTTAGGGCACCAGGTTTGAAAGACCCCTCAGATTTAATTACTCGAGTTATAAAGGCTTAAACAGAAAAGTTAAAGATGTTTCGTTGTCTTATGTGTAAGTCCACTTTCCGTACTTGCTTTCTAATTGACTCCTATAGCGAGCTTTAGGTCGATGACTCTCAAGTCAGACGACTTTAGGGCACCAGGTTTGAAAGACCCCTCAAACTTTATCACTCGAGTCAAAAAGGCATTTGAAGAGCAGAATAAGACCTTCAACATTTTTCTGTTTTTATGCTGACAATTGTTTATACCCATTGACCAAGACCTCTTCAACAAATGACACATTTCAGGAACTACAGACCATTAAAAGTTCAAGCCTACCTTCACCACTTCTTCCCACCCCCAAACTACTCTTGAGCAAGTTTAGATTCTAAGTTTTAAAGGTTGGGATGTCTCTAGATCTAACTTTAGGGATTAATAGTTATTCTTATGTTCAAGGTAAATAAAACTTGCCCCACATGTGTTAAACAAACCCCTACATAAGTATTTATCCAATAATGACTATGTGCGCATTGTAGATGAAACCTAGTAAGTGATATCTGGTTCAAAAGAATTTCAAGTTTTCTTGTTGTCCACAATCCAAGCCAAAACAAGATTTGATTCATACTACATCCAAGGCAATAAACATGTCAACAAAGTTCTCAATTTTTTTTTGAAAATTATCCCAATAGAAATAGAATGAGAATATAAAATGAATATGGAAGTAATTTGCATGAATGATATTTCCTCCCCCCAGACTAGAAAGACACATTGTTCTCAATGTTTGTCAAAAATATTTAAAAATGTAAAACAAGACAAAGGAGAGAGAACGAGAACTTTCCAGGTGCATTGGAGATGTTTTGTAGTCTTGAAGCTTCCATTAGCAATGTATTTGGCTGAACTTGACCCAAATTTTGATTTGCCAGACTTTGTTCGAAATGTTTTGATTGGTGTGTTCCTTGCAAACAAAAGATAAATAACATAAGAAGTCATAAACACCAACAAGAAACTATGTAGGCTCAAATTAACACTCCCAAACTAAATTTAAAGCAAAGAAATTCTAAATTTTCAAGTATGGTCGACCACACATGTTCAAGCCATGACATCACTTAGAAAAACACAACTTTTTCCTAGCCATCTTTTGTCATGTTAAATTTCATAGAATGATTGACAACATATTAAAAATTCAGCTCATTTGAAGTTCAATATGGTTATGAAAAGCTATGGAGAAGTAGGTGACGTGAAGCAGTTTTTATGTGCAATGGCCTGCAATGACCTTGTAATGGGGCTGCCATGGTGTTAAATTTTTTTCATGAATTTCAAGTAATGAAGTGAATTAATTCATGAACTAATCACACACCATCGCTTATAAACATGTTATGAAGATAAATGCTTGGAAGAAATTTTCAAATTAGCACAAAAATCTCTTTGTGGCATTACATCAAACACTTTATGTGCACTACACAAATTAAAGAACGTGCATCAACTTGGAAACATGGATTGACCCAAAAATCTTTAACTATTAATGCAAAAATCACATTCTCCAACAACTAACTTAAGCTCATACTCTAATTCTCCTTAATTCAAAAATCACAAAATTATAGGCAGGTTAACAACTTGGCACAACCTTTAAAAAAGAAGAGGAATTCATACCTTTTTATTGAATGTTGAAGTGATCTAAGCAATGATATTGATGCAACAACATGTTGATGATATGCTCAAATGATAAGAGATCATATTGGCAATGACTTGGGGAGAGAAAACAAGTTTGGACAATTAAAAAAAAAGAACGATAAAAAGCATTTAAGCTTCCGTTTCTGCCACAAGATGTACTGAGCGATCGCGTAGTTGTGAAACCAGCGATCGCGTAGTTCAATACTGTTCGGAATTTTCTTAAAAAAATGCCTTTGCACTATTGCTCGAGCATACTGCCGCGCAATCTCACGGCTTACCGACAGAAAGACCTTTTCACTTGATTTTGAATTTCAACTTCAATTTTAATCCCCTAATCGCTACATGATCTATGTTATGAGTTCCTAAACATTAACTTCATGATCAAAACTGGTGTGTGTAATGCTTGCGATGACAATTAAAAACCTAATGTAACAAAACATGCTAAATAAAAAACATACCTAAATATGCAACAATAGACTAACATGCAAAGTGTCCAAACATGTATCATGTAAAACACTCAAAACAAGTTACGTATCATGCATTTATCTAAAATTTTCACAATGAAATAAATAATGAAAGCTTAATAAATAAAAGGGAAGAAAAATTGGGTTGCCTCCCAACAAGCGCTACGTTTTAAGTCTAAAGCCCGACTTTTTGTACTTCCAAATCATGGAGGATTGAAATATGACTTCAAAGCCTTACACATCTTGCAATTTCCAGCCTTGCACTGTTCAACTCTTTTTCTCACTTTCTTTAATTGCAAAGCCTCATTTTTAGCTGGTTGTTGAGGAATGTTAGGTTTTTCCTCCTTCTTCATGTTATTTCCATCCTTCCTTGCCTCTAAAATCCTTTTTTTTTGACATCGAAGCATTTTTCAATTTTATTCCTTGCTTCAAATATTCTTTGGGTTTCTGAATTACGCCTTCCACTTTTAAACAACTTTCATTTTGAATTTCACGATCCTGTCTTGGCTTGGAAAGTGACTTGTTCCTTCTCGACCCTAAAGATGATTTCTCCCTTTTCAATGTCGATTAGGGCTCTTCCAGTAGCTAGGAATGACCTTCCAAAGATGAGAGGCATCTGAGTGTCCTCCTCCATGTCCAGGATCAAAAAGTCAACTGGAAAGAAGAATTTGTCTACTTTTACAATCACATTCTCAATAATACCATACGGGTACTGAATGAATCTGTTGGGCAGCTTCAGTGTGATATTGGTTGGTTTAGGCTTCCCCAAACCAAGTTTCCTGTACACAGAAAAATGCATTAAATTAACACTGGCTACAAGATCACACAACACATTATTGAAACTAAAGTTACCAATAGTACAAGGGATAGAGAAACTCCTTGGATCTTTTAGTTTCTGTGGTAACTTCTTTTGCAATATAGCACTGCATTCTTCACTGAGAGCTACTGTTTCATAATCTACTAGCTTTCTTTTATTTGATAATATCTCTTTCATGAATTTAATGTAAAGTTGCATTTGAACTAAGGCTTCAGCAAATGGGATATTTATGTGCAGTTTCTTAAAAATTTTCAGGAATTTACCAAACTGTTGTTCCAACTGATGCTTCCTCTGTCTTTGTAGATATGGAATGGGAGGCACATAAGCCTTGACTGGGGGTCAAACTCTAACTTCTTCTTCAGCTATTTCTTGAGCTTCTGAAGTCAATCCGTGTTCTTTCTCACTTTTCTGTTTTTCCTCCACATTCTCCCTCTGATTCCTCTTCTTTCATATTCTTCAACAGTCACTTCAGGTAATTGAACCATTCCTTATTGTTATTGCATTCACATGTTCACGAGGGTTCATTTCTGAGTTACTAGATAACTATCCTGACTGCCTTGTTGCATTGCTCACTGCCAACTCCCCCACCTGTTTCTTCAAATTTTTTATTTCAGCAGCTTTATTCATTATTTCTCCATTTTGACTATTGACCAACTGGATTAGCATTTCCATGTTCTCGGCCATGTTTTTCTGAGATTGTTGTTGTTGCTGAAATCCGGCGCTGAACATTCTGATTGTTAGACCATGAAGAGTAATAAGTGGACCAATGAGTTCGGATTATCGTTCCCTCAGAGACTGCTATTAAGTATCGAAATGTTTTAGTTCTAAACCCTATTTGAAAGGACAAAAGAATTTGGGTTTTTAAATTAAAACTACGAATTAAACTAAAGAAGTAAAAAATTATAGAATTTATTTTGTTTTTAAAAACGATTGTAATGTAGTTGGGAATCCCGATTTCACCTAACCAATCATATTAACTTCAATTCCAGTTTTATTTTTTTAAATATGCATTTGGTCGAATTCACTAATTTAAATTGAAATTCCTCTCTCGAGTTTAAATCAATTCTACCTAAATAAGTCAACCATGTATCTCTACAGATGGTCCGAATATTCCTTATCTAGATACATAACACACAAGAATTCACACAGACAGCAGTAATAATAAAAGTATATGATACAAATCACGTAGCAATTGTAGTTACGCAACCCACAAAATATTGAAATCGACCCAAGAACGTCAAGAAACCACGATTTATGGATCCAATTAAAATTAATTGAACCAAGCAACCAATACAATCACTGGGATATATTGACCTCTTGATCACAAGCAATAATAATTCTCACCGAGATTTGAACAAACAAGAATAACTCGCAAGTTTGAATTTTATTCAATGAAGAATAAGATTGTGAAAGCAAAATAGCCTCTCAATTATAATATCAAAGTTGTGTTTATAATAATGAAAATTACATCCCTATAAATAAGGTCAAAACCCGTCTAAAGAGTTTTAATTATACTAGGTAACAAATTGCTAAAAATAAGGAAATAAACAAAAAACCCTAAAATTACGCATATCGACTTTTACGGCCGTGACTCCTTCCTTTACGGCCGTAAGAAGCTTTCTGATTCTCAGTTACGGCCGTGAGACTTTATTTACGACCGTAAATCCTTTTTCCCCGAAAATTCATAATTTAACAGAGACTGCATTACGACCGTGAGTAGTGTATGTTACGGCCGTGAATTTGTAATTTCACAATTTTCTTTGACGCATTGAATGAGGTTGATACACTCGTCGTTTTGTCTCGGTCCCAACATGGAACTTGCTTCTTTTGATGACACAAACATTGTTTTGGCCATTATTTCTTGCACTAGCTTGTCAATTGCTTCGGTGGCCCTTTTTGTTTGCAATTGAGTCATCGGTCCTCCTTTGATCATCAACGGATCTTTGTGCGGCCTTGTATTCGTGGTCTGGATCACATCATCCCCTCCCTCTTCGAAAGGATTCGACCTCGAATCTGTACCTGCATCAAATGAAGATAGATCAGAAACATTAAATGAAGTTGAAACATTATACTCACCAGGAAGATCGAGTTTATAGGAATTTTCGTTGATCCTTTCAATCACTTAGAATGTACCATCCCCTCGCGGTTGTAACTTTGACTTGCGTTGTTCTGGAAACCGCTCCTTTCTCAAATGTACCCAAACCCAATCACCTGGTTCAAATATGACGCCATTTCTTCCTTTGTTAGCCTGCGAAGCATAATGTTCATTTTTCTTTTCAATCGCCAACCTCACCTTGTCTGGAGTGATTTAACCATTTCAACCTTTTTCTTTCCATCCAAACTATTTCGTTCATTCACAGGTAAAGGAATTAAATCCAATGGTGTTAGCGGATTAAAACCATAAACAATTTCAAATGGCGAACAAGAAGTAGTAGAATGTACAGCCCTATTGTATGCAAATTCAATAAATGGTAAACACTCTTCCCAATTTTTCAGATTTTTGTTGATTAAGGTGCGCAATAATTGAATCATTGTCCTATTTACTACCTCGGTCTGTTCATCGGTCTGTGGGTGACAAGTTGTAGAGAAAAGTAGTTTTGTTCCCAGTTTGTTCCAAAAGACTCTCCAAAAATGACTAAGGAATTTAACATCCCTATCCGAGACTATACTCTTAGGAACCCCATGTAAGCGCACGACTTCCCTAAAGAAAATATCAGCTATGTTGGTAGCATCATCAGTTTTGTGGCATGGTATGAAATGTGCCATTTTACTAAAGCGATCTACTACCTCAAAAATAGAATCTCTCCCCTTCTTAGTCCTAGATAATCCCAAAACAAAATCCATAGAGATATCGACCCAAGGTTCACTAGGGACGGGTAAAGGCATATATAATCCATGGGGTTTAATCCTAGATTTTGCCTTCTTGCAAGTAATGCATCTACTACAAACCCGAACCACATCAATCTTCATCTTAGGCCAATAGAAATGTTCACTTAGGATTTCGATGGTCTTTTTAACCCCAAAATGACCCATTAAACCTCCACTATGAGCCTCTCTCACAAGTAATTCCCTCATTGAACACCTAGGAACACACAATTTACCTTCCCGAAATAAATAATCATCATGTTTAAAGAACCTATCCACAGCTCCTTTACCACATGATTCATAAATATTAGAAAAGTCCAGATCATTAGCATACATGTCCTTAATGTATTCAAATCCAAGCAATTTAGTATTCAAAGAATTTAAAAGAACATACCTTCGAGACAATGCATCTGCCACCACATTTTCCTTACTCAGCTTAGCTTGACCCCTCAAATGCTTCAAGGATTCATGATCAGTGTGTATCACGAACTCCCGTGGCCACAAGTAATGTTGCCATGTCTCCAACGCGCGCAGAAGTGAGTATAACTCCTTGTCATATGTGGGATAATTAAGTGCAGCCCCCTTTAACTTTTAACTAAAATAGGCTACTGGCCTTCAATCCTGCATTAAAAGAGCTCCAATGCCTAGCCCTAAGGCATCACATTCAATCTCAAAAGTCTTGTCAAAGTTAGGAAGTGATAAAATCGGTGCTTTACACAACATATTTTTGATAGTCTCAAATGCATGCTCCTGTTCTAAACCCCATTTAAACCCTACACTTTTTTTTGACAATTTCTGTGAGTGGTGCGGCAACTGTGCTAAAATCCTTAACAAAGCGCCTATAAAAACTAGCCAAGCCATGAAAACTCCTAACCTCAGTTATGCTTTTAGGTGTTGGCCATTCTTTAATAGCTTTGACTTTCTCTTCATCTACTTCTATCCCTTTAGCACTAACCACATAGCCAAGAAACACAACTTTATCCATGCAAAAACTACACTTTTTAAAATAAACAAAAAGTTGCTATTGCCTTAAAACCACAAGCACGCACCTAACATGCTCCACATTCTCATTCAAAGTTTTACTATATATCAAGATATCATCGAAGTAAACTACAACGAATTTACCTATAAATGCACGTAAAACATGATTCATTAAAAGCATAAAGGTGCTAGGTGTATTAGTAAGTCCAAACGGCATAACTAACCATTCATATAAGCCATATTTAGTTTTAAAAGCAGTTTTACACTCATCTCCTTCTTTCATTTGAATTTGATGATAACCACTCTTAAGATCAATTTTACTAAATATACTAGAGCCATGCAATTCATCTAACATATCATCTAACCTAGGAATAGGATGACGATACTTTACCGTTATGTTGTTGATGGCTCTACAATCAACACATATTCTCCAAGTCCCATCCTTCTTTGGTACTAGTAACACAGGTACGGCACATGGACTCATGCTCTCCCTTATGTACCCCTTGCTCATCAATTCCTCCACTTGCTTTTGAAGTTCCTTTGTCTCCTCCGGATTACTCCTGTAAGCTGGACGGTTTGGAATGACTGCTCCAGGTACAAAATCAATCTGATGCTCAATAGCTCAAATGGGTGGCAACCCACTAGGTATATCCTCCGGAAATACATCGTCAAATTCCTGCAAGAGAGAAATAGCCAAACTAGGGAGTGATTTGTTAGTTTCATCAAAGGCAAGGAATGACTCCTTGTACAATAAAAGGACCATTGGTTGGTTTTCCACGAAAGCCTTCTTGATTTCACTAATTTTGGCATAGAAACTCACTCTTGGTTTTTCTTTTCTGCCACTCTTCGCTCCCTCTCCTTTTTCTTCGGTATGTACCCCAACACTCTTTTTTTCTCTCGCCTTTCCTTTTTCTGGAGTCGTGGCTGCAACCCTCTTTTCCTCTCTTTTTTCTGAGGTCGTGGCCTCAACTCTCTTTTTCTCAATATTCCTCACCTTTTGTTCTTCATCATTTTTCAATTTAACTTGATCTGCATAAACTTGTGAGGGTGTCAATGGCGTAAGTGTAGTTTTTCTCCCATCCTTGGTAAAACTATATCTATTTTTATACCCGTCATGTGTCACCTTCCTATCATACTGCCAAGGCCTACCCAACAAAATGTGCCCGGCTTGCATAAGAACCACATCACACATCACTTCATCCATATAGCTACCAATCGAAAAATTCACTAACACCCTCCTATTCACCTTAATTTCACCACTATCATTTAACCACTGAAGTTTACAAGGTGATGGATGCTTTAACAATGGTAACCCTAATTTCTCAATTAGTGTGGTGCTAGCAACATTTGTACAACTACCACCATCAATAATCATACTACATACCTTGTCTTGGATGCGACACCGTGTATGAAATATGTTCTCCCTCTGTTGCTCCACGTCATCCACGTTGACTTTAGCACTAAGGGCTCGCCTCGCTACTAATAACGTCCCATGCTCCCCGGATAACAATTCCTCATTATCACTAGCTTCCTCCAAAGCGGGCATGTCACTGTAGTCTTCCTCATCGCTACCACTTTCCTAAGCCCCCTCTGCTCGCAAAGTAATAACACGCCTATTAGGGCATTGAGAAGCCACATGTCCTCTTCCCAAGCATTTGAAGCATTGGATATCTCTACTCCTAGATGGTTGGGAGTCCCCTTTGGGTGAAAATTTGTTAACAGACTCCTCCTTTCCCTTGGGTACCTCAAACTTTCCCTTTGGTGCCTCAAACTTCCATTTAGAAACAGCCCCATCGCCTTTATTTTCCCACTTCGGCTTCCAAGACAGATTAGAACCCGAAGGACCCGACTGATACTTAGCTGTCCCTTTTCTCTTCAATTGCTTCTCCACTTTCATGGCCTTATGTAGCATATCGTCTAACTCCACATAGTGTTGCAATTCTACCACATTTGCTATGTCTCTATTCATCCCATTTAAGAAATGGGCCATAGTGTCCTCTTCATCCTCCTCTACATTGGCTCTAAGTATCAACTTCTCCATCTCCTTATGATAATCCTCGACACTCTTAGAACCTTGGTAAAGACTTTGCAGTTTTTGATGAAGTTCCCTATGGTAATGACTAGGGATAAATCGCTTTCTCATGATTGCCTTTAATTCACCCCATGTACTGATAGGTCTCTCATGATTTCGCCTCCTAGAAGTTGCTAATTGATCCCACCAAGTAAGTGCATAATCAGTGAATTCAAGGACTGCAACCTTAACCTTTTTCTCCTCCGTATAGGTGTAGCAATCGAATATTAACTCAATCTTTTTCTCCCACTCTAGCTATTGTTCCGAATCACTCCGACCCTTAAAGGAAGGAATAGTTGTTTTGATATTACTCATGCCACGATCCTATCGGTCAACCTCTCTATCTCGTCGTTCGCGCCTAACCTCTCTATCCATAAGTGCCCCATCATCATACCCATCAAATTCATCTTCTTCCTCCATCTCTATCATATGGCCACGCCCCACTTGTCTCCGCACATTGGGCGCTTCCCTAGGCCGTTCTAACCTTTCAATCCGGCTCGACATATCCCCAAGTATTTTCTCAAAGCGTTGTGCTAATTCTTCCATCATGTTGACTTGATCGCCGTTCTTTACTGTAGTAGAATTTTCCGACATCCTACAACTAAGTAATATATGCCTCACGTGTATTTCGCTCGTGTATCACTCAATATTTGGCTTTTACCCTCTATTGATCTTACATCTCTGCCTTTTTCCACTCAATGGCTTTCACCCCAATTGCTTCAAAGAACGAACCCGAACTCAAACAAGTTTAAGTCCGAATGATTCAAATCGAGTATGAGTGAGAATTTATGAATTTGTTGGAAAACTCGAAGAAGACCTTGAGAGAATGGAATTCGACTCTATAAAGGACTTGATATTTTTATAGGAACTAAGATTGATTCAAGAAGATAATTCTTGAAATCAAATAACAACTCTTTTCTTAGACTTGATGAAATTTTCGTTTTTTTTTTTCAAAATTCAACTACGAGAATAACGAAACAAACGAAATTTAATTTGGATACCAAACGAAGGAAATAACGACTCTTGAATTTTTTTGTGACACTTTTTGGATTAAAGACTTAAGAACTGGAAGAACACGAAGAACGATATTAAAGAAGACTCAAGAAACAAAATAAAGATATAACCTTGATTTTTGGAGCCTAAACTCTGATACCAAATGATGCAAACCACGTAGCAATTGTAGCTACGCAACCCACAAAATATTGAAATCGACCCAAGAACTTCAAGAAACCACGATTTATGGATCCAATTAAAATTAATTGAACCAAGCAACCAATACAATCACTGGGATATATTGACCTCTTGATCACAAGTAATAATAATTCTCACCGAGATTTGAACAAACAAGAATAATTCGCAAGTTTGAATTTTATTCAATGAAGAATAAGATTGTGAAAGCAAAATAGCCTCTCAATTATAATATCAAAGTTGTGTTTATAATAATGAAAATTACATCCCTATAAATAGGGTCAAAACCTGTCTAAAGAGTTTTAATTATACTAGGTAACAAATTGCTAAAAATAAGGAAATAAATAAAAAACCCTAAAATTACGCATATCGACTTTTACGGCCGTGACTCCTTCCTTTATGGCCGTAAGAAGCTTTCTGATTCTCAGTTACGGCCGTGAGACTTTATTTACAGCCGTAAATCCTTTTTCCCCGAAAATTCATAATTTAACAGAGACTGCATTACGGCCGTGACACTGTAAGTTACGACCGTGAGTAGTGTATGTTACGGCCGTGAATTTGTGATTTCACAATTTTCTTTGACGCATTGAATGAGGTTGATCCACTCGTCGTTTTGTCTCAGTCCCAACATGGAACTTGCTTCTTTTGATGACACGAACATTGTTTTGGCCATTGTTTCTTGCACTAGCTTGTCCATTGCTTCGTTGGACCTTTTTATTTGCAATCGAGTCATCGGTCCTCCTTTGATCATCAACGGATCTTTGTGCGACCTTGTATTCGTGGTCTGGATCACATCAGTATATCTCTATTTCTTGTTCAATTACCGAATTTATTACCTAGATCTATGTTATTAACTCATCTCTCGGATTATGAAAATAACACATTGAATCATGAATTGGTGGCCAGTTAACTCATGCATTAAACACAATAATAAATCAACACATGCTATGAATCATTAAAACAAAGGAATATGGAATTAAAATAATCAACTAGGCTACATCATTCATCCCAACATTGAATTTAGTTACACATCATAATTAAACAACATAAACAATAAAATATAGCATTTATTGAAAATAACATAAGAGAATGGAAAATCTTGCACCAAGTATCAATTCTCCACGTGATCTTCAACTCGCGCACCTTTGCTATGCTTGAATCTCCCAAGATTTGAATGATAACGTCTGAGTTTTGGCTTGTTCTTAGGTGAGGCAAATGTCTTAATTTCGTACCTCTTATGTTCTATATATAGTGATTGGAGAGACCTAGGTCAAAAGAGTAGAAAATCGGATAAGATTCGAGAAAAAGCCCAAGTCGCAGCCCATTGAAAAGCCGCGCGATTGCGTGGTTTAAAACCTAGCGATCGCGTGGAAACAACTTTATCTCTTGGGTAAAAAATTTACAACCTCGCGCGATTGCACGACATTAAATTCGGTGATTGCGTGGTTAGACCCTTCAGTGCAATTTCCACTTTTCTCGGCTATATAAGTTAGTCCCCTACTTTTAATTGCAACTTTGGTACTTCACCTTCAATTGTTGCGATTTAGTCTCCAAACATTATATTCTTCTCGATTTGCTCGTTTCAGCTCTCAATTCCTTCAATTGGGTCCTCCAACCTTTGATTCGTTAACTTTGGCACCATGTACACTTCCCGGTTGACGTCATAAACCCTTCAACTGCTCCAATTGGCTCCATTTGGCATCCAGTTGTGCCTTTCTCCCATTAACTGCTTCATTCTTTATCTTTTGAGATATTTTTTGCAAAGTAAACAAATGAAAACAAATTAAATAGCATATATTCTAAAACGACAATAATATATTCTAATTAAGACATATAAATAAGTGTATAAAATACACTTATCACCCTATAATGAACTGGCACAGTAGAGCTGACTCCATCGCTCTGATAAGGGCTCATCCAATTCCCCCCAACATAAAATCATTTTTCTTTCCACCAACGGAATGATTCGGGCAGGTCAATCAATAATTTTTTCCCTAAAAAATCGACCTCTGAATAGCATAAACCCATCCCGTTTTCTTCCCATCAACTCGAAACTGATAGGCAAAGTTGAACTCATCTACAGTGGGGTCATCGTATCCCATACGGCTGTAGAGGGAAATAAACTGATGAGAATCGGGAAAGTCAAACCTCGATGTACGTGCCCGTGGGACCCATGACGAGATCCGAAGTTGAAGAGGTTCAAGATTCGAGGCTAAATAATGTGAATAAATCAAGAAAAGCAAGTTGGAGCCAAAAAGAAGAAGAAATTGGAATCAGCCAATTTCGGTTGACCGAAAATCATTCCGGTCGACCGAAACTCTGCAGAGGAATTTTGATCCAGCCTCAGTCACTTTCGGATGAGTGGTGGTCGACCGAAAGTCCAGTTTCGGTCGACCCAGAGATCGACCGAAATAATTTCGGTCGACCAATTCAGTCGACCGAAACACCTCATTTCTAAAAAAAAACGGGATTTTCTTGCAATTTCCACAAAAACGGGATTTTTCTTGTAAATACCGAAATTGCACATTTCCCCATTTTGTACATTATATTCACATTTCTCTTCATTTGTAAAGGATAACTTGGTTGTTCATGTAAAGCTCTTGAGAGAAGCTCCTCCTTTGGGTGAGGTAAATCCCATTTCTTGATCTTGTATCTCTTAGGAAATTAATCAACTTTATCTTGAGTATTATTATTCTTGTGTTGTTGTTTATTTTCACCACCTTGGAATTTGTTTATTTCTTTCCATTGGGCTAGGGTTAGTTTAATCCTTGAATTTTGGGTTAGATTTAAACTTGGGTTAAGGTGTTTGTCGTTTATTTTACCACTTTAGCTTTCTTGGGTTGGTATTAAAATTGTTGTGGAAATTTTCGGTCAACACACCGAAGGGGTTCGCATCATTTGGTATCAGAGCTTGGCTCTAATTTGGTAAACCTATCCTTTACATATTGTTGTTGTCAAAAAAAAAAAAAAATCCGAAAATTCAAGAAAAAAAATTGGGGAAAATTTATATGCCCATGTGTATTGTTGATTCTATGTATTGGGTATATTGATTGTTGCATTATTGGGGATTTCCATTAACCAAACACTTACAAAACTTACACTTTCCAAATTGTGTATCCAAAGTGTTTGATAAATTGTCCCAAAGAAAATACTCCATTCATGCCTTATTATCCAATGCCCATAACTTGTTAATTACTTGGAGCTATCTAATTCCCATCATTGAGATTGTGTTATCAACATTGTATCCCATATATTACTTGCTTCATACATTGGGTAATTGTTGATCATTCATTTCTTGTCACATTTGGGTTGTTGGGAATTTATCATATATCCACATTTTATCCATTCAAGGCCATTCAAAGATTAAGTACAAGGTGTTTGATAAATTGCCTCATTCAAAATTTACACTCTTTGTGCTTATTGTTCTACATCCATACCTTGTCTATTATTTGTGGTTTGTCAATCCCATTGCTAAATTGTGATTCCTAGCATCCTATCTCATATAAATATTGTTCCTTTTGAGTTTAGCAAGCACATAAATTATACTTGCTATTTGTGTCTACTTGTTCTAAATTCCTTCTTCCTTATTGGTGATTTCTTTAACTCCACAAGAATTATACTTTGTGGTTTAGTTGATTACCTTCCTTGGAGAACTTGAGAAATGAGATTTTGAGTGGAAAAAGGCAAGAATGGTGAGTTCAATAGAGGGTAAAAGCCAAATTTGAGCGAAACACGAGAGAAATATTTTCTTGTGAGAACACTTTCACACTTGCACACCATGTCCATTTTCAATTCTCAAACTCAAGATTTGAAGTACTTGTTGAAAAATCTTTCAACCACCATGACTAGACAAATGGAGAAAAGTGGGGGTGAGTTGGAAAATTTAGGGACAAGAGGGGAGAGTACATCAAATAGGGGAGATGAAGAAATGATGTGTAGTAGAAGAAGGGTGAGAGATAAATTTGGGAACATTGTGTATAGGGATGGAAGTGGAAAACAAAATGGGAGTTTGAATAGGAAAATTAGAAGGGATGTTTGGGATGATGAAAGGGATGTTGAACAAAATGGGAGTTTGAATAGGAAAAGAAGAGATGGGTTAGAAGGTAGGAGAAATGGAGTTGATGAAAATATTGATAGTGCGAGAATGCAAAATTCATCACTCCATGGAATTGGTAGAAGTGGAGAAGTGGAAGACGATTGGAGAATGGGTAGAAGACGAAGAGAATGGGTAGATAGGAGTGGAGATGGGATGGATGAGAAGGTTGATATTGAGCAAATGAAGACTTCATCATTCCATAGGAGGGACGGTAGTGGAAGTAGAGAAGTAGTGAAGGAGATGAATGCTAGACTACCAAAATTTTTGGCCCATGATAATGAGAGAGAGAAGCATGGAGGAAATACTTTCTACACTAGATGCCTTGTGGGGGATAGGGCATGTAGTCTCATTATAGATGGGGAGAGTGACATGAATTTGGTAAGTGCTAGTAGGGTGGAGAAATTGGGGTTACCGGTTATGAAGCATCATAATCCCTATGTATTACAAAGGTTGGATGACTATGGGGAGGTGAGAGTGAGTGAACAAGTTCTTCTTGCCTTCAACATTGGATCCTATTGTGACCAAGTGATATGTGATGTAGTTCCCATGCACACTACACACATAATTTTGGGAAGACCTTGGCAAAGTGATAGGAGTGTGACACATGACAAAAGGAAGAACCGGTGTAGCTTCCAAATGGATGGAAAAAGGTTGTGATCCTATCTTTGAGCACGGAAGAAGTATGCAAAGACCGAATGAAGCTCAAGAAGGAATTTGAGGAAGAAAATGAGAAAAAGAAAGAAAAAGAAAATGAAGAAGAAGAGAAGAAAAAGAAAGAAAACAAAAATGAGAGCATGAGAGTTGGGGCCACGTCCCTAGAAAAAGGAGAGGCAATGAGGGTTGGAGCCATGACTCCAGAAAAAGGAGAGGTGAGAGAAGAACCGAGGGTTGAGGATTCTACCTCAGAAAAAGGTGAGGAAGTGATAAGTGCCACCAAGAAAATTGAGAGAAAAGATCACCCCGAAATGTTCTTTACTCTTAAATATTCTAACAATGCCCTCCCTAGTTTTGTCATGTCTTTGTTGCAGGAAATTGTGAGGCCAACTTATCAAGGCAACAAAGAACTCCAAAAGCATGCTTTATGGAAGAAATTCATGGAAACATTTTCCTACAACAACGAGTACAACCGAGGTAAAGAAAATGGGATAACCAATGCAACATCTAGGAGGTATGCTCCTAACATTTCTTTGAATGCAAGGTTGTTGTGTCTTGAATATATTAGAGGGTTGTATGATTTTGATGTAGATTTGACAAGTGTGTTGTTAACTTGTGAAAATGTAACACGTGGTAAGATTCATTGTCATGATGAGTGCTTAATTTCTAAATGCAAATTTTTGCATGTGCCAAATTGCATAAGTACCAAATCCTTTTGTGAAAATGTTGCATATAGTACATTTCATGGGCATGTTGAATCCTTATCTTGTGAAAATATGCTTAACTTGCATATTGGCTCTCTAAAGGAATTGCTAGTTAGGGGAGTCCATGGGAAAGATTTATTGGGATGTCTTGATGATAAAAGGACTTCGCCTCTAACATTTCTAGATGCTCCCTCATTCCGTCTTGAACATAGTAAGAGCATGCATGTTAAATATCCGAATTTGTTAAACATTTATGAATCATGTTGTGAGCAATATTTTGATGGATTTTCTGGGCATGATGATTATTTGTTTTGGAAAATTGGATTGTTTCCTTGTAAATGTGCCATGCGTGAATTGCTAGTGGGAGGAGCACATGATGATTGTTTGATGGGGCGATTTAAAATCAACGGAGTCTTAGGGATATTATGTGATCATTTTTATTGGCCTAATTTGAAGGTTGGTGTTGAATATGTTTGCACTTGTTGTAAATACCTAACTTGCAAAATGGCTAAACTTAAGTCTAAGTTTTTTCCCCAAGAATTCCATGCATATTTGCCCATCATGAGTAAACCTGGGACTACTACTTCTATGAATTTTATAGTGGGTTTACTTGGAACAAAGAAAGAAGATGAAGCTATTTTTGTGATTGTTGGTAGGAGAATTAAAATGTCACGTTTGATTACATGCCATGAAACCAACAAGGTCATCAACCTAGCTAATCTTTTCTTTCAGGAGGTCGTGCATTTGCACGAAGTTGGTGCTAATTTTGTGGTTGTTAAATTTACTTGCAATTTAATTGCTCATCATATTAGCAAGTTTTCTCCACTTAAAATTGCTTGTGACTTTAACCTATTAACTCTGTTGAACTTTATGCGTATGTTTATTGAAGAAAGAGTTGGTTTAGGTGGCCACGAGAATGCACATTTGGTTAAGCCCCTTTGCAGGAGGCTCGAGCTTCCATTTGAGGGAATTGGTATACAATGTATTTCCAATGCCAACCATGGTAGGAAGCATATTCCATTTGACCCGGGCGGCTGGATGTATTCCCATTCGTGGAAGGAGCGACCCCCCGATCAAATAAAGTACAAATTGCTACTTTGCAGTGTTGGCACATCTCAAGCTTTTGGCAACGCCTACAAATTGATTTTGCACGGTGAGTATGAAATTTCAGTTACATTTATTGTGTCTGAATTTTCTATTTTTTATTGTAGGTGCCGATTCGTGGTCGAATCTCTTTCGAGATGGAGGGGATGATGAGAATCGCGAAAGTCCAACTTCATTGCATGAACCAGTGGTACACAATGTTGCAAGATCAAAGTTCAAGGAGTTTCACGACAGTGCATTCAAGCAAGATTCGAGGTCGAATCCTTTTCAAGAGGGAGGGGATGATGAGAATCGGGAAAGTCAAACCTCGATGTACGTGCCCGTGGGACCCATGACGAGATCCGAAGTTGAAGAGGTTCAAGATTCGAGGCTAAACAATGTGAATAAATCAAGAAAAGCAAGTTGGAGCCAAAAAGAAGAAGAAATTGGAATCAGCCAATTTCGGTCGACCGAAAATCATTCCGGTCGACCGAAACTCTGCAGAGAAATTTTGATCCAGCCTCAGTCACTTTCGGATGAGTGGCGGTCGACCGAAAGTCCAGTTTCGGTCGACCCAGAGATCGACCGAAACACCTCATTTCTCAAAAAAACGGGGTTTTCTTGCAATTTTCACAAAAACGGGATTTTTCTTGTAAATACCGAAATTGCACATTTTCCCCATTTTGTACATTATATTCACATTTCTCTTCATTTGTAAAGGATAACTTGGTTGTTCATGTAAAGCTCTTGAGAGAAGCTCCTCCTTTGGGTGAGGTAAATCCCATTTCTTGATCTTGTATCTCTTAGGAAATTAATCAACTTTATCTTGAGTATTATTATTCTTGTGTTGTTGTTTATTTCCACCACCTTGGAATTTATTTATTTCTTTCCATTGGGCTAGGGTTAGTTTAATCCTTGAATTTTAGGTTAGATTTAAACTTGGGTTAAGGTGTTTGTCGTTTATTTTACCACTTTAGCTTTCTTGGGTTGGTATTAAAATTGTTGGGGGAATTTTCGGTCAACACACTGAAGGGGTTCGCATCATAAACCCTAGGATATGCCTCCAACCGTTAGGATGAATTTGGGTTGGGGCGACCCCCCAGGAACGGAGGAAGTCCGTTATTATGAAGGGAAGGGGAAATCGCAGACCTGCCTCAAGAATTTGATAATTGGCAGCAACACATCCTTTAGGCGGCCGGTCAGCCCGTTCAAAACTTTCAGGGAGGAAGAAATGAACATAATCAGGAATTCTATACTTGTTTTTCCATGTGATCAGTTCGTCCTCAGTGGCCTTGGACCTGAAGTGCTTGCAAGCGAAGTCAGAAATAATACTAGAACATGGATCAGATCGTTGGAAAGAAGCAGATGAAGGATATCGAAATGAGCTTGCTAGAATAGTATGATATGAAGGTATTATAGCTAAAGGGTGAGGCTGTGGGATCTCATCCTCCTCCTCTTCATTTCGAAAGAGGCGTTGGGTTTCCCTACTTTCTTCCCACGACACAGTTAGTTCAGCCTCTCCACCTATGTTATCCGACCTCACTCCACTATCCCCAACACTGGAACTAGCACTCATTATTAATTCTAATCACTGCGAGCTGGGTACTTAGGAATTTTTTGGAAATTACTATGGGCGAAACCAAAGAAAACAAGGTAAAATTATCAAAATGCCCTCACCTGACGAGTTACTTAAGCTGGTCTGATCAGTTAACGAGGTACAATTTAGGTCGTGAGACATGTCGAGCTGGCAACAATAGGAGAGAATTTAGAAGATTTAGTAGGAAAAATGAGGTGAAGCAGATTCCTATTTATAATAGGAGGAGAGAGAATGCAACCTTTTAGTTATAATGACAAGACGCATTGTCATTAAGAGGTGATGACACTTAATCCAAGAACTGACCCGCCAATCAGATGAAGACACATGGAAAGGCTAATTGTGGAATGTGAAGAAGCGTCAACAAAAAGCCGGGGGCAACGAAGTGGGTTTCGAGATTCGTCCTAACCCTTTTTCGAACCGATATCGAGGGGAAATTTGTTGTGCATCATGCTGAGGTGGATAGTAGGTCCAACGTTCAAAGGGTCAACGGGTCAATACTTAACACAAAATTACGAGGTGAGCTAGGTATCCGACCAACATCTCGATTACCAAGGTGATTTATATGACCGACCTGAACTTGATGAGAGAGGTGATTTGGTGAGAATGAGGTGATTCCGACCGAGGTGATAATGGAGGCTCTGCAGGATGGTCTAATCAACCGCATTATGTGTCAGTAATCATCATTATCTATAATGTGTCAGTGTAATCATTTGATGTTAGTCTGTTAGGAATGTCATTCATCGATGTCAATCAAACGCTGCAGACGTTATGTGTTGTAATAATTATGTTTTATCTCCTATCTTACTATTAATATGAGACATAAATGTTCTTTGAAGGGGGATGATATAGAAAAACTCCTCAAAACTCTTGTTATTTGAATACGATATTCCAATATGGCCATTAGATCAGCATCGAACATGACGTGAATTAATGCTATTATAACTTCAGTTCGCTTTTGATCTCGAAACTTATTTGTATCCATTATCCTTGTATTTTTCTCAACGTTGGAAATATTAAGGCGGAGCCATATACTTAGCCAAATTATTCACAATTCAATCATTCATCTGAAAGTAATAAGCAACCCTCTATTTTTATTTGTTAACTAGCCTGCTAACAAAAAAATGACGTTAGCAATAGTAATAAACTAAAAGATGCTAAAAAGTATCAAGCCCTTGTTTGATGAACATTATAAAAAGAAACTAATGTTTTGAATAGTGGGTTTTCGAAGAATGCGTGGTTAAAAAATAGGAGAAAATTTGAATTTATGTGTAAAATATTCTATCGTGTGAATATTTGGTTGAAAATGAATAATAGGAATTTTTTTTTTTGAAAAAAGGGAGACAAATAGAGGCTAAGTCCATGTTTGATCCCAACATTTTTTTCAACTTTTCTCTTGAATTCTTTTTCAACTATACATTCTCTCCAACACCTAATATTCCTCAAAACTACCTACATCAAACAACACTAGTTGCTTATTTGAGATAATGTATATTGAAATAGTGATTTTTTTTTTTTTTTGAAGAATATGTGTAAAAAATTAAGCCGATAAGCCCTTTTTGGTATTCATTAATTTTTTTTCTACAGTACTCAATCTCAACTATCCATTAAAAGTCAAGTCTACAATATTTAACTTTTCAATCAAATTTCAGTAATCAACTCTCCTAAAAATTACTATTCATTTCAAAAAAAACTCTTTTTAAACAACACCAAAAACAGAAAGAAAAAAATGTGTTAAAAAATGTGTCAGAAAAATGCAAAAAATTATAATGGATTTAAAAAGGGCCAAGTCCTTGTTTGGTTGAGATTTTAATCTATACCAAACATGGGCTAAATCTCGCTAAACAAAAACCAGATCTGTCATCACTACAGTGGAACCTGATTGTAGCATTATCGTCGCTGGAGTCATCACAGTCGTGGAACCTGTTGGCTGCACCGTGCTTGCGTTGCTGGAATCATCACCGTTGTGGAACCTGTTGGCTACACTAATTGCAAACACAACACTGCAGACGACGCCGGTACAACAGCAACGGGGGGGCGACAGTGGCATTGTGCCCTCACAAAGCAGCCTCCGTAGCGGGGTGCGGCGCTGTGCGCTCTCAGCTCAGTCGTCGATGTGAGCGACGCCGCTGAATATGTGAGCATCGTTCTGTTTTTCTCGGTGGCCAAACTTATCGAGCAGTGGGTCTTGTGGCAACCTTGATTTCGCAGTATTATTGCAGCATATAAATTTGGTGGTGCATGTGGTGGCTCGGTGGTGATGCTAGGGTGGTTTTGGTGGTGATTTATTTTGTGCGTGTGTGAAAGCAGTGTGACTGTGTGGACGCACAGGGGGAGAAGAGAAAGGGGAGGAGTTGCCTTTACCTAGAGGGGAGTGGTGGTGGTGGCCGATGGTGAAGCGGCAAACGACAAGAGGGAGCGATGCGAGATAAGAAGCTAAGCGGGTGAGGCGAGAGGTTTGAGAGATCGTGATCGTGATCTGGGGATTTAGGTTAGGTGGTGATGGTCCTCTTAGGTGGTGGTTGGTGGTGATGGTTTTTGGTGGTGATTGGAGGTGGTGTTGGTGTTGGTAATTAGTTACAATAAACTTACAATTGTAACTAATTACAAATTGAAATAAAGTTACAATTGTAATTAATTACAATTTTGAAATAAAGTTACGATGGTGGTTTGACGACAGCGATTGTCGCGATTGTTGATTACAAATTAACTTATGTAATTAATTACAAATTACAAATTATACTAATGTTTTACTAATTCATTTATAAGTTATAATTGTAATTAATTATAAAATTGAAATAAAGATACAATTGTAATTAATTATAAAACTTGATTCTGATTTTTAAAAAAAAATTAATTTTGAAAATTATTTTGATACTTATGTAATTAATTATAAATCACCTAATTTAAAAAAAATTCATATCTAAATGTTTGTAATTGTATACTTAACCCATTTAAAATCATCATAATTTGAGTCCACATGGACAGGTCAAAGACCGTCCACGGTTCCTTGCTTTCCAACGCAAATTCAAATTTGAAAACAAAATTAGGGTAATAATTAATTACGATTTACCTAATTAAACCCTATATTTCCCTTTTTAAACCACATTAAAACGCCGTCGCATATCGCATATAAATTCTGCAATATTACCTTATCAAAGAAAGGATTAAAATGGAACTTGTTATGTATTTTATACACACAGAGGAAAAAGGTAATGAAAAGAAACAGTGTTTGAGTAGTGGTGTCCACAACTTTCAGTAAAGCAAAATCAAAACCCCGAAAATTTCTTGCATTCCAAGATAAAAGAGCAAATTGAATCATTGAAACCTAGGGTTTTTAGTTAATCAATGGCGAGTCCGAGTTCTCAATCGGACAGATTAGCAGTGATTCTGAAGACTCCAGCAACTGTAAAATTGACAACCCCAAATTCTGTTTCGTCCCAGCTATTGAAAACCCCAAATTCTGGTTCGTCTCAGCTTCCGAAAACCCCTTTAAGCGATGAAGCGATATGGAAAAAACTCAAAGAAGCGGGCTTCGATGAAGAGTCCATCAAACGTAGAGACAAGGCTGCTCTCATCGCCTATATTGCTAAACTCGAAGCTGAGGTCCCTTTTCTCAACTTATTTGTATATTTATATATTTATTCGATGAATGTTTCTTTCTTTCTGTCTTTTTTTGGATTTCGCAGTAATCTTGATTTTCTATTTATCTTGTTCGTGTAGTTTATTTATTTTTGGATGCAAAGATAGATGATATAATTGATCTGAGTTTCAGGAGCGTCTTTCTTAATTTATTTATTTCTGGAAGAGTTCGAGCAACTATTTTCTAGTTTTGTATTAATTTATAGTTTATAAAATACAAGTGATTTTGCTCTTTTACTTTTAGTATTATACTGTTATTACTGGGGTGTTTATTTAAACCATAGCTTCCTAAACTGTGCACGTTATTTATGTTTTACATGTTCGTTGTTGAGATTCTAATTTAGTTAGAAGTTGATGCCCTTGATTTGTAGCTATATGACCATCAGCATCACATGGGCCTTCTCATTCTAGAGAAGAAGGAATGGGTTTCTAGTTATGAACAAGCTAAAACTACTGCTGAAACCGCTGAATTGAAGTTTAAGCGTGAACAGGCTGCTCATGCATCTAATTTGGCAGATGCCAGGAAGCGGGAAGATAGTCTGAAAAAGGCTGTTGGAATTGAGAAAGAATGTGTTAAAAATGTATTATTCTGTGAGGTTTTCCCTTCTATTTTTATGATGTGTATGATCCTTGTCATAATTTCTAATCTGGTGTGCTTTCTGTAGATTGAAAAGTCATTGCATGAGATGCGTGCAGAATTGGCTGAGGCAAAGGTTGCAGCAGAGGCTAAACTGGCAGAGGCACGAATTATGATGGAGAATGCTCAGAAGAAGTTCATTGAGGCAGACAAAAAACTTAATGCAGCAGAATCTTTGGAAGCAGAGGCTAGCCGGTTTCACCGAACTGCAGCAAGAAGGTTGCGAGAAGTTGAAGATCGGGAAGATGATCTAAGGAGGCGGATGATGTCATTCAAATCTGAGTATGTGATTTATTTACTTATCTGACTTCAATGCATCCATTAAAGTTTCGATGTCTATATTTACTACGTAGTGGTCTTCGCGTGGTTTATTACTTGGAACATTTGTAATTTTCTTGCTACACCAATATCCCTCAACGGTCTGATGAAATGGAGGCTTGTGAGCTTTGAGATACTGCTTTGACACCGTTGGTAATTTCTAGTTTTTATGTTAGAATTGAAGCTTCTTGAATTTATTTATTATTATTTTTTTGTCTTTGACTCTTGTCTTAGTTATTTGAACGAATTTGTTTAATGAAGAATACTTTTATGATGTTCTGTATCCTTTTCAAGCGATTATTTCTGTTGAATTTTTTCTCTTCTAGTTTTTTTGTCCATACGTTATATTGATGACTAAAAGAAAATACGATTCAATTCTGGTAGGTGTGATGATAAAGAGAAAGAGATCCAGCTTGAGAGGCAATCTCTGTCTGAAAGGCAAAAAATGCAGCAGCAATTGCAAGAAAGATTACTTGATGGACAAGCTTTGCTAAATCAGAGGGAAGAATACATTTTTAATAGATCTCAAGAGTTAGAGAGTTTTGAAAAGGAGTTGGAGGACATAAAGTTTAGCTTGGAGAAAGAGAAGGAAGCCCTTAATGAGAAAAATGAAACTCTTAATCTAAAAGAAACGTCTTTGTCAGCAAGAGAGGAGGTCAAAATATTTTCCTTATTGTTTTGAGTGTCTATGTTGCTAAGATAGATTGTTCTCGCGTGTTTTAATGTTTTTTCTATGTGCTTGTAGGCTACCATAAAAAAAGAATGTGACCTTCTCAAGAAAGAGGAAGAACTACTCGTTTCACAAGAAAAACTTGCGAATAAAAGATCTGTAAGTCAATTAATAAAAGGGTAGAATTGATTTCACCATTTTGTGTCCTTCCATTCTAATCTCATTTCACTCTTGATGCATATGTAGGATAATATTCATCAAGAAATGGCAAATCAAGAAGCTACATTGACAATGATGAAGTCTTCTTTTGAGGTAGAATTGGAAGCGAAACGTAAATTGGTGGATGAAGAACTCAACACCAAGAGGCGGGATTGGGAGTTGAGAGAACTAGATATCAGGCAGCGGGAGGATTACATTGCAGAAAGAGAAAGGGACTTGGAATTTGAGTCTAGACATTTTGTAGAAAGGGAGAAGGAGCTGGAAGAGAGGTTTTATTCAATTGAGGAAAAAGAGAAAAGTCTTTTAGCAGCCGAGGAAGAGGTAGAATTGAAGAGGAACCATTTAAAGCAAGAAAAAGAAGAGATCACCAGGATAAAGCTTGACCTACAAAAATCTTTGGATTTGTTGGAGGAAAGGAAAAGGCACATTAATGATACAGAAGAAAAAGTGGAGGCAATGAAGAATGAAACAAATGAGCTAATGGATCTTGAGTTGAGACTTAAAGAAGAGATTGATATGATCAGTGCGCAGAAGCGGGAACTTGAGGCTGAGGCAGACCAGTTGAAAGCAGAGAAGGCAAAGTTTGAAACAGAGTGGGAGCTAATTGACGAGAAAAGGGAAGAGTTACAAAAAGAGGCAGAGCGTATTGCAGAGGAGAGATTAACCATTTCTAAGTTTCTGAAGGATGAGCGTGATAGCTTGAAAGCCGAGAAGGATTCATTCAGAGACCAATATAAACAGGATCTTGAGTCACTATCCCGTGATCGAGAAACATTTACGAGTGAACTTGAGCGTGAACGTACTGAGTGGTTCAGCAAGATTCAGAAAGAACATACAGATTTCTTGCTAGATGTAGAGATGCAGAAAAAGGAGTTGGAGAATTGTATTGATAAGAGACGTGAAGAAATAGAGAATGACCTCAAAGAGAGAGAGAAGGCATTTGAGGAAGACAAAAAGAAAGAACTTCAGCATATTTCTTCTCTCAGGGAAACAGCGGGAAAGGAATTGGAATATGTTAACTCTGAAATAAAAAGACTTGATGCAGAGAGAAGAGAGATAAATTTGGACCGTGAAAGGAGAGACCAAGAATGGACGGAGCTTAATAATTCGATACAAGAACTTAAGGTGCAAAGGGAGAAATTGGAGAAGCAACGGGAATTACTGCATGCTGATCGAAAGGATATTCTCATTCAAATCGAGAACTTGAAGAGATTGGAGGATCTAAAAGATGAATTAGACCGTATTATTGCACATGAGATGCAGCAATTTCATTTGCAATCAAACAGACAGAAGCAAACAGATATGAAGGTTTTGAGGCTTCAAAACGAAGTTGTTTCAGGTGAAAATGGAAATATTAGCAATGGGGTTGGGCATAAAGTTCCTCGTACAACAGAGTCACATCACTCATCCTCACCTCTCAGTGCTCCTCTTTCGTGGCTCAAAAGGTGTGCTGATACGCTGCTCGAGCCAAGACAGAGTAATAAAAAACGGAGGCATGGTAAAGATGCAACAGCACAACCTGGACAGGAAGAGACCACCCCATGGTACCCTTATTTGCTAAACTTAGTTTTAGCAACTGTTAGTTAATTATCTCATTGTGTAACTATGATGCTACCTCATTTTGCATTCCTCTGCAATCTCATTTTTCCCCCCCTTTTGATGCAGTTTGCCCGTGGAGAACTCAGATGCATCCAAGCTTGAGCAATCGTTTACATCTTTTAATCAGACTCCTGTCATTGCTGAAGAGACCACTGTTTATATAGATAAAATCGTCAGAATTCGTGAATTAACTACACCTGATGTTGAGAGAGTTGCTGGCAGCAATGAGGTAGTCTCAAGTTGTCAAAATGGTTGAGATGAAACTATGCTGATTCTGTTGCTGTCCTGCGCTCTGTATAACTCTACTCTTTAGGATACCTGAACTGACGTGAAAGTGTTTTCTTCCTTAAAGATTATCATGCTAATTTATAATTTTTACCATGTGGATATGCCATATTTTACCATGCCCCTGTTTGAGCCTCATTATTCCAAACTTATATTTTTCTCAAAATTCATTTTCAACCACATTCTACTAATAAAATAATTTGCATGTAAACCTAAAAATTTTTCTCACTTTTTAACTACACATTCTCCAAAAAAAAACCACTATTACAAAACTTATTTTTATTGAAAAATGGGGCTCAAACAAGGGCTATTTAGCAATTTTACCTGTTTGTATTTTGTCTAATCCTTAATATCATTATTTAAGTCTTTTTAGTTGACTATTTGTTCTTGTAACAACCTATATCATGCCTTTGACATGGTAAGAAGTTGAATACATATGTTTAGTCCAACACTTCGTAATGTTTTAGTTTAGTGAAATTATTTGTCATAATTATATTTAAGTGTCTTTGGTAACTGACTGACTTGTAATTGATGCAAAATTTAAAAGTGCACTTTATTGATGTTTATTACGTGCCATTATGCCAGGATGAAAGTACGATTCAGTCGATCTTTTGTTTTATTGCAAATAATGTGTCGTGCTCCTAATTTATTGGTAGATTAGAATCATGCATAGGCATTTACCAGATCTCTATGATCCGAAATTCGGTTTGAGAGAGATGTATATTTAGTGAATTTTCTAAATGCTCACTTAACGTTGTTGAACCAATTCTATTTCGCTGATTGTCAATTTTCTTTCAAAACTTTTGTTCTGATGACTGATTTACTTCTGCAGAAAGCTACATCTCAAGAGAGTGATGAAAAGCTTGAGAACAATGGTGGCTTAGAATTAGAAACAAATGGGACATTTGGGTAGATAATTTGGAAGAACAAGACTGTACTTCTTGCCTTCTCATGACAAATAGGGGATAATTGAGAGGTGGAAAGTCTCTCTCTCTCTCTCTCTCTCTCTCTGTTAATTTAGCCTCTGTTCTTTATCAAAATCATCATAATTTATAAATCAATTTATAAACAACACAATTTCTCAGACTACTTTCAACCCACACATTCTCTCACCACTTTTCAACCACACAGTTTACCTCAAAATATGAATAACCAATTTATAATTGCTACAGTATTACCAAACAAAACAGGAGAAATGATACTATCCACTTGCCACATGGAAAGGGGGGGGGGATTGGTTATTGGTTTCCCACCCACCCACCCACCCACCCATAAGGGGTATTGAAGGGGGAATGGCCCACTTTTTGGCATGATATAATGCTCACATGGGCATACTATCCACTTGCCACATGGAAAGGGGGGGGGGATTGGTTATTGGTTTCCCTCCCACCCACCCACCCACCCATAAGGGGTATTGAAGGGGGAATGGCCCACTTTTTGGCATGATATAATGCTCACATGGGCATTATATAATTTCTGTGCCAAACAAAGTTTTAAAGTCTCATAGGTTTAATTTTTTTTCTCAGGTGTTATGCGCATGTACTGTTGAAGCCAGCGATATAGATTAATGCTGATCTTTAGCTGTGGACAGTAACAACTTTATTTAAAGAGGTTCAAGCAGTTAATTTTTCAAGCTGACCTACAGAAATGTGTTTTTGCATTGACATCCTTCTCGTAGAGCGTGAGTAAAAACTTTATTTTCTTTGATGTGTTAATACTAGTAAGATGAGGTAGTTTGTTAGATGGAAGAAATCGTTTTTCATGTCTTTGTGATTATAGTTGTGTGCATTACGAGTCATCAGTGAATATATGCTTGAGACGCTAAGAAATGTTCCATGTTTCTTTAGTAACATTTCTTAAAAGCATTGCTTGTGAAATCGATATTTTTTGTCTTTCATTTTCTTTCTAAAAGCATTCCATCACGTTCCTTGAGTTTCCTTCAATTTACCCACTAGAAATATTCTTGTTATTGCTTCGACTCATAAGCCCCAAACCTCATATGAAGCCACCCGAGGAGAGAAGATTTTAATATCTCTAATATTTATTTCCTCTGGAGAGGTGGACAGTTGGGTAACCTTGGTTTTTTTTTTTTTTACTGAAACATATGTCCTTCATCACAAGTATCATATTACGATACTTTAGGTTCTGTTTGTTAAAAGTTTTTTGTTTAAAAATGTCACTTTCATGTTTTTTAGGTAAAATGTGTGATTGAAAATTAGAGAATGTTTTTGGTTGAAAAGTGAATTGGGGAATTGGGTTGTAAGAAACATGTTTCAAAATATGTTTGCCAAACAGAGACTCAAAAGTATCCTTTAAAAGTATTCTAAATCTTAGGATATTTTTGAAGTATCACAACATGATACTTAAGATACTTTCAAAATAGTATCATAACTTGAAACTCTATTAAATTTTTATGATACTTTGGGTGGAATTTTAATATCACACTTTGATACTTTACAAAGTCTTTATGATACTTTTATTATATTCGACCTGATATTTCATCAAGCACGTAGAATTGATGAAAATTTGATGGTAACGTCTTTTTAAAACGCATCGAGTCTTGTCGAGGAAAAGGGACGTGGCACGGTGGTGGTGGTGGTGGTGGTAATGTGTTGGTGGAAATATTATAAGTTTTTGAAGAAAAGAGAAAAGTAAGTAAAAATTAATTAAAATACCAATATAAGTAATATTTCAATAAGGAATAATTAAAAATGTAGTATGAATTATGTACTACAATTATCCCTTTATTTTATTTAGCGCTTTTAATTTTTAATAAAAAGGGGTATACAATTTGGTCATGTTAAAAAATTATGAATGAAATTGACATTAGTTATAAATTCTAGTTGTCATCTTTGACTGATTAGCTTGAACTTGTCAATTGAATTTTTTTTATTTTTATTTTTAATATGAAAAATGTTTTGCTAAATTTGTTTGAAATTGTATTCAAATTGTATTCAGTCACATAGGTGATGTCATAATAGGAAAATATAAGGCAAGTTCAAATTAATAAATTTTTTTAGTACCTATTTTGCTTTATTAATTTGAACTCGGTCCTTGTGATTTTTAAATTATAATATATGCATTTCTAAAAGTGTGTTTGGCGGCCCTCAAAGAAATGATTTATAAACTATTTTTTAAAATACACAATTTTTAAAATTACTTTTGAATTACTCACATTTTATCTATTCAATTTTTAACCATACATTTTACTTAGAAAATAAAAATAAAAAACGTGCTGTGGTTGCTGAACAGCGTATAAATTGGCTATGGATACTTAGATATGGTGTTATGAACTTTCCTCGTGGAGAACATAATATTATTCAATATATTTTAGAAGCTATTATTGGCTAGTTAGAGCAACTTTAATCGTGGTGTAATTTACATTTCTTCAAAAATCATTTTTACATTTCAATATATATCTCGATGAATCTATATTAAACTTTTGCTCCAATGGTGAGAAGCAAATGATAAGATTCAAATTTAGTATTTGCACAATTTTTTAGCAAGTAAATTTTATGTTAATCTATTTTTTATATTTGTTCAATATATAAATATTACAAACAAATAGACCTAAAAAAATTCGAAATTTGGTCAAGAAAATAAAAATATTAAAAAATAAAAAATGTGCAAATTAATATAAAAGTTTAAATTGTAATGTAAATTAATATAATAAATTTAAATTATATATATCACAAAATTTTATAGATTGATAGTTAAATTTAGTGAATTTTGTTTCATGTGGAGGTGTAGAACAAGATGTAATTGTGGATTTTTTTTAGATTTTTGATCGAAAATTTAATTTACATTCCGTCATTGGAGATCATTCTAGCGAAATTAGGGATGTAAATTACTAATTGAAGTTATTTTACACCATTATTGGAGCTGCTCTAAGTTTGAATTGATAGTATAAACAGTTAACAATTTTTCAATTGGAATGCAGAGCGCATTTTACCATGAATGCTTCAAAGCAGTATCAAGAACTTACTTGGACGAGAACATAAAAAGGAATGAAAGCCTATGTTTGGTTAAAGAACTTTAATAAATTTTGTTTATAAATTGTATATGACAACATATTAGCATCTATTTTTTAACGCGATCATTATAATTTATAAATGAATTTATAAACAATACAAATTTTTAAATTACTTTTTATCATAAAATTTTTTTCTCATCACTTTTCAATCACGCATTTTATTTCGAAAAATATAAATAAATTAATTTATAATTGCTACATTATTACTTTATTTGAAAAGTCAACATTTTCATCATGTAAAAAATTATCATCTACTATTATTTTTTACTTTAAAAAACATGAACTAATAAAATATTGTCATGCTATTGTTTATAAATAATACTTTTGGTCTTTGTTCGATAAAATTTCTTATTTTATAAATAAAAAATGTAATATTTTTGAGATAAAATATTTGATTGAAAATTAATTTAGAATAAACAAAGCACATTTTTCCTCTTCTATTTAATCACACATTTATTAATAAAATAATATTACATATAAATTCATAAATGATTCACTACTTTTCAATCATACATATTATCCTAAAAATCACTATAAAAAAACTAAATTTTCAAATAAATTCTTTAAAATCAACATTAAATAAGAGTTATGTTAAAAAATAATTTGAGAAAATGTGTTGTTTATAAACAAGTTTATCAAACAAACGAAACAGCCGTCAGAAACTATTTGTGAAACAGACTATCAATGCTCACCTACGATCAAAAAAAGAAGAAGAAGGTATCAATGCTCACCAATTAGGTTGAATGGCATGGTGGACCATGAATATTACGCCCTAATAAGTAATAATATTCAATCTCCATTTGGTAGTATTATAGTGGTTCAAATAATCCATAATGAATGTGTTAAATTTTATTAATTAAATAATATCATGTAAATAATATAATAAATATTAAGTATCATATTTACATGTTAACTTTAATTATTATATGAGTGTCACATTAAATGTATTAAATTTTTCTCATCAATAACTAAATTAATTAATCAATGACTGTTATGAAAGAGAGAGAAAGAGAGAAGAAAATAAAGAGGCAAATAAACTTCTATTTCATTAAGAATTAGAGTCCCATATATATAGGGGAAGAAAAGGATATACAAAGTAATTATCCATAGGGTGACAGGGGTATGAATGTCATTCACTAAATAGTATAATATTTATAACACTCCCCCTTGAATGACATATTACAAAATATCTGCCTCGTTAAAACCTTGTTTGATAAAAACCCAATAGGAAAAAAATCAAACGAAGGAAAAAGAGTACAGTTATTTTGGAGTATTACAATAAATGCTGGCTCGTCAAAACCTTGCTAAGAAAACTCAGTGGGACAAAACTTGGGCGAAGGAAAAAGAGTACAGCTACTCCCCCTGATACTGATCACTGTAAATCTTTGAGTCGACGCATTCCAATCTCATGAACCATTTTCTTGAATGTGGATGTTGGCAATGCCTTTGTAAATAAATCAGCTACATTGTCACTCGAGCGAATTTGTTGAACATCAATATCCCCAGTTTTCTGAAGCTCATGCGTGTAGAAGAATTTTGGAGAGATATGCTTTGTTCTGTCTCCTTTGATGAAGCCTCATTTGAGTTGTGCAATACAAGCTGCATTGTCTTCATACAAAATTGTTGGGCTGTTTCTAGTTGAAGTTAATCCGCATGATGCTTGGATATGATGGGTCATGTTCCTCAACCATACACATTCTCGACTTGCCTCGTGGATTGCAATAATTTCTGAATGATTTGAAGATGTTGCTGTCAAGGTTTGCTTCACGGATCTCCATGATATAGCTGTTCCTCCACGTGTAAACACATATCCTGTTTGCGATTTAGCTTTATGTGGATCAGAGAGATAACCTGCATCTGCATATCCCACTAAAGAAGATCCCAATTTTTGAGAATAAAATAATCCCATATCAATAGTACCCTTTAGGTATCGAAAAATGTGTTTAACACCATTCCAATGTCTTTGAGTTGGTGTAGAGCTATGTCTTGGGTTGCAAATTGTACTCGACTTGACATAACTTTTTCTGTAAATCTCCTTGCAAGATATGTTAGCGCTCCAATTGCACTAAGATATGGTACTTCAGGACCAAGAATTTTTTCTTCATCTTCAGGTGGACGAAATGGATTTATTTTCACATCAAGTGATCGAACAACCATAGGGGATGCCAATGGATGTGCTTTGTCCATATAAAAACGATTTAAAACTTTTTCTGTATAAGAAGATTGATGAACAAATAATCCTTCTGGGAAATGTTCAATTTGCAACCCAAGACAAAACTTAGTTTTTCCCAAATCTTTCATCTCAAATTCATTCTTTAAATAATCTGCAATTTTATTGAGCTCTTCAGGAGTTCCAATCAGATTTAAATCATTCACATATACTGCAATAATTGCAAATCCACTATTTGTTTTCTTTATGAAAACACAGGGACAAATGTCATCATTTTTATAATCCTCCTTCAACAAATATTCGCTAAGACGATTATACCACATGCGTCCGGATTGTTTCAATCCATATAATGATCTTTGCAATTTAATAGAGAACATAGTTCTCGGGCATGTATTATTTGCTTCTGGAATTTTGAGTCCTTCAGGGACTTTCATGTATATGTCACTATCAAGTGAACCATATAGATAGGCAGTTACTACATCCATAAGGCGCATATCAAGCCTTTGTGACACAGTCAAACTAATTAAGAATCTAAAAGTGATAGTATCCATTACGGGAGAATACGTTTCCTCATAATCAATTCCTGGTCTTTGAGAGAAACCTTGAGCTACAAGTCGAGCTTTGTATCTTGTAATCTCATTATTTTCATTCATTTTCCTTACAAAAACCCATTTGTATCCTACAGGGATTACATTTTCAGGTGTTCGAACTACAGGTCCGAATACTTTTCGTTTCTCTAAGGAATTTAACTCCGCCTGTATGGCCTCTTTCCATTTTGGCCAATCATTTCTATGCTGACATTCTTTCACAGACAGTGGTTCAGGATCCTCATCTTTCATTATTCCAAGAGCCACATTAAAGGCGAAAATGTCATCTATGACAATAGTATTCCTTTCCCATAGTTTATGAGATACTAAATAGTTTATTGAAATCTCATTATTTTCGGATACTTGTGGTTCTGCAGGAACCATATTCTCAATATCCGATTGATCCATATTCTCAATATCCGATTGATCAATCTTTTCAAATACTACTTCTGCTGAAGTTTTTGGTTGGTTTTTCTCTTGTACTTTTCTTTTTCGAGGTACAGAGTCTTTAGCACCAACTGGTCGACCACGCTTCTGGCGTATTTGAGATTCATTTGCTATAGCAGATTGTCCTTCAGGGACATCAATTTGTGCAGGGATATTTTCTGCTGGTATATGTGACTTTGTCACTTTTCTCGTGTCAACAAATACATCCGGTAATTGATTTGCAACTCTTTGCAAGTGAATGATTTTTCCAACTTCTTGCTCACATTGATTGCTGCGGGGATCAAAGTGAGACAAAGTTGTTTCATTCCATGAAATTTTACCATGTTTTTCAGGATGTAATTTTGTTCCTCCCAAGGTTGGGAAAGTCATTTCGTCAAAATGACAATCTGCAAAACGTGCAGTAAATACATCACCCGTTAAAGGTTCAAGATACCTTATTATTGATGGTGAATCAAAACCAACATAAATTCCAAGTCTTCGTTGGGGACCCATTTTGGTACGTTGTGGGGGTGAAATTGGGACTTGGACGGCACAACCAAAAACTCGTAAATGAGAAATATTAGGCTCATGACCAATTGCAAGTTGCAAAGGAGAATATTGATAATACGCAGTTGGTCTTAAACGAACCAATGATGCAGCATGTAATATGGCATGACCCCAAACAGAAGTTGGAAGTTTTGTTTTCATGAGTAATGGTCTAGCAATTAATTGTAGACGTTTGATAAACGACTCAGCTAATCCATTTTGTGTATGGACATGAGCAACCGAATGTTCAACCTCAATTCCAATTGACATACAATAATCATTGAATATCTGTGATCTAAACTCACCAGCATTATCAAGACGAATTTTCTTGATTGAATAATCAGGTAATTGAGCTCGTAATTTTATAATTTGAGCAAGTAGTCTAGCAAAGGCTACATTCCTAGTGGAAAGTAGGCAAACATGGGACCATCTAGTAGATGAATCAATTAAAATCATAAAATACCGAAATGGTCCACATGGTGGGTGTATTGGGCCACATATATCTCCATGAATTCTTTCCAAAAAAATTGGAGATTCAATATTGACTTTCGTAGTCGAATGTCTAATGACCAACTTACCTTGCGAACAAGCATCACATGGATAAACATTAGGTAAAAGAATCTTCTGGTTCTTTAGAGGATGTCCATGTGAGTTGTTAATTATTCGGCGCATCATTATTGTTCCTGGATGTCCGAGTCTATCATGCCAAAGTATAAAACTTTTTGGATCAACGAACTTCTGGTTCGTGATAATATTTGATTAAATCATCTTTATAGATGTACAATACATGCCACAAGGGAGTGCCGGAAGTTTTTCTTTTATCTGCTTTTGACCAGATATAAAAGAAGTTATGCAAAGATATTCTGCATTATTTTCATGCATCGTCTCAATGTGATATCCATTGCAGCGAATATCTTTAAAACTAAGCAAATTTCTTCTGGATTTGCTAGAATAAAGTGCATCGTCAATATATAATTTTGTATTATTTGATAAAATAATACAAGCTCTTCCGGAGCCTTCAACGATTTTTGATGCACTTGATATTGTATTAACATTATTCTCTGATAATGTTAAGTTCAAGAAATACTTTTTGTCTTGAAGAATAGTATGTGTAGTTGCACTATCGACTAAACAGATATCCTGATCATTCATCCTGAATTTATAAACAAAACAAAACAAATATTCTAAAACTTTGATTTCATAAAAAGAAATTTAGCGACATTTTTAATCAACTAAAAATGCTTAATAATGTAAATGTCTCTAACTTCAAAAAAATAAGTAAAAACATAATTCATACTAAATTCTAAAGAAAAAGAACAATTCAGATACTGAAAATTAAACTAATCAATATTCTCAATTTTTGCCAGATATGTCGAGTGCAACAAACTCGAGTTTAGTGATGTTGGCCATTTGTATAACTACACAATAAATAAAAAAAATACAATTAATTTCGAAGAATGTGATTAAACCACATAATAATAAATCAAATCATCAACATCACAAAAGTTGTATGTTTTCCTTCAAGGATAAACATTTTGACATATTCTTCGATATATATGCTACTTCGGGAGCATGTTGTATTTTTCCATTATTTCTTCAATAATAGGTCAAATATTCTTCTGGAATATTGACAATTATAATTTATACTCTTCTGGAGCAAATAATAATCTTTCCTGAATATTATAAAGTTGTGTTACTTCAGGAGCAACAACAAACTATTCATGATAGTCATATTAATATTCTTCTGGAATATTAATTATATACAGTTGTGCTACTTTAGGAGCAACAACAAATTATTCATGATAGTCATATTAATATTCTTCTGGAATTTTAATTATACAGTTGCGCTACTTCAGGAGCAACAACAAATTATTCATGATAGTCATATTAATATTCTTCTGGAATATTAATTATATACAGTTATGCTACTTCAGGAGCAACAACAAATTATTCATGATAGTCATATTAATATTCTTCTGGAATATTAATTATACAGTTGCGCTACTTCAGGAGCAACAACGTAATGAAAAAAAAAATTCAACAATAATAAATTAAACACACATATTAATATTCTTCTGGAATATTAATTATACAGTTGCGCTACTTCAGGAGCAATAACGTAATGAACTACTAATTTAAATGATAAAAAAAAAGGCAACAACAATTATAATATATAAATTAAACATAGTCATATTAATATTCTTCTGGAATATTAATTATACACAGTTGTGCTACTTCAGGAGCAACAACAAATTATTCATGATAGTCATATTAATATTCTTCTGGAATATTAATTATACAGTTGCGCTACTTCAGGAGCAACAACAAATTATTCATGATAGTCATATTAATATTCTTCTGGAATATTAATTATACAGTTGCGCTACTTCAGGAGCAACAACGTAATTTAAATATAAAAAAATGAAAATCCAACAACAAAGATAATATTATATAGATTAAAGACATATATTTAAAACTATTCAGAGCTATCAATTTGAATTCATAATTGTTTAATGCTGAACGGAATAGATTTGGAAATAATTGAAAGGTCAAAGATTTGTCATTGAATTGAACGAGCAATTGAAACAGGTTTCTTCTAATAATTTGAACATATTTGAATTGAAGAGAAAAAAAAATGATCAGTTTCGTTTCTTCTAATTAATATCGGAAAACAATCTAGAAAAAATTTAGAAACTTCAAAACTGATTGTGATTCAAAACTGATTCAGAATATTTCAAAGAATTCACGTGTAATCAAATTAATTTTGATACACATGATAGATGATTATGCTAAAAAAATTACCTTCTAATAATTTTAGAGAATCGTGCTGATAACGTGTTATGAAATAGAGAGAAAGAGAGAAGAAAATAAAGAGGCAAATAAACTTCTATTTCATTAAGAATTAGAGCCCCATATATATAGAGGAAGAAAGGGATATACAAAGTAATTATCCCTAGGGTTACAGGGGTATGAATGTCATTCACTAAATAGTATAATATTTATAACAATGACTATTTAATGTTTCTCTCTCATTTTTTCAACATAAATTATCAAGTCACATATTAAAATGTTTGGTAATTTTAACAAATAAGTTAACAATACATAAAATAAAAAAAGATTCCTTCAGTAAACATACTAACATATTTAATGTTGGCATAAAAGTAATTATTAATTAACATATGATACTAATAAATATTTTAACACATTCATTGTAGATTTACTTGTAAATTAATTTATTTATGATTTTGAATTAAAAATATATGTTTAAAAATAGAAGATAACACTAATTTCTATTTAAAGTTCATAATTTGGAGAGACGGGTCAAAATCGAAAATAGTGATTACTGATTACAGAGAGAGAGTGAGAGATGGAGAGCGGCGCCATTTTTGCAGGGCTACACCATAACTTAATTCCCAACAACCACCAGCAGCAGCTCGGCCTCCGGGGTAGCAATATTAAGCTTCTCTCATCGCTTTTCAGTGGCAATAGACACTTCTATAATAACCCTTTTAAGGTACCATGAAATCACTTCTGCGGCAGTTTGTCATTTTTCGTTCTTTACGTTGTTCACCATTCGTCAATTGCATGCATTTCGTGTTAATTTAATTTATATTCTTAAGAAGTAGAATTGGTAATGTGATTGGAGTGCGAATGTATGCAGCTCTCGAATCAATCGCACTTTGCTTGTTATAGTAACCGTAACAGTAAAAATACTAATTCTCTTCAAGTGGCTTCTCCTGCGAGGTACGCACGCTCATTAGGAAATATTTTAATATAAGGCCCAAAGTCTGGTTTAATTTATGAGATCATTTATTCTTGTTGAAGAACTGGATTTGTGGAATGTTTAATTTTGGCAGCAACGTGATTCCAGAACTAGCCGACATTGATTGGGACAACCTTGGATTCGGGTTCATGCCCACTGATTATATGTATATTATGAAATGTTCTCAAGGTGAAAACTTTACTAAAGGAGAATTACAATGTTTTGGGAACATTGAGTTGAGCCCATCTGCAGGGATTCTAAACTATGGACAGGTAAGTTTTTTCTTTTACTAATTATAACCATGGTGGTTCTTTCAGGTGTTTATAACTTATTTGCATCACTTTGGCTTCTCTTTTGATGAATTCATTTTTGAAAAATAACTTATAGGGGCTGTTTGAAGGTTTAAAAGCGTATCGGAAATATGATGGCGATATTTTACTCTTCCGCCCAGAGGAAAATGCTCTGCGACTAAGGGTGGGTGCTGAGCGCATGTGTATGCCCTCTCCTACCGTCGAACAGTTTGTGGAAGCTGTAAAAGAAACTGTTTTAGCAAACGAAAGATGGGTAATCTGACAGTTAATCATTTCAATTAAGAATGCTTTATTCTTTTACTTTTACTTTTTTTTTTTTTTGGTTTAGTGGTACTGTGGTAGTTTAGACAACTGAGTGGTTTCATGTTTTCTTATTTCAGATTCCCCCACCAGGTAAAGGTTCTTTATATATAAGACCATTGCTAATGGGGAGTGGAGCTGTTCTAGGACTTGCACCAGCACCTGAATATACCTTTTTGATTTATGTATCGCCTGTGGGAAACTATTTCAAGGTATAATACTTGTATCTCGCATGCCTGTGCAGCCATGATTCTATTTCCACTTGAATTACTAGCAAGATAGGGCTCAAAAATCTATATGGATAAAGTCCAATTTACTTTACTTCAACTGCTTTTCCAAACTTTGCACCTGTAGCCACCCGATTATTCATGAATTGTGAGGCAATAATATTAGATTTTGAGGACGTTTGATCAATGAATGGTAAATTATATAATTCATTCATAAACAAGTAGAAAGAAGATCTTGCAATCATATTCCTAAATATACATAAAGATAGCTAAAAACCGCTAACAGCATGTAACTAAAAGTGGCATATGAAAAATCACAAAAGGACTCAACAAGATTGGACGGGAGGCATGGAATTTATGTTACTGTTCACAAACATTTGATTATTTCTTTGAGTTGAAATTACCTATTTGTTGCTTGTTCCGGTGTTGCATTTAATCAAAGAATAGGTTGTTTGGTACGGCACTGTAAACTTAATCAAAGTTTGTCTTGATACCTGCTGTATACCAAGTGGATCATATAATGATTTAAATCACTTCAGTTGATATAGATTTTTGCCTCTTTAACGTAACTGATGATGTTTACGAAAGAACTATTTTAAACTCTTTGGCTATGTACCTCGTGTCATTTTTGTGTTTTGAAACAATTTTATGTGTCGACTATTCGTTCTTTGATCAATAGCATACCCCCCTTTACAATTTCTGTACAAGTTTCTACTGCATACTTCTTGATGTCTCCTGGTTACTGTGTGTTTATTCTTTCACCAGGAAGGTTTGGCACCAATACATTTGATTATTGAGACTGAAATGCACCGAGCAACACCTGGTGGCACTGGGGGAGTTAAGACTATAGGAAATTATGCTGCAGTAAGCTATTCTCTATCGATTCTTCCTCTCCTTTGAGTTAGTTTATATAGAACTCTTCCTCTTCACTTACTAGCATACTAAACTTCACTTTAACTAAGTTCTGCATAATAACTTAATGATTCTGCTTTCTTGTTCATCTGGAGGTTGATGGATATTCATGATATTCTATGCTTCTCATCTCTTCGTTATTTTCTCGATTTTCCTTTTTTTCCAAAGTGCATAATTTTCTATAGATATTCACATTACTTAAATGGATTATAACTTGCTTAACTAGGATGCAAAGGGTGCTTAGCTATTAAAATATGGATTCTGGTTATTCTGATGGATCCTTTTTATTTTTTCCCCTGTATTTTATAGGTTCTAAAGGCTCAGGGTGCTGCAAAAGCAAAAGGCTTTTCTGATGTTCTGTATCTCGATAGTGTTCACAAAAGATACCTAGAAGAGGTGTCCTCTTGCAACGTATTTGTTGTTAAGGTACACTGTTAGTTGAATTAGCTCAAAATGCATCACATATATGAACATTCTCATTTATGAGATAATTATGTTATTATTCTCTATACTGAGGTAAAAAAAGATTGTCTTATTTATGTTGTAATTTGTAAATGGATTGCATAATGAAGGTCATTGTTCAACTTACAACAATTTTGCATTTTATTCTTTAGTTTCGCTTCCTTTTTCATTTACTGCCATTGGTTTTAGGAATTATGTCGGTTTATATAGAGTTATATCTGATTAACTAAATTGTGCATTGGATTGACAGCATATAGTTTTACATGATGATTTGACATGGAATAAGAGGCTGGACAAGTTACATTCTTTCAATTTCATCAAAGACCCAAGTCCTAACTCCTAATGTAACCATGGGGTGTAAATGTATCTTTATAAGCTATTTTATACCTTTATAATAGCTTAACCTGTAACGTGAATTAATAATTCCTCATTTTACTGATCTCGACAGTGTATTGCTTTAATTATAAATTGTTCCGTAAATAGCTATACATGTTTTTACTTCAATGAAGGGATTTGAAACTTCTTTCTTGGAGACTTATTTTCCAAGACTTTATTTTTTAAAACCTATCATGCAAGTATGAATCTACTTCCTTATTATTGACACTGTCCATGTTTGGTGGAGATTAAAATCAAATTTTTAGTAGATTTTGATAGAATTTGATAAAATGTGTGGTTGAAAAGTTGTGGGTCCTATGAAATGAGTGGTTAAAATTAATTGTTGATTTTAACTCAGACTAAATTCTTCCAAACGGGGGTATTATTATCATGATAAATGTTTTCTAGTAATGCCAATGCCTTAGTGCCATCCTCATCCTCCTCCTCCCACTCGTCCAAGTTCATTAGTTTTGACTGCGACATATTAATGCAAATTGGAGCTTGTTTGATTTTCATCAAATTTCTCTCATTTTTCTACAGTACTCAATCTCAACCATCCATTAAAAGTCAAGCCCATAATATTTGACTTTTCAACCAAATTTCAACCATCCATTCTCCTAAAAATCACTATTCATTTCAAAAAAAACTCATTTTAACTAAAATCAAACACACACTTGGTGTAAAATATTGTAGATTATTAAGTAGAATTCCAGGTTCATTAGTTTTGACTGCGACATATTAATGCAAATTGGTGTAAAATATTATAGGACTATTAGGTAGTATTGGGCAAGATTCTATGTATGGATAAACTTCTGAACACCAAGAATATCGCTGAATAGATTGTTACATCCCACACTACCTCTATAACATGTTTAAAAGCACATACCATGGGGATTGAATTCAATCAATTGGAGATCCTCTTTTAACAATAGATTTGGGGGAATTGAATTGTCACATTTGCAGGGATTTTGGTGTGAGAACTATTAGGGGTTTAAACTGGAAGTGTAGGAGCCAAGGGCTACACGTGGATACAATGGGAGCCACCTGCGAATCGGATAAAGCCAGTATTAGTATTTCACATTCCCTAGTGTTCTTAACTGTGTGGATTTCCGGGATGAGCTCTAGGTTTTTTTGGGTTAGGTTTTGTTCTTCTATATTAGGACTCGGGTGAAATGGTCTCTTCCTAGAGTACTCAGTTGTGACGAACTTTGTCCATATAAAATCATGCACTTATTGGCAAAGTGTGTGAGCAATGCAGAGACTCGTGATTGGCTAATTGCATATGATGCACCGATACAGACACAGGTGTATGACACGATACGTGTTTTACAAGCCGACATGCTATTTTGAAATAAAGTACTGACATGACACGTTGATTAAATTATTCATTTATAAAGTCTAAATTAAGTTTTATATCTTATTGTTAATTTTATTTTTTAAAATATTTTAAATTTGAGTATCTATTTATTGGTTAATAATAATTTTGAGTTAAAAATATATAATAAAATTTTGATAAAGAAAGAAAATGACAATGATAGGGTGTCGGTATCGACAAGACACGTGACACATTACCCTAGTGAAGTGTCCGTGCAACACAGCCATTAAGCCTCTTAATTCCATTTAACAGTTGGGAAGGTTTCACTTATACAGCTGTATTGCAATATTCGCCCTACGTCTGATACACGTGAGGTGAAAGATTCCTTCTGTCCGAATAGCAAATATCGTACATATTGTGTCTTGTCCAACTTATTTCATGTATGAAAATATATGTTGTATACGTAGTGCGTGTTTTCTGTGAACTGACAAAAGGGTAGAAATGTATAAGCTAATCTCAAATCAATTCCTTTTTTTTTTTCAGGGTAATGTGATAACTACTCCTGCGATAAATGGGACAATCCTACCTGGCATTACACGAAAGAGTATAATTGATGTTGCTGTTAGTCAAGGATATCAGGTACTTGCCAAGCTATTAAACCTTAAATGTGCATTACAGGGTATTAGCTTCCACTGGAAATTAAATAAAGTTCACCTGTCCAAGAAAAAAATTATGGTTCCTCCCATTTTATTTGCCCCTTTATGACCATGCTAATTTCATGGATCCACTTGTAGTTTCCGAGAGGGACAAATAGTGATTTCTCAACTTCCAAGTACGACGGATAATCTGTATGTGATATTATGACAATACCTTCTGCATATCCTATCAGTATACCTAGCATATCCATATGTATAAATGATCAAATTGCCTACCTTTTAGGGATGTTAACGACTCGAGCCGAGCCGGCTCGCTAGCCGAAAATCAAGGCTCAAGCTCGAGCTTTTAGGGGTCGAGTTTTTTTTGGCCTGAGCCGAATTAAGCCGAGCTCATCCCCAAAAATAAGGCTCGACTCGAGCTTTTTCGAGCCGAGTCGAGTACCAAGCTTTTATTATTATTATTTTTATAACAAAAATTCATAAATTTGTTGTTGAAAATGTATATACACAACAAGATGAACCGAACTCGCGGTCGAATTTCATTGCTCAAGCTCGCATCGAACTTTTTTGGCGAGCTTTTTTTGGCTCGAACCGAACGGAGCCAAGTCAAATCCCATCTCTCAAAAAAAAGCTCGGCTTGAGCTTTGGCTCAAAATCTTGAGCCTCGAGCTGAGCCAAGCTGAAGCTTTTTTCGAGCCAAGTCCAAGCGGCTCGAGCCGGTAAGCCATTTTGCCATCCCTAGGTACTACCCTTGCTTTCAGATGAATAGAAAGGGGAAAAATATATATATATATATATATTGATTCCCTCGTGAACTTTTGGCACCTTTCCTTTAATTTGTCACTAGGTTAAGAGGCTCGGTGTCCTGAGTGCGTGATAGGGTTTTTCTCTTGAAATGTAGGTTGAGGAGCGGTTGGTAACAGTTGACGAATTGCTTGATGCTGATGAAGTTTTTTGTACGGGAACAGCTGTGGTTATATCCCCTGTAGGCAGTATAACTTATATGGGTAAAAGGTAATTTCTATCTGCTAGTTGCACAATGCTTATGATATTGATTAACTGTGATGAGCTTGGAATTAACTAAAATGTAATCCAGATTCTATTTACATTTCCCATGTAAATACATATTTTCCCCTGCTTTTAACTTATTATTAAAAAAAAATTTGTTTGGTAAACCGTTTATAAATAGTTGTTTATAAATATTGATAAACAAAATTTATAAACAAATTTTACCAAACAGAGGCTCAATTATCTATCTATAGGAGTTCCTCTTGTTTCTTTTTCATTTCTTCCCAAGTGCATGTTGATGAGGTATAATACAGGTCAGACAGAAATCTGATGTTGCACGATGTGAACAAGTATTCACCTGAATTTTTTGCTGCACTACAGCTAATATTTCTGAACTGGTCTATCACTTTGAGCTAAAATCACTTTGAGCATTAACTCAAGCATCAAGATGTTGTGATCATCCTTCCAAGCATCATTTTATACGCGCGTCCTGATGGTTGGCACATCATTATTCACTAATGATATGCTTGGTAAAGTGAATATGATAGACATTATTAAAGCAGAAAAAGAAGTTTATATATTATGTCTACTATATTATCCAATTCCAATCTAGTCTAGTACTTATAAGTACAAACCAAATATGCCTTGAGAGTAGTCTTAAATGGTGTAGACTTGATATGTTGAATTTGGAATCATGGCATAATACTGCTGGAGAAACTTATGTTACAGTAAAACTTCCCATCGAGAGCCGACTCTTGATTTTTGCACGTTTAAACCTGTTTCTGATTATTACATGAGCCATTTTAAAATGAGCTATTCGGTTTGAGAAGGGCAGGGTTGCATAGAAGTCTTTCCTCAATTAGCCACACAATCATTTCGTTGAAAATGGTGCTGTTTACGCGCTTGTTGTTCATGTTCTGGTGTGCATGGGAAAGAAGTGAGTTTATTAGCTTTATCCATACTTAACATGTTTTGTACCATGTGCAGAGTGACATATGAAAGCGCGGGGATTGGCCTAGTGTCACAACAACTATACTCTGCACTTACAAGCCTACAAATGGGACTTACAGAGGATAAAATGGATTGGATTGTTGGGCTGAAGTAGCCCCCGAATCTGTATTACTCCTTTATTTTTTTTTCCCAAGATTGATCTCAATTTGTATGGACTAAGTACCATCTCTTCAGTCTTATATACTGTCTTTTGTTGATGATGCTCTTTGCTTATTAAAGATATTTTTTATTTTCCCCCCCTTTCTTATAGAATTCTTATGGCAGTGCGATTTTTTTTTTTTTTGGTTTAAAATAACTCTTTTGAAATTAACCTCAAAAAAAGGTGAAACGGATGGGAGCTGCAGATGGGATAAATATGCGGTGAAAAAGTGGATAAAAGTTGTAGATATATATAATGAAACGTGTGGTTAAAAATAAGGTTTGACAAGTTTTTAGCAAATAAAAGCTTTACCGGACTGACATTTGCCTCTATTTGGTAACATAGTTTTGTTTATAAATAAAGAATTAATATTTTTAAAGTAAAATATGTGGATAAAAAGTAATTTTAAGAAACGTGTGTAGTTAAAAGGGAGTTTGGAAAAATGTGTACGAATATGCCTTTGAAATTTCTTTGGAACCCTTGTATTCTTTCTCCAAAAGTTTACTCGTGTATGCAAGCCCAAAAAGACAGGCGAAAGACTCGTTCAAAAGCTAGTAGGGACCACGATTACACACAAGACAACAAAAATGGAGAAAATTGTACAGATATAACTGAGATATTCAAACAGAAAGAAAAGAAAAGAAATGGCATTATCAGAAAGTTGTATGAACAGCTAGCAGAAGGAAAAAAAAAAAAAAAATCAAGAGCAGTATTCATGTTCAGCTTGTGATAATAAATATTTATTATTAATTATTAAAAGCTTTTAACAAGTCAAAGGTGGTGGATTGAGTTGAGTGTTCGCCCAATGTTGCTGTTGAATTTTACTGCAATTATTGCATATATTTATACGTTTACTTATAAAGTTGATGCAAATTAATCTTTGTGGGCCACCCCCACAAATTCTCTCTCATTCTAATCATCACAGATTGATGCCTTTCTGCAGCTTCTTTTTGATAAGTCTTGTGCGTTTAGACCAATGTTTTCAATCTTGGGTTGAATATTTATTTTAATTATTTATTGAAAAAAGATTAGTCATATTATATTGAGCTACGAAACGATCAACGTCACGATAGATCTAACGAGTCCATAATCAACTTAGGCCTATAACAAACAATACTTCGATTTAATAGTCTAAGCTCGGAGACTAATCCTAAACCGACAAACTTGACTAGTTCAAGTACCCATACCCCCATCGGCCATCACACGTGATTGAAGTGATCAAGGTGGTGTGACTGTGAGGCGTTGCTTCACTCCTTGCCTTCATTTTCATAGTCATTTCCATCATAAAGAGGTACACACTTCAATAAAAATATCTAACACTATGTTCAACAAAGTTGTTTAAAAATAATCACACCCTTCTTTTATTACAATTTATAAAAAATCTAATTTCTCAAACTAATTTTTATTCACACATTTTTTCCTTCTAATTTTTAATCACATTTACCTGAAAAATACCAAAATTAACAAAAAAAATTGGTAGCTTAGCAGTCGAACGCATAATTTTAAAAAAATATGGCACTATTTTCAATCCAAGACTTTTTGTCAATTTATTTTCGGCAGAATAATTTTTCAGAGTTGAATCAGCTGTCCTATACTTTTTTTCTTTTTCCAAAAATGATGTTATTTTCCTATCCTCTCCTCTCCACTTACGCGAAGGGTATTCTAAACAAACGTCTACTCTTCCATACATGTTTTTGTGATAAGGCATCCCGGGTTTCACGGATCGCAGTTTTAGCTCTCGAGATTTCTAGCCTCTAGGTAGCTTACCTCTCATTCATTGGCCGGCAAGACAGAACAACTGGCACACACGCACGCTGATGAGTAGGATGTAAGAGAAATACCCGCAATATGATCATATCATTAGAGTACTTCATGGTAAAATAGGCCAACCGCCTAACTGTTGCCGACTTGCCGAACCGAATGGAAAGATAAGCATTTTCACTGCGTGACATTCTCCCCCATTGGAATCCGCTTACGTCCTCGTAGCGGGAAGTGAGCTTCGCATCAACACGCACTCCTCAATTGCAGAATTAAACGGCACCATCCCCTCATGGATAAGCATTCACACGGTGATCCTCCCACACTTGCCCGCTGTAACTCGTACATACCGCCTCCGACACCAACCTCCACCATCTGCCCCCATAAGCAGTAGTTCTTTGGTGGACTGCCTCCAGCCGCAGCGCCTCCAGCACATGTCGAAGCACATACCCACTACATTCTCGTAGGCCCTGCAAAATGCGCTCCTCAAAACTCCTTCAAAAGCAATCGCGTAACGCTGCCCAGCACACCCATCTTCCCCAACAGCTTCCTTCTTCGTGTTCCGCATGCTTGCCGACACGATCCGTGGCCCAAAATCTTTTCTCCGCGAGAATTCATGTCATTGATCTCCACAAGACCAACAACGCATTCAAGCGGGACCGCTCTGATACCAACTTTCACGGATCGCAGGTTTAGCTCCCGATATTTCTCGCCTCTAGGTAACTTACCTCTCATTCATTGGCCGGCAAGGCAGAACAACTGGCACACACGCACGCTGATGAGTAGGATGTAAGGGAAATACCTGCAATATGATCATATCATTAGAGCACTTCATGGTAAAATAGGCCAACCGCCTAACTGTTGCCGACTTGTCGAACTGAATGGGGAGATAAGCATTTTCACTGCGTGACACCGGGACATAACTCAGTTAGTTGAAAGGAAAGAGCAAAAATTTCAACTGAGTTGGTAGCTGCATGGTGGAAGTTCGAATCCTATCAAAGGTATAGATGAGATTCCTTACAAGCGCAGTTAAATAGCAAGTTCTCAATCCTACTTCACTGAGATACATTCCACAATTTATATCCTGTACAAATTCTTAAGGTAGGAGTTGTAGAGGCTTCCAAGATTGAAGTTCATCCCCCTTTTTTTTTCCCCTTCAAGTCAAGGCCCCTAATAGATAATGTGTGTGGACTCACAGAGTCTTGGTAGGTTGAATTTGAAATAAAAAATGAATGGTGTGAGATGACCTCGTCAATCTCAACAGTGCATATCAGCTGCCATCTTGTTTATAAACCAAATGTTATTTATTTTATGGAACAAAAAAGGGTAAATTGTATACTTATTCACTCATTGGAGGTCTACGGCCGTTGCAATGCCATGTTGTCAGCGGTCAACTAGATGCACCCTTCCTTCTGCCATTTCCGATTCAAACAACCCAAAAGAAAAAAAAGGGTTGATTAGAAATGTTAGGCCCTTTTTGCCCAGATATTGTTAAAGCTTGTTACAAGAAAGAGAATATATATACATAGGGGATTGCTGGAGGGGAGCATTTTTCCCCACCGCCCGGCCCCTTGTGAGGGGGAGGGGAAAAACCCCTTATACACATATGGGGAAATGATTTCCTGCACGCCGACGGGCAGAGTATGCTGCCCGACATGGGTAGGAGCATGGATGCCCACGGTGAATGTTGGGCAGCATAATATGAATATTGTACATCGTATCATTTGTCCTATTTGGAATATGTTAAAATTAGAATTTTAGTATAATTTGATAAAAGTTAATGAAATGAATCCCATAAAATGTATAATTATAATTAATTATTGATTTTGACTTGATTTTAATCGGAACGAACTATATATATATATATATATATATGCTCAGATTCCTTTCACAAGTAATACTCATTGAGAGACATGGGGGTGGGCCCCCACACCAATTGAGGTCTCTAAAATCAAAAATACAAGGAGAAAAGAGTCATTTTCTGTAGAAAAGATAGATGTCGTAGTTTTAATTTTTCTTGCTAGAAAACTAGTTTTATTCATTGTATTCCTTTTACGTCCTGCTTTCATTGTGGGTCCAAAACTGTTACCCTCAATTAAACTAATTTTTACTATTTTAATTTTTATATGTATGTTTTATTTCGAAATCACATCATATTTTGTTACGAGATGGCCACAAGTACCTAGTTCTCTCTATTCTCTCGTCGGAGATGAAATTCGTTACATTATAATAACTTATATACAAAAGTGATATGATATCTACAATGGACAACATTTATAATGCCAACTATCAATAAAATGTTGTCAAGTATTCGACATTGACAATGAACACTATAAATATTGTCAAATATGGATATCAATTATGTAACTTTATAATCATTAACAACAATAGTACGGGTGGGTTTAGAGTGCAATTTTCCCCCTCTTCAAACGTTAGTAGAATCAATTATTAGAATCGATAATTATCATAAATAAGTAAGGATAATTGCACTACATATTACATTTTTATCCCTAATTGAAAATTTACTTACATTAGTATTTTAATTGATTTTTAATTTTTTTTTCCTCTTAAAAAACTTACAGTATTCTCATCAACACAGGGCACCACCACCGTGCCACTTTGCTTTTCCTCAACGAGGCTTTGTGTGTTGTTGAAAGCCGTCACTATTGAGTTTTCAGCAATTTTTCACCAATTTTACAATGTATTTGATGAAATGCTTGTTTGAATATAATGAAAATATTATAAAAACTTTGTAAAGTATCATGGTATAATACTAAATTTTCGTCCAAAGTGTCATAAAAATTTGATAGAGTTTCTAGTTATGATATTAAAAATTTGAAATTATTGTGATACTTTAAAAATATCATAAGATGCTTTAAATGAAGAAAGTATATTTCAATAAAAAAAATTGAATTATTTTTCAGCGCTCCTTTCAAATGATAAGGGTAAAAACCTTTTTGTTTATTTTGCTCGAAAATGTGATTGAAAAGATATTTGAAAAATGTGTTAGTTAAAAGTAGGGGTGGACAAAATGACCGGATCGAACCAAATCAAACCGGAACCAAACCGAACCGAGCGGTTTGGTTTGATTTTACAAAAAAATAAATTAATTGTTTTGTTCTTAGTATGGAGGACCAAAAGGTTTTGGTTCCGGTTCTTATTCTAGAACCAAGAATTGAACCAAGAACCGAAATCCAAGCCCACTTTTAAATCAATTTTTTTAAAAATTATTTTTAAAAGTTAAAAAATTAACTTTATCTAATCTTTTGGTAATCTAGATCTTAGCTTGTTTATACCGTCAGAAATCTAAATTTATTTTTCTTTAATCCTCTCTCATTTTTCCTTTTCCATTTTTGGTATGTAGCTTGCAAGAGATTTTGTTTACTGTGTAACTGAAAATATTTCAATGTATCTCTCACATCTCCTTTTATTCGGTGGAAGATTTCATGCATTACATATCCCTCACCTTTTTGATGAAATCTGGACATTTGTTAACTCGTCTTAAAATATGATGCTTGGAGTTCAAAGAGGTATTATGAGATTATAGGCATCATCTTGTATTTCGTGCATTAATTTTGTTTGTTTTATGCTAATAGTTTCTGGGTAAATATGAAGATGTAGTCATGTAACTTGATATAATTAATTTCTATCAATGACTCATTCATCTACATTTTTAAATCATTGTTATTAAACAATATTTTGTATAGAGATGTAACTTGATATTTGTGTATTAGTTTAGACTTTGGTAAATGAATTTCGTTAATCATTACTAGTAACTTATGGTCGTGGATATGTGATGTGATGATAATTTGCTTTTATATTTTAAAATTCAAGTAATGTACTGGGAACCAAACCAAACCAGAACCAAGCAGTTTGGTTCCTGTTTGATTCCATATCTTTATAAAAACTGATTGGTTCCATTGATAAAAAAAAATCATCGGTTCATGCTTCGGTTTGGTTCCAATGGAACCAGAACCAAACCGAACCATGTGCACTACTAGTTAAAAGTGTTTTTAAAAAAATGTATTTTTTATAAAAAAAATTAATTAGGGGCTTTTGGGAGTGTCATTAATACATGTCGGCTTCCATTATTGATGAATGATTGATGGCCGGAAGTAACTCATCAACGGTCCGAGCAGATATGAGCCGCCTTTGGCGAGACTCCAGGGTTTTGGCCTAAAGAATCATTGGATTTATAATAATATTTAATTGTTTTCATTATTTCCAAAACAAATTAAAATCCAAGCAGATTATCCATTGTTTGGTAGTTGGATGGAGAGAGTAAAGAAAAATAATGAATTAGAATATAATTTAGATTCTGGACTAGGAAAGACAAATGAGAAAACATTTGGTCTACTGCTCTGTCATTCAAATTGCTTCATTAATTTATACATAAAAGTCCCATCTTTTTCCACTCCACTTAGGAATTCCAGTGATAATTCCATCCCATTCCCATGTTTCTTCTTCTCCAGCTATTATAGTCTCCCACTCTCTCTTTCTCCCCTGTTTATATATAGTATTATACTATCATCATTTGCATGTGATATCAAGAAAAACCACCCCCACCCACCCCACCCCACCTCCAGCGGACATGGGAAGAGCTCCCTGCTGTGACAAAGCCAACGTGAAGAAAGGTCCATGGTCGCCGGAAGAGGACGCAAAACTTAAGGCCTATATTGAGAAGCATGGCACTGGTGGCAACTGGATTTCCTTACCACAAAAAATAGGTACAAAAATTGGGCTTTTCTCTCCATGTTCTTAAATAGAAACTTGACATGTTTGAAATTTTAAGCCAGGTCTTAAGAGATGTGGGAAGAGCTGTCGGCTTAGATGGTTGAATTATCTGAGGCCAAACATCAAGCATGGAGGGTTTACTGAGGATGAAGATAATTTAATCTGCAGCCTTTATATAAGCATTGGAAGCAGGTAAATTTAACTTTCCATTAATTTTCTTTCTGTACTAAACAAAGAGAGATTAATGTTAATATGATTCAGTTTGTGAATTAATGAATAGATGGTCGATTATTGCGGCACAATTACCTGGAAGAACAGATAATGACATAAAAAACTATTGGAACACGAGGCTGAAGAAGAAGCTTCTAGGTAATCAACGTAAAGATCAACAGGCTCGCGGAGGGATCTGCCCTAAGCAAGAAATGAACAAGGAATTGTATGAGAATTACTCAGCTAATGAGTGCTTCAGTTTATGCCATTTGCCACCGCAGCTGGTGGCCGCGCCGCCCTTTTCACTGGCCTATGGAACACAAACGACAACTCACATCAAAGGGCAGGAATCACTCACTGGTAATTTGATTGTCCAGTTAGGGGAAAGATTTTCTTGTGATCATGATCAGCAACCAAACTACACTGGATTAATCAACGGCTCTAATCTATACCCTTCCGATATTACATGCTCAAATTTAATAAATAGCACATGGCCAGTACCATTGATGAGCGATTACTATGCGATTAATGGTGTAGCTTTGGACCATTTTCAAAAAATACCGGGAGAGCTTGACGAGGTCATTATCAATGGCGACGTTAATCCACAACAACTGCATGGACTGGAGAATTACTCTCCATTAGTGGACATGGTTAGCAGCAACTGTACTTCTCAAGAAAGTTGTAGCTGGGGAGATATAAGTTCTCTCATTTACTCTTCTATCTCCAGTTATGAAGTATGACAACAAAAATTTTGATGATCAGTGGTTTCAATAATCGCACCAACCATTTCTGTATCAGTTTGTTAACTTTTATTGGCAGTAGGAAATTCAGTGCCAGAATTCCTTCAGATGTACTTTAGTTGAACATGGAATTGTACTATTCACTTTCATCTACTGAGATTCCTCTTAAATTTCTAGTATAACATGAGCATTTTCTTTTTTATTTCTTTAAGACATTTTTTGGGACAGAACTCTTGGTTGCTGCTGAAACTGGGAATATTAGGACAAACAGGTTTTTAAGTTTTAGGGTCTACTTAAATTTGATCAGTATTTTCTTATTCAATGTAAGGTAATGATCTATAAAGTTTAATTGGATAGGTGACATGGTCAAATTTTGTGTATTTTCCACAAGTTTCCTTCGAAGTTGCCTTTAGCCTTTAGGAAAAAACATTATTAATAAAGTTGTTTTGGCCACAACTGTTAGGCTTTAGCAAGTAGGGCATCCAGAGCTGGCGGCATCTTCTTATTTTTATCTTCTTGACAGCAGTAAGAATAGTACCAACAGCACAATTTGCTCCATCCAATCTTGTTCTCACAAGAGAGACATTACTTGAATGTGGCTAATCACGTACGTACTAACATGAGATCGACACTGCACATTATTTCTTGCATTTGGATAATGAAATGATAGTACTCGGTACATGACTGAACTTATAAATCTTATCAGTATTATCCACTTATCAATTACTCATTTATATCTATTTATAGATTATAGATCGATTCTTCTGAATCGATGGATTAGTCTATTTAAGGCATCCTTGTTCATGGACGGATCTAGTCTATTGCGAGGACGGTCGGTCGCTCGTGCTGAATCCGTCAGTTTTTCCCCTTTTATAATTAGGCGTAATATTTTAATTTTTTCTCTTACTCTTAGGCGACCGTTCGTGCTCAATCGTGATCCTAGATTCGTCCCAGTGACCATGTTTACTAGTTGTCACAAGGATTCCAACATGCATGTTTCATGTTTGCTACGTCGAAATTGACGGAATTAAACAACAATAATGGGGTGATAAAATTAATCTGGAAATGCCCTAAGTACCTGCAAAGAAAGGCCGGGGTGAGTTATTATTATCCACGACAAACTTCAATACTCAAGTACTATATTAAATTATAATTGAATATTTATAAAACTATGTGTTGATAGGGTTTATCCAAGAAATATTACATATTTATCGATAGTCTGGTATTCAAAACTTTCGTGACCTTCTCAAAGTAGAGAACAGCAAAAGAAAATCTTGACTAGTTCCAAATGTTCCTTTAGTGGGATTTGCCGGGTCAATCTCACCTAGTTAAATCAGTCTCTCTTTTCAACAGAAAAATGGCCAAAAGTTTAAGTAATCTCTAAGCCACAAAGTAAATCTAGAAGTTCCTGAAATTTTCAACGTTGTCTGTTTGCAATCAAATTGCTAACTCAATGTCAAAGAACGTTTTCTTTTTATTAGTAGTAATCACGTGTTTCGCACGTCTTTTATAAAGGATGAATGACAAGAAAAAATTAATAAAGAGAACATATTTTTAAATAAAAAAATGTAAGTTTAAACCAAAATTTTAGTTTTAAAATTATTTATTTATATTCTTAATTAAAATATAATTATTTTTTTCTTATGAATTAATTAATGATTTTAATAAAAATTTAAGATTGTTATTGACAAAAGATAAAAATATCCAAATGTATTACATATTAAAATAATAACTAATAATATTTAATGAAAATAAATTAAATTTTAAATGTAATATAAAAGGTTTTCCACTCGTTCACACTTTTATTGTTGATATTATTGTTGTTGTTGTTGTTGTTGTTGTTGTTATTATTATTATTATTATTATTATTATTATTATTGTAGATGTAGATTAAATTAAATAAATGAAAAAGATAATAACATGAGAATAATAATATGAAATCATATTACAACATTGTAAATTATTAGATAATAAATTAATTTAATATTAAATAAATGAGAAAATATAATAATATAAAATTATATTATTATTATTATTATTATTATTATTATTATTATAGATGTAGATTAAATTAAATAAATGAAAAAGATAATAACATGAGAATAATAATATGAAATCATATTACAACATTGTAAACTATTAGGTAATAAATTAATTTAATACTAAATAAATGAGAAAATACAATAATATGAAATTACTTTATAATTGTGTAAATTATTATAGAATAAATGTAATGAATTATTTAATGTTATTAAATAAATGTGTAATGATAAAATGGGTATATTACTAAATATATATAACTGAATATATGATGGAACCCTAAGTAATTAATTGGGAGAAGTGTTTAATTGGTATAAAGGAAAAGAAATGAGGGTAAAATTGAAATGTGAAAGATTCTTCAACATCCATACTTTTTAAAGTAGTGTAGATTCTTGATAATATTTTAAGGTTGCATTTGGTCTAAAATGATATTTGTCGGTATGTTTGATTAGGGATGAATCTAGAATCTCAAGTGAGCGGTCGTAGAATATCAATGGCTGTAATAAAAATCAAAATGGGTTTTGAGGTCAAAAGAGGTTATGGACTCGCTTGACGTTTTGTTTTTTTTTGTTTATTATTATTTTTTTAAAGTGGAATCGGAACTTGAAATTAGTAAATACTACAATCTCATTAGAAGAAATTAATAAATATTATCGTATTTTTTAATCTTAAAAGTTCATTATGAACGATGTGAGAGAAGAAATTTTAATTCATAAGATAAATCTGCAAAGAATAGATTGAATAAAATTAAATTAGATATAATTTGATAGAAATATAACTCCACATAAACCATAACATTATCACTAATTTAATGATTTTATATTACAAATTCACTCAATGTGCCAAGCTTTTCATAAAGGTGAATTACAAATTTACTCATTGACATAGTTGTCAAGCTTTCCATAATTTTCAAAAGAGGTCACTATAACAAAGTTAGCATTTTACGGCGTGCATTGCAAGCCGTAAAATCATTTTTACGGCGTGCAGCCGCACGCCGTAAAAATTTACGGCGTGCAAATCCACACGCCGTAAATTAAATTTACACGGCGTGCATTTTGAACGTCGTTAAATATTTTACGGCGTGCATTTTTGCACGCCGTGAACAGTTACGGCGTGCATTTTTTCACGCCGTGAACTGTTACGGCGTGCATTTATGCACGCCGTGAAAGTTTTACGGCATGCGATTTTGCACGCCGTAAACTAGGATTTTATTTTTTTTTAAAAAAATTCTATAAATTATAATTCCAAAAATCCTATAATAATAAAACAAAAACACATTAATGTATATATAATCAATAAACGTGATTTCGATAAACAAACAATATCATAGTAAGATTCAACACAATATACAAAAAATTTGATATCACATAACCTACTCAAAAATCTAGATAGGAATTAATGTTAAAAGTCTATAGACAACTACTTCAAAATAAACTTAAAATGTCGTAAAAAATAAAAGTATCCATATCGAAGCTTTAACATGGAATTCCATTGACTCTGCTTCCTTTGACACATCCTGGCCATAACTTGTATCGGGAGACTTTACCTGCAACCTGGTTCACTACAACTTCTCGTTGCAGCCTTGAGTCAGCTTGCGTCCAGCCTTGCGTCTAGCAATAGTAGCAACCAGCATTCCTTGAGCACTGGCAGCAGGCTGTCACTTCCAGGTGCTTCCAGCTTCAGCAACAGGTCCAGCAGTGTATTCACCTCAGCAGCCACCAACAACAGCAGTTACAGTTTACAGCACCAGCAACTCTTCAGCAGAATCGATCCAGCAGCAGCAATCAGCAAATTATCAGCAACAGCAACAGCTTTCCAGCAAGTTTTTTTTTTGAATTCAGCAGCAGCTCTCTCTTCTCAGGCAGTCTCCCAGTTAGCAGCAACAAATTTCAGCACTGCTCCCCGGCTGCAGCAGCACCTGCAACACAGCAAAGGCAGCAACAGCACCTCTTCAGCATCAGCAACCAGCAGATTCCAACAGGCAGTAAATTCCAGCAGCTTCAGAAACAAAACAGCAACCAGCAGTTTCCAGTAATCAGCAACACATTCCTTCTTGTCTGTATAAATGTATCTGTATATTCTCTTTCCGGCATTAATATAGAATCAGTAAGTGAGCTTAGGTTCAAGCTGCTGTCACCAGCAAGAATTTGATCTCCAAGCTGCTGTCACCAGCCTAAGTTCGACCCCATATTTCACCTATCTATTTCTCTGGTTGTCTATCTATATAATACATATAACCAACAATTGAAACTAAATTCCAGGCTGCTGTCACCAACCAGGTTCTGCCTTCAATTCCAGCGATCTGTGTATGTATCTCTCTATCTAATGGAACCTACAAATGGTTGCTGTCACCAACCATCTTCTTCACCGCTGCTGTCACCAGCAAATCTTCCTCACCCCCCACACAACACCAAGTTCAACAACTAGGAAATTGAGTTCTCCATGGTCCTATAACTCGAACCCATGGAATTATCCAACAAATCGTTCACTTATATCAATATCCTGCACAAAGTAATGATAAAAATCATCATTCTTATCTCTGTCACAATACGAAGAAAGAAGTTCATTACATTTTCATCCGGATAGGCAGCAGAACTTATATTACTTAGATCCTGTCAAGCAGTTATTAGTCCATGATAAAGTTAAACATCAATTTGTGCATAAAATAGTTTCAGAGACATGGACAAAATAGTGTCAAACAATTATAAATTAGAAGGCCATCAATGTAACAAGGAAAGATGAGTCCCCAAGAAACAAACCCGTCAGAATTTTCAAACAATGCCAACATCTTCCCAATTTATTATTGACAATGTGACACTAGTTAATATGATGGGAAATACTTGTGCACTAATAAAATATGGAAACTGAATCTTTCCAACCAGAAGGGAAAAATGAAAGGAACACGGGAAAATGTGCTGCAATCATAATACATTGTGGTAGTAGATAAAGATTGTCAAATCTTCACAAGAATTAATCTTAACTTCTCAGCAGATGAAATCTAGATAATGTACTGACAACTACATTTGTCAAGTCTTCACAAGAATTAATCTTAACTTCACAGGAATTATCCAGGATTTTATATACAATTGATGATATGGAATTGCCGGTTTGCTAATTTTCAGAGAACATCAAATCACAAAACTTTAATTTCCACAAGTCCAAATATAATGTTTCGCTTCTGCCCAATAATTGGAAGAACGAACAAGAAAAAGGTTAATCCCCAATCGATCATCCCCCCCGCAGTTGCAATTAAGAGAAGATTAGGGGAAGTTAATCCCCAACCAATTTAACCCCCAGAAAAATCCCATCTTTTTCGTCATCATGACTCCATTTTTCAACACCATTATCCAAATTCAAACATCAATTGAAGAATACGCAAGTTTGATACGAACCTAGAATCTAATTTAACAACAGAGGCATGGAATCGCTACTGAAGGTGATTTTGAATTTCTAAAACCCAGTTGAAGCTAACTGGTGAAGTTAAGAACCCTAACCTGCGTTGGCATGGCGGCATAGTCACTATCAAAATATCTGCTCAGAATCAGTAGCTCGAAAGGCGCAGTCGCGGCTCCGGCCTCGCCACTCTTCTGACTTCCTTTCAACTGCCTTCCTTCAGTCTTCAGGGCGAGATTGAGAAGGATTCAAGAGTCGTGGAGGGTTTGGACATTGGAGTTTGAGGGCGAGATTGAGTGGGTGAAGAGGAGGGTTTCTGAGTTTGTTTGGCCGAGAACAACAAAGTTGAGGAGGAAGAAATGGATTAGTTGGTTTTGAGAGAGATTGAGGTGGGGGACTAGGGAGTTCGATTTTTGGTTTTCAGGTTTTGGCTTGTGTGAAGAAGAAAAGAAGAAAAGAAGAACTAAGAAAGCGGGAAGGAAAAAAAATAGCGCTCAATTTTTTCATTTTTAGGCATTTTTCACGGCGTGCGTAAATGCACGCCGTGTTTTGTTTAACATATTCACGGCGTGCATTTGCACGCCGTTAATAATTTTTACGGCGTGCGAATATGTACGCCGTGTTTTTTTTTTAAATTTTTACGGCGTGCGAATATGTACGCCGTTAAAGGTGATAATAAATGAAATTTTACGGCGTGCTAATTATGCACGCCGTAAAAGATATTCCTTTACGGCATTCATTTTATGCACGCCGTAAATAATTAAGATTTACGGCGTGCCCTATATGCACGCCGTAAATTCATGTCGTAAAAGGTCACTTTTGTTGTAGTGGGTGATAGGTTGAATTCTTTCCCATTGCATTGATTTTGTAATTATAAAAAATATAAGAGTGAAGAAATATTTTTGAATTATTATGTCCTTGTGATGTAGCACGGAATAAAGAATTCAAATGAAAACCTTAAACTTTATGGAAACCGAAATCCACTACGACACACGACCAAATTTTCCTTTTTATTTTCGAATTCCTGTGACAACACGTGGCACACGGATATTTGCGAAAATACTTTTATTTTTCAGTGACATAAACAACATTACTTGATTTTGATTTCAAAATCACTATATTTTAAAATAAAATTCATTCATGATAAACATTTAAATAATATCATGACTTTAAAATCTTTTAAACGATAATAAAATAATGAGTTTGGAAGTTCAAATATAAGACCTTATTCAGTGAGTCCACAACTCACAAGTCGTTACCTAGCGCACTATTTGTCTCCTTGTCTGAAGATCCACGTCAATCCCTTTTTCATTTTTACTATTATCTGAAATATTGATATGTCGTGGAATGAGCACACACTTGCCCAGTTAGTGGAGTATGGTGCACATGTGCTATTGCACGTAGACAAGTCAACCTCAATATTCAAGATTCGTGCAAACTTTACTTATTAAACCATTCAACTCTATATTCTCATATTGGACTAGATGTGAAAGATTACACAAGAGACTAGATGCTCATCTTGGATTGTTACCAAATTCCTATTGCTAAAGCTAAAAGCTCGGAAGCGTTGTATTAGACAGTGGCGGATCTAGCCGGATGCCAGGTAGCGCAGCTGCGCTAGCTGGACTCCGACGAACTCGTTTTTTCCCCCCTCATGAATCTCAGTTTTTCACGGCCATCAGATCCATAATCAGACTGTTCTTTTCGGAGTCGTCTAGTTTGAAATGTCAGATTTCAGAAATCTTACTAGTATGTCTTCCTTCCACCGTCTCTCCGAATCTCTGACCTTGGTTTGCAGCAGGGTAAGGACCGTAAGGATGGAGACGAAGATGAAAGAATAATTGGGCCTTTTTTTTTAACCATTTGGGCTCACATAATTGGCCCATCAATTGACTCCAATGCTATCTAAATGTTTGAATTTACACTTGACCCAATAATAATTGATTTCCATGATTCCTTCTATTTTTATTTTTATTTATTTTTGTTCCAATTTTATTGTAATTGGATTATAAGAATAAAGCACGCTGCGGAAGATGAAAATGCATAATGTGAATTCTTGAATTTTATTTTACATGTTTGCTTTGGAAAATCCAATTAAACTAATTTAGTAGAAGAATATAATATAATAAACAAAATGGTTTACATAAATTTATAATTTTAATTTCGTTAGAGTATCTATCTTTTATTTAAGAGATTGTCAAGTATTATTGTTGAAAGCTTTTTATAATCTAAATTCACAATCATCAGACTTAATCGATATCTTGAATCCAGTAAGTCAATTATTGAGATTTTTAAAATTGTGATTTGTTAAATATCTGTTTTAGTACATTTTTATATTGATTGATTAATTTTTAATATTATTTAATTAAATAATAATAAACAATCTCGTTATTGTGGGCGTTGACAATTGTCGGTCAACGGTCCATGGTCAACACAACTGCTCTAGCTGACTTTTGATGTTGGATTCGCCACTGGTATTAGATATTGGGATTATGTGAATTTTATGAGATGGAAAATTTTGATGGTTAATTGCTTGAAATGGTGTATGAGAGTTATGATATAGTTGTGGCTTTGATGCCACTAAGACTTAAAAAAAAAATTTAGTTTGAAAATTTTCGTCTAATTCTTCAAAATATATATTAGAAAATTAATTAAAATGTCAGCTTAATAAATAAATCGCGTGTGATATATTAAGAAATAATTTGATATCATAAAATATTAGGCAAATCAATAATTTTTTATAAAATATTTATAATAAGTCGTGAAAAATGTGAAAAAACTGTATATAGATAAATTAAACTAACTTGTGAGCATATTTTTATAATGAAACAAGACAGTTTAATATTATGCTCTTGCTTGGAGAAATTAAAATAAAATTTTAATCTAAGTTAAAGTCAACGATTAATTTTAACTACACATTTCATCGAACTCACAACTTTTCAACCACATTTTTATTAAATTCTATTAAAAATCTGATTTTAATTAACACCAAATAGTGCTATATAATTTTAAACTAAAATTTAATTTTTGATTTTTTTTTTCTTTTCATAAGAGTTTTGAAATTATTTATTTTATATTCCTAATTAGAAAATAATTAAAAAATTATTTTTTGTTTATATAAATTAATTGATAGTTTTGATAAGAATTTAAGCGAGTTAAAAAATAAAACGTTTCGCACTCTAGTTTATTAAAAATAAAAAATCTATTTTTATCGATAACTTAAACATAATTTTTGAATTAAAATATAAAAAATTCACTAAACGTATTATTTGAATTGTTCATTGAAGTTATTACAGGAAATGAAATTTGATTAGACGATATTCTAAAACTAAATTAAAAAGTAACGATGTTAAATTAATATTAATTGAATAACTAATTTCGATTTAGTCATCTTGAATTAATTAATATTTTTTTTAAATAAGAATTAGAATAAATGTAAAATAAGTTTCAATAAATGAATTAAGAATATTATTCAGAAAAAGAAAAGAATGTGAGAATAAAATAAGAAATTAAAATATTTGCACTCATCCACATTTTTAAGATATATTACGTAAAACGTACGTAGCACGTGATATTTTAATGTCGTCGTGACGTTGTTTTATATATATATAGTTTAGATAAATTGGATGAAAATTGTTCAAATTTACCCTATACACTATTGATCATTCGAAAGACACAATATATTAAATTAGTTAGTGCCCAATTTCTGTTATCAAACTTAATTTGTTAGTAAATTTAAGTAATTGAATTTTTAAACTACAAACACGTTCTAATAAATTTTTCAGTGAAGATATATAATTCATGACAAAATTTCATCATTCCAAAAATATAATGGGCAGTCTTGATGTTTAACGTACATTTTTCAACCACACATTTCATCAACTTTTATCAAAGTATACTAAAAACGATATTATCAATTTTAGGTGTTCAAGACAACTATAAAATAATATAAGATGATAACAAATTATAAAATTAAATAACAATAATAATGGTATTTAAAAAGAATAAATTGAATGCTAAGGATACTATTGACCATAAATATAAAAAATTAAGGGTAAAATGGAAAAATGAAAGTTTCTCTCCCATTTACACTTTTAATATACAGAAGATAGATAGATATAAGTGTAGTAATTGTATCTCAATTATTTTTGCTAACGCTTCTTTGTAAACAAAAGAAACTGATCGAAATAAATTGGAATGTATGTTATCTCCAATTTTTAATTTTTTTATTATAAATTTCTTAAGTATTGTTTCTCTATATATGCAAATTGCAGCATGGAAAAACAATTTATATCACCTAGTGATAACAATTATTCGGTTCGGGGTCGGTTCGTCAAAAAATCATAGCCAAACCACCAATTTTTTTGTTTATACCATAACCACCTCATAATCGCCTAAGTCGGGTCGGTGCGATTTCGGTGGGTGCCTCAGTTCGGTATGGTTAATAACCACTTAAATGTAAATTAATTTTTTCAAATCCAACTGAAAAAAATAAGCAATTTATTAAAAGAAAAAAAATAAAAATAAAATAAAAAGAACAACATAACAATACTAAGCAAATTTTGCTAACAATATCCCAATTCTGAAATTCAAAATTTGAATTTAGTAAATAATATTACGAGTATAACACTATTAGTATATTACAATACGATTATATAAAGATAAAATAAATTATTTTTCTTGATTTTAATACTTGAGAAGAACAAATATTTTGGTTATTTACCTTTATATTTCATTCTTCCCCTCCACAAATATTGTTAGCAACATATGTCATTGTTGATTCTTATTTGATAAAAGAAAATTTTGATTGGGGACTGTGTGTGTGTGTGGAGCCTGTGGAGAACTGTCATCTATCAAAATGGAGAGTGACTAAGGGAGTGAAGATAAATGAATCAGTACTCAGATGACCATATACCTAGGGCTAGGGTTAATGGGTTTAGATTTGACTTTAGTTATGTGGGATGGGTTCATTGACTTTTAAAAAGATATTAATTTTGGACTTTTTAAGTTTTAAATATAGTTTAAAATCATTTTTTTAATCGGGTATTTGGTTCGATTCGGTGCACCGACACAATCACCATACCCACCCCACCAAAAATCGGGTCTTTAATTTGCATACCATATCATACCCGTCCCATTGCTCCATCGGTTTTTTTTTTTTTTTTTTTTGCACTATTCTATTTGATTCATCGCGATTTTCGATTTAAGCGGTTCAAATTGTCATTCCTAATATCACCTAACTTTAATGCTAAACTATTAATAAGGCCGTTATAAGCACTACAACAAAAGTGACCTTTTACGACATGAATTTACGGCGTGCATATAGGGCACGCCGTAAATGTTTACGGCGTGACTTTTTACGGCGTGCGGCTGCACGTCGTAAAAATGATTTTACGGCATGCAATGCACGCCGTAAAAGGCTAACTTTGTTGTAGTGAAGCTTGGGACCTTAAGGTTTGATATTTCTTTTAGATTTTCATGTAATAAAGGGCAACCTAATAAAAAAAAAAAAATGCACGAAGAGAAATATGTGAGCTTCTGGTTGATCATTGTGTTTTTCTCCCATCACTTTAATTTAATATTAGATTTGAATTTGCTTGAACTATTATTGTTTAATAATTTCAAAAATAAAAAAAAAAAAAATTCTTAATGTTATTGTATAACCACGTGATACGCAAGGGTATAAACTAATATATGTCAAAATGTGTTGTATTGGTTTGGACAATTTGGTATTTTACTATAACAAGTTATTAATTGTGTTGTTATTCTTTTGCCGGAAATGCCTTATTTATAATCTATACTATATATAAAGGGAGAATAATGGATTAGTGTGAATGCAAAATTTGAATATGTGTAAATGCATTTATTGTCTTATATAAACAATGGTTAATATTTTTTAATTTTAATAATTGTGCAAAGATTATATGATATAATAATTTCTTGATCTTCAATGTTATTCAATTATCGTATATTTGAAGAGTTAAGATTAAACACATATTTATAGTTTATTTTAATTTTTGAACGAAAATTAAGAAAAAATTAAATATATGAGGCAAATGTAGAAATTATAATAAATATATTTATATGTTGAACAAGCATTAATTTTTGTACTCATAATATTATATCTAACATGATATACAATTAAAAAACTACAGAATTTGCATTTATTTTTGTATATTTTGTATTTGTATTGATTATGTATAATCATTAAATTTTATGAATGCTTATCTATATTGTGAATTGCAATTTCAGTTCATCGCACTGAAAATCTATATTTCTATACTATACTATATATAAAAACAGGATAATTTGACAGAATTTAATTCTTGAATTATTTATGTTTTAGTATTATAGTAAATAATTGATATGATTATTGTTATTTTTATTATTAACATTAATATTGAATTAAAATTATTATTTAATTATTGATTTTATTTATTTATTTGTTGTTCTTAATATTATAAATCCTAAATGTAGCCATCAATAATTAAATTATGTTTCAAATCATTTGTTATCTTTAATATTACAAATCATATTTTCTAAATATATATTATATATATTATTAAATATTTTATTAAACTAAGCTTCCATTCAGCAATTATTTCGAGATAAAATTTGTGATTGAAAAATTATGTGGTTAAAAAGTTGGTTGAAAAAATGTGCTGCTTATAAATAATTTATAAAAAAAGTTATTGAACAAATGTTAATATTGAAGAGTTAATGTTTTGATATTTTTTAATCATTATTAATTTTAATTTAATTTTTTAAAGATTATAGGGCATAATTTTCGGTATAATTTCGTAATCTCAAATTTTACTCGGTTATCATATCATGATAATCACGAGATTTTCAAAATTATTATTTTGACTACTTATTTTTGTAAATAAATTTTTATTAGTTAAATTCAAATATTTTGATTATTTCTTTTTTAATTATTGCAATTGATGTTTTTGGATGAAAATTAAAAAGTACGTAAATACAAGTAACAAATGTAGAAGTTATGCTAATACCTTTCACATGCATCAATATTCGTGGAAATAAAATTACATCAAATATGATATACCATTAAAAAACTAATAAATTTACATTTTCAATGAATTTATTAATAATTCATAAAAATTATTGAAATCAATAATAATTTATTATTTAAATATATAAATTAACGTTTACTATTCAAAGAATTTTTTAATAACTTGAATTACCTATGTTATTTTTTAAATTCTAATAATTATTATAAAAGAGAATTTTTTTATGTATTTATATATGTATTGATTATGTATAAGCACTAAAATTTTACGAATACTTATTAAAATTGATATTGCGGATAATAACTTTTGTGCATCGCACGGGTGAAATACTAGTATATATAAAGGGAGAATAATGAATTAGTGTGAATGCATATATATATATGTTAAATATCAAACAATGATTAATATTTTTTTAATAATTTTTAATTTTAATAATTGTGTAAAGATTATATGATATAATAATTTCTTGATCTTCAATATTGTTCAATTATTGTATATTTGATGAGCTAAGATTAAACACATATTTATAATTTATTGTGATTTTTTAACGAAAATTGAGAAAATGTTAAATATATAAGGTAAATGCAGAAATTATAATAAATATATTTATATCTTGAACAAGTATCAATATTTGTACTCGTAATATTACATTTAACATGATATATAATTAAAAAAACTACAGAATTTCCATTGATCATTCAATAAAGCTTTCAATAATTTGGATTATTTATGTTGTTTTTAAGTTTTAATAATTGTTGTAATAAAAATTATTTTTGTATCTTTTGTATTTGTGTTAATTATGTATAATTATTAAATTTTATGAATTCTTATCTATATCGCGGATAGCAATTTCAGTTCATCACACTGGTGGAAATAATTAATATAATGTTATTGTTATTTGTATACTTTGATTATAATAATTATTATTTTTATTATTAACATTATTATTGAATGAGTTCAATCAATATTTTTAATTATGAGCATTAAAATTATTATTTAATCATTGATTTTTTATTTGTTTGTTTGTTGTTCTTAATATTATAAATCCTATGTGTAGCCATCAATAATTAAATTGTGTTTTAATTATTAATGGTCAAATCATTTGTTATCTTTAATATTACAAATCATATTTTTTAAAATATCTTTTATATATTATTATTATTAAATATTTTAATAAATTAAGCCTCTGTTTAGCAACAATATTTTTGTTTCGAGGTAAAATGTGTGGTTGAGAAATAGTTTTGAAAAAATATGTGGTTAAAAAGTGGGTTGAAAAAATGTGTTGCTTATAAATAATTTATAAAAAAAATTATTGAACGAAGATTAATATTAAAGAGTTAATGTTTTGATTTTTTTTAGTTAATAATATTAATATTAAAGAGTTAATGTTTTGATTTTTTTTAGTTAATAATATTAATAGAATGATTAATATTTTTTTAATCATTCTTAATTTTAATAATTTTTAAGATATAGGGCATAATTTTCGGTATAATTTTAATAATTTTTAGGATTTTCATTTGTAATATTAATAGAATGCTTAATATTTTTTTTAATCATTCTTAATTTAAATTTTTTTTTAAAGTTCGGTGATAAATTGTGTGATTTTTAAATTTCAATGATCCCTTAAAAACTTCTAATAAAATTCAGTGACCTTTGGGGCTTTAACCCGCCTATAGTAGTTTGTTGATAAATGGAAATCATATTTTATGATGAAAAACTAATTTGGTGGTTTAAATTTAATATTGATTACCACGATAGCATACGTAATAATAAATATGTTTATTGAAAAACAAAAAATAAAGAACTATTCTATTTTAACAACGCTCTTAACAAAAAGTTTGACAAAAATTCTCACGTGTGTTGTGTGGGGTCACCTGCCTGACGTTAGTTTATACTTTCACATTTCTTTGAACGGACGCACCCCCCCCCCTCCCCCCACCCAAAACTTAAATTGATCTTTGGGCTAAATATTTTTAGTCTTTGTTTGAGATCCATTATTTGGGAAAAATTATGATTTGGAATAATATTTTTTAGAGGATATGTGATTAAAAATGTTTGAAAAGTAAAAAATGATAAATTTGACTAAAATAGATTATTGAAATTCAGTATTTAATAAATTTAATTTACAAAAAATGGAGGTCAAACAGGAGCTTAATATGGGCTGGACTAATAATATGTACGGGGTCACCAAATTGTCTGATAATCCTTTTCACAAAATCCTTTCTATACTGACGAGGCCTCAAAGGGCTGGACGTAAATTGTTGTTAAAAATTTAAAATATTTCTTTATTTTTATTTTTTGACAGGAATAACACTACAAGGACAGCAACACTTTATAATTTTATTAACGATTTCAAATTTCAGACTACTCATCCTCGACGAAGTGAGAAGATTACACGTGAATTGTTCTAAATGGGTTCTCGAAATGATGACTTGACAAGTCAAGAAACGTTATAAATTTATATTTCTCTCGAGCTTGACGTTTGAGGTGCAAGTAACATGAATGTTTGGTACTCATTATTATATATATATTTTTTTAATACTCATTTTCCAATTACACATTCATATAATAAAATGTTTTGCACGTAAATTTAAAATTAATCTTAATTTTTTAATCATATATTCTCTTAAAATTCATCATTCAAAAAATAATATTTTTCCAAAAAGATTCTTTAAAATGAGAAACAAGCAGAAGCTTAGTTCGACCCATAAACTCACACGGGAGTGGAGGGAGGGGGTGGCCTTTTTTGAAAAATGCTTTTAATACTTCACAATCCCCCCTTTTTTTTTAAAATGAAGAGAGTCCACCCCATGAGTAATTAGAAAAATAAGAATAGAAAAATTTAGAAAAATAAGGTACATTATTAGAAAAATACCGACTTTTCAAAATAATTAGAAAAATAAGGTACATTATTGATTTCTCTTTCGTCTCTCAAATCTCCCAATCAAAACCATATTTTTTCTCTTTTCATTCTCTCTATCTCCCTCTCTTCTCTATTTCCATTTCCTTTCTGTCTCATTTAATCATTAGAAATTAGTTAAATCACAAAGCACAACAATTTTTCTCTCATCTCTTATAATTCTAATTCATTCATAAAATCTCTCTCTCATCAAATCACAAAATATCAAATTTATTATTATTATTATTATTATTATTATTATTATTATTATTATTATTATTATTATTATTATTATTATTATTATTATTATTATTATTATTTTAAAGTTTTAACTAGTGAGAAATGCTTCTTGTTTGACCAAAGTGCTAGATCAATACTTAGCAGTGGGACGAAGTTTTTCCATAAATCACGAGTTATTGTTCTCCCGATTTTGATACGAAGATAGAGTCTTGAAAATCTGGATAAAGGTTGATTTTTTTGGTGATAGAGGCTCTTTTCATCTACCTAGACTCTACTTCCTACTTCTTATTTCTACTCCAGCTCGGCCTTTTTTTTTTCTGCGCAGAGTTTGGATAAAAATGCAAGGCTTGGATGTAATGGGGGGTTTGATGAAATAGATTTAGACGATGATATAAGGGAAGACTTCGTATCCATCCTAGTTTTGATTTTTTAAAATATTGCAGTACAATATTGCCACTTCCATTCCACTAGAAGATGTTGTATTTGTTTGGATGGTTGTTTTTGTTGGTTTTGTCGACTAGCTTCGCTAGTCATGCTTATAATCTCCATCGACTTTATCTTTGGTTTTGTATCTTCTTTTGATCAAAACATATACATTTCAATAGAAAAACAAAATATCAACTTTCTACAATTGAGAAGAATCAAGAGTTGGTTTGGTTCATAAAATTACAGGTGCATCATGTCTAGAATTACAAAAAAAAATTACATACGACAAGACTGTAATACATAGCAAACTTTGATTACATACACATTACTTTACATTACATGACCGTAATTTAGTAACTGTAACACAGTATTTGGTATAAAAGAAATTTAATCTTCGGTCAAGACATTACAAAAGAAATTTGGTAGAAAAGAAATCTAGTTAATATTACATTACAGATTTATAGGTGTATCTGGGTGAAGAGAATCAATAGGTTGTTTATTTCAATAGATTATAGGTGCGTCATGTTCGAAATTTACAATAACAATACACAACATTACAATAATGTAATACGTAGCAAACTTTGAATACAAAATTATTGCATTACATTACACGTCTGTAATATCGATAACTATTACACAATAACTGTAATGTGTAACATTATATGACTGTGTTGTTTTTTTTTTTAGCCTTTGCAATGCAATTACAAAACATTAAGGATCGTTATGGGTTAAATTAGTCGAACATTACGGATCATTATAGTTATAAAATAGTCGAACATTATATTACATTATATTACAAAGTGTTTACTTTAAATTTTGAATAATTAAAATAATAAGTAACAGCTTATTATTTAGGAAGAAACCGTGTATGGAGTTTTTTTAGGAAAATCAAAAAGTGCATATTTTAAATTCCTGAATAATAGGTAACAGCCTCCTAAAAAAGATTACCATAATTACATTACATTAAAAAGTGCATATTTTAAATTACCGAATAATTAAAATAATAGTAACAACCTATTATTTAGGATTTGTATTTGAAGTTTTTTTTTTTTTTTTTGAAGATTACCATAATTACATTAGATTAGAAAGTACTTATTTTAAATTCTTGGAAAATAGGTAACAACCTCCTAAAAACAATTACCATAATTAATAAAATAATATATTCTCTCACATCAAATCAGGTATTTTTTCTAAACTTTGAAAACAAAATTGTGTAATATTACGAATAGTATGAAAAGCCGGTATTTTTTAATTACAATACATTACGACTAGTTATTTGCGTAAATTTCCATACTCAAAAATGACAATTATGAAAGATAAGCACTAAATAAGTTTTATATTACTATTTTTAATCACATCATGTTTGTTAAAATGTTTACATTTATTTTTTTATTTTGCATGGTACTTATTTCTTTTTCTTTTGTGTACAACAATATTAATCGACCTTGAGTATGTAGTTAATCTATAAATAGTTTTGCTTAAGGGTTAGTGGGTTGACTCGTGGTCGACCCAGTATATTAAGTAAAATTATCAAAAAAATGAAAAATCAGATAATAAGGATCGAGAGTAATAATATTTTTTAATTTTAGATTTTTTAATATTATTTTAATTATTTTTAATACATTAAATAATTTTTTTACATAAAACTAGATTTTTTACATAAAAATTAAATATATACAAAAGATTTAAAACATTATAGAAATAATATTTTTTAATTTTAAAATTACTAATTCAAAGAAATATAAATTAATTACTGTTAATTATATTTATTATACTATAACAAGTTATCTACCCGTACAATGCACGGATCATAAAATTTTGTACAATTTATTTTATAATAACTTTAAAAATTATGTAAAACGATACAATCCAATATAATCATTAGAAATTACGAAAAACCTCTTTGTACACAACGTTTGTAGTGATATTAGTAGGTTTATTTTCTTTGTTACATATAAGGATTTTCAAACCATATCGACTGGTAACCTCAATATAGCAACATATAATTGTCCATGACTGAAAACGGATTTCTTCAAAAATATCTCGATAATTGACATTGATTGTCCTTTGCTTTTTTTAATTGTCATGATGTACGAAACAATCATTGAAAACTGCCTTTTTCGAAAAAAGGTAGTCTACAAAAAATTTACAAATTTATCCTCAAATAATCAGAACTAATTAGTATGAATTCAAAATAAATAATTTTTTTATTCTAATTAATATGTTAAAAATGTTACACTGTATATTATTCCTGTTATGACATGGTATTTTCTGTTTTCTCCGTTTCACAGAAAATGCCAAAATTCCAACAAAGACTGACAATTTGTTATGTTTCAGGTGTGAATATTTATTTATTTATAATGAAGACGGGTTATTGTTTTTTCAAAATTTGGCCCGAACAAAAATATGAAACATAGAAACGAAGCAAAAGAATCAGAATCTGGATTTTTTCGAATGTGATAACATGAAAGGTAGAATTAGAAAAGAATATGTTTATTTGATGTTGTCCATATACTTAAGACATAAATATAATTTATAGAAGAAAATCACAGTATGAAAAATAATTTGTAAATTTGTAAATATGATAACGAATTATTTGACTGTGTTCTTGAAATATTGGGTGATAGTCTTGCTTTCTTTGTCGAACTCATAATGATCTTCCCAATTCAATTGTTTTTTTGGATGTAATATTTTTTTTGTTGCTTTTGAATGTAGTTGTGGTTGATTATATGAGAGTGTTTAGAATATATGAACTAATGCATTATTATTGAATAATGAAGTTAATCATTCTATAGAAATCTTGGTCCACATCTTGATAATAGCCCATGAAGTTTGGTTAGTGGGTAGTTATATCCACTAATGTATTTCAAATTTCAAGTTTTTACCTTTTTTTTTTTAATCTTTCTATTTTTTTAGCTTGTATTATATTATTTCTCATTTTTCTAAAAATAATCTCAGTTAAATCATAAAAGTTATTAGTGTAGATATTTTCGAGTATGAAAAATGTTTTACTGTGATCATATTGAAATTTTTCAGAATTCTATTTCTATTAATTATTATTATTATTATTATTATTATTATTATTAATCATACTCAAGTTTTCAAAGGATTGATTTCATATAGTTTTAGTTAATTACATTAATCTTTCAGAACTTTGCTAGCCGATCATTTCCCCATAATCTTTGATTACTTTCAAATAGTCATTTGATTGTGGATTTAGTAAGTATGCAATTAGCTTAGTTCTGTGATCATACTCAATTTTTCAGAATTATATTTCTATTTTTTATTTTATTTGATTAATTTTTTTTGTTTAACATACTCAAGTTTTCAAAGGATTGACTTCATATATTTTTAGGTAATTATTACATTAATCTTTTAGAACTTTGCTAGGTGACCATTCCCACATAATCTTTGATTACTTTCCTTTAATCATTTGATGGTGGATTTAGTGAGTATGCAATTAGGTTAGGTTATGTATCTAAGAAATGTATTTGTTTCCTATTGATTGATTTCTTATTGATTACTAACAGTAGATGTTTTGTACCAACATCGAGGAATATTGTTTATTTCATGTTATAAATAGAATTTAAATCATGTTTCAGTTATTAAAATATTTGAACATTAAATATAATATCATTTTGGACTCATGATGAGATGAATAGAAAACATGCATTATTGAAGTGCAAAATATTTTTTTTAATAAAAACTTCCAAAAGAGCATCGGTAAATGGGAAAAGTTCATCTATTATGAAATTCTGTTAATATGTTTTCTTACTTTTTGTACAAAATATTAATTTTCAAAAAGAAGTTTGTTATGTTGATTCAAAATTAATGCATAAATAACAAAATAAATAATATTTGAACTACATACAATGCAAACTGAATATCAAATTTAATTTTTATGAAAAAAATGAACATTAAATAAAATATTATCCCAAATAAAGAACTTAAAAAACCAATAATTCAATCACAATCCAATTAAAAACTTCTAGTCCTTTTCAACTTTAATTCCCTTCTCGGTCTTCAACTTTGATAATTTCGTTGATGATCCGATATCCGAAATATGGTTACTATTTGTTGTATCTTCAACTGGTATTGCACAGGCTCTCTTGCTACATGTTTGACTCTAGTCTCCATCTTCACTATCACTTACGGAATCTTCTAACTGTAAAACAGACTTATTCATTAAAAAAAAGTCAAATTACAATAAATTATTTATTATAGAAATAATTATTATTTTAGTTTTTTTTTTTTTTTTTTTTTTTTCAAATTTTGTACCTCGATCACATTTTCACCCGACTTTTGTAACATGTGAAGCAAATCTGATTTCTAAACAACGTCAAGATTACATGTTAGTCAATTTAGGTAATTGAAAAAAATAAAAAGAAACGAAATGGAAAATTATTGTACCTTTGTAACCTCCAGTTTCAATTTTTTATGTTTTTCAATAAAATGTGAGTTGTCCAATAAAAGACTCACAGAAAATATATGATCTCCTTCACATTTCTATCTTTGACATTAACTTTAAAAATAAGGAGACGTCCGACCAATCTATACACGTTATAATCACTTGTGTTATGAGTCTTCGATCCACCATAAATGAATTCCTGTTAAAATGAATTTCATTAGAAAACATACATGTGAAGATTGCAAATAATAATAATTGCCAAAAAAAAAAATTTAAAAATTAAAAAAATACTTTTGCTACTTGATCTCATATCTCGAGTACAATTTTGCCTAGCAGAATTTCACAAACCCTACCCAAAAGTTTACAAATTGTAGCCTTGATAAAAAAGAAAACATTAGAACTAAACAATATAACATTAAAATACAAATTTACCAAAATTGAAATGGATAAATAGCAATTTTTTTTTTTTTTTTTGAAATTCCTCAATTTCGAGGATATTAGCATTGATAATCAATTTAGTAGCATAGTATGTGTTGCATAACTCAAGTTGACCTTGAAATCTTTTGGCTCTACATAGTTGAATGATTATCACCACGGGGTCATTTCTAGAACTGTCTACATAATTTTGTATTTTATCGACATAATTTCTCCACAATGTGACTTTTATCTTTTTAGATCTAAAAGAAACAAAATATAGTAAATACACTTGTAAAAAAGATTATTGAGTACAATGTTTAAACTTCAAAAAAAATTGAAAGAGATTATTACTCTAAATCTTGTAGAACAACATCCATGTGTTCTATTGATGTACTAGATGAATGTACTTTTTGATGTTGAATTGCATGTTTACCAATTATTTTACCTAAGAAATCTGAAAAGTAGTTATAGCATGAGTTGTATGAACACAGTAATTTCGAAATATAAATTAAAAAAAATTAATAATTAGAACTCCAACCAAATAATCCAACATTATCAAGATTTTCAATTTCTTCAATTTCTGGAATTGTTTTGAAATTGTGAATTGAATTAGGAAAACTCTTATCACCAATGCCTACTACTTTGGTTACTGGCATAAAATATAAATGAAATGTGTTACTAGTAGTGCGAAATCTGCCCACAGTATCCTTAACAGTAAAATTGGCTATGTAATATAGACATTTTTCTTGTGAAAGTCCTTCAAATCCGTTTACGTATGGAGGCATGATAGAAGCCAGAATTCTATTATCTTGCACAAAAAAAAAAAAAAAAAAAAAACTAATTCAATGTTTTGAAATCAGAATAAATTTACAGTACAAAAATGTATAAAATTAAAATCTTACATCTTTATACACCAACACAAGCTCTAGGTTGTGGGGCACATTGACGTCATTATTCATTGGAACCACATGTTAGTCCAAGAGTAAACTAACCAAGAGAGGGGGGGGGGGGGTGAATCGGTTTATAAAACTTTTTCGATAAATAATCTCAAACTTAAAAATCAATGGGTACAAGTATGAGCACTTAGTGTAGTGTGCTATAAATGTGTAAACTTAATTGATAAACCAAGTATAACACTTAGATATAGTGTTGCACAATATAAATTGATAGAATAGAGTAGGTGCAATGTAAGTAAGTAAAAGGGATAAGAGAATGCAAACACGATTTAAGGAGGTTCAATCAACCAACGTGATCTACGTCCCCCGTTACCGAGCTCTCCGTCACGAGTAAGGCCAAATCCACTATATTGGTAACTTACAACAAGGAGTACCAAATCCTTAGGCGGCTTACAATAAGTAGCACCTACCCTTAACCAACAATCGAGTTTTCACAAGGCTCTCGAAACCATAAGATATAATGAATTGAATTTACAATTGAAATAACTCTCTTGACAAATGATATACTCAAATTAAGTACCGAGAGAGTTAGGCTAACACTTCAATAGATAGCAATGAATTAAGCTCGAGTGTTAGAGAAAAACTTTGATGCAAATGATAATGAAAAGTTGAATGCAATCAAATAAAGTTTTTTAAATAATCTATTTTTAAAATATTGAGTCAAATTAAGTACCAAGAGATGTCACACTTGAATAATTAACAATGAGTTAAGGTCAAAGTGTTTAGGCAATGGAACTTTGATGAATCAAAGAATAATGAAAAATGTAGCACAAATAATCAAAGTTCCTTAATTGGAATTTCTATCTTTTAAAAAAAATATTAAAACAAGTTTAGAACAAAGAGAGACTTACACTTCAATTCCAATATAATGTAAAGATGTTGAAGAAGTTTAAACAATATAAAATCAAGAATCTTCACAAAACTTTCTTCCAAAAAACTTTGATGAATTTGATAAAACAAAGTTTAGATCAATCAAAGTTTTATAATAATAATAGATGAATATAAACCAAGTAAGAACAATGAATTTTCACAAGAAAGTTTCTATAAAATCTTTTCTATATTGTTGTTATTGAATGTAAAAGAGATGGCTATTTATAGATCAAGATATTCAAATTCAGCAACTTTCGGTTGACCCTTTTTGGAGTTTCGATGGACCGAAACATGCATATAGCCGTTACACATTTTCAACCGTTGAACTTTCGGTTGACTAATTTTGGTTGACCGAAAGTTGACTTTAGGTTGACCGAAAGTTGACTTTAGGTTGACCGAAAATTGACTTTTGAAAAACATGAAAATGTACGATTTTTAGGTTTCTAACTTGTTTTTTAAAGTAGTTTAACATAGTATAATCATGATTTAAGATCAAATAACATATGAAAAGCAATATTGACTTAGATAAAAATATTTTATGCAAGCGATGAATTTTCAAGTAAGTTTCTTGATACATAAAAATCATTTTCGAGCTCGTTGAATTTCATCGCTAAAGATGGAGAGTGATACCTTTACATAGGTTAAATCAACTCTTAAACTTGAACTCTAATCTTGTATGCTTGAATTCTTGATCTTCATGTCATGCTTTTCAACTTCAATTTTGATCTTTGAATATCTTCAATTCTTTCATGATCTTCTTTGCGTCTCATGTGCTTGATCACATAGTTTTGATTTATATCTTTGAGAGAAGATTTGAACATAGAGTGCTTTGAATATTTATCATTACATGAAACACTTGAAGCACACTTGTTAATAACACAATATATTCTTGTTTGTTATGATCAAAACAATAAGGTTAAGTTAACCATAGGTCAACAATTTCCCCCTTTTTGATTATGACAAACAAGATGATTTGTAATGATAATATAAGCAATTGAAGCATATAATCAAAGCATAGGGAAATGAGAATAATTGATAAGTTCAATTTTAGCATATATTCCCCCTATCTTATACAAACCAATGAGGTATAATCTAGAATATAATATGATCCTTTTTATGCATATAGATTATCCAAAGTCAAGTTAAAACAAATCATCACCATATTTTCCCCCTTTTGGCATAAGCAAAAATGTGGTATTTATCAAAGCATAGGGAAATGAGAATAATTGATAAGTTCAATTTTAGCATATATTCCCCCTATCTTATACAAACCAATGAGGCATAATCTAGCATATAATATGATACTTTTTATGCATATAGATTATCCAAAGTCAAGCTAAAACAAATATCATCATATTTTCCCTTTTGGCATAAGCAAAAAGGTGATATTTATCCCTTAATCATGAGTATATGTGTGATAAGCATAATAATGAAGCACAAGTAGAATATCTTGATTGTAATCATATTCCCCCTTAGTAAAGCATTCCCCTTAGAAAAATATTTGTAGCGTGAAATGACTTAAAGGGTATAACAATGCATATTGTTAAAGTATCAAAATATTTTCAACTCATTGAATAGGTGGATCATGTGTGGATGAGTTAAAAAATTATCAAAACAATTTTGGTCAACAATCATATTACTTATCAAGAGATTTATGAAGAGGAGAAGATGATTTCAAGTCATTTAGGGATTGAGAATGAAAGTTTTGAAATTAAAAGCAAATTCCTAAGTCCAGCGACTTTCGGTTGACCGTAAGTATATTGGTCGACCGAAACTCTACAGGAGTAAAAAAATAGGTAGTTACAGTCACGTTCGGCTGACTAATGGTTGACCGAAACTCTGATTTCGGTCGTGCAGTTGTTCGATCGAAAAGACAATTTCGGTCGGCCGAAATAGTTTCAGTCGACCGAAATTTGCAAATATTGAAATTTACATGTGTTTTCGGTTAAATCATGTATGTAATATAAAATTATGTATAAAACACATATTAACACCATGTTTCATATTCATACTCATACCTCTTTTCAATGTAAGAAATTTTTATGAAGTGCAAGATGTTTTAATCAAATATATTGATTAATAGATCTTTAAATCATTGATCATTCAAAGTCTAAGAGGTATCAAAGAAATTTACCTCATCCTCAATAGTCATGAAGCATATGTTGGCCACTTCATCTTGACTCTCATCTTCATCTTACTCATCATCACTTTCATCACAAGTGGCTTGTAGAGTTTTCTTTTTGAAGAATCTTTTCTTGCTTCGACACTCGGTACTTTTGTGACCGGGTTTGTTACAATTATAGCAAACAATATTTTCATTTTTTTCGTCTCTCTTTTGGATTCGATGATTGTTGCGAACGCCTCTCCACTTCTTGATAAGGATAGCAAGATCATCAAGTTCCTCATCACTTATGTTTGAGTTTGATGAGCATTTACCATGTGATGATTTAAGAGCAATTTTGCGCTTGGCCTCTTCTTTTCCTTTTCTTGTCCTCTCCTTTGTTTCGGCATTGTTGAGTTCAAAAGTCATCAACGTTCCATAAAGCTCCTCCAATGGATGTGTGTTGATGTCTATCGTGCTTTCGATCAACATCCTCAATGGATTTCATTCTTGGGAGAGAGACCTAAGAATTTTACTCACAAGTTCACCGTTAGTAAATTTATGATCAAAGCCTTTAAGACCATTGACAATATCGGTAAAACGAGTAATCATGCAAGTAATGGGCTCATCTTGCTTCATAAAGAAATTTTCAAAATCTTTAAATAAAAGATTTGTCTTAGTTTCTTTCACTTTGCTTGTACCCATCTGTGTAATTTCTAATATATGCCAAATATCAAATGCAGAATCACATGTGCAAATACGATTAAATTCATTCTTATCCAAAGCACAATAAAGTATATTTTTGGCTCTAGCATTTAAAGTCAATTTTCTCCTATCATTATCATCATATTCCTCTCTAGGTTTTGAAATAGTTTGATCCGGTTTTTCATCAACCTTAATAACTTTAGTAAGCTTATGAGGACCTTTTTCGATGACTTTCCAAATATTATAATCTATTGATTGACCAAAAATCACCATTCTAGTCTTCCAATAGTTATAATGTCTACCATCAAAGAAATGAGGATGATTTGTAGATTGCCCCTCAAGATTATGGTTAGCCATTAACTCAAGATTGTAAAATCTTTTAAAAATGAGCACCTAAGCTCTGATATCAATTGTTAGCCCAAGAGTAAACTAACCAAGAGGGGGGGGGTGAATTGGTTTATAAAACTTTTTCGATAAATAATTTCAAACTTAAAAATCAAAGGGTACAAGTATGAGCACTTAGTGTTGTAAGTAACTTAACTATCAATGTAGTGTGCTATAAATGTGTAAACTTAATTGATAAAGCAAGTATAACACTTAGATATAATGTTGCACAATATAAATTGATAGAATAGAGTAAGTGCAATGTAACTAAGTAAAAGAGATAAGAGAATGCAAACGCGATTTAAGGAGGTTCAATCAACCAATGTGATCTACGTCCCCCGTTACCGAGCTCTACGTCACGAGCAAGGCCAAATCCACTATATTGGTAACTTACAAAAAAGAGTACCAAATCCTTAGGCGACTTACAACAAGGAGCACCTACCCTTAACCAACAATCGAGTTTTCACAAGGCTCTCGAAACCACAAGATATAATGAATTGAATTTACAATTGAAATAACTCTCTTGACAAATGATATACTCAAATTAAGTACCGAGAGAGTTAAACTAACACTTCAATAGATAGCAATGAATTAAGCTCGAGTATTAGAGAAAAACTTTGATGCAAATGATAATGAAAAGTTCAATGAAATCAAATAAAGTTTTTCAAATAATCTCTTTTTAAAATATTGAATCAAATTAAGTACCAAGAGATACCACACTTGAATAATTAACAATGAGTTAAGCTCAAAATGTTTAGGCAATGGAACTTTGATGAATCAAATGATAATGAAAAATGTAGCACAAATAATCAAAGTTCCTTAATTGGAATTTTTCTCTTTTTAAAAAAATATTAAAACAAGTTTAGAACAAAGAGATACTTAAATTCAATTCCAATATAGTGTGAAGATGTTAAAGAAGTTTAAACAATATAAAACCAAGAATTTTCACAAAACTTACTTCCAAAAAACTTTGATGACTTTGAAAAAACAAAGTTTAGATCAATCAAAGTTTTATAATAATAATAGATGAATAAAAACCAAGTAAGAATAATGAATTTTCACAAGAAAGTTTTTATAAAATCTTTTCTATATTGTTGTTATTGAATGTAAAAGAGATGGCTATTTATAGATCAAGATATTCAAATTTAGCAACTTTCGGTTGACCCTTTTTGGAGTTTCGATCGACCGAAACATGCATATAGCTGTTACACATTTTCAACCGTTGAACTTTCGGTTGACTAATTTCGGTTGACCGAAAATTGACTTTTGAAAAACATGAAAATATACGATTTTTAGATTTCTAACTTGTTTTTCAAAGTGGTTTAACATAGTATAATCATGATTTAAGATCAAATAACATATGAAAAGCAATATTGACTTAGATAAAAATATTTTATGCAAGCGATGAATTTTCAAGTAAATTTCTTGATACATAAAAATCATTTTCGAGCTCGTTGACTTTCATCGCTAAAGATTGAGAGTGTTATACATTTACATATGTTAAATCAACTCTTGAACTTGAACTCTAATCTTGTATGCTTGAATTCTTGATCTTCATGTTATGTTTTTCAACTTCAATTTTGATATTTGAATATCTTCAATTTTTTCATGATCTTCTTTGCGTCTCATGTGCTTGATCACATAGTTTTGATTTATATCTTTGAGAGACGATTTGAACATTGAGTACTTTGAATATTTATCATTACATGAAACACTTGAAGCACACTTGTTAATAACACAATATATTCTTGTTTGTTATGATTGAAACAATAAGGTTAATTTAACCATAGGTCAACACACATATTTTATTGCCACTCGCACTTTATTTATCCAATTTGTTTTTTTCTCTCCAATTCTTTAGCAATGAATATTGTTTTTTTTTTTTTTTCTATTTGAATATGATGTAACAACATGAAATGATTTTAACCTTTGGTGGAAGATTTTTTTGGCTATGTTTGAAGTGATTCTCATAACTGAAACTTAGTATTTATATACAAATCAATTTTTGCAGTTACATCATGCAAAAAACAACTACACATATGCCAACCCACTATTGGAAAATTGCAAAAAAAAAAAAAAAAAAATGGTAGTTGAACGTGAAAATGTCTAATTAACGGAAGTTATAATGATGAAAGAAAAATGTTGAATAAATAATTACAGTCGATTTTGAGAAAAAAATGCCCACGGAAGAAAATATTGAACAAAGAATTACAGTCGGTTTTCAGAAAAAAGATATCCACGACAGCCATTTTTTTGGTCCAATTACAAATACCAGTTGGATATTATATTAAATAAGATTAGATTTTAAATTCCTGAAAAGAAAATAAAATCAGCACGTTCTGGCTACTTACATGATGGTTAGTTAAAAATTATCATGAAATCCACTTCAGTCCATTTGCAAATAGCAGTTGAATATTTATTTAAATTAAAGATTGATTTCTTTATAGCAGTTTGATTTGAAATTTGATATCTATAAAAAAAAATACAAAGCCACGTTCTGGGGTGCAATTGCAATAGCAGTTGAATAAATTAAAAATCACGTTATGCGGTGCAATTGTTGAAAGTAGCAGTTGAATATTGATTTAAATAAAAAATAGATTTCTTTATAGAAATTTAATTTAATGTTGGTGAAATTAAAAACTGACTACTACAGTACTACTGTTGGTTAAATTAAAAACTGACTTCCACAAAAAAAATTAAGTGAACACATTCTATGATCCAGGATCCAATTACGGCAGTTTGACAGTTTGAATCTGTGATCAGAAATTGAAATACAAAATAAAAATTCAGTCAAAATAGGTCAATGACTTCTGTTATTATATATAAACTAGATCCTCACCCGTGCGATGCACGGACATATTAGAAGTTCAAAAAATACTTTAATAAAGCATAAGTAGTGGGAAAAATGTAGCAAAAAAAAAAAAAAATCATTGTTACTGCACATAATAATAAGAACATAGTATTACAAATTCCGGAAAATCTCCTTGTACACAACATTTTTTGTTGCATTTGTTGGATTCCTTTCATCATCACAAATCAATACTTTCAGGCCAGCATGATTCGTAACTATTGGAATACACCCGTGCGTTGCGCGGACATATTCCATTAAAAAAGTATAATTGACAAAAAGAAGCAGCAGATATTAAAAAAATTCAATGTTAATTTAAATAATAATAAGCATTCTCTTATTAAAAGTATTAAGAATTTTGGAATACCTTCTTATACACAAAATTTTTCGTTACATTTTTTGAGTTCTCATCTTCATCGCATATCAATAATCTTCAGACCAATACGATTCATAACTCTTGACACTGCTATATACAACTGCACATAACTCTTTCGCATCATGTGTCTTTGAAACATCGCCTAAAATATCTTTCAATCCGTCTTTTAAATCCTTGAAACAAAAGAAAGGAAAACAAATAAATTAATTTTCTCTTGAAATCTTTCAAGGTTTATTTTCATATACATCATGTTTATAGCATGCAAAGCTGATCAACCCACCAATCTTAGATTTCATCCATCAGAAACCATAGGCTTATCATCTGCAACTTCTGTATGCTTCGAGGTATCTTTAGCTTCTGGCATTGTCCACATCCTAGTAGAAACGAATTCAAATCGAGTAGTTATGCGCGTAAGAGTCCCTAGCAATACTTACAGAAGATTTGCCAGTGATGCAAATGCAGAACTCGACAACACAATCAAGAGATACAGTAACATTATACGCTATTATTTAGTTCTTTTAGGTTTTGTTCTAATTATGTCTGCTTTGTAGTTTTAAATGATATTAGTTTTGGTAATACCAGTATTTCTCATGGGGAATAAAAAGGTAACCAAGAAACTGCAATTTTAATTGAAGGATGTAGGAGTGGAGCTAAATCGAATTTCAAGTTCACCCAACAGAACCCCAAAAGGGGAAAAAATTCCTGGAAATAAGCGAATTTATGGATTTATCATTTATGATCTTAACCTAATCCATACATTGAACACCAACATTGTTTGATAACCAATTACATAATTTTACTATCATAAACCATAATTGCCAATTACCAAATATATAGACATATATCAAGAACCTACATGCAATTAAAGTCCACAAAATTCAACTAATTCACCAAGAATTTCAATGGCCAGATGATCAAATTGAACTAATTTACCAAAGAATTGAAAAGAAAAATTAAGAAATCAAACCTGTCAGTGAAGATCATCCAATAATTAGTGGAAATTCAAGGGATGAAAAAGGCTGTGTTGTCTCGGTCAGGACTTAATGGCAACAGAGAAGAGAGCAAAAATAATTAATTCTTTTTTTTGCCAGGAACTTTGTGTTTCATGCTAATATTGGTATAGAGCTGAAACTCATCTTCTCCATCACAACCAAAAGAACCCAATTCCCACTCTTTCTCCATTTAATTTTCTTATTTCTCAGAATCTAAATTTCAAAATTGAATACATAAAGGAGATAATTTGAACATACACAAAAAAAAGACCAGAAAAAGAAAGTTCCAACTCACGTAATCCTTACCAGATGCTAGAAATGAATTCATATCCATAAAAATCCACCATCCGGCCTCTGCAAAATCAATGTAACCAACATTTTGGTCAAAAATGAGTTGCTTTTAACCAACAAATTGTGCAAGCAACACTAAAAACAGCAAGAATAGTTTGAAGTAGAAGCAATCTATAATACTTGTATACGAAGAAACTTTTAAGAATGCTTAAAATGAAAAGATTCTTATCTTACCATGAAGAACTTCATCGGGGCTACCTATAGAATCATTTATTAGGAGTTTTGAAGTTAGGGAATTGTAATATCCTCCATTAACTATATGCGAAATAGAAGAAATCATCCCCCAAATTCAAATTCAGAAACCGCAAACCAAACTCCCTAAAACACAATTCAAGAACTACAACGTCAAAGCCCAAATCTAATAAAATCAAATTCAGTCAAAACACACATATATATATACAAAAAGAAGGGATGACTGATTACCTGTATGGGGTAACGACATAATCTAAGAAGAAGAAACTCAGAGATCCCACTATTCCTCTCTATCGAACCTCTCTATCTATTTGTTTGAACAATATTTTGCGGTTGGCTGGGTTTTTATTTGAGGTGTGATTTAATTCCATATTAAATTCTGAAATTCCATATTTCCAAAACCATCGATTCAATATCTTCCTATTCCCCCCAATTTTTCATTTCGCATTGTACCAACCCATACACCACCAGATAGATTAAAAAATGATTAATCACAGATTTTAAAATCAGAAAAGGAGAGGAAAACTGTTAATTCGAATTCCATCTTCTAGTTAACAACAAAATTGATATAGAGCATTGTGCCAAATCAAATTGTTGAAATCATTAAATGGCCAAAAGACTAAAAATAGCAACCATTTATCAGAAGTAGAAAAAACAGAATTGCCCCAAAGAATCAACTATAGATGGAGTATAAAACCAAAAAATATTAAAATTCAAACCCAACTTTGCAAACTCCACCAAAATGAGTAATGACCCAGATGGAGTTCAACCATTATACCTTGTTATGGAGGGAGCAAGTCGTGACATACCTCCTATCATAATCATTGAGCAAATTATTTGAAATAGTTTCACCACACGATAGGAGAAGATCCATTACTCCATCTGAAAATTGAGGAAAAACAATATGAAAATTTCTTACCCCCTAATTAAGCCACGATGGTATTCACAATTACTCACTGATACATTAACCAAAATTTTTGACTAAATTATAATAAGGTGGGTTCCATTAACCTTTAAGTGACTCTCAATGCTATGGATACGTGCTGTCGCATCTTTGACTCGTCCCCTGTTTCTTCGTTGGCTTCATCATCGACTACGGTGTCGTCGTCAATTAACTGCACCGGCCTCCGGGTCGACCTCTAGCATATTCTTAGTTGTCGTCATTGTTCGCCATTTTGAGTTCTGAAAGAAAGGATTTCTGTTTAACAACGCGTAATGTTGGGGAGGGGCGGCCTTCATGGAAGCGTTGAATTCTGAAGATGATGAAGGTAAGACGCAGATGAAGGTCGGGAAGAAGGAGAAAGGGCTTGGAAAGGAGGAGTAGGTGGCTGCATCTGAGAGAAGAAGGGGAAAAATAAATTCTTGAACACGTCTGAGAGAATACCACCAAATGGCCAATATTTGGATGTAACCGATCTAATATTTCAACCGCTCTCCGCTCCAGTCAAGTGAAAACCGTCCACCACATTCAACGCCCAATAAATAAACCGTTCAAGACATGAAAAATGGGCCAAAAATTCATTCAGATTATAACCAAAATTCAGATCCTGTTCATATTATAGATTCTGCTCTAAATTAAAAATTGAATTGAAGATTCCCAGAATCCCTTCTGCTTTTATTAATATATAGATTGAAGATAGATTTAATTATATCAATAATAATTTTTTCATTGAACATTTACAGGTTCAGATTGGATTTATTCAATTAATTGACTAACTCTGCCATGTCCACTGTCCTCAAAATCAAAAAGTAGACTACACTAAACAACTAGAATCCTACATCGGTAAGATAAGAGTGCTGAGTGAGGTTTATGCATTATATATAGATATGTTTGGGAGCTTAAGTTATTAGTTCTTTGGGCCGGCAATTTGACATTAGTAGCCCACAAGGATGGAGTTTAATATTTTAAAGAGAGAAAAAAAAAAAACCCAAAACTCGACCCACTAATCCGTGAAAATCGGTACTAGGTCAATGAGTTATAACGAAGCCGGTCGGGTTGGCCGGTTTTCAATTTCTAGTTTTTTTGTAATTTGTGACCCGGTTTTGGAATCGGATCGAGGGTTTTTCTGTCGGATCGGTCGGGTTTAATAACATTGGTTTTGCTACATGTATATAATATTTTACATATACGTGATGTGATAAAATATTATTGAATAAGAATTTCTTCCACTAAATAATAATAATAAAAACATCTTTACTCTCCTTTTGACACCTTGTATGCCCCTTGAGAGCATAACTTAATTGGTTGAAAGGTGAGAGTGAGAAATTTCAGCTGAGCTCGCAGCTGGAAGTTGAACTCAATTGTAGGTGGGAGTTCGAATCATATCAAAGGTATGGATGAAACTCTTTACAAGCATATATAGTTAAACAACAAACTCCGAATCCTGCTCCACTAAGGCACATTCCGCTATTTACATCCTTTACAAATCTCCAGGAAAGGGGTTGTAGGGACTCCTAAGATTGAAGTTCAACCTTTTTTTTTCATTATGTACAAGTCATTTAAAAAGTGATCAAGTTTTTCATTTATATTTTTTGATATGGTGCCAACGGTGGACATGAATTATGAAGCACACCACCATCCAAATGTTAATAAGTATCCAATTAGTGCGAGAATATTTCAACCGTCGAAAACATATCAACATTTGAGTTTTGATGGATATCACAATTGGTGTCAACCATGGACACCATAATTACTTTGCATCTCCGCTGTTAGTTGATGTGGCGGAGCCAGTCCAATTGCATTTAGAAGTTATCTCGGTATACCATAAAATTGTAATCTATATTCAATAGGGAGAAGATGATCACCATTACTAGTTCTTCAAGTGCTTCTTCCTATTTTATTTTATTTTATATATATTAATATTTAGTATTTATTGTATTGTGATATTTGGACCAACAAAAATAAAAATGTGATCTACAAAGTGGCATGTATGGAGAATCAAATGCCCAAAGATCCCAGACAGGTAAATCTTCATTTTCATTCCGTTCGGTAACGTAATTGAGTGTGGTTTTTAAACCACCTTTTAAACTATACAATTCCCCAAATCAATCTCTAATCTTACATATTTTCTCTCTCCAATTTTTAACCATTCATCTACCTAAAAAACAACAAAAAAAACCATTTTTTTTCCTAAGTAAATTGCCGAAAGAGGCTCAGATATAAAAAGAGAAGAAAATAAAGAGAGAGAAAATAGAAGATGGATTCTACCAAAAAATTATAATGATTGAATATCAGGAAACCGGAATACATGGGATATTCTCACCATTTTGGGAGCACTAAAAAACGTCGAAATTTTTGAAAAAAACCATTTGTTCCATCTACTCGAAGGAATTGGAGTTGCGTGTGTGTGTATATATATATATAGGTAAATCAAATCAAATATATATATATATATATATATATATATATATATATATATATATATATATATATATATATATATATATTCATTTGATTTGATTTGATTTACCTATATATTATATTATCATCACATGTTAAATTGTACGAAAATGTTTAAGTCGATGTGTTGCACAATAAATCTACATGTCTCTAGAATAAGGTTGTGCCGATCTAGTATAGCCATATGTGTCTACGTAGGCCTCGAGAATTTTTAAGGAAGGGTAAACAACACAAATGATTCTCAACCTTTGACTTTCTTGCGAAAATGGTCCCCAACGTTTAGATTTTTGTATGTATACCATCAGAATTATCAAACGTTGCGAAAATGGTCCTTACCGTTAGATTCCGTTAATTTCCACCGTTAAAAGCGTGTAAATAGCACAAATGGTCCCTAACCTTTGAGTTTCTTGCGATAATAGTCCATAACATATTAAGGTCATGTTTGAAATATTTAGTTTGTATTCTCCAAACGTTTGGCGTATTTAGTTCGTAACATATTAAATCCCTAAACGTTTGACATATTTAGTCCTTAATATTAATCCCCTATTAGAGTCCAATTATTTCAAATAATGTGGTTTGTAATTGTAATTTTTTGGACAATTTATGATTAAAAAAAAAAACTTAAATTTATTTGTAGATTATTTCATTGATTGAATGTGTGATCGAAAACGTATTTTAAAAAATAAAGTTTATTCTAAATTTCTAAAGTACACGATAAAATATTTAACAAAAATTTACTACATTAACATTTCAACTTATTGGTAAAAAAAAATAAAAAATTCATGGAGTATAAACAAACAAATATATTGGACATCATTTTAGGAATTGAATAAATTTTTTTTTTATCAGTTCTACTTTCGATTTTTGATTTTGAAAATCAGCCGATTTGAAAAGTAAGTTTGGAGAATTTAGGTTAAAAAGTAAGATTTTTTTTTTAAAAAATTTATGCATTTTTTTTTAAATTTAGGCATAAATTTAAAAAAAAATTATTAATAGAATATGTGAAAGAAAACAAGTTTTAAAAAATGAATTTTTAAAATCAATGCTGGTTGGTTCTCAAAATCGAAAATAAAATATAGAAATGATAAAATTATATTTGTTATTTAATTCCTAAAATGATGGCCAATGTAATTGTTTGTTTATGTTCCATGAATTTTTTTATTTTTTATTTTTTTACCAATAGATTGAACTGTTAATGCGATGAATTTTTATTAAATATTTTATTGTACACTTCAGAAATCCAGAATAAACTTTGTTTTTTTAAAAACCATTTTTAACCATACATTCCATCAATAAAACAATCTACAAATAAATTCATTTTTTTAATCACAAATTCTTCAAAAAATTACAATTAAAAGCTACATTATTTGAAATAATTGGTCTCAAACAGGGACTTAATATGTTAGGGACTAAATGCGCCAAACATATAGGCTGGAACTTAATATGCTAGGGACTAAATACGCAAAACGTTTGGATATTTTAAATTAAATATGTCAAACATGACCTTAATATGTTATGAACTATTATCACAAGAAACTCAAAAATTAAGGATCATTTATACTATTTACAGGTTTTTAACGGTTGATACTAACGGAATTTAACGGTAGGGACCATTTTCGTAATGTTTGGTGATTTCGAGGATATAAATGCAAAAATTTAAACGTTGGAGACCATTTTCGCAAGAAACCTAAAGGTTGGGGACCGTTTGCGTTGTTTACCCTTTTAAGGAATTATGTCATGTCTATCAGTAGGCACTTTAGGCTCTATTCGGTAACACCGCATATATTATAAATTGATTTACTTATATTTTTAAGGTAAAAATATTGTTGAAAAGTTAACAGAGAAAATGTATGTAATTAAAAAGTAATTTGAAAAATTGTGTTATTTATAAACTGATTTATAAAATTTAATGATTGCGTTAAAGAATATAGGTTAATAAAGTGTTAAAGAATAATAAAGTGTGTGTTTAAAGGTCTTTCTTAATTTGTTTATTGTAGCAAAGTCTCAATAACCAACCAATGTGATTTTTTTTTTTAAGGAATTCTATTATGTCTATTCATGTAGCTAGTTGTTAATAAGCATTGAGCTAAAAGATACTTCTGGAAAAATGATATTTTTTCCTTAAAAATATATTTCACATTTGACATTTCTCTTGCATGAAGCGTGGAGTCCACATGGGACCCACCATGTGGGACTCACATATCATGTGAGAGGGGTGTCATATATGATGTCATTTATTTTGAGGTGATTGTACAATTTCCCATATTTCTTTGCATCTTGTAGCAAAGTAAGACACATCAACCAATCAATGTGCCATAAGCCTACCCTTCTCTAGTGTCAAGTTGTGCCAGATGTAGTCTAGCTATAGGCCCTTAGAAATTTTAAGGCTTCTACTATATCCCAATATCAGGTACTCGGTAATAAACCTAACATTAAAAGCACTTTGTTATTTATTGTTACAGAGTAAACATCAACAATCAATTAAAGGACGTGGTTGATTGGGAAGAAGGGTGAATCCTGATTGTAATTGTCGGGAACGACAATGAATTTGTTGGTGGCGATTAGTCTAATAATTTGAAAAATATCTATTAATTTTGACGAAGAACACACTCTTGATCGAAACTTAGATTCATCGAGTTACACCATTCAGTAATGCACAACTTATCATGTCAGTGTAACACCTGGGTACGTATCAAGTCTCGTTAGATTGAAAGTTGTACTAGTTCCATTATTTTTTTTCCTTTAATTTTGCCATTTCTTTTTTTTTTTTTTTTATCTTATATATCCCTTAGTTTTCTCTAGTATACATAATTTAATTTCGGCATGTGAAATCAAATAGAAACATGACACTATGTATAAATAGGGTTATTAATTAATTAGTATGGTATCTGAATTTGAGGATATGGGCAGTGGGTCATGATTTGTGAACAATGAGACAAGGACTCATGCTCATTTGGCCATCCTCAGAGGTGAAACCTTAATACTCGACCCATTCAACCGTCTCTTCCATATTATATATGCAGGTGTTCTCTGTTTATGGTCCTTTGCATGTGCTTACTCATGTGAAACCCACATGATGCTCCAGATCATTCAATCAAAATTTTCAAGTACTGCTTTCAACCCAAAAAATAATTAAATCTAGTCTAAGGTTCATAGATATTAACTTTATCTTGTCTAAGTTGAATACATAATTAAGTAAAAAAATAAGTTTTTAAACAAGATAGTTCAACTGTTCAACACAATATGTTTCAATTATTAATGGTGATATCCTTCTATGAAAATGTGAATGTAAGAAAATATTGGAGATGTGATGAAGACATGACATAAATAAATTTATCCCTGTTGAGAATATATATATGAAAATGAAGCCATAATTCTACCGTCAAAAGCAATAAAATAGTAGAAAAAATATATACGAGCTCTTCCATCGATGCAGTAATTTACTATGACGAAAAAAAGATTATAAGAGAAAATCGAACGCCGCATCTTTTCTATTTCCATTTTTTATGGTAATAAAAAACCTTAATGACAGTTGCCTATTTATAAGACAAAATAGAGCAAATAGATTTCGATATGTATAATGACATCGCACAACGACAATAATTAGACTCCATAACTTAAGAATCTCATATTCCAATTTATTTGATGTACGTAATTTGATAGCTAGTGCCTAGTTTTGTTTTTGTTTTTGTTTATGTAAGCGCCATATTAGTACAATTTGAGTCATATGCGTCGGTTTTATAGAACAATACGCATTGGTTGTAAAAGAGACACGTTAAGAATCTAACCATATGCATTAGTTGTAAAACAACTCGTAATGTCAACTATATGCGTCGTCTGTCAAGCAACAACCGACGCATATTAATAACAATATTATTATTATTATTATTATTATTATTTTATTTTAACCAAAAACCTGCAAATATCTTGCATGTCATGCCAATGGACATTGTCAAACTTCAAAAAGTGTCACATCATCAAAATAAAAAATGATAATTATTTTCTTCTCCAATGCACATCATGTTATGTCGAGATGATAAAAATAAAGTTAGACATTGTCTAGGTTAATTGATGAGAATCAAGGAAGTCAAACAGGTCAAATTCAAACAAGTCAACCCTCGATAAGAATACCGGTGGGGCCTATGACAAGATCCAAGGTTAAAGAGGTCCAAGAGTCGATGGCCGGACTCATTTTAAGCTCCGAAATCAAGTTCACATAGAAGAGAGCAAGATTGAGGTCAATTGCCTAATTTTGGAAGCTTAGGAAATTTCAGTCAACCAAAACTCTGCAGAGATTTTGGGGATAGCTTCAGTCGGGTTCGGCTGAGCTTTGTATGATCGAAAATGCCATTTCGGTTGACCAGATGTTCGACCGAAATAGTTTCAGTCGACCGAACGGTTCGATCGACCGAAAGTTTCCCGAATCAAAAAGCGGTTTTTTGTGCAATTTCTCAAACTTTTGTTTCAACTTTGTATACATATTGTAAAGGTCTCAAACCCTAGTTTTAGTTTTTGGCATTTGAAGAACACTCCATAGGAGAGCTTTTAGAGAGGTAACATTCTTTCTTACTTGTAACTAATCTTGGAATATTCTTCAACTTATATATTGAGAATTTATCTTGTGTATTTGTTGTTACTTATTCCACAATATCTTGGTATTTGTCTTAATCTCTCCATTGGACTAGGGTTCATCTTCCTTAGAATTTTGGTTGGGTTAAACTTGGGTCAAGATAATCCATTTTTACCATTTTTAGCTTTCTTGGGTTGATACAAAAATTGTTGTGAGCATTTTTTGTTTAATCACCAAAGGGGTTTAACATCATTTGATATCAGAGCTTGGCTCTAAAGTTTGTAGTCCTATCTTTACATTTCTTGTTGTTGTTCTTGCTATTCAAAAAAAAAAAAAAAAATTGAGAAAAATTGGAAATTGTGTATGCCCATGAATATTTCATGATTCCTACATATTGGGCATTGTTGTTATTATCAATTTGAAAAGTTGTTGGAGTTACATTTGAACAAATACTTGAAAATCCTAAACTATTCACGTTTGCATCCTAAGTGTTTGACAAAATGTTTCAAAGAGTGTTTTCATATTGAATCCTACCTTTCAATTATCAAACACATTCCTAGTTGAATTCCTTGTGTCTTACGTCAAGTTTAGTGTGACTATACCCTTGAAAATCTTGTTGATCTAGTTCAATTCTTTACTTCCTTGTATATTAGCAAACAACTAAATTCTACTTGCTATTGTGTCAATCATTCCTTTGCTTCCTTGTTTGTGGAATTTGTACTACACAAGAATTGAATTCTCAATTTAGTTGAATTACGTTCCTTGGAAAGTTTGTGTAAGAAAGTGAGGAGTGGTAAAAGGCAAGAGTGGTAAGCTCATTAGAGGGAAAAAGCCTAATTGAGTGAAACACGAGCAAAAATATTTTGTGAGGACACTTGCACACTCACACTCTATGGATAATACACATACTTCAAGTGGACAAGATTCTAATGCACAAACTCAAGATTTGAAGGATATGATACAAGCTCTCACGGTTACCATGACGGATATGGGGGGAAGATTGGAGGGGAGATTAGTGAGGTTGGAGACTAGGAGGGAAGCTCCACCCCAAAGGATGATAATGTTAGGAGGGGTGATAGGAGAAGGTCTAGAGATGAGTATGAGGATGATGATGTTGATGATGATGATGAAGAATTGGAAAGTGAAGGGGGTAGTGACCAAAATTGGAACATGGGTAGGAATAGAGGAGGTAGGAATGTGAGGGGATTTGGTCGAGGTCATGGGAGGAACCTAGGGGTAGAGATGGAGTGGATGGTAATCTCAGAAGTATAAAGATGAAAATTCCTTCTTTCCATGAGAAGAATGATCCGGATGCCTACTTAGAATGGGAAAGGAAAATGGAATTGATTTTTGAATGTCATAGGTACTCCGAGGATAAAAAGGTTAAGTTAGCGGTAGTGGAGTTTACCGACTATGCCTTAGCTTGGTGGGATAATTTATTGCTCACTAGGAGAAGGAATCTAGAGAGTAGTGTGGATACTTGTGATGAATTGAAGAGTCTTATGAGGAAAAGATTTGTACCAATTCACTACTATAGGGGGCTCTATCAAAGACTACAAACTCTTACTCAAGGAACTAAAGGGGTTGAAGATTATTACAAGGAGTTGGAGAAAGCTTTGATGATGGCTAACATAGAGGAGGATAGAGAAGCCACTATGGCTTGATTTATGAGTGGATTGAATATGGAGATAGCCAATGTGGTGGAATTACACCATTATGTGGAGATGGAGGAGTTGGTACACATGGCTATTAAAGTGGAGGCTCAATTGAAAAAAAAGGAAAAATTTAAAAAGTAGGACAAGAAAATTTTTTGGGGGGTCCTAGTTCCAATTGGAAGTCTAAGTGGGGAAGTGACAAGGTTGATAAAACACCCCTTAAAGACAATATTGAAACATCCAAGGGGAAAGAAGCTGGTTTCGTCAAGGATAAACTAAAGGTTGTTCCTACCGCTTCTAGGAGTCGGGATATTGAATGCTTCAAATGTAAAGGACGGGGACATTATTCTCGAGAGTGCCCTAACAATAGGGTGATGTTTATTAAAAATGGGGAGTGGTACTCGGAAGATGAAGAGGATGAAGAGATAGTGCAATGTGGAGGAGATAGTGATGGTGAGGAAGAAAAAAAAATATGGAGTTGAGTGGGGCACAAAAAGAAAGTAAAAACAAAAAAAAAAAAAAAAAGAGGGGAGACAAGTAGTGAAAAAAATGAGGGGGTGAAAGAAAAAAGAAAGAGGGCGAAAGATGTTGAGAAAAAAATGAATTTTTATACTAGTAAAGGTGAGGTGGAGAGAGCATTAAAAGAAAATCATTTCATTCTTTTGATGGTGTATAAGGAGTCTCTCCTTACACTTGATGAACCTCACACTTCCCTCCCCACTTTAGCTACTTCTTTGTTGCAGGAGTTCGAAGATATCTTCCCGAAGGAGATGCCTAGTGAACTTCCACCCATTAGGGTCATCAAGCACCAAATTGACTTCATTCCCGGAGCTGTCATTCCAAATAGACCGGCATGCCGAAGCAATCCGGAAGAGACCTAGGAACTCCAAAAACAAGTCGAGGAGTTGATGAGCAAAGGATATGTTCGTAAGAGCACGAGTCCTTGTGCCGTTCCCGTGCTACTAGTGCCTAAGAAGGATGGAACCTTTAGAATGTACGTCGATTGTCGAGCCATTAACAACATAAGGTAAAAGTATCAACACCCCATTCCTAGGTTAGATGATATGCTAGATGAATTGCATGGTTCTTGCATTTTTAGCAAAATTGATTTGAGGAGTGGATACCACCAAATTAGGATGAGAGAAGGAGATGAATGAAAAATCGCTTTTAAAACTAAATACGGGTTATATAAGTGGTTGGTTATGCCATTCGGTCTCACTAATGCACCGAGCATTTTATGAGATTAATGAACTATGTTTTGCGTACATTCATTGGAAAATTTGTGGTAGTTTACTTCCATGATATTTTGATTTATAGCAAGAATTTGAATGAGCATATTGAGCACTTGAGAATTGTACTTTTGGTTTTAAAAGAAGAAAAATTGTATGCTAATCTCAAAAAGTGTAAATTTTGCATGAAGAATGTGGTCTTTCTTGGATTTGTAGTTAAGGGGATAGAGGTCGATGAGCAGAAGACCAAAGCCATTAAGGAATGACCCACTCCCAAAAGTGTCACCGAGGTAAGAAGCTTTCACGCGTTAGCTAGTTTTTACCGTCGTTTTGTCATGGATTTTAGCACACTAGCTTCACCACTTACCGAGGTTGTCAAAAAGCATGTTGAGTTTAAATTGGGGGGGGGGGGGCACAAGAAAATGCATTTAATGAAATAAAGAACAAATTGTGCACCGCCCCGATTTTATCCTTGCCTAATTTTGACAAAACTTTTGAGATTGAATGTGATACTTTAGGCACAGGTATTGGAGCAGTTTTGATGCAAAAAAAGGCTGATTTCCTGCTTTAGTTAGTGGAGCCGCCCTGCACTACCCCACCTATGACAAAGAGCTCTATGCGTTGGTGAGATCATTAGAGACATGACACCACTACTTGTGGCCTAGAGATTTTGTCATCCATACCGACCATGAGTCATTGAAGCACTTGAAGGGAAAAGGGAAGTTGAGCAAGAGGCATGCCAAATGGGTGGAGTACGTGGAAACTTTTTCCTATGTCATCAAATACAAACAGGGTAAGGAGAAGTGGTAGCCGACACCCTTTCTCGAAGGTATGCTCTTATTACTACCTTGAGTGCTAAGTTGTTGGGTTTTGAGAGTATTAAGGACTTGTATGTGCATGATGGGAATTTTGCTAGTATATTTGTGTCATGTGAGAGGGTTGCATTTGATAAATATTATAGGCATGAGGGGTTTTTATTTCGTGAAGGCAAACTTTGTGTGCCAAATTGCTTATTGAGGGAGTTGATGGTAAGTGAGGCTCATGGAGGGGGATTGATGGGTCACTTTGGGGTGAGGAGGACCTTGGAAATCTTTCAAGAACATTTCTTTTGGCCTAAAATGAGGATGGACGTTGGGAGAATTTGTTTTAGGTGCATAACTTGTAGGAAGGCCAAGTCCAAGGTAGAGCCACATGAATTATATACGCCCTTACCCGTTCCTAGTGAACCGTGGACCGACATTTCTATGGATTTTATCTTAGGTCTACCTGGGTCCAAGAAGGGGAGCGATTCCATCTTTGTGATAGTTGACCGATTTAGTAAAATGTCACACTTCCTTCCTTGTCATAAAACCGATGATGTCACTCACATAGCCGACCTATTCTTTAAAGAAGGAGTGAGACTCCACGGGATTCCTAGGAGCATTGTGTCGGATAGAGATGTCAAATTTCTTAGCCACTTTTGGAAGGTTTTGTGGGGAAAATTGAGGACTAAACTTTTATTTTCCATGACGTGTCACCCTCAAACTGATGGTCAAACCGAAGTGGTTAATAGAACTTTAACACAACTTCTTCGCACTATCCTTAAAGGCAATATGAAGAATTGGAAAGAGTGTTTACCTTTTGTTGAGTTTGCATATAATCGAAGTGTTCATTCTACTACTTTTTCTCCATTCGAGATTGTTTATGGTTTTAACCCTTTAACTCATTTGGATTTGATTCCGTTGCTGATTGATGAAAGAGGTAGTTTAGATGGGAAGAGAAAGGCTGAGTTAGTTAAATCTCTCCACGAAAAGGTCAAACCCCAAATCGAGAAGAAGAATGAACAATATGCCTCTAGTACCAACAAAGGTAGAAAGCGATTGTCATTCGAGGTCGGTGATTGGGTATGGTTACATTTGAGAAAGGAACGGTTCCAGAATCAAAGAAAATCAAAATTGCAACTACGTGATGATGGCCCCTTTCAAATCATCGAGAGGATTAATGACAATGCTTACAAGCTTGACCTCCCAGGTGAGTACAATGTATTGGCTTCTTTAAATGTTTCTGACTTATCCCTTTTTGAAGCAAGTGAAGATTCGAGGTCGAATCCTTTTCAAGAGGGAGGGGATGATGAGAATCAAGGAAGTCAAACAGGTCAAAGTCAAACAAGTCAACCCTCGATAAGAATACCAGTGGGGCCTATGACAAGATCCAAGGCTAAAGAGGTCCAAGATTCGATGGAGGGACTCATTATCAAGCTCCGAAATCAAGTCCACATGGAAGAGAGCAAGATTGAGGTCAATTGCCTAATTTTGGAAGCTCAGAAAATTTCATTCGACCGAAATTCACTCCGGTAGACCGAAACTCTGTAGAGATTTTAGGGATAGCTTCAGACGGGTTCGGATGAGCTTTGTACGACCGAAAATGCCATTTCGGTCTTCCAAGTGTTCGACCGAAAGTTTCTCGAATCAAAAAGCACGGTTTTTTGTGCAATTTCTCAAACTTTTTGTTTCAACTTTGTATACATATTGTAAAGGTCTCAAACCCTAGTTTTAGTTTTTGGCATTTGAAGAACACTCCATTGGAGAGCTTTTAGAGAGGTAACATCCTTTCTTACTTGTAACTAATATTGGAATATTCTTCAACTTATATAATGAAGATTTATCTTGTGTATTTGTTGTTGTTTATTTCACAATATCTTGGTATTTGTCTTAATCTCTCCATTGGGCTAGGGTTCATCTTCCTTAGAATTTTGGTTGGGTTAAACTTGGGTCAAAATAATCTATTTTTACCATTTTTAGCTTTCTTGGGTTGATACAAAAATTGTTGTGGGAATTCTTGGTTTAAACATCAAAGGGGTTCGCATCACAAATGTCCAACTCTAGATAGTAAATCTAACATGCTGACTATGTATCTCTTAAGGAAATGATAATATAATAGTTTTATTTTAAATAAATAAATAAATGCCAAATAGGTATTACTATTGCCTTGTCGACATAATGCATTGGAGATCATTTTTTTGCCTCAATGTCAGTTTATTATACATTCATTAGAAGTCCAATTAATTATTATCAAATGACACATTCTTCTATCTTGGATAAATGACATCTCCAATGAAACAATGTCTAATATGTATATGTGGCAAAGAAATTGACAATAATAGTAAAAACTTCTCAAATTTAATAATGTTCGTTGTGCATATGTGATAAATTATTATTAGTTTCCAATAAAAAATGAAAGATAAAAATAAAAATATAAAAATAAAAAATGAAAGAGAAAAATATTTTAATTGGATAAAAAACTATTAAATTAATGCTAGACATTGTGCTAGACAATGCCTAGCATTAATTATGCCACGCAAACAATTCTTGCCATTTTTCAAAAAATAGCTAGACATTGTATCTAGATTGTTGGAGTTTTGATATAATTGGTAATCCTGTGGACAAAATAACTCATTTATAAAGTCCCAATTAGAGTCAAAGTTTGGTAGTAGATTTAGTGGTGTATTTGGGGTCAAGTAGAACAAAGAAGTGTTCAAGAAGAGTTGTGATACAATTAGAAGTTAAAGACGAATCCAAATCCCACAAGGATAATGATTCATATTTTCAGTCAGAGGTTGAGACTTTATTTTCGCATAGCAAACATTCGAATTTGGAAATGGATAATTCTGGAAGAAATGTATAACTTTGAGTTAGCTTTCCAACTCACTTTGAATCACCTCAATCGGACACCAGGAGAGAAAGTTATGACCAAAATACTGAAGTCACTCGAATCAAACTCGAATAGCGCTCAAGCGTATTTTCCAGTTTTTGAGCGCTCGAATTTTGCTAGATGTGCACTTGAGCGGTCAGAACCTATTTTACGCCCTAATATTCATTTTTCAACAATTTTGTATTTTGTTGGGTCCAAACATTTTCCTATTTATACTCAAGCCCTAGTACGAATTTATGATGGTTGTTTATTGAGCCTAAATATTATAACATCTTTTTATTAATTCTTTGGAGATCCAAAAACCTTTTCTTACAAAGATTTAATTCTTTATTTCTTGATATCCAAACAACCAAGTTAGGAAAACAACACTTGTTCCTAATCTAAAACACAAGCATCTTTTAACATAAGGATTACTTCTTCGATTGTGAAACTTCAGAGTTACTGGAGGTTGAAGAAGATTGGACTATAAGCGTAAGAAGTTTACAAGAACATGGAGTTCTTGGGGTATCCACTTGGAAGAAACATCAATATTTGGAAGTTGTTGGAGGTAGCTGTATCTTGGGTTAGTAGGGGTAAATTTGCGTTGTCTAGCATGGGAAGTTGGATAAATCTTACTGTAATCGAAATTTCTTATAATGGAGGTAGCTGACTTGGTCCCGGAGTGTTTTCCATGTTGGGTTTCTACATCATCATATTGTTGTGTTGATTATTTATTGCCTTTAATTATTGCAATTGTGGTAGTGATCAACATAGGATAATTGAACTTATTTGATTAATCATCTAGCAACAATTAATAAAGTGAAGTGTTCTTTTTTAATTGTGTTATTTCCGCACATAAGGTCGAACTTTGGGGTGTCTTGGAACTCTCATAAACAATATTCCATTGGAGATGCTCTAAGTCTCTGCTAAAATATTCCTGTCTACCATTTTTGAATTTTCAATAATAATAATAATAATAATAATAATAATAATAATAATAATAATAATAATAATAATAATAAATAAATAAATAAATAAATAAATAAATAAATAAATAGATCAATGAAATGTTTTGGCACGTTGCTATTTATAAAGAATATTTATAAATAATTGTTTGTAAACTGTTTACCAGATGAAACTGTTCTTTCACTAGTACAAAAACATAAATTTTTTTTAACAAATTAGCGTCGTTTTTCAAAGAAAACGACGCCAGTAAAAAAAGCGGTGGCAAAGTGGTAAATAAAAAGTATTTAAAGGCGTCGATTGTTAGGAAACAACCGACGCCAATAGGGGCACACATTAAGGGCGTCGGTTCTTACCTAAGAACCGACGCCTATAAGACGCGTATAGGCGTCGGTTCTTAAGAAGAACCGACGCCTATACTTAAAATATATTTTCGCGCCTCCTTCATTTTCACTCATTTTTTCCCCCGGTTTTCATCTCCATTCCAGCGCCTCCCACCATTTCACCCATTTTTTCCCTTGTTTTCATCTCCATTCCAGCCATCCCCTCATTTTAGCTCCCCGGTTTCATCTCCATTCAAAGCCCTAATTATATTTTTACACCTCTCATCACCCGCCTCGTCTAGAACTCAGCCGCGCCCTCACGTCAGCGCTTGCAGCCGCACATACCGTCACCATCGCCACCAACGCCTGGGACACGCCGCTACGGGTCACCTGGGTTGGGTCACAACCACCGGCCGGTAAGACCCACTTTAAGAATGTTTGATTTCTTAACTAATTAATTTTGTTTTCTTAAGCAAATTTTGCATCTTTTTGCACAAATGTATCCAACACCAATGCACAATATTGACAATGTGTTACAGAATTTGAAAAGATTAGTATTAATGGACAAATAATCGAGAAACGACTAAAATATGTTCAGGTTGGGTTTAGAAAAGATCTAGGCAGTTGGGGCTCGATCGAGTTGGTGTAATTCTTACTTGGTTGATTTGTCATGGTAAATACTGCATGAAGAGGCTTCCTTTCTCATCACCAGGCATGCCGATGATGATTGGAAAAAATACTAAGAGCTTAATATGCATATACATTTATGTTAGTATTAGTTTTGCAAGGTTCAATTTCCGAGAAGTAGAACATACGTATTTATATATGCTACACTAGAACAATATGACCAACTAAAAAATCATTCATGTGACTAAAGATCCAGCGGCCTAGAAGAGGTTAACATTAGTTATGGCGCAACGTAGGGAAATGACTAGACATGATTGAAAAATTGAAGGGATGCTTCCAAAAGAATATTGACTTAGTGAATTTTGTATTCTTGTTTCATATTATTAGATAATTAACATTGTTGATATAATCCATTTTTGGTCTAAGTGGGATTTAGGGGTGAACTGGTTTAAAGAAACACTCTGAAAAATAAATAAATAAAAAATACACCATCTCTCTATGATGGTATGATACAAAAAAAAAAAATTATTTTTATTAAAGCTATACGATGGAATCAAGTTTTCACACAATCAGTTGTCAAGTAATATTTTTCTCTTTTCTTTTTTGAGTTGCATGTGTATGAATTGGTCATATTATTAGAAATAAGCTTCTCTATTTATGTTAGAAATATAAGAGCAAAATTGATAAATTAATATTGTTATTGTTGTTGCGTATAACTCAATGCAATCAACCCTATTTATAGAGAAAATCCTAACTCTATAAGGTAAAAATGAAATCAAAATATATAGTTTCCTAATCTAGTCGCAATGAATATTTTAGTAGATGTAAAGATTTCGATTTTCGGGTGTCTTTCCCTTCGTAACAATTATGTTGTGTTAATTTGGAGATATGAGCATATATAGTGATTAATTAAGGGGATAAAAATGTTTGAGTTTTTAATATGCTGAGAATGAATATTTTAGACTGGATGATCATGTTGAAGTTCTACTGGAGTTTTGTTTGGGTTTTGAATATGTTGAAGTTAAATATTTTAGTTTCATTGTGGCATTTTGATTCCCCCTACAGGTTGGTTAAGTCCAATTTATAAGGGAGATTCTGTCAAAATTTTCGTAAGATTTATAAATAATAAGTTAAGGTGATTCCATTCGTTTTAACACATGGTGAATATCTTGATATATGTGTTATTAGATATGGATCGGAGTTGGATGTATGAGAGACGCAATACACATGAATATGTGAAAGGAGTTGAAGAGTTTATGAAATGTGCCTAGGAAAACAAAATAAAAGAAGGTGAAGAAATGCTTTTGTGTCCTTGTTGTGATTGTAAGAATCTGAGAAAGTTCCGTAGCTCTGAGCAAGTCAAGAGTCATTTGATTCGTCGTGGGTTTAAGGAAGGTTATGAACGGTGGATATGGCACGGTGAAAGTATACTTCGTAGGACGAGTACCGATGATGATAAGGGTGATCAAGAGGAGAATAATGTGGACAATGATCAGAATGATGTGGATAGTGATCGGATAGATGAAATGATGTGTGACATACAAGAGGATTTCATTGAAAAGTCTGATCATATTTTCGATAGCTTGTTTAATGATTGTGAACAGCCTTTATTTTCTGGTTGTAAGAAATTCACAAAATTGTCTGCTGTGTTTAAGTTGTATAACTTGAAAGCGAAGAATAGGTGGAGTGATAGGAGTTTCACGAATTTATTGGAACTTTTACGAGATATGCTTCCGGAGGATAACAAACTTCCTAATTCAATTTACGAGACAAAGAAAATGTTGTGCCCGATGGGTATGGAGATCGAGAGGATACATGCATGTCCAAATGATTGTGTATTGTATCGGAAAGAGTATAAGGACTTGAACCTGTGTCCAAAGTGCGGAGCATCGAGGTATAAGCGAAAGGAGTTATAATGTAAGATTGCTGAACACGCATTTATGTCTTTCATTTAAATTTTCATTTTTATTATTTATTCATTGGTTGTTATTTTTAGGGTCCTTCATGGGTTGTGTGAGCAATTTGGTATTCAGTCAATTGGATTTATGTGTCCATCACAGATTGCGTCGATCAGAGTTAAAACACATGTAGAAAGTGTTGTGAGTTACATGGCTGAAACAATGAATACACTGAGATCCAAGCAATTCATTTTAGCGCCGTACTATCAGGAGTAAGACCATTATTATTATTTATGTATTTCTTTATTTATTTAAAGAATACTTACACGTTTATAATACGTAGGAATCATTGGATGTTGCTTGCAATATGCTGTGAAGCCAACACCGTATACTTCATAGATTCAGCACAATCATGTAGGCGTAACATAGAAATCAAGCCGTCATTGAATGTGTAAGTAATTATTGCATTGTTCAAACTTTTGTGTTTAGTGCATTCATATAGATAAGTTGAGTTACTTTCATGGAATAATCGTAGAGAGTTTGAGGTGAAATTGATGTGTTTGTGTTGTGATTATGATAGTAGGATAATTTTCAATAAATAGGTCTCTATACAGGTTGGATACGTTCAAATTATAGGGGAGACTCTGACAAAATTTACTTAAGAATTTTGAGTTTTATTATTATTTTTATAACTTATTCATATTTATTGAAACTATAGGGCATTTCGAGCTTTTTGGTCATTAGGAGGCAAGAGGGCAACATCCAATGTAATTTGGAAAAAGATCTCGGTATGAAAACTAGAATTTTATAAATTGCTACAAATTCTCATATTAGTTTAATATATATTCACTTTCATTCGATTATTAATAATAGTTTTAATTTTAAATATTCAAATTTCAGTGTCCTCAGCAACCTGGAGGAGATGAGTGTGGCTATTATGTTATGAGAAACATGTTTCAGATAGTCACAGCCTATTCTCAACTTACTTCTCTACACGAGGTATAATTTATTGAAGATAATGTTTAATTACGATTTATATGTAATTAACATAATAATTATTAATTCTTATTAAATATTTTTAGGCATTTCAAGAGTTTTACTCAACAGAGAAAATTGATGAGGCTCGAAATTTATGGGCCAAATACTTCGTCGAAGAGTGTATGTAAACTTAGCCCATTTTATGTTTAACATGTACAAATTTTTTAACAATATTGTGAAAACATGATTAATTAATTCGAAATTCTGTTTATCTTATTAAGTTTTGTTCTGCATTCCTCGATTATATATATTTGTTGAAGATAAATTTTTGATGTGTACATGATTGTTATAGTTTATATAGGTATATAAGGGGAATATAAATAAATGAAAAAAAAAAATAGTAAAAGGCGTCGATTTTTTAGTCACAATCGACGCCTTTAGTTGAGATAAGGCGTCGGTTGTGACTTAACAACCGACGCCTTTAATAAACTTAAGGCGTCGGTTTACAACCGACGCCTTAAGTATGCACTATTAGCGTCGCTACGAAAGGCATCTCCTGTACAACCGACGCCTTTTCTGCTTTACAACCGACGCCTTTGACTGTTAATGTACTAGTGTTTAACACTGTTACAATTATAAATTGATTTATATATATTTTTGAGGTAAAATGTGTGATTAAAAGAGGTGAGAAAAAAGGTATATAGTTAAAAAGTTATTTGAAAAATTGTACATTTCCGTCCCATGATGATAGACTTGTTTCTTTTTTCACAAAGATTAAGAAAATGTAATTAATCTAGTTGAGAATATAATTTTTTTTTTTATATTTTACTAATATATCCCTACATTAAATCAAATAACATGATATATATATGATTATTTTACATTTGTTGATAACAATGAATATTAAATAAGAGCATATTAAAAATTTAAAAATATCTAAATTCTCAGTAAGGAAAGTGGCAACGGAGTGAGTATTATTTACCGGCCTAGTAAATATATATATTTTTTATATAAATAAAGAATATAATGTTTTTAAGGTAAAATTTGTGTTTAAAAAGTGATTTGGGAAAAAGTGTGGCGAAAAAGTGATTTGGGAAAATGTGTTGATTTTATACATTTAAAAACAAGTTACCAAATGGAAGTTGATTTATAAATTGTAATAATTGCGCTAAAGAACGGATATTTAAATAGGCATAGTTGTTATTACATGTGTTATTTTTTTTAATAATGTGTGATTAAAAATTAAAGAATAAAAAAATATGTTTGAGAATGCTTACTTCAAAGTAAGATAAAGAAAAATATGAAAAGTAATGATGGGGCTCAATCAATCAAGGTTAAATGGTACGAAAAGGAACAATTTTACGAGGCTAAAGTCTTCATGTCTGGAATTATATTCCATGTCTGCTACAAAGCCAATTGACTTTAAACTTTGTTTTACCTGATTTTTGCATAGTCTTTAGCATGCAAAAAGAGAAGTTGAAAAGCTGGAACTGGAAATGGATAGTGCCTGCCGGGAAAAAAATTTCTCCATTCTAATACTTGCTCTTCATTTTTCAGATCCTGTAAGTCGATATGAATAATGCTGTTGTGCCCGAATTCGGTGACCTAGAGATTGCCTGAATTTGTGTGAGTCATTTATTTCAATATTGATGTAATTGATAAAAAAAAAAAAAAAAGACGATTGACTATAATCCATGCATTCGCGCAAAATTTTGGTCCCTCTAGCACTGCTGAAGTCGATATTGTGAATATCATAGAAATTCTGACTATCATAAAAAACTATACCTTTTTAAATGCATTCATATTTGTAATGGTGGAAAAAAGTTTGACTTATATTCTTTAACGCAATAATTTCAATTTATAAATCAATTTATAAATAATACAATTTTTCAAATCACTCATTTTACCTACGTACCTACTTTGGCCCATATGATTTTTTGGGTTTTTCTATGCCAGTTTGTGTAAGTACTCGTGAAAGAATTATGCTAAAAGCTCTTTTTTCCTTAATTTTACAAAGACTCAACAACCAATGGAGACTAGGAAGAAAGGTGGCACATAATTTGGTATGTGTTGTTGGGCACGACAATATTTGTTTTTTATGCTCTGTCTAATTATCTGAAAAAATGTATATTAATTTTCACTAATCAATAGCGTTCATGAAAATATATATTTTAAATGTAATCGAATAAAGCTTAATATGACTATAATGTTACTAAAATCACACTCAAGAAAACAAATGGAATTAAAATGGATGAGGATAATTGTTTAATTATCAAATAAACACAATAATCTGTTTCTGATAGGGCACACTAATATCATCAAATTATCAATTTCATAGATAATTAATATTCCATTTTTAAGTCAATTCAAGAATATTTTAGTAGCAATCACTTCACTTGTGCTTGACATTTGATCAGTGTGAAACCGCGTAAAATTTAGGAGATAAAAATCTTCAATCAGCTCATAAAAACCGGAAAGTACAACTGTTCAATTGCCTTCAGATTGAATTAAAAAGGAAAAAGAAAAAATAGATTACTTGTTACCTTGTAGATAACTTCACTCCTTCCCTACGTAGTGAATGACGTGATTGATTCTAGCCAAAAAGATCAAACTCCTCTATCTTTTCTTAATTTTTATCTTTAACGAAGAAGTGTTGACAGTCTAGGGTTTTCTCTAACTTTTTGTCACCCCAAAAAGAGAGATTCTCAAGCATATACATTTCAATAATTTTTATCAAAATTTAATAAACATTTGATTTTTAATTACTTAGCCTCAATAAATTCAAGATTTTCATTTTAAGTTAAAGTCAAAATTAATTTTAATTACACATTTCATAAGATCACAATTTTTTAACTATACATTCCATCAACGTTTATTAAAAATCAGTTGACAATACGAAAGAGAACAAGGAGGATTAAATAAGATAAGAAGACCAATAAATCTTGAAGTCAACAAATTTAAAAAGAAAGATATGCCAACAAGATGAGAAAAACAGAGTTCCTACGTAAAGTAGATTTGTTAGTTTGTTATTATTTGAGTTGTTAATCATATTTTACTAGAAATAGGAATCAAAACATCATCATACATGTTAAAGTGCTCATGGTCTATGACCATCATTCAGCCCTTGTTTGATGCTCTTTTTATTTCATAAAAAAAATTATATATATATATTTTTTACAGTAATCAATCTCAACCATCCAAAAAAGTTAAGCCCATAATTTTTTTTACTTTTCAAACCACTTTTTAACTATACGATTTTTCAAAATCCTTTTTTTTTTTCAAAAACTAAGAGCATCAAACAAGGGTACAATAAAGTTAGAAATAATATTTTATTCATTTTTGTCTCATTTTTCATATTTTCTTCCCAGTACTAGAGTCATTTTGAGCACCGGTACAATACAACACAACACAACACAACAACTATTTTCTTCCATTATGATTTAACTATCTTAGTGTTGACAACTTCAATAAGCTCAAACTCTTCTACACATCAATATGATTCTCACTCATCATCTCACACTAGTTACTTCCACCAAATACATTATACTAAATCCTGACAATACAAATCAAGATCCTAACTGTGCCAAATCCAAACAACACCACAAGAAAGAAAACTCATACGAAAATTAATGTATGAATTCATTGTGTGAAAAAAGTTTGATCGTCTCCATCATGGATGGATCATTGGTACATAATTCGCAAAAATACGAATTCAAACCATCACAATAGGTGACATATATTTACAAGGATAAAGATAAAAAATAATAATAATTGCTAACTTTTTCACAAAATCAATGTCTAAAGAAGCTTTCAATTTTTCAAGATCAAACTGTATCTTCGACCCAACATCGTTTGTAGTAGGATGTTGACCATGTGAAATAATGATGAGGATTAAATAACATAAGGAGACCAATAAACCTTGAAGTCAACAAATTCAAATAGAAAGACAGCCTAACAAGATGAGAAGAACGGACATAAACTAGAGTTGCTAGTTTGTTATTATTTGATATTATCTTTTATTTGGATAAATACTATATATGAGAATTGTGAAGAGTTGTTAATCTTATTTTACTGTAAATAGGAATCAATGAGTGTTAAAGATCTCACTGCCTTTGATCATAAATATTCAATAAAGTTGGAAATAACATTTTATTCATTTTCGATTTCTTTTTCATATTTTCTTCTACACAAATTTTCAAATTCAATCTCAACCATCCATTCTTAATCAAACCTACAAGTTTTGACATTTCAAATATTTTTAAGTCACACATCCATCAAAAAACAAAAACAAAAAATTATAAAAATCAAAAATTTTCACATTACCAAACAAGTTCTAAATAAGGCTAAATGTAGTTTGACTCTTACAAGTATGCTGTTTATACGGATTAAAAAACATTACTTATGGAACAGGAAATGGTCGGTTGTCAAACATTTTTATTACTTAAATAAACCGTCCATCGTAGGCATTTCCACGAGACGGTCCATAGCCGTTAATTTCGCCGTATAATCAAATTGCAATTAAATATAGTAATTAACTCAAACATACCAACCAGTCTATAATATCTCCTAGAATATAGAATTATGAAATGATTTAAGAAGGAACTTGTCATATATAACTCAGAAAGATATTCTGTAGTAATAATTGTGGACATTTCAAGGAGATTTCATCAAACAACTAACAATTACAAATTGATAGGAAATTCACTTCTCGACCACATGGGACAGAGAGTGCATTGTTTCCTAGAAAAAATAAAAAAGAATCATACAAAAATATGAACTCAACATTAGAATATATATTGAGAAAAAATTGTCACATGGACGAAATATTGTTCACACTGACTATCGTTCGCTTTCGCGATCTTGAAACGACAGTCGAAAAACCCACTTGGAGAATGTCTTTCTTCTTGAATTCTTGTTCGAATGCTGCTGTTTTCGGCTAATATTATTACTGTCGGAAATTGAATCGACGAACGATTTTAGGCGTTGCATTGCGAGGTCTAGAGTCTGTTCGGACATGTTGGCAAAACACATGCGAAACCAGCCAGGTTCGACACAATGGCACGAAGATCCTGGAGAAATATTTAAGCCAACTTGATAAACAATTTTCTTCCATAATTCCATTTCAGCTTCAAAACTTTTGGAGCTCAAAAGGTGCCTCATGTCTACCCAACAGAACAAACCGGCATTGCTTTCGAGACATGGAATGCCGGCATTTTTAAGGCCTCGGATGAGCATCGCGTGCCTCTCTTTAAGGCGTTTTCGATTTTCTGAAACGTAGTTTTTGGTGAATGTTTTGTCTGAAAGCATTGCTGAAAGAAGATACTGAGTTTGAGAAGAAACCAAGCCGAAACTGGACATTTTTGTCGCTGCATCCACGACCATTTTGTCGTTGGAGTAAATTGCTCCAACTCGAAAACCGGGGAGACCTAAATCCTTGGAGAGGCTGTAGACTACGTGTACTCGATCCCAAACTGGTGAATTTACGTATTTTTTGTTCATTAAGACCTCCATAATACTCACAAAGCCTTGCGAGTTAAAAACCGTGCCGGAATATATTTCGTCACTAATGAGATGGATGCCTTTCACAGCAATGAAGCTAAGCAGGAGATTAAGCTCGTTCTTGCTCAGAGATATTCCCAAAGGATTGGAAGGATTAGTCACTAATACGCCCTTAACTTTGAGATTACTATTCTGGGCTTGTTGATAAGCTTCTTCAAGAGCAGATTCAGTGATTCTGAATCCATTGGAGCTAGTGCACTGTATTGGTACAATTTCAACTCCAGTTCTCCACTTGAGGTCTCTATCAAATCTGCATTAATTAATTTCACAACCCTCGAATCAGTATTAAACAGAAGAAAAAAATCTTTAACTGATAAATAATGGATGTGATGATGATCATAGTTTTTTATAAATATTTACTACTCACGTACCCTGGATAGTAAGGAGTGGGGAGCAGAAAGGCTTCGCCTGGATTAGCAAGACAAAACATAAGAGTTTCATTTGCAGAAGTGGCACCCGCTGTGAGTACTAGGTTGTTAGAATCGAAGTTGACTTTACTTCCTCGGATTTCTGCCATGAATTCAGCCAATGCCTGTAAAAATAAATTAGCTCCAGATCAATAAAATATACTTATATGTTAACGTTCGTCAGAATGAAAAGCTTAAATTTGTTAAAATGTTGAACGTATAACACTTACATTCTTGAATGCAGGCAGGCCATGATAATCCTGAAAGAGAGCAAGTTCTCTGAATATAGACTCTCCATTTCTCTTGAACCCAGTTGAATCTGGATTCTGAGCAAGCCACGATTCGAGTAGATCAAAAGAGAGCTGCAGAAATCGTGATCAATATTAGCTTTACAATAATTCAGATCCAATATCCAAGATTTTTTATTTTAGTGACTTGAATATATATATATATATATATATATATATACCTGATTCTCTGCAAGGCCCATCTGAATAATTCCTTGAGGATTCTTGACTTCATCGTAAGGGTTCTTCTCGTACTCCTCCCATCCGGCGAAGTACGAAGAATCTTGGCCGTGCGAATTACATGAGGCTTTTCTTGATAGCAACTTCATTTTGTTTAAAAGATTGGAATGTTGTCCACCTAAATGGCTGAGCAAATGTGCAGAACTTGCAGAACTTGGAACTAGTAGGTAATTAGAGAGTTGGACAAGAAATATAAAGCAGGAAAGATTGACGTGTTGCATATGCTTCAATATGGGCATATATATAGGATTATAACTTATAAGCAGTAATAAAATGGACACTCGAGTTCTTTGACCGGAAATATATGCTAAGCAGTAATAAAATGGACACTCGAGTTCTTTGACCGGAAATATATGCAGATTCTCTTTGCTTAATATTAATCTAATCAATTTTCCAAATATATATATATATATATATATATATATATATATATATATATATATGTAGTCTAATCAAAGAGTTAAATTTTTATAGCTTGTAGAAACTGGAGGACATTGGTGCAGTCTGAACCAATTGAGCGGAAGATTTGTAGAGTAATTGGCCCAACTGCAGTCTCAGCCCATTCTTGCTCAAAATCAGAACTTGGGCCTCTCCAATTTTTTGTCCATATGCTGAGCCCACTTCCTCTTCTTTTACCCGGTGCAAAGTTGCATGTCTTCATATCACGCCTTTATCCTTTCAACTGATCTTGTTACAACCGTTGATCACTTCCACATGGAGCAGTTCAGATCGTTGGATCTATCTTGTTTTATACGCCAGATGAAAAGGCATAGGTCTAGATTCATCCATTCAGATTTGTATCATTCAGCTTTGCTCTGAACTCTCTGATTTTTCTCTCTCTTCGCCTCTTCTGGTTTCTTGGCGATTTCACTATCTTATACTTTGTTTTTCAGTAGAAATTTGTGTTAATCTTCTAAAATTGTTAAGAGGTGTCCATGTGTTCTTGTAAACACAATTTGTTGTTGTGATTTTGAGAGTTTTTGTTGGAAGTATTATACGCAGTTCGCGTTTTTCTGTTCTTAGGGTTTCTGTAAATTTCTTGAATACTTTACTGAATGGTTTATACAATTTTGTAAAGGTTTTGAAAATCAATAATATTTTTGCAGATTTCTTGAGTTTTTTACATTCGATTTCTCTACAGTGGTATCAGAGCCCTAGGGTTACTGATACTGGAAAATTTTTTGAGGGTTTTTTCGTTTGGGTTTATGAGATCTTTGTTTTTCCTTTGAAACTTCAAAAAAATTTGTGTAAAACCCCAGATCTTAAGAACTCAGGGTTGATTTCTGAAACCTTTGAGTTTTTGGTGTGAATCTGCATTTTTGGCTACGGCTCCAGTGGTAACTTGACATCTTGGTACTTGATCGTGAAAGATCTGAAGTCAGATCTAACTTTGCTTGGAAATTTCAAAAAGAAATTCTAAAAATCGCAGCAACCAGGTGATATCTTGAAATTCTTTAGGGTTTTTCCTTATTTGTTTATCCTTCTTTCTTTTTCCCTCCGTTGAAGCCCCCTTGGACCCTTTTACTCACCTTTGTCCAGGATTCCTTTTGAGAATTCGGGAATCTGAGGGAGTTCTTGGCCGACCCAAGTTGGGTTGAGGGAAAGAAAGTCATTTGTTCTGATTCTTGCATATAATTTATGTTTTTATACTTAGTTTCTGTTACTACTGTATAATTTGCTATCTGCAGTTTGAATCATCTGTGCCTTGTCTTTTATATTGCCCAATTTGAAACTTGTAAAACCCTGTTTTACACTTGATTGCATAATTGCTCACTTTGTATAATTCCTGCTCTTAGTTGTGCATTCTTTGACTCCCATATTTACCTTAAACATGAATACTGCTAAGGTAGAAGTAGAAATATGGAATTGGAAGGGAGACTTTAGCTTATGGAGACAGAAAATTAAAGCCCTGTTACTCCAACTAAAATGTGCTAAAGCCATTGATGAAACCTGGCCTGAAACTATGACTGAGGAAAGAAGAACTGAATTAAATGAACTTTCCTGGAGTACCCTGTTCCTCCACCTATCTGATACAGTGATTAGGAAAGTAGGTGATACCAACACTGCTGCAGACCTATGGGACAAACTTGAAGAACTTTTCCTTACTGTTTCTTTACCAAATAAATGTTTTTTATGGAAACAATTTTTTAGTTTCAAGTTTGATCAAACTTTAGGTGCTGAAGAAAACATAAACAGGTTTAATAGGATAACCCAGGATCTTCTAAATGCAGGTGAGAAAACCACTGAAGACCAGAGGGTTGTGTGTTTGTTAAATGGCATGGGGGATAAGTATAAGGATATTAGGAATGCTGTAGAGTATGGAGGGCAAAAATTGTCTGTTGAAATAATATATACATTTCTTATGAATAAGGAATTAGAATCTAAGTCTGAGCACAACGAGGCCTATAATGTTGAGTCCACATCATATAGGGGTAGAAACTCATTTAGAGGAAATTCAAGACCCTGGAACCAAAATAGGAATAATTCTAGACAAGCTAAAGACTATCAAAATAAAAATTTCATACCTAACAAACCTAGGGATAAGAAGTATGACAATAAAAGTTTTAATCAAAACAGGTTTGAAACTAAAAGGTATGATAATAAAATTGATAGAAAGCCTGATGAAACTAGAAAATGTTTTTACTGTGGGAAGATAGGTCATTTGGTTGAAAAGTGCTTTAAGAAGATAAGAGATGATGCTAGAAATAAACATCACGAACCTGCAGACATCCAAAACAATAGTGGAGTTGTTTATGTCACAACCACTTCTAATATGAAAGATGAATGGATTTTAGACTCAGGTTGTACTTTCCATATGTGCCCTTATAGGGATTTATTTGATACCTTCTCTGTGCATGCCTCTGGTTCTGTGAAACTAGGAAATGATGTATCCTGTGACATAAAAGGAATAGGTTCTGTGACCTTAAAACTTGCTGATAATAACAATCTGACCTTAAATCAGACTAGATATGTCCCTGATTTAAGAAGAAACCTCATATCATTGGGTATTTTAGATGATGAGGGATATGAAATAAGACTCAGCAGTGGATACATAAATATTTTGAAAAACAATTTGTTGTGTTTGAGCACAGTTAAGACCAATGGCATTTATATTTTGTCTGTGAAATATTCTCTTCCTACTTCTCTGATTATTGAAACTGTTGATGTTAATCTGTCTGATTTGTGGCATAAAAGATTAGGCCATGTAGGAGAAAAAAGACTTAATAGGTTAGATAAAAATGGATTTTTTGGAAAGAATGTTTTTCAGAAACTTAGTTTTTGTGAAGAATGCGTTTTGGGAAAACAACAAACTTCTTCATTTGGTAAAGCTGTTCATAAATTCAAGGTAATTCTTGAATATTTGCATGCAGACCTTTGGGGTCCTGCTCCTGTTAACACAGTTTCTGGTTTTAGATACTTCTTGTTGATTGTTGATGACTATTCCAGAAAGTCTTGGGTTCATTTGTTAAAAACTAAAGACCAAACTGTTACTGTTTTCAAAAATTTCATTACCTTGGTTGAAAATTTGAAAAACAAAAGGGTTAAAGTGATCAGAACTGACAATAGTTTGGAGTTCTGCAATTTTGAATTTGATGAGTTTTGTAAAAACCAAGGCATACTTAGACATAGGACTGTTTCATACAGTCCACAGCAAAATGGGGTTGCTGAAAGGATGAACAGGACCTTATTAGAAAGAACAAGGTGCATGTTAATCCAATCAAATTTGCCAAAAATATTTTGGGGGGAAGCAGTTAAAACTGCATGTTTTCTAATCAACTTGTGTCCTTCCAGTGCAGTGAACTACAGCATTCCAGATCAAATCTGGAATGATGCAGTTCCAGATTACTCTGTTTTAAAGGTTTTTGGCTGTTCTGCCTATGCTCATCAGGTTCAGTCCAAACTTGAACCAAGATCTTTAAAATGTGTTTTTGTTGGTTATGGGGAAGGGGTTAAAGGTTATAGACTTTGGGTTAAAGAACAAAGTGGATTCAAAGTTATTTTAAGCAGGTCAGTCATTTTTAATGAAAAGATTTTTCCTTGTAAGTTTGAAAAGAATGAAAATCCACTTTGTGAAAAGGATTTTTTGATAACTGAAGTAAGCTTTGATGATTCTTACTTTCAGCCTGAGCAGCCCCAACATTTGCATAATAATGTGTCTGCATCACCTGCACCCACTTCACCCACATTGTCTGAAAATGATGAACTTGTTTTAGACAATTATCAACTGACCAGAGATAGGACTAGAAGAGAAATAAGACCCCCTGTTAGATTTGATGATTTTGAATCTTATTCTGTTTCTGTTTTGTCTACTTCTTTGGATCTTGAACCTGCTTCATTTGAAGAAGCTATGGGATCAAAAGACAAACACTTGTGGATTGCTGCCATGCAAGAGGAAATGAATTCCTTAATTAAAAATAAGACTTGGACCTTGATAGAAAGACCCCCTAACAAGAAACTGATTGATTGCAAATGGATATTCAAAATAAAAGATGGGGATTCTGAAGGGGGCAAACCTAGATATAAGGCTAGGTTAGTTGCTAAAGGGTTTTTACAAAAAGAAGGCATAGACTATACTGAAATCTTTTCTCCTGTTGTGAAATATACTTCAATTAGAATTCTGTTTGCTTTAGTTGCTCAAAATGATTTAGAACTTGAGCAAATGGATGTGAAAACTGCATTTTTGTATGGAATGCTTGATGAAACCATTTATATGATTCAACCAAAAGGTTTTGAACAGAAAACTAAAACTGATCTGGTGTGTTTGCTTCAGAAATTCCTTTATGGTCTGAAACAAACATCTAGACAATGGTACAAAATATTTGATAATTTCATTCAAAGCCTAAAATTTCAGAAAAGCTCATATGACTCCTGTTTTTATTTTAAAAATAATTTTTCTGATCCTATGTATCTTCTTCTGTATGTGGATGATATGCTCATAGCTGGTAAGGACCTGCAGGCTATTTCTAGTCTTAAACAAAACTTGAAAACTGAATTTGAAATGAAAGACCTAGGACCAGCTAGGAAAATTCTTGGTATTGATGTTTTTAGAAATAAATCTGCAGGGAAAATTTTTTCTGAATCAAAAGAATTACATTGAAAAAGTTTTGAAAAAATTTTCTTTATTTGATTCTAAATCTGTTACACTTCCTCTGCCTGCTCATTTTAAGCTTTCTAGTGATCAATGTCCTAAAACTGCAGAAGAATTTTATAGAATGAAAAATGTTCCCTATTCAAATGTTGTAGGTTCAGTTATGTACTTAATGGTCTCAACCAGACCAAACATTGCATTCTCTGTCAGTGTTTTGAGTAGATATATGAGTAATCCAGGGGAACCCCACTGGGAAGCTCTTAAATCTTTATTAAAAGATTTGAAAGGAACTTTGAATTTGAGTCTTATGTTTTCTAAATCCAAAACTGCTTTTGAACTTAAAGGATTTGTAGACTCTGATTTTGCTGGTAATATTGACAACAGAAAGTCTACCTCTACTTACTTTTTTACACTAAATTCTGCTTGCATCAGTTGGAAAGCACAACTTCAGAAATTGGTTGTACTTTCTTCAACTGAAGCAGAGTATATCTCAGCCACTGATGCAGTTAAAGAATGCATGTGGCTGAGGGGTCTGCTTTTTGAAATTGGTTGTTTGAGTAAACCAGAAATTGAAATTTGTACTGATAGCCAGAGTGCTTTATATCTTTCTAAAAATCCTGTGTTTCATAATAGGTCCAAACATATAGATGTCAAATTTCATTTCATAAGGGACATCATTGAAAAAGGTTTTGTGAAAATGATTAAGATTCCTACTCAGTTACAGCAAATGCTGGAACTAAAATCATATCCATTACAAAGTTTAAAGATGCACTAAGTTCTCTTAACATTTTGGAGTTTGATACTGCTTTACTGTATTTTGCAGGGAACTAAGTGTTAGGGAGTATAGCTTGTAGAAACTGGAGGACATTGCTGCAGTCTGAACCAATTGAGGGGAAGATTTGTAGAGTAATTGGCCCAACTGCAGTCTCAGCCCATTCTTGCTCAAAATCAGAACTTGGGCCTCTCCAATTTTTTGTCCATATGCTGAGCCCACTTCCTCTTCTTTTACCCGGTGCAAAGTCGCATGTCTTTATATCACACTTTTATCCTTTCAACTGATCTTGTTACAACCGTTGATCACTTCCACATGGAGCAGTTCAGGCCGTTGGATCTATCTTGTTTTATACGCCAGATGAAAAGGCATAGGTCTAGATTCATCCATTCAGATTTGTATCATTCAGCTTCGCTCTGAACTCTCTGATTTTTCTCTCTCTTCGCCTCTTCTGGTTTCTTGGCGATTTCACTCTCTTATACTTTGTTTTTCAGTAGAAATTTGTGTTAATCTTCTGAAATTGTTAAGAGGTGTCCATGTGTTCTTGTAAACACAATTTGTTGTTGTGATTTTGAGAGTTTTTGTTGGAAGTATTATACGCAGTTCGCGTTTTTTTTGTTCTTAGGGTTTCTGTAAATTTCTTGAATACTTTACTGAAAGGTTTATACAATTTTTGTAAAGGTTTTGAAAATCAATAATATTATTGCAGATTTCTTGAGTTGTTTACATTCGATTTCTCTACACATAGAAAGTTGGTCAAATGTAACTTCTTCAAGAATATCTTTTAGGAGGAGTAGAAACACAAGAAAAAGTCATACCAAACATTTTCCTTTTGAGATTGAGGATTGAATTGGATTTCTTCATCCCCTGGGGTAAAAAAAGAAAAACAACTAAGCAGGGTTGATGACACGACATGACACGTGTCTTAATTTCTCCATTTTGAGGCTACATTGAAGAAGCCAAAATAAACATCCTTATAATATTGAGCAATTTTCTTTGTGATCATAACTGTTTGGTAAAAGAATTTTATTCATAAACAAAGAATTTTATATTTTCAAGTTAAGATAAGTGATTTTAAAAAATGTGTTGTTAAAAAATGATTTGTGAAAATGTATTGTTACTAAACGATATTTGAATTGTTTAAGAGCTTGTTTGGTGCAAGATGTTTTAGTGGAATTTTGCGTTTTTTTAAGAATATATGCTTGAAAAGTGTAAAAAATAATTGATCCTATAATCTTATAAACGTGTTGTTGAAACTAAATTTGAGGGGAAAAAAAAAAAAAACCACCTCCATCGTACCAGCTCTGATTGAAAGCTCTTTCGTATGATGGAAAGAAAAGTTATTGACGGTGATGGCGGGACCATAGTGGGGGCTTAGAAGTGTGACATTGATTGTGGTAAAAATATATTCTCTCTTGTTACTATATGTTGTGTGTTGAGGTAAATGCTTCAAATAAATTTTAATTCTAGTTGAATTCTTGTCTTGTTCTATGTATAGAAAAGGATTTTACTTAGGGTTGTTTTGAACTTTGGAAAACTCCTATTTTAAAAAGGAATTAAAATAAAGGTTAAGTTCTTTTTGAAATAAGTCTTATGATTTATTTTTTATTATTAGGGAAGAGTCTCTTTTACCTTGATTGAATTGAAATTGAACTCTTTTATGTAGTAAAATACTTCTTCCTATAAATAGATGATGTTATTCATTATTTTAGAGTATGTAACTAGAATGTTTTGTGAGGAAAAATTGTAGTCAAGTATCATAATTTTCTTGTTTTCTTTGTGTGATGTACAAAGAAGTAGAAATCGGTAGATGTGGTAAAGTTTGGATATTTTTCCTACAATACTTGGAGGTATGGTGAGTGATTCTATATGTTTATAACAATTTTTCATATAGTGAAAAATTTTGACGGTTCATAAATTTTGCCCTGTATCTCTATATATTTCTTTATTTCCTTTTTTAACAATAAAAAGATTTTATGGGTAAATTAAAGAGAATTTTATTCGATTCCCAACAAGTGATATCAGAGTGACGATGGTTTGAAAAGTTGGAGCAAAAAGAAAATGTGACTGACAAATACGACGTAGAGAATTTGAAGGGAGAATCAATTTTTATTTGTGGCAAGTATAAGTTGGTGGTGTATTGATTCGGACTGGAGTACACAAAACTTTGAAGGAAAAATCAATCCCAAATTCTGACAAAGAAATTGAGTCTAGTAAGAGTAATAATGATTCTGAAGATTTGAATTTGAAAACTGTAAGCACGATACATCTTTTTTTGGCCAAGAATGTCCTTACAAATATTCATGGAATATTTGTTGTCTAGGATCTTTGAGAAAAACTGGAAGAGTTGTATCAAACAAAGAATTTTTCAAATCGATTGTATCTGAATGAATATTTTCATTCTTTGAGAGTGAATGTAGGTACGAAAATCTCAGACCATTTTAGCCCTTGTTGGATCCCATTAAAATGAGATTTTTTTGGGAAAATATATTTAGGAATAATGATTTTTTTTTTTTTTAAATGTACGGTTAAAAAATAAGAGAAAGAAAAATATATTAGAAAATGTGTGGTAGAAAGGAAGAGAGAAAAATGTGTCGAACTATAATGGGGGTCAAACAAAAGCCCAAGCCGATACTTGGCATGTACCCCCTATTCCAGGTCCATCACAAGGAAAACGAAAACCAAGATAGTGTTCTCAATGGGATCTTTTCCGAGCTGGAGTTTATTGGAGTTAAAATTGATGATGAAGATAAAGCTAAGGGTGAACACGATCTGATTTAGACAGTTTGTGACATATCTTCAAATCAAACCATTTTAAGCGATTTGACATTTTTTTCAAATCAAACCATACCAAACAATTTCATTTTACAAACCAAATCAAACCATTTTTTGTAGTTTGGTTTTAATCCACTGTTTACTTATCGATATAATATAACATATTTTAGATGTCAAGTTAATTCCTACTTTTTAATATATAAAACTAAAATTAGTTTATGTGCTCCGATATACTCACAAGAAAAAGCATTAAGCTTTAAATACAAAAAGATAAATAAATCCACATAAAAAAAGTCAATCAATATCAATTTATAGCCTATTTAAGGTGATTATGTTCTGAAGTTAACATCATTGCAATGCTATGAAACTATTGAAAGATATAAACACAGTAAGAACAGAGTATTATAATTTTATTATATAAATGAGAGTTTTATTTTATTAATAGACGATCGATGCATTGATAGAGATTTCATTAGGTACAACTTTTCATAATTTCATTAACAAATTATAAAATATGTGAAGATATTTGATTTATTGCAAAATTTCTCTATCCAACATAAGTATCTTACAGCTAAAGAATTTATGTAAGTTACCAAAATCTTACGCTTACAAATCAAAAGGGTAAACTCATTAAGCCCTTGTTTGATTCAGCTAAAATTTGATGAAAAATACTGCTTTTTTATACAGTAATCAATCTTAACTAACCAAAAAAGTCAAGTATATAATCTTTTACTTTTCAAACCATTTTTAGTCATACGATTTCTCAAAACTACTACTCAAAACACACTTTTCAATTACTATGGGAATCAAACAAGGGCTAAATATCTCAATAGGAAACACGGGTAAGGCACTAAGAATTGTTCTGAGGCAGCAATCATGGAATAAATTATAATAATACGAGGCCGAATTCTAATGGTTTCAGAGCATAGCTTAGCCGATAGTTATACAGATAATAGTATAGTTGGCCATCCCTTGTCCAAGTTTGACTTCCTTTAAAAAAAGACTTGTTTTTCTTGACATCCAATGCATTAAAGATATCAAATCTTTCTTTTTTTAAAATAATAAAGACATCATTCATCAGTTGAAGCAGTGGAATTCTAGTAGAGATATTATAAAAACTATAAGCTGCTTTCAGAATTGAGTGATTCTGGTTGTTAAGGATGGATGAAAAAAAGGGGATAAAAGCTTATAAAATCTGTTATTTTGTGAGTAATATAAACCAAAAAAATAAACAAGAGTTTTAATTTATTAGTTAAATTTGACTTTGTTTTGGGGAGAAAACCCGTAAATTCAAATTAATAAAATTAATTTTTAAAAAAAATTAAAGCGATTTTGTTCAGTTTTTGTGTTTTTTGAAGATTAAAATCTAAACCAAATCATTTTGAAACGATATAGTTTGATTTGAGAAAAATAAAATCACAGATTCGTGCGGTCTCAAACCAAAGCTTTCAAACCAACGAGTTAGGTTCGATTTGCGATTTTAAAACTATTTTGAAACTATTTTAATGCACGGGAAGGAAATTGTGGATTTTACAAAAGTTAAAAGGATGCTAATCTCTGAAGAAATAAGAAAATGTGGAAGTGATAGTTCATCTGAAAAGGAATTGCTTGTAATTGAAAAGTAGAAGAGGGGTATAAATTATTGGAACTGTGAAAAATTCGATCACGTGAGAAGAAATTGTCCAAATTTTGGAGCAGACTCGGGTAACTGCTGGAAGATGGACAATGCACTCTCCTAGTGGAGGACATAGATGATGTACTCCAAGTAAGGTGTTTACATCCTCATGGCATGCCGCTATGCCATGATAGAGGACTTACTAGCCGATCTATATATTTGCGCACGGGCATTGGTTTAGCATTGATATATGGTGTGTCGGTGAAATTAATGTCCATGGTTGATGAGCTCCCAAGGAAAGCCAAATATGAGGATTGCACCATAATTTTCAGAAAGTTTGTTTCGACATGAGCCGATAAAATTCTTAGAATCTGTGATTAATTCTAAGTGATTATACTTGTATGGTGGAGTGTGTTAATTCTTTGGTTTGAGAATTGATATCGCCAAAGTATAATCTCCTACTCATCTATAATTTCAAACCCGAAATCAATGTTCAATCTTGTATATGCTTCATCACTAGCAATTGGCTCCTTGTCCAATTCATAATTTGATTCAACAAGAATGTCTTCTTCTTCTCTATCATCCCCCTCTTCACTCTGCACACCATTTTCTATGTTGCCCACTTAATGAACTCCATCATCGACCTAACTACGGTATGCAAGACTTTCTTCAATCTGTGACCATATTTGTTATACTTCCTCCTGAAAAATATGATCGTCCTATGGATGCTCAACGCTACCCACATTACTAAACTCCACCACAGTCACACAACACTCATCTAAAATTGGTTCCATTGGCAATGCATACCTAGTTTGTGGAATACAATGTATATCTATACCTCCCTCTCTCCATTCCTATCTCTCAACATCTTCCTCACATCATGATCATTCATATTTCTAAAAACAATGCTTTCAAATATGATGCAAACCACGTAGCAATCGTAGCTCACAAAATATTGAAATCGACCCAAGAACACCAAGAAACCACGATTTATGGATCCAATTAAAATTAATTGAACCAAGCAACCAATACAATCACTGGGATATATTGACCTCTTGATCACAAGCAATAATAATTCTCACCGGATTTTGAACAAACAGGAATAACTCGCAAGTTCGGATTTTATTCAACGAAGAATAAGATTGTGAAAGCAAATAACCTCTCAATTATAATATCAAAGTTGTCTAAAAAAACGTCTTACAATGAATAGAAAAAACGTATAAATAAGCTAAATAAACCTAGCTGCTAATTAGGCTCAAAATAGAATTCTAATTAAAGTAAAATAGTTAAAATAACTAAAACTGGAAAAAGAGGAAATAAAATCCTAAAATTCGATCCGTTCCATACTTACGGCCGTGTGAGATAGGTTACGACCGTAAGTCTAATTTCCTGGAAATCTTATTTTCGACAGAGGGACAGTTACGGCCGTGATGGATGTTGGTTACGGCCGTAACTTTAAGCAGAATATAATTTACGGCCGTAATGGTCTGACTACAACATTTTCGTTATTCTTGGTCTCCAACTTGATTTTCGTACTTGAGCCCAACATGAAACTTGCCTCTTTAGTCGCCAAGAATGTGTTTTCATCCACTGTTGCTTGAAGAATTGTATTCGGGATCTAGATCACATCAAAATATTTTTGGGTTTGTACCCTTTCACGTTTGACAAAAGACAGTACTTTCAAATATTTTTAAAAGCTTTTCAAACTGAGGGTTTCAACCAGTTTTAAAAACGATTCATTTTAAATTAATATTGGGTTTAATTAAAGTGGCTTTTGGTAAAACTAATTTATATTGCTTTGTAGATAATAATCCAGCCCCCTATCGAGGTAAAATATTGATGTTTTCAACTACATTATAAAGCTTATTGTTACATGATGATTATTTGTGTTACGTGAGTATTGTTTTTAGGAGAAATGATTATTTGATTTAATTGTGTGTTGATAGTTGATATTATTCTTGAAAAGTCTCCCAAGGCACGCATTATGTTTTGTCATTCACGTTGAGAATGGACAAGATGATTATGAGTGATAATTCCTATTACAATGTACCATATTGTATTGTGTAGGATATATATATATATATATATATATATATATGAGACGCCAACGGTCATTTAGGGTTATCATGATAGAGTATTGAGAATCCACATTAGTATATGGGCAGTGTCAGGAGATCCTTTGGTGGTCTTGGGATTACGAATTGGTATGTTGAACGTCATATACAAGGCCAGACCTCATTTGGATATCTTATTTTCCAGTATGGTACTTCTAAATTTTGGTGGGAAATGATGGATACCTTGTGTTTTTGAGCTTCGGTGGGCGATGACAGACTTACAAGAACTAAGTAGAGCATAGCGCGCTTATTGTGGTCATGTTTATTGGAGCTCTTATGGTACATTATAATAGGAACGTGGGCATATGTTTACTTGGCATTCGTTATGCACCATCATCTTTTCTAAACATTATTATTTATGTATCATGCTTTATATTGTAGACGCCGCTACAAGATGAAGAAATAATCCGTACTAAGAAGGATTTTCATCTCTATCTGGACCTTGTTGCTATATGTGTTTCATGTTTCTGATAGCCTTACACCATATTTTATACCTCGTCTGATGAGAAAAATGAAGTAGATAATTTTAAAGAATATAAAAACTTTACTTTAATTAACACATATGTTTATGACGCTATCAAGGCCCGTTTTGACCACACTATGATAAGTGTGGAATATGCTATGTATGTATAAAATAAAATGGTGTATGTATACAGTTGCATACATGGTAGGGTACAATATCCTTCACTGACACATGTACACTATCGTCTTTGACCTAGATTTTTGTAGTATTGGCAGGTAACTTTTGAAGAATAGTGGACAATATTTTTGGTCATATATAGGGTTGTTATATAGCTAAACAGATGTCAGAGATTTTGTATTGTAAAATAAGTTTTGATTATATAATATAAATAGCGATGGTTGTTTTAAATTTTCATTTTTTATTTATTTAGTAGTTACTATATTCGAATTATTAATTTAGATTACAAGCACATTTTAAATTTTAAATATCAGATATATATAATAGAAAATATTTTTGCTTTATATAATAATAATAATAATAATAATAAGAAAAAAAAAAAGAGTTAGAATTTGAGGACGCCGGGCCTTATACTTCAACCAACAAAGATTTTCACTTTCTGCACATATTGAACTAGAATTAAAACAATGTTCTATACACTAATACACTCTATAAAATATCGAATAATTTCAACAAAAAAAAAAAAGAGATTTCAGAATGTTGGAGCTAACCGTATGTTGGAGCTCCCTCATCACCCATTCGAGTTTTTTGATTAGCCATGTCAAATGTTGAAGCTTTTGAAAAAATAAATAAATAAATAAATTCAAATTCGGAACCTTCTTCAAAGCCTACAAAATCATTTTTTCCTTAAAATCCCTAAAATACGAAAATAAAATCCCACTCAAAATTTATATACCACATCAAAAATGGACTTACCTAGGAGGTTTGTTGCACCCAATCGAAATTTGATTGGGAAACGTCCTTAGCCGGTCAGATTAATGGAACTCCTTCCTCCTTCTCTACAGCTTTGTTTGGTGTTTAGCGTTTCTTTATTTTTTTATCACGGTGTTTGGTGCTTCTAACGTTGCCTTTTGCCTTTTAGCCTCTGTTTGGCAAAAGCCAAAAAAACAAGTTTTTAAATATCATAATTTTCCAAATCATCTTTTAACCACATATATTTTCTCTATCCACTTTTCAACCACACATCTTTTCTAGAAAACATAAAAAACATATTTTTAAATACCAAAATTTTAACAAACAGAGGTTTAATTTCAGTAACCATTATTTTTTTCTTGTTCTTTGACAGTTTTGTCCCTTTATATTATGTCAAAAAGTTGACAGTGGTTCATTTAACTGCAAACATTAGCAGATTTGAACAGTAAGGATGAATTTCGCAAACAAATGTGATTTTGAGCGTGTAAATGTAAAAAATGAAACGATAGAGATGAATTCCGTGAACTAGCCAAACGACATGAACATTTTTTTTTTTTTTTTTTTGTTTACCCTTTTAATAATAAAAGCTATGTTTGATTGATAAGTTGAAAAAAGAAAAGATTTTTCATGTAAGTTGGGAAAAGTTTTCTTAGGAAAATTGTTAGAAAAGATTTTTCAAGAAAATGGCTTAGTTTGTATTTTGTATGATTATACCTATAAAATATTTCTAAACTAAATAGTGAATCATCATCAAACACAAAAAAGGTGAAAAATATTTTTTTTGATACGTCGTTAATTTTCCTAGATAATACTAGAACCTCTTAACTTTGAAATCCACCGTAGGATTTTCCAACCGGCTGGTCACATGGGACCACGCCATTTTCTGTCAGGTGTATATAAAAATCAAAGTTAAAGACTGCTGAATGGAGAGCAAATTCAGTCGACTCCGAGATAAAGATAATGTCACTCTTAATTGACTTACATTCCTCTTCGGCAAAATCGCCATGTTTTAAATTTGATAAGGGAAAAGTCTGGATTATTGAATTTTAGATCGAAATGGGAGGATACATGACTAATGTTGGCCCGCATTTATTTTATTTTATGCTCTACCTGTGTCTAATTCTACGGCTATGAAAGATGCATGTTTTGGAGGGGTAAAAAAATTTGATTGATTGATTGATTCAAAATTTGCATTAATATATATATCAGCTCATGACTACTGAACACGAAATGACATGTTAGGCAACATTAAATATGACTCAACAATAAAATATTATATGTCTATTTTCGGATATATTATATATATCTATCGTTGCAACTAGTATTACTATAAAGTCTCATGCTTACGTTACTCAACTACTTACTTGATTATCTTGAATTACGAAGACTTGAGCCATGATTCTGGTTTCCATTAAATCATATTGATGGTAAATCTCCTCGTACTCTGCCATAAGAACTTGTAGTCTATATCATGGTGAAGATAATGTAATGTTGATTCTTGCTAAATAAATAAAGAAAAAAGAAGACCAAACACATTCGTGTTGTTGACTTTTTCTCAATAATATTCTGTGTTATCTAATTTACTTTTATCTAACATTTCATTATTGACTTTACCTACATAAAACGTAGAAAATTCTTTGTTAGAAAATATGCTATACGATGCATTTTCCTCACTCATTGGTTACGTTTATATGCTAGCTACCTTTATAATTCAATTGTAATAGCTAAAGAAACGGCCCATTTTATCAAAATTAAATGCTATTAATATAAAAGTCATTTTCTCTATTTCTCGCATTCTGGGCTTGCATTTGTCATCTCTTTCACATGTAGAGTCGTAGCAAAAGCACATGGAGTTCCATTACAATTTACCCCTTGATTTGTTCAAATAGTATGATCTTCATCCTACATTAAATTGGCAAAAAAAAATTCACATGCTTCTCCTCTATTTTTTATTCGAAACAAAGAAAAGGAAAGGAATTCATTCCACACTTTTAACCCAACTCAAGCTAGAAAAAAATATTCTGAAGAATTCGAAATGATACACATGATCCTTGCATAATATCTTTAATTTATTTCTTAATTCTAATAACTAATAAATAGTTTCTTAGTACTAGGGAGTGAAATATTATTGAGGGGGTCAACGTGGATTGTTGTAGAAGGGTGATTAGGGCACGTGAAACCCTTGTTTAAGTGCTCCCACCACATCCCTCAAAATATAGTCCATAAGGGACCATTAGGGACCTAGTTTATGGTGACAACTAACATGATACAAATATTTAATTCCACTCCTCGCCGGACTTCCGATCGAGGAGACACCACCATGGTCCATGGTCCATTTGCTCCCTCACTTCAATAACGTAGGCCCTCCGTCACCTCCTCCATTCCCACTCATAAATAATTATGTCTAGGGCAGTTAATATATATACTCCGGCAGCTTTACTTGCATTCGATTGAGTTTGTCGAATTGTTGATTAATTCGTAAAATCGCTTAATGTAGTGTTAATTGCGTAAAGTGTATTGTACTTTATAGTTTAAACTGCCGTTGACTCAATAAAATAGATGTAGTCTATTCAATGCCTTCCCTTACGACTCTATATTTAGCGTCAAATTTAAGGATTTAACAGAGGAAGGACATGGAAATTTGTACTTAGGTTTGCTAGGTCAAGGATGCATGTTGTTTACTACGTAATATTATTAATTGAGTGCAACCTTATTGTATATTAATGAACTACGGTTGACTAATATCGTTTCAAATATTTGAAAGGAAGAGTAAAAATATATAGCCTCTTTTTGGCAAGATAAAAATCAAACTTTTAATAAATTTTGATAAAAAAATTAATGAAATGTGTGATTAAAATTAATTAAATGTTGACTTTGACTTAAATTAAAATTTAATTTTATAATTGAACAAAATACGGACTTTATATTGAATCCAGATAGATGGTGTATCACACAAATAAATGTAATTTATGAACAATAAAAGATTTGATCTTATAGAGTATCGCGTAATTATATTAGATTATGTTTGATGTCACTTTAATTTCAATTTTTAGGGTAGGCTAGCACGTTTTTGCTCGGGCATTTACGGACAAATCGTATCAATATTTATACCCTTCTATCAAGATTAATCGATCAAAGATTATAATTTAGAAGAAAAAGCATCCTTAATTGGCTAGATTTGTGAATGTCATGCACAAAAAATTCTCTTTGTTTCATCTCAAAGCAAATTACTAAGGATAAAAAATAATTCATTCTTAAATGTTTTCGAAGTTGGAAACTAGGATAAATTTTTCTTTCTAAAACCAACCACCTTTGCTAATTGAATATTTATTAATATGAAAACAATAAGTAAATACAAACTTTAATTGGAGGGGGCTATGACTTGGCTTCCAATCAACGAAATATAATTCAAAATATTTAATCAGTCAGCTTCTAGACTAGGAGTTAAAAGAGTTTCAAAAAATCAATTTGCTTCCAATCAACGAAATATAATTCAAAATGTTTAATCAGTCTAGAAGACAGTTTCAAACAATCAGTAATATTATATCTCATGAATCTTTTTGATGCGGCATGTCACCATATATCTTGTCATAAATTTCATTGGCTATTCATCACTATCTTTGTTGTCCTCTTCTGAGCATGCTGGAACAAGTCTAAAACCCCATTTTTTTTTTTTTTTTCTTTCGAAATATCATAACGTCCATCATTAATATCTTCATGTTCATGTCCATACCCATACCCATTATTTAACGAATAACATCGAGTACGAGTACAGCGACTTATATGCTTTAGTTAATGTCCTCCAAATTCCTATACACTTGATTAGAATTACTCTTTCTCACTTCTACGTACGTACCAATACAATATATTGTAATAAAAATTCCTTTATAACATTTCAAACTTTTAGATGAGTTGATTAAACATAATATTAAAGTCCACATTTAAGTATTAGAATTTTCATTTATGAAAATTGTTCCAATGAAAAATAGAGATATAGCAGATGAAGAAATATGTTGAAGGTCAAATTAAAATTAATAAATGAACCAATCTATACCACTCAGCCCCTATTGGTGTAGTTAAAAATTAGATTTTTCGTAAATTTTGATAAAAGTTAATAAAATGTATGGTTGAAAAGTTGTGAATTTCATGAAATTAATGCGAGATTAAAATTAAGCCTTTATATATCAGTTTATAAATCTTCACAAAACAATAGATCATTTTGACGTTGCTAAATGTCATTAAAATTTCGTGTTATTTATGGTTTAAGGTCCCATGCAAGCTAGTCCTGGTCTTGTCTTGCGTGTTTCTTTCAAATTTGTGAATTATTTATTTATTTGTTTTGTATATGCGCGCAGGTCGTCAAAATAACAACTATGTGCTGCATTTCCACTAATAATTTGTTTTTTAGGTTGACAACTAGAAATCCTATAATTTTATACCACGAAAAGTAATGAATTCACGGTAAGAAAATTAAAATAAAATAAATATGGAAGATTTGTAGAAGTTTGTCTCAATATGAGAATACTAATTCCTCATTCACAACTACAGTAATTCACTTTGATAAAAAGAAGTTTACATGAGAAATCGTACATCATGTTCTCTCAATGATGATGATTTAATAAAGGTCAATACTCACGGATTTTTTGTGTAACGACAATAACTAGGCTCCAATGCTTAACATTTCATGCATAATATAGCCCCAAATCGAGCTATTCAAGCCAACAACTCACTTTAGCCTTCTTGAATATTAATTTAGATGGGACTATTCCAGTTGAGATTGAAAGTGATTACTCTTTTGGAATACACTTTAATGTACTGGACTTTGATTTATTTGTCACACTAAACTTGGAATTTTAAGACTCTCAAGGGCTAATTAGTTAAACAAATATATTTAGATTTGTATACCAACGTTTGAATTTTTGTTATTCGATGTGAAATAATTGATTATTTTGCATTGTAACTTAAAAAAATTAAATGAAATCAAGATAAATTTTGGTTTGGAGATCGTATTAGTTTATGAACAAAGCAATACATATGAACACATGTCTCCAGATTGGTTCCATGAATTTGTCTGTAGGAACATTACCTCTGGATCGACCATATTTCCCAAACAAATTGGCCAATTGTTTAAATAATTGTGGTCATCTTGCTACCAATATTCAAGAATAACTCGATTTCTCATCTTGGAAAATCAATCATTTGTACCAATTACAAGGAACACTAATAATTGCCCAATATCTGCATTTTTGGGACCATTTCAAAAATTGGGTGATTTTTTCCTTAGCTATTCCCAGCTATAAGTTGTTTTAGCACAAGCTATTAGTCAATTGTTCAAAAAAAATAAATAAATAAATAAAAACATCACAAAATTACATAAGAGCGTGTATGCAAAAGGTGACTATAACTCTTTTTTCCCTTTAATATCAAAATTCTTTATATTAATAGATGACAAATCAGAATCAAACTATTATTCGATTGTCAGGCAACATATCTTGCCCTGATAGCTAACGTACACATGCCATGTGATGTGTAACATGGTACACATACACTTGCTGTCGAGCATAATATATTGCCCGAGAGTTGACAACATATCATTTTCGGTTGGCTAATATTTGACAAACAAAGAAAATTTGTGCCCCAGGAGAGGGGAAGCATGCTGCAGTTTGTGTTCCGAATTTTGGGTGTGTTAAATTAAATACATCAAATTAAATTGGGCTACATGTAGTAGCTAGCTGCCAATTGCCACCTAAAGTCTGCTTAATCACATCATTTCAAATTATAACCTGAAAGGCCATTGCAAGGATCCGTTTCCCCCCACGTACCATGTTCTTGTGCCTCCTCAAATGGTGAAATCACCAAACCAGGCACTTCTTGGTGCCCATATTTCTGAGAGTGTCAATGTTGCCAACTTCGACTTTAGGTAAAAAATACCGTAACAAAGTCCATTGCAATGTGAATATTTTCAACTTTCGGGTTATGGGTTTTGTTTGATATGTAGATTTTTGGAATTTGAGCCCAAGATAGGCTGTAGAATTATTTGAAGGCCCAAAAGGTGGTGGCGTTGATGTGGAACTAGAGGACGACTCAATTGGAAAATTCACGTACATATATATGGCTGAACATCGTTGTTCGTGCATGGTTTGATCTTTTGGGTTGAGCAGGGAAATTCTGGGAAGCAGAAACATATTTGCCATAAAATCCTGGCATCATTGTTTCGGGTGTTGTTAGTAATTGGCCCAGTCTAACTACAAGCCCAATCCGGAGAAACTGTTTACTAGCCCAACTTACATCAGCCTCAGCCCATTCAGGATCAATTACCTTGGCCCAAGTTGCATTCCATAAAACTCGCCTTATTCTGTTTCAACTAAATTTGTCTGAGCCGTTGGATCATCATGTGGCGCGCTTTGAATCGTTAGATCAATCTGGCCTCTATATGTGAGATGAAGAGTCCAAAAGCCAACCATTCAATCCATTCTGATCCGGATATTTTCTCTCTCTTCATCTTCTCTTGCGTCTTCTTTGTTTTAGGTGATTTCTCTCTAAATCTCTCTTATTTCTAGAAGAACCTTTGTATAAATTTCTTCAATTTGTTGTGATCAGTGAGATGTTGTTGAAGTGCTCTTTGTAGGCACGATTTGTTTGAAGTTTGAGAGATTTTGTTACGCGATTTTCTTGCAATTTGCAGTCTGAAATATTTTGTAAAATCGTTGTGATTTGATACAAGTTCTTTCTGGTTTTTGTAAAGACTTTTGTGGATTCAATAAAACTTGCGTTTTTGTTAGTTTTCTGGGTTTGAATCCTTTGTAGTGGTATCAGAGCCTTAGGATTTCTGATACTCGAAGGAAAAATTCTGATTTTTTGGAAATCTTGAAATTTTTCTTCAAAAATCTGTAAATCTTTGTGTGAAAACCCTAGATCTAAAAAACCCAAGGTTGATTCTTATTATACCTTTGAGTTTTTCATAAGTTTCCTTTAGATCTGTAAATTTGTGTTACTGATTTGTTGATTCTCTGGCATACTGGAGTTTGGATCTGAAAAATCTGCAACCAGATCTACTTTTTTTGGAAAAATTCCTAAAAGGAATTGAAAATATTTTCGCATCAATCAGGTGAAATCCCTCAAATCTATAGGGTTTCTTGAACCCTTCTACTTTCTCTTTCACTTTTCCTCTGTTGAAGCCCTCCTTAGACCCATTTACTTTCCTTTGTCCAGGATTCTAGGATTCCTTTAGAGAATTCGAGAATATGAGGGAGTTTTGGGCCGACCTAAGTAGGGTTGAGGAAAGAAAGATATTTCTTTCTTGTTCTTGACTGTTTTCATCAATAATTGTGTTTCTGTATATTTTGAAGTTGTTATTATTGCTTTGTGCTATGACTACTTTGTATAAACTTGATCTTTGTGGTTCTTGAAACTCTGTAGTTCATTGTAATATTTTTTGACTACTTGCCATTTTCGATCTCTGAAATTTTTAATTCTTTTCTTCCAAAATCTTTTTTAAAATGGCTACTGCAAAGGTTGAGGTTGAGATTTGGAATGGGAAGGGGGACTTCAGTTTATGGCGTCGGACTAAAATGTGCTAAGGCTATAGATGAAACCTAGCGTGAAACCTTAACTGAAGAAAGAAAAACTGAATTAGATGAATTAGCTTGGAATACTTTGTTTCTTCATCTTTCTGATACTGTAATTAGGAAAGTAGGAGAAACTAAAACAGCTGTTGACCTCTGGGATAAACTAGAAGAACTTTTTCTTATAGTTTCTTTTCCAAATAAATATTTTTTGTGGAAACAATTCTTTAGCTTCAAATTTGATCCTTCCATAGGTGCTGAAGAAAATATAGATAGGTTTAACAGAATAACTCAAGACCTTCTAAATGCTGGTGAAAAAACTACTGAAGATCAAAGAGTTGTTTGTTTGTTAAATGGTATGGGAGATAAGTGTAGAGATATTAGAAATGCTTTGGAGTATGGTGGCCAAAAATTATCTGTTGAAATAATTCATATATTCCTTAAGAATAAAGAACTTGAGTCCAAATCTGAACTTAAAGAAGTCTATAATGTTGAGTCCTCATTCATTAGAGGTAAAACTTCTTTCAAGGGTAATAATAAAACTTGGATCCACAATAAGAACAATCCTAGGCAAACCAAAGAATATCCGACTAAGAAGTTTATACCTAACAAACCTAGAGATAAAAGATTTGATAGGTTGGATAATAAGAGGTCTAATCATAACACCTTTGAGACTAAAAGAAATGATAACAATAAATTTGATAGAGAAATGGAAGACACTAGGAAATGTTTTTATTGTGGTAAAATGGGTCATCTTGTCAATAACTGCTTTAAGAAAATAAGGGACAATAAAAACAATCAACAAGAAACTGTGGATATTCAGAATAATAGTGGAGTTGTTTATGTTACCACTTCTTCAAAAGTGAAAGATGAATGGATTCTTGACTCTGGTTGTACATTTCATATGTACCCTTATAGGGATTTGTTTGTTAATTTCTCTGACTATGCCTCTGGTTCTGTGAAACTGGGCAATGATGTATCCTGTGACATTAAAGGGGTTGGGAAAGTGGTATTAAAACTTGTAATAATAATACATTAACCTTAAATCATATTAGGTATGTTCCTGACCTAAGAAGAAACCTCATCTCTTTAGGAATTTTAGATGATGAAGGTTATGACATTAGAGTCAATAATAGATACACAAAAATTTTGGAAAATAATTTGTTGATTACTAGTATAGCCAAGTCTAATGGTATTTACATTTTTTCTATACAACCTAATTCTTCTGTTTCTCTTATTGTTGAAAATGTTAATAATGGCCTATCTGATCTTTAGCATAAAATACTAGGTCATGTAGGACAAAAGGGTCTGAAACCGTTGGGAAAAATTGGGGTATTTGGTAAATACATTGTATTAAAACTACCTTTCTGTGAAGAATGTACTTTGGGCAAACAAAAAATCTCATCTTTTGGGAAGGGAATACATAAATCAAATGATATTCTTGAATACTTGCATACAGATTTATGGGGTCCTTCCCTGTTTGTACTATTTCTGGATATAAATATTTTTTGCTTATTGTTGATGACTATTCCAGAAAATCCTAGGTTCATTTGTTGAAATCCAAAGACCAAACTGTTTCTGTTTTCAAAGATTGGATTACCTTGGTTGAAAATTTGAAAAATAAGAAAGTTAAAATTATCAGAATTGATAATGGTTTAGAGTTCTGTAATTTTGAATTTGAAAATTTTTGTAAACAACAAGGTATCCTTAGATATAGGACTGTTTCATACAGTACATAGCAAAATGGGGTTGTTGAAATGATGAACAGAACCTTACTTGAAAGAACAAGGTGTATGTTAATCCAATCTAATTTACCAAAAGTATTTTGGGGGAAGCAGTTAAAACTGCATCTTTTTTGATAAATAAATGTCCTTCAAGTTCTGTGGACTATAACATTCCAGATCAGATCTGGAATAATACAGTTCCAAATTATTCCTTTCTTAAAATTTTTGGCTGTGCAGCTTATGCACACCAGTCTCAGTCCAAACTTGATCACAGATCCCTGAAATATGTTTTCATTGGTTATGGGGAAGGGGTAAAGGGCTACAGGCTTTGGGTTAAAGAACAAAGAGGTTTTAAAGTCATTTTAAGCAGATCACTTGTTTTTAATGAAAATAAATTTCCCTGCAAGTCTAAAAAACATGAAAATCCACTTTGTGAAAAGGATTTCTTAACAACTAAAGCGAGTTTTGATAATACTCACATTCAGCCTGAGCAACCCCAACATATTCCAGTTGATATCATTACACCCACCACACCTGTTGTACCTGTTGATATTAGTGATAATGAAACTGATTTAAATGATTACCAATTAGCCAGAGATAGAACTAGGAGGGATATTAGACCTCCAATTAGATTAGATTATTTTGAATATTACTCTACCTCTACTTTGTATTCTACTTTAGAGTCTGAACCTTGCTCATTTGAAGAAGCAATGGAATCTAAAGATAGAAATTTATGACTTGAAGCCATGAAAGAGGAAATGAGTTCATTAATAAAGAATCAGACCTAGACCCTAGTTGAAAAACCTCCTAATAAAAATTTGATTGATTGTAAATGGATCTTTAAATTAAAAGATGTAGATTCTGAAGGGGGTAAGCCTAAATATAAAGCTAGGTTAGTTGCAAAAGGGTTTTCTCAAAATGAGGGAGTAGACTACACTGAAATATTTTTCCCTGTTGTGAAATTTACTTCCATTAGAATATTATTTGCATTAGTTGAACAAAATGATTTTGAATTAGAGCAGATGGATGTTAAAATTGCTTTCTTATATGGTTTGCTTGATGAAACTATTTACATGACTCAACCTAAAGGCTTTGAAAATAAAAATAAAACTGATCTAGTGTGCCTACTTCAGAAATCTCTATATGGACTGAAGCAAGCACTTATATAGTGGTACAAAAGATTTGATACATACATTCAAAGTTTAAATTTTCAGAAAAGTTAGTATGATCCCTGCTTTTACTTTAAAATTGATAAATATGACCCTGTATACTTGCTTTTGTATGTTGATGGCATGTTGATTGCTGGTAAGAGTCTGCATGACATTTCACGTCTAAAAGAAAATCTGAAAAATGAATTTGAAATGAAAGACCTAGGACCAGCTAGAAAAATTCTTGGAATAGACATTTTTAGAATAGATCTGCAAGAAATCTTTTTCTGAATCAAAAAGGTTATATTGAAAAAGCTTTATCTGTTTGATTCAAAATCTGTTTCACTTCCTTTACCTGCTCATTTCAAATTATCAAGTGAACAATGTCCTAAATCTGTTGAAGAGGTTCACAGGATGCACAATGTGCCCTACTTCAATGCAGTAGGCTCTGTGATGTACCTCACGGTCTCAACCAGACCTGATATTGCCTTCTTTGTTAGTGTCTTAAGCAGATTTATGAGCAACCCAGGTGAACCACACTGGGAATGTAGTGATCGAAAATTTTCCATGACTTATTTAAATAAATATTATTTTTTTTAAAATGTGTCGCTACAAATTTGTCCATTTATTTTAAAAACGTGATCGTCTAGCCAATGAAGTGAAATTAAATTTATTTTAAATTTATCTTATTCCAATTCCAAATTTTATTAAGTGATATCCAAGTCCATTATTTATTTTTAGAGTTCAATTTTCAATTAATTGGATTCAAATTATTTAAGTCCAAAATATTTTAAATCTGTTTCACTCCCTAGACTCATAAATCCCAGTTTACATATTTCCATTTCCAGCTTTCCCCAATTTTTCCTCCCAAATCCTCACTCACTCAATCACCAATCAAGAAATTAGCCAAAATTTGATCCTACACTAAGTTGTCATGTTTAACATCATAATCAACCAAAATTCTCCTTTTCCAAAAAAATCCATCATTTCCTCAACTCACGACATAGAGTTAACAGCCATAATTCAATTCATACTTCCTTTCCCTAATCAGCCGAGTAAATTTCTGAAATTCAATCAGTATACTACACTCTCTCCAGTTTTCACACGCCAATTAGCATATCAACAGGTTTCTTCCCCCAATCTCACCATATTTCCATGATTTTGATCTAAAGTAAATCAATACATATACTTCCCCTTCCACTTCGCCATTCATACACACAGAACTTCTACAAGTTATTCCCTTCCCATTGTTATTCTCGCACAGCAAAACACCACCACAGCCCCATCCATCAAACCACGGCCGACCATCAACCATGTCACAATCACCCTCACTGCCAAGACCTCAATCAAATTAACAACCAAAGTCACTGACCAAAATTCCAACCACCACTTCAATCCTTAACTTCAGAACTAAGCAAGACACCACAATGCACACCATTGTCGAAACCTCACCTCACCATGACTGAGACATTTCCGATTTCACAACACCACAAAACCAACCACCAACATCCACCACTCGAACCGTGAACATCCTCACCCGCCACCTCCACTTACAACCTCTGCCCCAATTCAAAAATCAACTAAAGCAAACCAAGAAAACAATGAATCAAGCAAACCCATAAACTTACCTTAATCTTCGACCTGATTTTCGCCGAAAATCGCCAATCCAAATTCGAATGCAGCCACAATTTTGTACCAACCTGCCCAAGCCTTCCTCCTTTATCACACACCCTCACCGCACTTGACGCCGCCACAAGTCGGCGGCGCCACCTCCGGTTGTTGGCCAGCTGTCACGAAAAAGAGGAGACCGAAACCCATCGCCCATGAGCCCTCTTGTCGCGTCTCCCTCTCTTGTCTCTTCTCTGGTTAACGATAACTAGTGAATCATCCCGTGCGATGCACGGGAAGAAACATCTAAATAAAAATAATCATATTCGAAATTAAATAAATCCTTAAACAAAATAAATAACATTCACAACTAAGAGATAAGTTCATTATTTATTAGTTTCATGTATAAACATCAACATTTTAGGGAGAAGTCATACATGTGAAAATGATTGTGCCTGACTCTTATTGATAGTCATGGCATATGACACCATCAATGAATTTTATTTTTTTTAAATCTAATAAGTATCCTAAAATTCGAATGGCTCAACGATATCCTTGGAATAAAGAATTTGTATCCTACATTACTGTCAGATAGAATTTGACCTTATAGAATATGATCGTCAAGTTTTGTAACGATTATTCACTATCTCTTCGAACCAAAAATTTGCCTTGCAAAATGAACACTTAAATGTAGGATCTCCAGTATTCATATACTCTGAATATTCAAACAATAGATGAAAAAGTTAATAATAGAAATCATGCATATAAAAGATAAAATTCAATATTTTGACCATTGACAATGAAAAACATGTATAATAATAATAATAATAATAATAATAATAATAATAATAATAATAATAATAATAATAATAATTGCGAGGTTGACAAAGATATTACATCAAATTTATGATATTTTAGGTTTTCAATATTTATACAACGTAATTATTTTCTGATTGAAATTATAATTTAGTATTGATCATCTCAATTTTTAGTTAAGTAAATTGAGAGACAATTTATATATTATTGTGAAAAAAATATCATAAAATTTGAATTAAAATATAGCAAATAATATCTTGGTATGGTTAATTTCTTTTTGAAATTTTAAAATTAACAGTTATGACAAAAATTATTAATAACTATATCATTTCAAACAATATAGATAAATTTTTTAACCGTTAATATTAAAAAAAAATGATATGGGACTTTTTGGAATAAAAAATTAATTAAGAATTAAATGTAATTGTCATTGAAATAATTTTGATAAATAATGCAATATAGGAAAGAACTTTAATATGTATATGTAATAAATAACTTAAAAATAGGATTTAGTTATAAAAATTTCAATACACCGTGATTTATAAAAATACGAATTTGTATAAATTTTAGATATAATTTTAATTGAGAATTTGACATTGAATTTGTATGACTGAACGAAATATTTATCCATAAAATTAAGACCAATAAAATATCACAATTATTATAAGAAATTAATTACGTATTAAATATAATTATCTATAAAAATATTTAATAATACGCTATAAAAAAGAGCTCCAATTTTTAGATGTGCTAAATAACTAAAAATAAGATTATTTATAAAAAAAACTATATGTATGATGTGATTTATAATTTAGTACTCCCTTCGTCCCATAAAGATAGTCCTCTACTCATTTTCTCACAGATTAAAGACAAAATGGAATATAAAATATTAATTTCACTCTTAAAAAATAAAGTAAACTATCTTTTTTAGACGGACAAAAAAGAAATGGTGGACTATCTTTGTACGACAGAGAGGGTATTGTCTAGTAATAAAATTTTAACATAATTTTTAACTGAAAATTTTACTTTGCATATGTATAAATGAACACAAATATTTATTTGTAAGATTGAAAACGTTAGAAGAACACTTTTTTTTTTTTTTTATGAAAAGAGAGGTTTTGACATAAAAAAGTCAAATATAAATAAGTAAAATCAAATAAATTATCGTTCTTATATCATAAAAATAAAAAACAATTTCTCGGTAAAAGCAAATTTTAAAAAAAAAAAATTCTAGTTTCTTGTTTTTATTATTTTTTATACAATGTGATATACCATTTCATCAAATATATACACTGACTCATGAATAATATGTTTTTTCTTCACTCAACGGCAAAAACCATTAACATATCTATCCAACCGAAAACTATTCGAAATAGCCCAACATTAGTTAACACATTGCAACCCCAACAGAGAAATGTAGAACATAATATAAATAGACTATTAACAAATCCTCTTATTAGTCCAAAATAATTTTGCACTCTATATTGTTTTCGAAGCTTTCTCTACAATATTATTGTTTAAATATTTTTTCTTTTTTGTTATAAATCCAAATCTATGTTCAACGACTCAAAATATCACAGGTCTTGAAGAAAAGAGTAGTGTTAATCCTTTTTACTTTTTCAAAAAATAATTTACGATTTTTTATTTTCAACTGGTTTGTAATATTAATAACTAATAAGCATTACCACCGCACCAGAAATTTTGAATAATAATAGAAGGTGGAGTGGAGGGGTCATGTTAAACAGTACACATTTTTTCAAAGAAATAACCTTTAATTGAATATTTTATTATTGTGTATATCTTCATAATAATTATATATAACAGAAATGAAAGATGTTGTATATAGGAAAATGGAAGAAAAAAAAAAGATATAGAAAACAAAAATGAATAAACAGATTTTGAAAAAGAGGAAAAAATGAACAAATTCTGAAAAAGCGAAAAAGGAAAAAAATTAATAATAACTGGCTTTTCAGTTTAATTAGGCGGCGGGAAATAGAAACCATGTAAATATAATAAATATTGAAGATTGTAAGTAGACGTCAGCGATTTTGAAAATAATAAATAAATATTGAAGGCCCAACTATTTTTGAAGTGAGTTTTGAAGTTGATTATTGGAAAGGGGATATGAGTAGTGTGAACATGATAAATATTGAAGTCCCAAAAAATTGGAAAAATAAATAAATAAATAAATAAAATATGCACATAGTACAAGAGTTTTGGAGGGAAACAGTGAAGTTGACTGGGGTTGACTCAGCTACTTTTATATATTATATAGATGAGAAAGAGAGAGAGAGATGATTTTATCTATATATTATATTTTTATTTTAAAAATTTACCTTTTGGTCCCCATCTTTTTTAAGTGTATCAATTATGTCCTTAAAACGTTTATTTAAGAGTCTTATTTAAGCCCCAACTTTTGAAATACATTTATTTCAATCCTTTTCAGCTTTTCAAAGTTTTTAATTTCAGTACTTAGTTTTTAAAACGTTTTCGTCAACCCACTAATTTCGAAAAGCCCATTTCAGCCCCTACACTTTTAAAATCCATGTTTTTCTTTAAAATTTGAATTTAACCCCTAAGCTTTATTTGATCACTTTAATATTTCGAAATACTAAATTAGTTAAATTTTTCTTTTGGCTAGATGATACATTTGGTGACTTAGAAGAGTTACGTGACTTTCAAGCTATATTTTTCAAACTTGCAATATTGAGGTAGACTCGCCCCCACTAATTAGTTTAAATTATAATTACATGTCTTATGTGAAATTGAGTGATTTATATGCATTGATGCATGAGACGAGACGAGAATATCTCTTGTGAGATAAGATGAGAAATGATGTTATGCATAACTTACATGCTTTAATGCATGAGACGAGACTACCCGCACCTTATGATTTTTAAAGAGCCTTTGATTTTATTAAAAGAGCCTATGATTATGATTATGATGATGATGATGTCACTGTATGATTGCATAAATATGTGTTAAATTATTCTGTAAATTAATTATTGGCGATGAGTCTACTGACTATTTCTTTCGAAATACTCATTCCACTTTTACAGGTGGATCTCGGAGATGGCGACGAATGAAAGGGCAGCGTTGGAAAATTTAACAATGATGAAAAATTTTAGTCATGTTTTATGAATAATATCGATTCCATTATTCACAGTTACTTTCCTTTGAAAAATTGAGATTTAAGTTTATCGAATTGTTTTTATAATTCATTTGATTAAGTTTTCGCCAATTTTTTTTTTAAATAATGTATGTGATGATTAAAATTGAATTTGTTTTCCACAATAAAGTTAAATTTAAAGGACAACGTGGTGTCCCGGGTTTCACAAAATTCGGGGGGTTACAGGGAAGCTCTGAAATCATTACTAAAATATTTTAAAGGAACTTTAAATTTAAGTCTAATGTATTCTAAGTCTGCAAATGGTTTTAAACTTAAATGTTTTGTAGATTCTGACTTTGTTGGGAATATTGATAATAGAAAATCTACTTCAGCTTACTTTTTTACTTTAAATGATTCTTGCATCAGTTGGAAAGTATAACTACAAAAGTTAGTTGCCATTTCCTCAACTGGGGCAGAATACATTGCAGTCACTAATGCAGTAAAAGAATGCATGTGGTTGAGGGGATTACTTAGTGAGATTGGCTGTTTAAATGAATCTAAGGTGGAAATCTGCACTGATAGTCAAAGTGCCTTATATCTTAGCAAAAATCTTATTTTTCATAATAGATCTAAACATATTGATGTAAAATTCCATTTTATTAGAGATATTACTGAAAAATGATATGTAAAACTTGTAAAAATTCCTATTCAACTTAATCCAGCAGATGCTGGAACTAAAGTTATTCCTAGAGCTAAATTTAAAGATGCTCTTAGACTGCTCAATATTATTGAATTTGATAATGCTTCCACCAATTAAGGGAAAGATCTGTTGGTAATTGGCCCAGTCTAACTACAAGCCCAATCCGGAGAAATTGTTTACCGGCCCAACTTACATCAGCCTCAGCCCATTCAGGATCAATTACCCGGTCCCAAGTCGCATCCATAAAACACGCCTTATTCTGTTTCAACTAAATTTTTCTGAGCCATTGGATCATCATGCGGCACGCTTTGAACCGTTAGATCAATATGGCCTCTATATGTGAGATGAAGAGTCCAGAAGCCAACCAACCAATCCATTCTGATCCGGATATTTTCTCTCTCTTCATCTTCTCTTGCGCCTTCTTTGTTTTAGGCGATTTCTCTCTAAATCTCTCTGACTTCTAGAGAAACTTTGTATAAATTTCTTCAATTTGTTGTGATCAGTGAGATATTGTTGAAGTGCTCTTTGTAGGCACGATTTGTTTGAAGTTTGAGAGATTTTGTTACGCTGTTTTCTTATGATTTGTAATCTGAAATATTTTGTAAAATCGTTGTGATTTGATACAAGTTATTTCTGGTTTTTGTAAAGACTTTTGTGGATTCAATAAAACTTGTGTTTTTGTTAGTTTTTTGGGTTTCAATCCTTTACAGGTGTTAAGGATAAAAATTATACATCGAATAAACATGAAATCCGTGTGTTACTCCTTGTAACAAGGTGAGAAAATCCGAATAAGACAAAAAATATTTATACAGATTTCAAGAATGATCGGCCTAGACGATCAACTATCTTGAAGGAACATGTTTAGGAATAAAATTTAACATCGCATTTGTTTGTTTTTATTAAATTTTTCTCAATTTTCTACGGTGCTCAATCTTAACCATCCCTTCTCCCAAAAATCAATATCCATTTAAAAAAATCACATTTTAAACAATATCAAACACATTGAAAAACACAAACCAATGACTACTCCTCTTAACACTCCTCTTTTGAGATTGAACTTCAAGTCATAATATTGGATCCATTGCTTGGTTATGAGGATTAAGATAATAAAAAAAGCATTTAATTGTGGTTGATGCCACAAATCTGGATGGAAATTTTTGTAGTTAATCATTGATTGCAAATGCAAAAGGATTAGAGTTAGTTCCCCTTACATTTTGGTAACTAATACTGAAAATTTGTGATGCACCTAAATATCTTTTCTGCATAAGAGAAATCAAAACCATTCTGTAGCAAAGAGATTATATGTTCAAATCCTACAACTTTAGTCATATGATTTGAGGTGGAAAGTTTGGCACCTAGGAGTGTATGAACTCTGAGTAGCAGATTGTTCAAACTTTTTCGTTGCAACGTCATTCTCATCTAAGCTTATCTGGACGAAGAACTTTCCCCACCAAGATGAGCTCCTCATTTTTACCTGAACGTATGAAACAATTATAGTTCATTTAGAAACATCTAACGAGGATTCAGGGGCGGAGCTAAGAATTTCATGTAGTGGGGGCGAATTTTCTGGGGGCCTGGGGTCCGCCCCAGAATTTTTTTTAAGCCAAGAGTATTGAAATCAACGATTTTGATTACTAAAATAAACAGTTAAATTGATAGACCAATCCCTATAAATAGCATCTTAGATTATTATTTTTATATACTTTTGTATTTGTATTGATTATGTATAAGTAGTAAAATTTTGCGAATGCTTATTGAAATTCATATTGCATTAGCAACTTTACACAGATAATTATTATCTGTGTAAAGTTGCTAATGCAATATGAATTTCAATAAGCATTCGTAAAATTTTATATATATGTGTGTGTGTGTGTGTGTGTGTGTGTGAACTAAAAACCCATTTGAATCAATTGGTCAAACACCTATAAAAATGTGTCAGTAAAGTGAATTAAAAAAATGAATGAAACCATTTCCTGCACACATGACAGTGGTGTTATCTGTTATGACACCATTTTTAGTCCAAACACGGGTAAAGAATTCAAAGTCTACTGGAGGCAATAGTGTAAAAATGAAAGTAAACATTATTATGTACTAAAGTTTTCAGTTCGGGCAGTTGACCCCGCTGTCCCCACAGTAAATCCGTCCTTGCAAGGATTGGTTGCCATCTTAAGATATTTCGCTTCATTGTGCCTTCTATAATCTTCATATTCTTAATAAATTCGACGTCTAATACAATGAACACAAAATGAAATCCAATATGCAATATTGAACAAAAATAGAATTTGAAACTAATGATTTTATTGATTGAAAGCATACAAAAGGATTACAAAGCTTGAACTATATAGAGAGAGAATTCAAACTAGAAGAAGAAACTAGAAGCGTCACTAAATCTAACAACTTGAATCTAGCACATTCTAGTCCCTACCATTTCAACTAATATTTCTACATCTTCCCTTCAAGTTGGATCTTGGTGAAGATCATCCAAGCCCAATTCGAAAATCAAGGGATTCAAGTATATAAAAAAATCACGCGGATCCTAAAGCATTGATCATTCTTTACTTCTCTTCAAGGAATCATAATTTCCTTCATTTGAAAACTAGTTTCTTTCCTTGCTTAGTGACATCCACTAGCAACTTTTATGCTCTTCCTAGAGCAAATTCAAATACATTTCCTTCATTGTCCTAACATCTTGAACTCAGCCAAATGTAATTTTTTGTATCAATTCCAACTTTGTATCACATGTCTATGTTTTCTCTTGGCCTTTCCATTTTGGGCTGAGGTATAAGGACAATATTGTCCAAGTTCAATACCAGCTTGTTTAGAAATTGACGTAAAAGACCTAAACTCACCCCCCCCCCCAATCAGACTGTAGGACTTTGATTTTCCTTTCAAATTGATTTTCAACTAGGTTCTGAAACTGGATGAAAGCATATGAGGTTTCAGATTTGGTTTTCGAGGGATAAATCCATCTGTGCCTACTAGAATCATCAACAAACAACACAAAATATTTGAAGCCACAATTTGAGTTTATTGGTGCAAGTCCCCAAACATTAGTATGTATTTAATCCAAAGGAACAAAGCATGAGAGACTAGATTTTTGTAAGGAAGACAATGTGATTTACCAAGTTGACAAGGTTCACAAAAAGGTAAAGTTTCATTGATTTTTATATTTTCATTACATGACTTCAAAACATGTAACTTGACACTGCTAGAAGGGTGACCAAGTCTTCTGTGGCACATTTCTAGTTTGCTACTTGAAGACTGGCTCTGACTTGGACTAACATTGATACTTTTATTGATACTAGTGTTGAAAGACACTAGTTGTGAGGACTTATTGCAGATGTTGATGACTTGAGTATTTTGTTTGGTAATTCTATACAATCCATCTCTAAGCTTTTCCTCCAACAGAACTTCCCTCGTTTGTATATCCTTAACAAGACAACCATTTGAGTCAAACTCCATATAACCTTGTGTTTTGTAAGTTAAGAAACACTAATTAAATTCTTCTTCGTTTTAGGTACATGAAGTGATGAAAACTTGCTGCTAAAGATAGGTAGGGTTGTTGTACCAATATGTGCAATATGTAACAAATCTCCATTACCAACAATTAACTTAACACTACCTCCATACTCATCAGCGGTAATCAAATTAGTCCTAATGGCATTTTAGTGTTCTAATCTACTTTCAAAAGTCATCAGCGTAGATTGCAACTCACCCCAAGAAATTGAGTCCCTACTCTTTATCTAGACTATTATTGGGGTATAATCTTCGTCTAACCCAACCAGAAGTTGGGTGATTAAATCTACAGAGGTAATGGACTTACCAGCAATCTGGAGATTATTAGCTATCTACTTAATGTTGTTAAGATATTCATCAATACTCAAGGAGCCTTTTTCGTGTCCTCATCAGTTCTCCGGTCAAGAATGTGACTACTTAATGTTGTTAAGATATTCATCAATACTCAAGGAGCCTTTTTCGTGTCCTCATCAGTTCTCCGGTCAAGAATGTGACTTTGACTTGTTCATGACACCATAATTTCCTTTGATAGCATTCCAGAGTTCATGACACCATAACTACCTTTGATACCAGTTCAGGTGTCATGGTGGAATAGATCCTGATAACTTATTTTTAGTTATATTTGTTGGTATTTTCTATTTTCCTAAAGTTTAGTAATTTATTAAATTTAATTCAATGAATGAATATTTTCGGTTTAGTAATTTATTAATTTATTTAAATAGAATATTTTACTTGGACTTGAATTTTTATTTATTCCTATTTTTATGATATTGATTTTATACTTGGAGATAAATTATGAATTTGTCATATTTATCACTTATTATTTATGATAAGATTTTATGTTTGTGATAGAGTATAAGTTTGTTTGTATCGCTTGATTGGTAAGTGACTCACTTATGGTAAGATTCCTTTAATGCTTATTATCTTTCATTATCTTACATTATCTCTATTAACTTGTATTTATCTTTGATATATTGTAGGGAATAGAGATTTTACACAACTAGAATTCTTGAAGGACAAGAAACTCGGTGTGTATAATTAGAAAAGGCTGGGGACGTTTTTCTCTAAGTCTTGGAAGTCGAAAAGAGCAAGAACTTCAAACGGCTTCATTCTTCACGACTTCTCCATTTGCATGATCATCTTAAAGACGTTGAGCTTATTCATTCATGCAAAATAAATCTTCAAACGACAAATCTAAAAGGTTCTCCGGGTGGAGTGTCAATCACTACAAAAAGAAAAGACATTCAGAAAAAGATCAAATAGGAGGTTTGGATCAAGATTGAATAGGAGTTCGAATTTTCCAAAGACTATGCAGAGTCAAGTAACTGAAGAATGGTGGGACGCCAACTCACATTACACGCCATCAAAGAATCAGGGAGTGGTTCATTTAATTCCATGAGTGTTTGATAAATTTATGCATAAATTTGTCATGTAATTTCATTGAACTGTGTAACATCTTTTTCTTACTAATGATTGATTTTTGTCCGCGGGCTTCGGGCACGTGGGTTTTCCCTGATAAGATTTTTCCCATGTTAAGCTCAAATATCGTATTCTGATTGCTTTACAATTCTGCATCGCTCTATATTTCTGTTCAAGATTTATTATTCAGACGAATCTATGATAACTAGATTCATCTGGATTTGAGATGAATAGACTTCACATGTTTCTATTTATACTTTACTATTCAGACAAATCTGTGACAGTCAGATTCATCTAGTTGTAACAAACTAGAAAACAGTAAAGTTTAATCTACTTAAATCAGATACGTTTGTATTTTCCATCAAAATTAGACAACTACAAATTTTCAGATCCACCCCATCAGTAGTTGATCAATTGAAAACCACTTGCTATATTTTGGATTAGCAACATTTTGACCACTGTTCTTGCTTCATCAGTGACTTGCTGGCTTAAGAACTCCGGTGGATACCTCTTTGTCCCCAGTATAAAGGCTTTGAGATCTTGACCTCTTATGATTAGCAGAGTGAGATTTTTCCACAACATGAATTGTTTTTCTCAAGTTTGATAGAAGGGGTTTGTCTCAGATTTACTTCAAATGGGGAAATTGGTGTACCTCCCATCATTGAACGTATTTGAGATTTAAAATTGGAATGTGAAACAGAAGGTGATACTAGAGAAAGCTCAATCGATCAAGTGACATTCGCAATTTATGGCTCTGATATCGAGTAAGAATTTGGGAAAAATATGTAATTTATTATATCATAATAATAATTTACAAACGAATGGCGTGTGCACCTTTCATACAGAAAGAATTATATACAACCAATTCGAGCTTGATACGTGTATTGATGAGCTGTAGTCTTCAGGTGAAATTAATGAGTGAGTTTATTGTTGTCGTCACCATCTCTGTCATCTTCTTCACCTTTGATTATGATCTTCAATACTGCCTACTTTAAATTTGATGCAAATATTTTTAAGAATCAAATATAAAACTTTACCTTCAATTCTAGCAAGTGATTCATATACTTGGGATCCACCTACATTAAGAAAGATAATGGATCAGTAGATACATAAGAATGAAATTCTTAGTGCATGTTTGGTACGCAGTACGCAGTATCAAATACATACCTGAACCACGAAAAGTATACCCAGTAATGTGGACCAAACCCTAACAGTTGTAGAACAAAAACATTTCAGTATTTGAAAATGCAATAAATCATGTATAACTTTAATCTAGAAAATAAAAAACTATATATATATTAAAAATGATGGTGTAAAGATTGAAATGGAAACAAAAATTTAATGTTGCAATTACCATGAACATCAGGGTTTGGATAATAGACTACGTGAACTTGATTTCGGATGAAAAATTCCCGCTAAGCTCAGTTGAGAATAAGACCAATTTGCAACAAATATTAGATGAGGACTCAAAGCATAAATCCCTACTCCAAAAAGTTTTGAAAACTGATAAGTGTGATATTTACGTTTATTTTATGCACTTATATCCTTGAATAAGCAATAATGTGATTCTATATAAGTAATATTAATGCATTTTATGTTTTATATTGTATAAGATCATAAAAGAAGAGAAAAGAAGAAAAAAGGACCAAAATGCACTCAAAACTGAAGTTTGGAGACTTAGGCGCAAATAAAGTTACGTCCGTAAGGTAGCACAGTCACGGCCGTAAGAGTGTTAACCGTGTTAAGAGAAATCAGCAGAAACACGTTTACGGCCCTAAAGGAGAATTTACGGCCGTAACCTTCTAAAAGAAAAAAATTGCAGAAACATAGTCACGGCCATAAATCAGAAGTCACGGCCGTAACTTCAAATTTTGAGAAATATGCAGAAACTCATTTACGGCCGTAAAATAAATGTTACGGCCGTAACTCTCCAGTCAACAATTTCCATATTTTAATTCTTTCCATAATTTTGAGATTTCTTGAGCCCAAAGCTAGGGCACGAAATTAAGGCTATAAAAAGGGGTTCTCATGACAGAAAAAAGGGTGAAATAATTATTAAAAGAGGAGCGGCTTGCTTGGAGCGTGGAAGAGAAATAAATCCGGAGAAGAAGATGAATGAGATGCAAAATTCTGGGCTTTTCACCATGACTATGCACGGCTAAGCTTCCATACCTAGTTCGAAGGGGAAGTTGTATTTCATATCAATTTGTTATTTCTTTTCCAAACTAGTAACGTAGTTCTAAATTCTTTACTTTGATTTGTTGGATTCTTATGCGTTTTTAATTCAATCAATGCAATTCTTTACTTGATTAAGGCCTTATCATTTAATTTGTTGTATTGAGATTTGCTATTTTGAATGATTGGATCCGTAATCGTCTTTTTGTTCAAATCATAGTAGCAAGTGAAAATTTAATATTTTCATAGAGAATTCCAACTTAGGTTAATTGTCACGAGCTTGTGTGATTGATAATCTAATTCACCCTAATTCTTCTCAACCATTATATAGTTGTTGTCTTAAATCTAAAGAGCTTGTTTTAGGTTATTCAATGGCTAATGTTTGATTAGAGAGCTTATTCTAATTAAATGCAATTAAGGGAGAATAGGAATAGTTAGAGCTTATTAACTATTTACGGGTGTTAAATCAAAGAAGAAATTGAACTCGCGTTACTTGGAAAGTGATAACATTGTGATAGAATACAACTGAACCTGAGAACTAGGACTCGTCAACATTTGATATTTATTCCAACCATTTTAATTACTTTATTTTATTAGTTAAATCATTTACAAACAACTCAAAACAAAACCCCCCTTTACGATTCTAATTGACATGACACTAAGTTAGTTCCCGTTCCTTGTGGGATCGACCCTTGCTTCCATTGCTACATTCTTAGTAATAGTGAACAAGGAATTTATTTATTATTTTAGTGCATCACGACACGCATCAAATTTTTGGCGCTATTGCCGGGGGACGGTTAACCAATTTAGGTTTTAATCAATTAGAATTTTATTTTTCTACATTTATTTTATTTTTATTTTGTTTTCACTTTATTTATATAATTTTTCAAAAAAATAATAAAAATAATAAAATAAAAAATTTATTTTTGTGCTCCTTTGCTTATATGATTAAAACTCGGTCAACTAATTGTGAACTTTTTGATCTTGACCCAGAAATCGAGATGACTTTTCGACAGCAAAGGAGAGCAGCGAGACAGATGGCAGCTAACAACGGAACTCTTAAACAAGTTGGCTACCCCCGATGTGGCTCAGCAGCCCTTATGTATTACGTTTCCAACGGTGGAAGAATGAAAAACTTTCGAGCTTAAATCTGGGCTCATCCACTTATTACCAACTTTTCGAGGGAACCCCGGCGAAGATTCATATAGGCACCTAAAGGAATTCCATGTGGTTTGCGACAGTATGAGGCCCACGGGCATTACCGAGGAACAAATAAAAATAAGAGCGTTCCCATTCTCATTGAAGGATGCCGCAACCGACTGGCTCTATTGTCTACCATCGGGGACAGTCACTACTTGGAACGACATGAAAAGGCTCTTCTTGGAAAAATACTTCCCTGCATCGAGAGATGGTACCATCCGAAAAGAGATATGTGGGGTGCGCCAGAACAACAATGAAACATTATATGAGTATTGGGAGCATTTTAAAAAGCTCATTTCCAGCTGCCCCCATCATTAGATTAGCGAGCAACTTTTGGTGCAATACTTCTACGAAGGTCGAGCGCCAATGGATAGAAGTATGATAGACGCCGCAAGCGGAGGTGCGCTAATGGACAAGACACCAGAGCAAGCACGGGCTTTAATCTCCAACATGGCAGAGAACACTCAGCAATTCAACTCGAGTAGGGATTCCCAAGTCCCCCGAGTAAACGAGGTAAGTAGTTCCAATATTGAAGGTCAATTATATGAACTAACCAATCTCGTTAAGCAACTTGCTGTAGGGAATTCGAAACAAGCCAAAGCCTGTGGAATCTGTTCGAACTTTGGACATCCAACGGATACCTGTCCGGTATTGCAAGAAGAAAAGAATGAACAGGTAAATGCTGCTGGAGGCTTCCCTTTCCAAAGGCAACAATACAACCCATATTCAAACACGTACAACCCCGGGTGGAGAGATCACCCCAACCTGAGTTACAGAAATAACAAACCCCCAAGTTTTACTCCAAACAAGTTACAAGGACAATTCCAGCAGCAAGGGACTTTCCAACCACAGGGGCAATATCAACAAAAACCTCAAAATTCAGGTACGTCTCTTGAGGATATGGTTAAGATGTTGGCAACTAACACGATGCAATTCCAACAGGATACCAAGTCAAGCATTCAAACCTGGAAAATCAAATGAGTCAAATGGCCACTGCCATAAATAGATTGGAGGCACAATCTGGAGGGAAGCTACCATCACAGTCCGAGGTGAATCCCAAAAACGTGAGCGCCAAAACTCTCCGGAGTGGAAAGGAAACTGAGAGTCCGCAATTGGAACCGGCTGCACCTGAAATGGAGGAAGATGAAAAAGAAGGAGTCATGAAGAGAAACGACACTTCGCAAAACCCTCAGGTAAAAACTGACTCCCATTTAAATGTTAAACTAACACCTCCACCTTTTCCTAGTAGGTTAGCAAAGACGAACAAAGAGAGCAAGGAAAAGGAGATGTTGGAAATGTTCAGGAAGGTTGAAATCAATATACCGCTATTGGAGGCCATCAAGCAAGTCCCCCGGTATGCAAAATTTTTAAAGGATTTATGCACTAGCAAACGAAAACTGATGGGGAATGAAAAGGTAAGAATGAGAGAGAATGTGTCGGCGCTCTTTCAGAGGAAACTACCTCCCAAGTGCAAAGACCCAGGTATGTTTACCATACCTTGTCAAATAGGTAATAAGAAAATAGATCATGTAATGATAGACTTAGGAGCATCCATAAATGTAATGCCTAGATCCACTTACACTGCACTAAAACTTGCCAAAATGATTGAAACTGGCGTTATCATTCAGCTAGCCGACCGTTCCAATGCCTATCCGGATGGGATAGTTGAGGATGTGCTAGTGCAAGTAGGTGGATTGGTGTTTCCAGCGGACTTTTATGTGTTAGATATGAATGATGATCATTCACCCAGCTCCACTCCTATTTTGCTAGGCAGACCATTTTTGAAAGCATCTAAGACTAAGATAGATGTTAGTAGTGGCACACTTTCCATGGAATTTGATAATGAAATTGTTTAATTCAATATTTATGATTTCGTGAAAAACTTTGATGATGATCTTGTTTATTCTGTTAATGTGAATGACTCTTTAGTACATGAAGTTCTCGATATTGGTGGAAATGACTGTCCAAAGTTATCGAAATCGGGTAAAATCTCATCCATCTCATTACCAGTCTCTGATGAGAAATCTCTACCCCCTATTTTGCAGTCACTGATGAAGAGCATGAAGAAGAAATTAAGCTTTGGGAATCCACCTAATCTCGGTTGAATGAGAAAGGACTCAGTCGAGCCAACGACTGTAAACAGCGGCGCTGCTCGGGAGGCAACCCGAGGAGGGAGTTTCTTTATACCCTCAACCCTTTATTTTCGTATTTTCATTTTTGGCTTATTTCATTTAGTCATTTCATTCTCATATATATTATTAAAAAAAAAATTAGTGGCCTTGTTACGGCCGTAAGGTACTCAAGTACGGCCGTAACACAATTCCAGTAAATTTATTCAGAGGCCAACTTACGGCCGTGAGACTTGATTTTACGACCGTAGTGGATGCTTGCAATTTTTTCCAGATTAGGACTTACGGCCGTCGGTGAGACATTCACGGCCGTAATTCCAGAAATTTCAAATTTAAAAACTGCTTCACTCACGTACCCCTGCTCCTACCCCTTTTGAGCTGCAGATGCTGGAATTGATGCGAGCCTTCCAAACTCAGCTGAATACCATGCAAGAAGATCAGCAACTTATGCTGAAAGAGCAGAGAGCCCTTCGGGAGGAGATTCGACAGTTGCAGAGACCCCGTGACGATCAACTGTCACATTAGTCCGAGGGAGTTTCTTTTCTTTTTCCCCCTTTATTGTTTTAATTTTCAATGAGGACATTGTATTGTCTAAGTGTGGGGGGGGGGGGGGGGAGGGATTTGACTATGAGCTTAATGTTTTTACTTTCTTTTTGTAATCGAACCGTTAACATTCATTTTGAGTCAGCTTCCTTTTTAGCTTTGTTCTCTACTTGTGTCACGTATCTATGCACTTAGGTACTTTGATAGGAAGCAGCCCACTTTTGGTAAAAATTTTGAAAAAATCATTGCATAATTGGATATAAATTGAGCACATAGAGATCATCTCGTCCAAAACTTCATAAATAGGTTGAAAATGAATAGTAAAATTGTCAAATATCTACAACATAGTCAACCCAACCCACAATAGACAGATTATTCCTTCATATATAACCCTGAACGTCCTAATTATTATACTTTTGTGAGTAGTGATGGTTTGAATACTTTTAACCGTTATCCTCGACCAATGGATTTAAATTTGTAATGAAGATCAAGTAATGACCTATAACTCATAATTTGATGGGAGAAACACATGAAAACCCTAATTTGTGAGCTTTTGAGCCTAAGAGCTGGTTTTAATACTTATGAGCTCGTAATTCTTTTATGTGTGTCCTGCGTGGTTGGGTTATGCTTGGATGTGCTTTCTTGTGCATACTGTTGTAGCTTCTTAACTTAAGTGCAAACTATAGCAAAGGCAATAGCTTAAGCCAAATTTGACTTGCTAAAAGAGCCTACCTTGCTACATGGACCAATAGAAGCCCTTTGAGCCTTAGCCTTTCTTTGTTTTTTTATGCCACGCTACAAGCCACAAATACCCTTTCTTTCGCATTATCTTTGTTTTGAACCCATAGAGAAGGGATTCGCAAGCTTTTTTTGATTGAGGATTGTGCTATGGTCTAAGTCTAAGAAGTTGAAATAGTTATCTTGTGTCGGGCGATGGTTGTGTAATGGACGGAATTCATGGGATTGTAATTCTATCTTGTGTCACTTGGTGACTGGGAAATGATTGGAATAATAGAGAAAAAGTTGCAGTCTATATTCCAAAAAAAAACGAGAAAAGAAAAGAAGAGATTCAAGTGTGAATAAAGTTGGGTAGCGAGAAACAATAAAGATCAAATTAAGGGAGAAGGAAGTAATGTTATTTTGAATTGACTTAACTTGCAAAGTTCCTTCTCGACTCAGCCTAAATATATTCTTTTTCCCTACCTAACCTGAAGCCCCGTTACAACCAAATAAAGACCTTCGCTTTGCACTTGTGTTATTGTTGGCTCCGGTTATGACATCTAGGCAATCTGTGATACTGACTTATCCATGCAGAGAGCTGAGCGAAAATTCAACCCCTTATACACTTTGTGAGACGAGAGAAATATCTTGTGAGGGTGTTAAAACCCATTACATATGCTTATGAGTGGTTTGAATTGCTTGGTCTAGGGTTGGTGCTATGAATGTGGTCGGGGGTACTGTGTTGACTGAATTCACGTCATGAACAATTCGGTTTACTAAACTGATTTCCACTGGAGTTGGGCAAAATTATTCTCCTCGTAGTCACTCATAAATGGTTGGGATGTGAGAAAACACGAGAGGTGCGAGGAAATAAACCATATAGAGTCATGATTGGGATGGGAAATAAAGGGCGTTGCATCTCTAGCACACACGAACACAATCCGATCATGCAATGGAACATTTTTGTTAAAGAAAAGTGGGTTGCAACCTCAAGTCTCTAAATTGTAATCTATTGTTTGAATCCTATTCTTTTCTTTGCAAATCTTTGTTCGAGGACGAACAATGGTTCAAGTGTGGGGGGATTTGATAAGTGTGATATTTACGTTTATTTTATGCACTTATATCCTTGAATAAGCAATAATGTGATTCTATATAAGTATTATTAATGCATTTTATGTTTTATATTGTATAGGATCATAAAAGAAGATAAAAGAAGAAAAAATGACCAAAATGCACTCAAAACTAAAGTTTGGGGACTTAGGCGCAAATAAAGTTATGCCATAAGGTAGCACAGTCACGGCCGTAAGAGTGTTAACCGTGTTAAGAGAAATCAGCAGAAACACGTTTACGGCCGTAAAGGAGAATTTACGGCCGTAACCTTCTAAAAGAAAAAAATTGCAGAAACATAGTCACGGCCGTAACTTCAAATTTTGAGAAATATGCAGAAACTCATTTACGGTCGTAAAATAAATGTTACGGCCGTAACTCTCCAGTCAACAATTTCAATATTTTAATTCTTTCCATAATTTTGAGATTTCTTGAGCCCAAAGCTAGAGTACGAAATTAAGGCTATAAAAAGGAGTTCTCATGACAGAAAAAAAAGGTGAAATAATTATTAAAAGAGGAGCGGCTTGCTTGGAGCGTGGAAGAGAAATAAATCCGGAGAAGAAGATGAATGAGATGCAAAATTCTGGGTTTTTCACCATGACTATGCGCGGCTAAGCTTCCATACCTAGTTCGAAGGGGAAGTTGTATTTCATATCAATTTGTTATTGCTTTTCCAAACTAGTAACGTAGTTCTAAATTCTTTACTTTGATTTGTTGGATTCTTATGCGTTTTTAATTCAATCAATGCAATTCTTTACTTGATTAAGGCCTTATCATTTAATTTGTTGTATTGAGATTTGCTATTTTGAATGATTGGATCCGTAATCGTCTTTTTGTTCAAATCATAGTAGCAAGTGGAAATTTAATATTTTCATAGAGAATTCCAACTTAGGTTAATTGTCACGAGCTTGTGTGATTGATAATCTAATTCACCCTAATTCTTCTCAATCATTATATAGTTGTTGTCTTAAATCTAAAGAGCTTGTTTTAGGTTATTCAATGGCTAATGTTTGATTAGAGAGCTTATTCTAATTAAATGCAATTAAGGGAGAATAGAAATAGTTAGAGCTTATTAACTATTTACGGGTGTTAAATCAAAGAAGAAATTGAACTCGCGTTACTTGGAAAGTGATAACATTGTGATAGAATACAACTGAACCTGAGAACTAGGACTCGTCAACATTTGATATTTATTCCAACCATTTTAATTGCTTTATTTTATTAGTTAAATCATTTACAAACAACTCAAAACAAAACCCCCATTTACGATTCTAATTGACATGACACCAAGTTAGTTCCCATTCCTTGTGGGATCGACCCTTACTTCCATTGCTACATTCTTAGTAATATTGAACAAGGAATTTATTTATTATTTTGGTGCATCACGACACGCATCAAAAATGCATTTCATAAATGGGAGACATAATATAGATCAGAATACAAAGGCAAATTCAAACGGTTAAAAGATAATGTCTATATTTGATTCCTTTTTCCCTGAATTTATCTGAGGTGAGCTACAGTCTATCTTAATGACATACGAAAGTCGACTTGAGCATATCAATGCAGTCAAGAATGAAATGGTTGGACTAAACACCAGCTAAGCTTCTACAAACTTCACTGCAAGGCCTAGAAACCAACATCTTCAAGCTGTAGGAAGGTCACAACATCAAAATGTTTTCAGAGGCAGAAACAATAGAGGTTAAGGAAGAGGTGGAAGAACTCAAGGATCTAAACCCACCTACCAAGTATGTGGAAAATATGACCATGCTACAGACATTTGTTATTACAGATTCAATGAGAATTATGTTGGACCAACATCTAGGCAGAACAGATCTTTTGATAACTACTCTGGACAGAACGATGGACAGTGGTAAGCTCAACATCACCACTGGTGATGGTAATAAGTTGAAAATCTCTCATATAGGATCTACTTATCTACTTACTTTAGATAACAAATATTAAATGCTAAAAAATGTCATGTGTGTACCTACTATTACTAAAAATTTACTGAATATATCACAGCTTGTTAGCAGTGTAAACGGTTCGGTTTGGGAGGTTTTCGATAAATTTTCAAAACAAACCATTTAAAATGGTTTGACATTTTTCCAACTCAAACCAAACCATTTTTTGCGGTTTAGTGCGGGTTCAAACCTCGGTTTGCAAATGAAATCAAACGAAATTAATCAAAAAATGTTTTCAAACCACAGTTGGTCACGAGAATCATATAAAATCTTGTTAAGAAGTTTTTCACTAGCATAACATAGTAAAATAATGTCATAAAGCTCATAAATAAGTTACATATTAATTAGGAGCCAAACATCAAGAAGATACTAAGGAAAAGAAATCGGTTCTGGATTAGCATAAATGTGGGTCAAATCTGGAATTGGATTTAGTCTTTTTACTAAATCTAGAAAATAGTGAAAGGAATAAAATACTTCAACGTAAATCACATTCATACGCCTTCATTCAAAATGAAGGCAGAATCAAAATATTTTAAATGTACATTGTCCACAGCAATATAGCATGGTGGCAATACCAAAATTTTTCCCAACAAAATGACAAATCATACAAGGATCAAAATGACAAGAATGAGTTTTGCGGGTTGACTGTTTGAAACGGGTTTTGAAAAGTGAAGCCTTAACCAAATCATTTGAAAGAGGTTCGGTTTAGGTCAAAATGAAAACGTTGACGGGTCCGCGTGGACCCGAACAAACGGTTTCAAAATTGCGATTTCAATTCGGTTTAGTGATTTCAATTTTCAGCCCTACAACTTGTTCATGATAATCCAATTACTGTTATATTTAACTCTGATCTTTGCTTTGTGAAGGACAAGAGATCATACTTCAAAGGTCAATTAAAGATGGAATTTATCAGCTAATGCTACCATATTCTCAACAAACTCTTATACACCAAAAGGCTAGAAACAGAATTTCAAGTCCACATTCCTTTTCTGCTATTTTCATTTTCCTAATTCCCTAAATGATTTGAGTCATGGACTCATGCAAATTTAGTTGAGTCAAGTGCCAAAAATCTATGGCATATGAAGTTAGGTCTCCCGTCTATTAAAGTCTTAGTAGAATTCTTAAAGGTATGTAATCAGAAAATCAACTTGAATGAAAATAGTTTGTTCTATGATGCATGTCAGCTTGGGGAATCACACTCCCTTCCCTATAAATTATCTATCTCACTCTAAAATACCACTTGAACTCATTTATATAGATGTATGGGGACCATCACTTGTTTCTTCAACATCTGGATACAAATACTATATATTATTCTTGGATGATTTCAGTAGGTTTTCTTGAAAGTATCCTATGAGAAATAAGTCAAAAGCTCTTGAAAAATTCACACATTTCAAAAACCTTATTGAAAATCAGTTTGACAGGAAAATAAAGGTTCTACAATCAAACTGAGGAGGGGAGTATAGACCTTTTACAAACCTTGTTTCATAAGCTGGTATAAACTTCAGACATTCATGCCCAAAGACTTCAATTCAAAATGTAAGAGTAGATAGAAAACACCAACATATAGCTGAAATTGGCCTAACATTTCTAGCACAAGCAAAAATGTCATTAAAATTTTGATAAGATGCTTTTGAATGTGCAATTCACTTGATTAATGTTCTACCTACCCCAATCCTCATTATGAAAACACTATACCAAACACTTTATAGGAAGATGTGATGCGAACCCCTTTGGTGATTAAACCCAAAAATTCCCACAAACATAATGTATCAACCCAAGAAAGCTAAAATAGGTAATAAATGATAAATCTTGACCCAAGTTTAACCTAACCAAAATTCTAAGGAAAGTTAACCCTAGCCCAATGGAGAGATTAAGACAAATACCAAGACTTGTGGAATAAATATCAACAAATACACAAGAACAAACCCTCAATATATAAGTTGAAATAAATTCCAAGAAAATGTTACAAGATAAAGAAAGGATTTTTACCTCTCAAACTCTCAAGGAGTGCACTTCAATGTTCCAAAACTAACTAGGGTTTGAGGCTTTACAAGAAGATATACAAATTGAAAGAAAAATAAAGTTTAAAAAACTGCAAAAAAAACCCCGCTATTCTATTCTGGGGACTTTCGGTCGAACACCTGGTCGACCGAAACTATTTCGGTCGAACACCTGGTCGACCGAAACTATTTCGGTCGAACACCTGGTCGACCGAATTGGCAGTTTCGGTTGTACAAAGGTCGGCCGATCCTGCCTGAAGCTATGCCTCACAATCCTGCAGAGTTTCAGTCGACCGGAGGACATTTCGGTCGACCGAAATGTCCTGAACTTCAAAACTTAGGCAATTGACCTCGATCTTGCTCTCTTCCATGTGGACTTGATTTCGGAGCTTGAAAATAAGTCCCGCCATCGACTCTTGGACCTCTTTAGCCTTGGATCTTGTCATGGGCCCCACCGGTATTCTGATAAAGGGTTGACATGTTTGACTTTGACTCGAATGACTCCCTGGATTCTCATCATCCTCTCCCTCTTGAAAAGGATTCGACCTCGAATCTTCACCTGCATCAAAAGGGAATAAGTCAGAGACGTTAAAAGAAGCCGATACATTGTACTCACCAGGAAGGTCAAGCTTGTAGGCATTGTCATTGATTTTCTCTAGGATTTGGAAGGGGCAATCACCACGTGATTGTAGTTTTGATTTTCTTTGATTCGGGAACCGCTCCTTTCTCAAATGCAATCATACCCAATCACCGACCTCAAATGTCATTCTTTTTCTACCTTTGTTGGCACTGGAGGCATATTGTTCATTCTTCTTCTCGATTTGGAGCTTGACTTTCTCGTGGAGAGATTTTACCAACTCTGCCTTTCTTTTCCCATATAAACTACCTCGTTCATCAATAGGTAACGGAATCAAATCCAAAGGTGTTAGAGGGTTAAAACCATAAACAATCTCGAATGGAGAAAAAGAAGTAGTAGAATGAACACTTCGATTATATGCAAATTCAATAAAAGGTAAACATTCTTCCCAATTCTTTAGGTTGCCCTTAAGGACGGTGCGAAGAAGTTGTGTTAAAGTTCTATTAACTACCTCAGTTTGGCCATCGGTTTGGGGATGACAAGTTGTTGAAAACAAAAGTTTAGTTTCCAATTTCCCCCACAAGGCCTTCCAAAAGTGGCTAAGGAATTTAACGTCCCTATCCGACACAATACTCCTAGGAACCCCATGGAGTCGCACTATCTCCCTAAAGAATAGGTCGGCTATATGAATGGCATCATCGGTTTTATGACAAGCAAGGAAATGCGCCATTTTACTAAACCTATTTACAACCACGAAGATGGAATCACTACCTTTCTTTGACCTAGGCAATCCTAAAATGAAGTCCATAGAAATTTCCGTCCAAGGTTCACTAGGGACAGGTAGGGGTGTATATAATCCATGCGGTTCTACCTTGGACTTGGCCTTCCTACAAGTTATGCATCTCGAACAAATTCTCCCAACATCTCTACTCATTTTAGGCCAAAAGAAATGTTCTTGTAAGATTTCCAAGGTTCTCCTTACCCCCAAAGTGACCCATTAATCCCCCGCCATGGGCCTCCCTTACCATCAACTCCCTCAATGAGCAATTTAGCACACAAAGTTTACCTTCTCGAAACAAAAACCCCTCATGCCTATAATACTTATCAAATCCAACCCTCTCACATGATATAAATATACTAGCAAAATCCGCATCATGCACATACAAGTCCTTAATGCTCTCAAAACCCAACAATTTAGCACTCAAGGTAGTAATAAGAGCATACCTTCGAGAAAGGGCGTCGGCTACCACATTCTCCTTACCTTGTTTGTATTTGATAACATAGGGAAAAGTTTCCACGTACTCCACCCATTTGGCATGCCTCTTGCTCAACTTCCCTTGCCCCTTCAAGTGCTTCAATGACTCATGGTCGGTGTGGATGACGAACTCTCTAGGCCACAAGTAGTGGTGCCATGTCTCTAACGATCTCACCAACGCATAGAGCTCCTTGTCATAGGTGGGGTAGTTCAGGGCGGCTCCACTGAGCTTCTCGCTAAAGTAGGCAATCGGCCTTTTCTCCTGCATCAAAACTGCTCCAATACCTGTGCCTGAAGCATCACATTCAATCTCAAAAGTTTTATCAAAATTAGGCAAGGATAAAACCGGGGCGGTGCACAATTTGTTCTTTATTTCATTAAAGGCATTTTCTTGCGCCTCCCCCCATTTAAACCTAACATGCTTTTTGACAACTTCGGTAAGCGGTGAAGCTAGTGTGCTAAAATCCTTGACAAAACGACGGTAAAAACTAGCTAACCCGTGGAAGCTTCTTACCTCGGTGACACTTGTGGGAGTGGGCCATTCCTTAATGGCTTTGATCTTCTCCTCATCGACCTCTATTCCCTTAGTACTAACTACAAATCCAAGGAAGACCACACTCTCTATGCAGAAATTACACTTGTTGAGGTTAGCATACAATTGTTCTCCTTTCAAAACCACAAGCACACTCCTCAAGTGTTCAATATGCTCATTCAAATTTTTGCTATAAATCAAAATATTATCGAAGTAAACTACCACAAATTTCCCAATGAATGCACGCAAAATATGGTTCATTAATCTCATAAAAGTGCTCGGTGCATTAGTGAGACCGAAGGGCATAACCAACCATTCATATAAACCATATTTAGTTTTAAAAGCGGTTTTCCATTCATCTCCTTCCCTCATCCTAATTTGATGGTATCCATGTAGCGCCCCGAGTTCCGTATACCCGGTTCACCACTTAAATCGTCTGATCTAACTTTTCAATTAATATTTTTGCGGAAGAAATAATTGAAATTCATTTTTTGGCAACATTGAATAAACTGTAATGGTCGATAAAATTGTAAACATTTATGAAACCATATGAAATAGTAAATCGAACCATTAATATTGTAAAGAAATTGACAATATCATAATTTCTCAAATTATTCAATGTTTGGAAAATACGGAAATCATTAAAATCAAACTTTCATCCATTTAACGTTTATTACCACCATCATTCATCGCTTGCCACCGTCTCCGAAATCTGCAAAATTGTTAAAAATAGACATGAGCATTTCATAGAAATACTCAGTAGGCTCATCGCCAATTAATTAATTTACAATATAATTGAACACATAAATGCATGCTCTTTAGAAACATAAAGTGTGGGTAGTCTCTTCTTTTCATAAATCATATACTCTTTAAAAACATTGTATGGGGTAGCGGATTGGGCTCCCTCAAGGGGCCTTTTCCCAATCTTGCCCGCATACTCATTCTGTAACGACCCGGCTCCCTCGCTGGGGCCTTCTCCGAGTCATAATCATTCTCTTTCTTCTTTTGTAGCGTTCCCGGTCCTCAAGGGATACGGCTTTCTACTCATGATCTTTTCCACAAAGGGAATACATTCTCATTTAGCGGATTGAGCTCCCTCAAAGGGGCTTTTTCCCAATATTGTCCGCATACTCATAGTCTTTCCACTTTTGTAGCGTTCCCGTTCCTCAAGGGATACGGCCCTCTACTCATGGTCTTTCCAAGTTTTCTTTTCATAAAAACGACTTTCGCATAAGTCACATAACATTCTCATTTCTTTTCATCAAAATGACTTTCACATAAGTCACATAACATTCTCATGCAAATCATAATTTAAATCAATTAATAGGGGCGAGTCTACCCATTGTTCTTTCCACGAAAAATACATTTTCATTTCCTTTCATAAACATAACTTTTCACAAATCACATGACATTCACATGCAATTATAATTTAAATAAATTAATAGGTACGAGTCTACACATTGGTCTTTCCTCGAAAAATACATTTTCATTTCTTCTCATAAAATGACCTTCACAAGTAACATGACATTCACATGCAATTATAATTTAAATAAATTAATAAGGAGAGTCTACCTTAAATCCGACGAGTGCAAAGTTGAGTGGAAATGATTTCATTCTTTAATTCTCCGTACGCTTCGTCTAGCCCATAATTTAGCCTTAGTCTTTAGTAATTTATAGTTTAAAAATAATAATTTATAATTTGAGGACTGAAAATGATGTTTTGAAAGTTAAGGGACTAAAATGAATAATTTTGAAAGTTCAGGGACTAAAATGTAAATCTTTTAAAACTTGTGCTTAAAATCAAATGAATTAAATCGGAAGGGACTGAAATAAAATGGGTTTTAAAAATGAAGTGCTAATTAAAACTCATTTAAAACTTAAGGGCTGAAATGATCGTTTTAAAACTTCGGGACTGATTTGAAATAACTTTAAAACTTCAGGGACCAAAACGAAAAATTCTGAAAATTAAAATATTAACATCAGATTTCTCTTTCATTTCACGATCTGAAGGAATAAGAGAGAGAGAGAGAGGTAGGTTGCGGCGAAATCAGGGAAAATCAGTGATTGCTCTGCGTCGCCAATCCGCCGGCGATTTCAAAAGGAGAAACCGGTGATGGCAAAAAAGGCGTGAGACGGAGAGGAGAGGAGCGTTGTGGCGTGTGTGAAAGAAGAAAGATTTGGATGATTGTAGGTTGATTTGATTCAAAACCGAGGTCTGGGATTGGATTAAAACGGCGATTTCTGGTGGAACTCCGGTCGAAGCTATAAGGTAAGGATCAGGTTGCTTTCTTCTTGGTTTATTTCTTGGTTTGGGTTTTGATTTTGGGTTGGGATTGGAGCTGCGATTTTTGGGTGGTGCTGCATGCGGATCTTGGTACAGACGGTGGTTCGAGGTGAATTAGAGATGGAGGTTCAATTCGGCGATGATGGCAGTCGGTTGATTTCTGTGGTGGGGAGTGGTATATTGGTTTGTGGTATTGCAGTGATCGATCTTGGAGGTTGGAAATGGAGATGGGAGAGGGCTGAAGGTAGTGTGAGGAGTGCTGGAAAAATGGTGATTAAGGTCCTGCTGGTGATGACTAAAAAAAAAAGAAAAAGAAAATGATTAACGGGAGACCTGGGGAATCTTGGTAGAGTAGGTGCTGCGGGTGATGATTTAAAAAGAAAAAGAAAGAATAGAAAATGGTTAATGGGAGACATGGGTTGGTTGTGAATTAGAATATGTGTAACGTGTTTAGAATAAAATGATGGTGTAATGAGAGATAGAGAAAATGGTGTAAAGTTGGAAGAATAATAAAGATAGTGGAGGAATAATGATGTTTAGTGGTGATATGAAACGTGGGGTGTAGTTAGTTTTAGTTAAATATAATTAATTTAGGATAATTAATTAGAAATTAGACTAACTTCGATTAGAAAACGTATTTAAAACATATATATATTTTGGACTAAAAATAAATTTGAGAATAAATAAATTTTGAGATAAAATTAAATTACGTACTTGGACTTAAAATAATTTAATAAGGAAAATTGAGATATTTTTAATAACTTTGGAATTTAAAATGATTTTGAAAATAATACTTTGAATAAATAATTAAAACAATATAATTTTAGAAATTCGAACATTTAATTTAAAATCGAACAAACTTGATATTTCTCGACTTGGCTAGACGAATCGCGTCGCGGCATTAACTTCAAAATAATAGGTGAGATAGTAGCGACATGATTTTCTAAATATTAAAATAATTATTAAATGCATAATAATTCTTGGTCGCTACAATCCACTTCTCAAGTCGATTTTATTAAAAATGCACGAACCATGCAACTCATCTAGCATATCATCTAACCTAGGAATGGGGTGTCGATACTTTACCGTTATGTTGTTAATGGCTCGGCAATCGATGCACATTCTAAAGGTTCCATCATTCTTGGGCACTAGTAGCACGGGAACGGCACAAGGACTCATGCTCTCACGAACATATCCTTTACTCATCAACTCCTCAACTTGTTTTTGGAGTTCCTTGGTCTCCTCCGGATTGCTTCGGTATGCCGGTCTATTTGGAATGACGGCTCCGGGGATGAAATCAATTTGATGCTCGATGTCTCTAATGGGTGGAAGCCCACTAGGCATCTCCTCCTGAAAGACATCCTCGAACTCCTGCAACAAAAAAGTAGCTAAAGTGGGGAGGGAAGTGTGAGGGTCGTCGAGTGTAAGGAGGGACTCCTTATACACCATCAAAAGAATAGAATGATTTTCTTTTAAAACTCTCTCCACATCACCTTTACTCGCATAAAAATTCATTCTTTTCTCAATCTCTTTTGCTCTCTTTCTTTTTTCTTGCATCCCCTCATTTTTTTTCTCACTATTTTTTTCCCCTCCTTTTTTTTTCACTTTCCTTGTGTCCCTCACTCAACTCCATCTTTTTTTTTCTTCTTTCTTTTTCCTCCTCCTCCTCCTTCTTGAGTTTCAATTGGTCCTTGTAAACTTATTCCGGACTCAAAGGTAGGAGTGTCACGGGTTTTCCATTCATTTGGAAACTATACCGATTTTTCCTACCATCATGCAATACCCTCCTATCATATTTCCATGGTCTCCCCAATAATATATGTGTAGCTTGCATGGGCACCACATCACATAGTAATTGATCCTCATAGGTCCCTATGTTGAAAATAAGTAGTACTTGCTTGCTTACTTTCAACTCACCATAATCACTCAACCATTGCAACTTATAAGGATTAGGATGTTGCATTAAAGGTAATCCCAACCTCTCGATCATACTAGTGCTAACTACATTGGTGCAACTTCCCCCATCAATGATGAGACTACACGCTTTGTCCTTCACAAGACACCTAGTATGGAAGATATTCTCCCTTTGCTTAGCCGCATCATCAACCTTAGCTCTGGTGTTGAGAGACCTAATGGTGATTAAAGACTTGGGTGGACTAACAATTCCCTCCACCTCTTCTTCTTCGTCATCACTATCTCCTCTACATGGCACCCCCTCTTCGTCCTCTTCATCTTCCGAGTACCACTCCCCATTTTTGATAATCATCACCCTATTGTTAGGGCACTCTCGAGCATAATGCCCCCGCCCTCTACACTTGAAGCATTCTATATCCCGACTCCTAGAAGTGGTAGGAACAACCTTTGGTTTATCCCTGACGAAACCAACTTCCTTTCCCTTGGAGGTTTCAATATTGTCCTTAAGTGGTGCCTTATCAACCCTTTCACTCCCCCACTTAGACTTCCAATTGGAACTAGGACCCCCCAAGAATTTTTCTTGTCCCTTTCTTTTAAATTGCTCCTTCTTCTTCAATTGAGCCTCCACTTTAATAGCCATGTGTACCAACTCCTCCATCTCAACATAATGGTGTAATTCAACCACATTGGCTACCTCCTTATTCAACCCACTCATAAATCGAGCCATAGTGGCTTCTCTATCCTCCTCTATGTCGGCCCTCATCAAAGCTTTCTCCAACTCCTTATAATAATCTTCAACACCCTTTGTTCCTTGAGTAAGAGTTTGTAGTCTTTGATAGAGCCGCCTATAGTAGTGACTTGGTACAAATCTTTTTCTCATAAGGCTCTTCAACTCATCCCAAGTATCCACACTACCCTCGAGATTCCTTCTCCTAGTGAGTAATAAATTATCCCACCAAGCTAAGGCATAGTCGGTAAACTCCACTACCGCTAACTTAACCTTTTTATCCTCGGAGTACCTATGACATTCAAAAATCAATTCCATCTTCCTCTCCCATTCTAAATAGGCATCTGGATCACTCTTCCCATGGAAAGAAGGAATTTTCATCTTAATACTTCCAAGGTTACCATCCACTCCACCCCTACCCCTAGGGTTCCTCCCATGACCTCGACCTACTCCCCTCACATTCCTACCTCCTCTATTCCTACCCATGTTCCAATTTTGGTCACTACCCCCTTCACTCTCCAATTCATCATCATCATCCTCATACTTATCTCTAGGCCTTCTTCTATCACCCCTCCTAACATTATCATCCCTTGGAGGTGGAACTTCCCTCCTAGTCTCCAACCTTGCTAATCTACCCTCCAACCTTCCCCCCATATCTGCCATAGTAACCGTGAGAGCTTGTATCATATCCCTCAACTCTTGAGTTTGTGCATTAGAATCTTGTCCACTGGAAGTATGTGCATTAGCCATGGAGTGTAAGTGTGCAAGTGTCCTCACAAAATATTTTTCATTCGTGTTTCACTCAATTAGGCTTTTTCCCTCTAATGAGCTCACCACTCTTGCCTTTTACCACTCCTCACTTTCTTACCCAAACTTTCCAAGGAACGTAATTCAACTAAATTGAGAATTCAACTCTTGTGTAGCACAATTTCCACAAATAACAAAGGAAGGAAAGGGAAGGATTGACACAATAGCAAGTAGAATTTAGTTGCTTGCCATTATACAAGGAAGTAAGGATTTGAAATTGATCGATAATATTTTCAAGGGTATAGACACAATAACTCGATGTAAGACACAAGGAATTCAAATAGGAATGTGTTTGGTAATTGAAATGTAGGATTCAATATGGAAACACTCTTTGAAACATTTTGTCAAACACTTAGGATGCAACTTGAATAGTTTGGAATTTTCAAGTGTTTGTTCAAATGTATCCCAAAGAAACTTTCAAATTGATGATAACAACAATGCCCAATATGTAGGAATCATGAAATATTCATGGGCAACTAATTTCCCCCAAGTTTTTTGTAATTTTCGTTTTTTTTTTTTTTTTTTTTTTTTTTTTTTTTTTTTTTTTTTTGTGACTATCAAGAACAACAACAATAAATGTAAAGATAGGATTACCAATTTTAGAGCCAAGCTCTGATACCAAATGATGCGAAACCCTTTGGTGATTAAACCAAAAATTTCCACAACAATAATGTATCAACCCAAGAAAGCTAAAATAGGTAATAAATGAGAAATCTTGACCCAATTTAACCTAACCAAAATTCTAAGGAAAGTTAACCCTAGCCCAATGGAGAGATTAAGACAAATACCAAGACTTGTGGAATAAATATCAACAAATACACAAGAACAAACCCTCAATATATAAGTTGAAATAAATTCCAAGAAAATGTTACAAGATAAAGAAAGGATTTTTACCTCTCAAACTCTTAAGGAATGCTCTTCAATGTTCCAAAACTAACTAGGGTTTGAGGCTTTACAAGAAGATATACAAATTGAAAGAAAAAGAAAGTTTTCAAAATTGTACAAAAAATCCCGCTATTCTATTCTGGGGACTTTCGGTCGACCGAAACTATTTCGGTCGAACACCTGGTCGACCGAATTGGCAGTTTCGGTTGTACAAAGGTCGGCCGATCCTGCCTGAAGCTATGCCTCACAATCCTGCAGAGTTTCGGTCGACCGGAGGACATTTCGGTCGACCGAAATGTCCTGAACTTCAAAACTTAGGCAATTGACCTCGATCTTGCTCTCTTCCATGTGGACTTGATTTCGGAGCTTGAAAATGAGTCCCGCCATCGACTCTTGGACCTCTTTAGCCTTGGATCTTGTCATGGGCCCCACCGGTATTCTGATAAAGGGTTGACTTGTTTGACTTTGACTCGAATGACTCCCTGGATTCTCATCAAGATGTTTGATTGAAAAAGTCTAAGTCTTTGGTTGCTCATATTTACCATGTATTAGACCATTTCAGAGTTATAAGTTTGGTTTTCACTCCTTAAAATGTGTCTATCTGGGTCAAAGTTCATCTTACAAAGGATATAAATCTTTAGGACCTACTAGTAAACTTTACATCTTAAGAAGTGTGGTATTTAATGAGAGTTTCCTTTTCACTCTAGATTTCTAAATACAAAACAGAATCCTTCTCAAATTCATGACAAAACCTATATCAATTCACTCTTTCACCTTCCATTTCACTCTTATATTCCAAACACTTCAACTGATACAACTCCACCTGACAATGATTCTGCAGTAGATCTCAACCATTCTAGTCCTAACCTAGCTAATCATGAAGTTAATAATCAAGATCTTCAGTTTGAGGAATCTAACAGTGGTGAAGGTGGTCAAACTGCAGTTATTGTTCAAGATCTTCAGCCTCAAGAAGATACCAATAATATTGTGCGGGTAAATTATGTTGAACCTGATTCAAGAGAAGACGGTCACAGATTAGAACAACAAACAAATTCACATCCCATAACTACTGGGGAAATGCAGGAATATTTAAGGCAAAGACTTATCTCAGCCATCAATGCCACTTTCTTCCTTAGTCTTCTCTACAACAAAGAGAGACAAAGTCAGTTAGTGATGCTTTGCCTAATAAAAATTGGAAAGATGCTATGCAAATGGAATACAATGTTTTTCTAAAAAACGGAACTTGGAGTTTGGTCCCATATTCTTCTTCATACAAGTTGATTGGATATAAATGGGTGTTTAAACTCAAGATAAACCCAGATGGGACTATAAATAAATATAAGCTAGGTTAGTGACCAAAGGATTTCATAAAGTGTATGCCTTGATTTCTATGAAACGTTCAGTCTTGTAATTAAAGCATCAACAATTCGAATCATTCTAACTCTGGCAGTCTCTAAAAGATGGAAAGTGAGGCAGGTAGACATTAATAATGCATTTATGAATGGAAGTTTGAAAGAAACACTTTACATGCCACAGGTTGAAGGGTTTATAGATAGCCAGAAACCTGATTATGTTTGAAAACTGCACAAGGCTCTGTATGGTCTCAGACAGACACCTAGGGCCTGGTATGATAAGTTAAGAGATACAATAGTCTCCTGGAATTTCACTCAGTCCAATTCTGACAATTCTCTCTTCTTTTTCATCAATCAAGGTAATATTATTCTTGTTCTCATCTAAGTTGATGACATTATTATAGTTGGAAGTAACTCTGCTATGGTAGATTCCTTCATTCATCAACTAGACCATCAATTTGCTCTCAAAGATATGGGGATCTAATTATTTCCTAGGCATTGAGGTGGTCAAAGATGGGAATGAATCTATCTATATATCTATATATATATATATAAGTAGAAGTGAGGAGAGAGAGTGATTTTGGAGGGAAAATTGCATTTAATGACCCTATCTCCTCACTTTTACTTTTATATATAAAAATAGAAAATAAAGAAAAGATAAATATTTTTGTTGAAAAATTTATTATTTATTACATGTTTAGTAAGAGTTGTAATAAATGTATTATGTGTAAATGTGTTACATTGAAAATGAAAAAATTTAGATTAATATATTTGAACATGAATAATGTGTATCTATATAAATGTGTTATGTAGGAAATGAAAAAAAATTGATTAATATATTTGAACATAAATAAATGTGATATCTATGTAAATGTGTTATGTAGGAAATGAAAAAATTGTATTAATATATTTGAACATAAATAAATGTCATATCTATGTAAATGTGTTACATTGAAAATGAAAATGTTGGATTAATATATTTGAAAATAAATAAATACATATTATATAAATTTGTTAAGTTAGAAATGAAAATTTTGAATCGACATATTTTAAAAATAAATAAATAAAATCATTGAAGTTTTACTTCCTAATATGTCAATAAATTAGTATGTTCTTCAATAAACATATTACAAAAATAATTAATTATTTGCTATCAACTTTTACGACAAATGATAAATTGGTAAAAAATTTAATCATTTCATCATTTGGACAAAAATTGATATGTATAAAAAATAAGGAAAAATAAAATATATAAATTAATATATTGAATTTCGAATAAAATATATGTAAGCAACATATTAAAAAATAAAGTTAATTAAAAATTAAAACATATTAAAATGAAAATAGGTGATCAGGTGGGCAAATTTTTAGAGAAAAACGTAAACAAAAGTCAAAAGAAATTTTATATAAAAAATTTAATTAAATGTCAAACTTTGAGTGATGCGGTACACTGAGTGCACATTCAGAATTTTTTATTTTGATTAGTTTTTTTTTTTTTTTAAAGTTTCAAATCCAATAACACGTGTTAAAATAAATAAATGTCATATCATATTTATGTAAATGTGTTACATTGAAAATGAAAAATTTGGATTAATATATTTTAAAATAAATAAATATATGCTATATAAATTTGTTAAGTTAGGAAAACAAAAATTGAATTAATATATCTTGAAAATAAATAAATAGAATTATTGAAACTTTATTTCCTAATCTATCTATATATAAAAACAAAGTCTTTACCAAAAATAAACACACACACACTTTCCCTCCAAAATGTACTTACTAAATTTGGAAATTTTTTGACAAAAACACAAGAATTAAAAAATAAATAAAAAATGCTTGCATTTTGGAAAGTGTAATGATTACAAATTTGAAATACATTTTTGAGCACTACATACATTTGTTCCAAAAAAAAAAAGCAGTGTTAAATTATATAAATAATAATGATAGTAAAAAAAATTTGTTTGAAAATAAAGAATGTGATGTTTTCGAGGTAAAAATTAGTGATTGAAAAGTGGAGAGAAAAAATACGTGTGATTAAGAGTATGTTGGGTAGTGGTAAAATTTCCTCATTTTTCCTCAAATTTATTTTCAACAACACATCTATCTATATATAAAAACAAAGTCTTTACCAAAAATAAACACACACACACACTTTCCCTCCAAAATGTACTTATTAAATTTGGAAATTTTTTGACAAAAACACAAGAATTAAAAAATAAATAAAAAATGCTTGCATTTTGGAAAGTGTAATGATTACAAATTTGAAATACATTTTTGAGCACTACATACATTTGTTCCAAAAAAAAAAACACTGTTAAATTATATAAAAAATAATGATAGTTAAAAAATTTTGTTCGAAAATAAAGAATGTGATGTTTTCGAGGTAAAAATTTGTGATTGAAAAGTGGAGAAAAAAATACGTGTGATTAAGAGTATGTTTGGCAGTGGTAAAATCTCCACACTTTTTCCTCAAATTTATTTTCAACAACACATCTATTTATATATAAAAATAAAGTGTTTATCAAAAATAAACACACACACTTTCCCTCCAAAATGTACTTACTAAATTTGGAAATGTTTTGACAAAAACACAAGAATTAAAAAATAAATAAAAAATGCTTGCATTTTGGAAAGTGTAATGAATTCAAATTTGGAATACATTTTTGAGCACTACTTACATTTGTTCCCAAAAAAAAAAAGCACTGTTAAATTATATAAAAAATAATGATAGTTAAAATTTTTTGTTTGAAAATAAAGAATGTGACATTTTCAAGGTAAAAATTATTTTGACTACTTATTTTTGCAAATAAAGTTTTATTGATTAAATTCAAATTTATTGACTATTTCTTTTTTAATCATTGTGATTGATGTTTTTAAATGAAAATTAAAAAGTACATTAAATAAAAATGGCAGATGTAAAAGTTATGAGAAATATACTAATATATTTCACATGCATCAATATAAGTGCTCATAATGTTATATCAAATGTGATATACTATTAAAAAACTACTAAATTTATATTTTCAATGAAGTTATTAATAATTCATTAAAATTATTGGAATCAATAGTAATTTATTATTTAATATATAAATATACGTTTACTATTCAAAGAATTTTTTTATAATTTGAAATTCTTATGTTATTTTTTTAAGTCCTAATAATTATTGCAATAGAAAATATTTTTTTATGCATTTATATGTGTTGACTATGTATAAATACTAAAATTTTACGAATACTTATTGAAATAAGTATTGCGATTAATAACTTCCGTGCATCGCACGGGTGAAATACTAGTTGTATCCCATACAAGGAAAGTACATCACAGACCTCTTAGTCAAATTTGGTCTACAGAACACTAAGCCTTGCTCTACTCCCGTGGTTTCAGGGAAGTCCATCACAACAAAAGGGGGAAAGTTATTGGAAAACCCAACTCTTTATCCTAGTGTTGTGGGTGGACTTCAACACTTGACACACACACGCCCAGACATTTACAATTACCAAAAAGTGAACATTGAGGACCCATTAAACATGTTTTCAGGTATCTTAAAGGTTCTATCAATAAAGGTCTGTACATTCAAAGAAACGAAAGAATAGATATTACCTGCTTCACATACGCTAATTTGGCCTCCTACCCAGATGACTGGAGATGATTAGTTGCTGGCTACTGTGTGTACATTAGAGAAACTCTAGGGTCCTGGTCTTCAAAAAAGCGACACGTAGTTGCAAGGTTAAGTGCTGAAGCCGAGTACAGAGCATTGGCTCATGCAGCAGCTGAACTGACTTGGATTCGGTTTTTATTCAAAGAAGTAAAGCTTCCCGCTTCAAAGGTTCATGTAATCTGGTGCGATATTATGAGTCCAGTGCTCTCGCTGCCAATCCTGTATTCCACGCTCGAACCAAACACATAGAAATTGATGTTCACTTCGTGGGAGACAAGGTACTGAACAAAGAATTGGAAGTAAGATATGTTCCTACAAGTGATCAAGTTGCAGACTTATTTACAAAACCAATTTCTAGTTCAAGGTTCGATTTTTGCAGAACAAACTGAACCTTCTAGAAGTACAGCTCAGCTTGAAAGGAGGAGCTGGAATAAGACCAATTTGCAACAAATATTAGTTGAGGACTCAAAGCATAAATCCCTACTCCAACAAGTTTTGGAAACGCATTTTATAAATGTGAGACATAATACAAATCAGAATACAAAGGCATATTCAAACGACAAAAATATAGTGTCTGTATTTGATTCCTTTATTCCCTGAATTTATGGAAACAAAATGTAACAATATCTTATTTTCTCTTTCCTTGTTTTACTATAAAGTTACAACTTTATACACAATATTAATAGATTTATAGATTTCTCTACTTTCTATCTAGCTCCTCGTACCAATACCTCACTAAGTGGACGTTGATGGCCTTCGCAACATAACTAAAATAATATGCCACCACAGAAAATGTTACACTACTGCAAAAGAAACAAGATAAGTATTAAACGGGAGTGAAATCTATAGCTTGATTAGTTATAGCAATTTGATTCAGAAGAATGAGCAGATAGAGAAGCAGATGACACGAAAATTCAAGAGAGAGATTGTAGAGAAAATTGCTGTTGCATAATGAAGATCGCCATCAAGAAATTCCAAGGAGATAATGGCGACGAGCTGGAAGATGAGTTATCCTTGCAGAAATCAAGGATCCACATAGTAAAATTGGTGCCACACATCTCCATTTTTCCCTCTCTTTCACAGTAAACTACTCCTAGTTTTAGTGCAATACCAAGGAAATAATCCATGGCCACTTGTCCTGTTCTATTGCTCTATGTTGATCGATTACACCAATAAGACTGGGTTATAAATGGCTTATTTGCAAACACCACATAAATAATTTTGTCTAGGCAGATAATGTATTTGAATCCAATTGATTTCGTCCCACTTGTTAATAAGTTCTCGAACATCTAATTTTGTTGTCCACTTTCATCTTCGAGAATGAAAGTCCACTGCTCGAGGGTTTGATTCTAATTATTAGTGTTTGTCCACTTTTCTTTGAATTTCAGACTTCCATTATAATGCCACCATTTGAAGTGGTTTATAAAAAAGTGGAAGTCAACAATTAATTATAGTCCTTATTTGGTGGAGATCAAAATCAGATTTTTAGTAGATTTTGATAAAAATTAATTAGATGTGTGGTTGAAAAGGTGTAAGCCCCTAAAAATATGTGATTAAGATTAATTATTGACTTTGACTTAGATTAAATCAAAATTTTAATTTGTACCAAACAAGGGCTTAATCACATGAACCATGTTACTTTACAAGATTTTTTTACCGACCGACTTACCTACAATACACTTGACAGACATCTATAACTTTACTCATTATATCATCTTTAAAATCAACCACCATAATTGTGTCAATACAGAAATTGGTAAATCATTAGGTAAATCAATTTGGCTAATAGATTAATCCTAATCTCTCTCCCTCTCTCTCTCTCTCTCACACACACACACACACACACACACACACACACACACACACACACACATATATATATATATATATATATATATGCAATCTACAATTTTTATTGACTCTTCAATTGCACTCTGGCCCAATGCGAAGTGTAACTTGCAATAGAGGGTTTAATTAATTGATTTTTTGAACTGTATTGCAAGGGACACTTCTCCGTTGACTTGTATAGAGTCTCGGAAGTATATTAGAAATCAAAAATGATAGAATCACTTCGGGGGTAACCCCTGAAGTGACCGCACCCTCACATGGAGGGTGCGGGACCCACTCCAAAAAATTGGGCCCCGCACCCTCTATGTGAGGGTGCGGTCACTTCGGGATCACCCCCGAAGTGATTCTATCATAGTTCATTAGAAATATTTTCCAGTTTGTGATGCAAAAATCAAAATCCAAGGCCATTGACGTTAACAAAATAACCTAATGTAATGTCATGAACATCAGTTGCACCTTAGTCTTAGATGACCCAAATCTCATGGAACCTTCAAGTTTTCCGCCAAATTTTGAAGACTTGCATAGACCAAAGAGATTTTATAAAAGGCAAATCTTTACACGCCTGTTATGTCAAGTCCCTCGTCCCAGAATCCACATATTTTTCCAACCATTTCATCCTCCTTTACTCCAAATGCAGCCGTCTCTCCGCTGCTCGTAATGCGTTTAATCTCGTACTTAATCCCAATGTCTTCTCTTTTAACGCCATTATTGCTGCCTATGCTAAAGAATCACAACCTCACATTGCACATCAGCTGTTCGACAGAATTCCCCAGCCGGACATTGTGTCGTACAATACTCTAATTTATGCTTATGCTGACCGCGGTGAAACAATGCCCTCGCTTGAACTCCTTTCCGGAGTGAGGAGTGTGGGTTTAGATATGGATGGATTCACTTTTTCTGCTGTTATTAGTGCTTGTTGTGATCGTGTTGAACTGGTGAGACAGTTGCATTGTTTGGCTCTTTCGGGTGGGTTTGATAGTTATGCTTCGGTGAATAATGCTCTGATATCTGGGTACAGTAAGAATGGGTTTTCCAGTGAGGCCGAGAGGGTTTTTAGTGGAATGTGCGGGAATAAAGATGAGGTTTCGTGGAATTCGATGATAGTGGCGTACGTTCAGCAGAGGGAAGGTTTGAAGGCACTGGCATTGTATCAAGAAATGTTGCATCTGGAGTTGTATGTGGACATGTTTACTTTGGCGAGTGTGTTGACTGCAGTAACCAGCATGGAAGGTTTGTTTGGTGGGATGCAATTTCATGCTCAGTTGATCAAAATGGGGTTTCATCGCAATGCTCATGTTGGAAGTGGTTTGATCGACTTCTACTCGAAATGCGGTACTTCTATGTTGGAATCTGAGAAGGTTTTTCATGAAATACCTGTGCCTGATTTGGTTCTTTGGAACACGATGATATCTGGCTATTCGAAGAATGACGAGTTGTCCGAAAAGGCTCTTATTTACTTCAAGCAGTTGCAAATTGCTGGTCACTTTCCCGACGACTGCAGCTTTGTTTGCGTGATAAGTGCATGTTCTAACTTGGCATTGCCTTCACAAGGACAGCAGATGCACTCTCTGGCAATAAAATCAGATATCCCATCCAACAGAATAGCTGTAAATAATGCCCTGGTTGCAATGTACTCCAAATGTGGCAATTTGCAAGATGCAATGAGGCTATTTGATTCGATGCCGGAGCATAATAGTGTCACTTTAAATTCTATGATTGCAGCCTATGCACAGCACGGGCTCGGAATTGAATCATTGAGACTTTTCGAACAGATGCTTGAGAAGAATATGGCTCCCAACGGTATAACTTTCGTCTCTGTTCTCTCTGCTTGTGCACACACTGGAAGAGTTGAGGAAGGGCAGAAATATTTCAATTTGATGACTGGAAAATTTCTTATAGAACCAGAGGCGGAACACTATTCATGCATGGTTGATCTCTTGGGTCGAGCAGGCAAATTCAGGGATGCAGAGACGCTTATTGAGTCGATGCCATATAAACCTGGCATCATTGTTTGGGGTTCATTGCTTAGGGCCTGTAGAACACATGGCGGTAACATAGACCTGGCTGAAAAGGCAGCCAACCAGTGTCTTCAGCTCGACCCTTCAAATGCTGTGCCATATGTTATGCTTGCACATATGTATGCTAGTGCCAGGAGATGGGAAGAAGTAGCAACAGTCAAAAAGTTAATGAGAAATAAGGGAGTGAAGAGGAGACCGGGTTGCAGTTGGATAGAAGTCGACAAGAGAATACATGTGTTTGTAGCAGAAGATGTTTCTCACCCAATGACACAGAAAATTTACGAGTTTTGGGAGAAGATGTCGAAGAAAATGAAGCATGCGGGGTACGTTCCAGATGTCAGATGGGTCTCGATCAGAGATGATAGATTAACGGAAGAAGAAAAAGAGACAATATTGCTGCATCATAGTGAGAAGCTGGCAGTTGGATTTGGGCTGTTATCGACTAAAGACACAGATCCTATAGTTGTGATGAAGAACTTAAGAATATGTGGAGACTGTCATAATGCAATTAAACTCATATCTGCTATAACTGGAAGGGACATCACAGTGAGAGATTGCCACAGATTTCACTACTTCAAAAATGGGCAGTGCTCCTGCGGGGATTTTTGGTGACAGCTTTAAAAGGATTTATTATGCTCTCTCCTTGTACCTTTACGACCCTTCATCGTTGCCACCATTTAAAAGGATTCATCAATTTTCTAAATCTGAACATACATTTACAAACATTACTTTCGCGAGTTTTGAAAAGTTTTATTAATTCCAAATACATGAGTTCCGGTTTTCTCAACATTGATGTAAACTCAATTATGGCCTATGATGGGAATTTAAGAAAGATTCAAGCAACAGTACATACTTAATACAACGAATTAAGCATAGAGAGAATCAGAGAAACAAATAAAATCAGAAAAGAGAAAGAAACAACACCCAAGAGGCTTTATTTTAAGTGCTTCCTATGTATTTGATCTTCAGCTTAACTGAATATTTTGTAGGGAAATAATTATCGAATTTGATTAACAAAAGAACAAATCAAATAAGAATCCACAATAATATAAATATTGATGAAAACCAAAATTGTAAATTCGAGGAAAATTTGGAACCGAGGCCTGTGCAAACACAGTTTCCTTAAAACAGATTCGCCCCTCTCACCAATCTGTGCTTGAGGTTTGTCTGAGCGTCTGTCTCCCAGGATACAACGGAGGTTGAGTAGTTAACTCAGCACAAAGTTACCACTCTGACGAACCGAACTTTTGTATGAACTATCACCAAAAGGACAAAAGAAAATTATGGACAAAATATAGAACAAATGTGTCTTGACAAAACAATTATTTTCTTTTTCATATTTTTCAAAGGAAGGGAGAGGGGTTATATAGCATGCAAAGGAGTATCATAACTCCAAAATAACTCTCCAATCATGTAAAGGAGTTATACCATAACTCCACACACATAACTCCCCAATTAACAACCATAAAACCACACATAACTCCCCAATTAACAAGGCTAATTTAACCACCATCAATTGTAAGACATGGGAGTTACATGGGTTGAAATTTATCATTCACATTTTCACATGTTTCCAACATATTTTGATACCATTACTATTACCCTTCAGCTTTGAAGTATCTGGGGACAATTATTTTCCAGAGCCAGTTTTTTCCACAAGGATATCATCTCTTCAATGGGCATGCCCTCAACCCTTTGCCTCGGGAAGATTATCATGATGGTAATCCAACTAGCCAAGAAGAGGAAGATCCCAAACTCGAATGCACATAAAAGGGAGAGCAAAGATCATCATATTATGAATGTGAAGAATAGATTTACTGCTATTGTAATGCTCTGTCAGCTGATCGAGTTTCTAATGGGAATATCTTTCTCGAGACTGTCAAGCCAAGAGAAAGAAACAACACCCAGAAAATAAATAGAACCGCAAAAGAGAAAGAAACAACAATTAGATTGGTGTCTGCCTCAGATTACATAATTTATTTCAATTTTAAAAACTTGAACCACAAGAACTGAATCTCGACAAGTTATTGATACTGGTAAAAAAAGATACCAAATTTACTGACCTGACATTGCAATATGTAAATACCAGGATGATGACTTATCAAGTCCATTGTTTGGGTGATATTTATTCAAAACTTTTTAATGTGGGTGACATATATCAATTAGATAATTTGTGGGTGTCAAATATCTAATTATGTGCATTTAAGGTGGGTTATGGAGTAATTTCCACTTACAAATAAAGATATGTTTGTGGGCTGGATTTGGGTTTGGGTGATTCTTTTTTTTTTTTTTTTTTTTTTTTTTTTTTTGGAGTTAATTTGTTTTTAAGTTTATTGGTTGAACATTTCTCTTTTCGGTAATGGGTTTATAAACTCATTTATAATTGGTCTAATTTCTCATACAAATTTTTAAGGGATAATTGTACCATATACTCTCTTTTTAGGATCGATTGCAAAAATCATTGTATTAAGAAATTTTTTTGAAATAAACGTTATTTCTTCCCCCACGGGCACAGCTTCCATTGTTGCTGCTCGTGAGCTCATCTTTTTCCCCATTGAACCACCACCATCATAGCACCACGCCACTTTCTTCCCCGACTACTTCCATTGATGTTCGTCTTCTTCCCCATCAAACCACTACCACGCCGCCACCTCCACCAAACCACGTCTTCATCATCACTGGAGCCAACCGAATCTCGATAATACACAGAAATTGTCAACTGATTTTCCAGGAATCAGAAGTTACCTAATAGCTGTATTATAAACCATCGTTCAAAAGACCACAACTTGTGAACCCACAGTAACAGCCTCAAAGTTGTGGTTCTACGGTAAAAAGCCGTGGCCGACCCATCCTTCACGATTGCAACCGTAGTTGCCTCATCATCGTCGAAGTACCAGAAGTTCGACGTCAAGAATTCAAACCCAGAAATTCAATACAGAGCCTTTCTTGGTTATATAAAGACGGGGGAATTTTGTGGATTTATTCTTCGCGATGGTTGTTATTATCATACCTGAAAAATGTGGAAAATGTGAGAATAGTGCATGAAAAGTGTTTGATTTTATGTTTTAGATAAAGTATCATAAAAATTTTGTAAAGTATCATGATGTGATACTAAAATTCCGCCGTAAGTATCATAAAAGTTTGATAAAGTTTCATATTATGATATCAAAAATTAGGTATCATGTTGTGATATTTTAAAGAATATGATACTTGCGATGAAAACAGTATTTTTCAACCAAAAAAAAAATTGAAATATTTTTCAGTGATTGTTGAAAATGAAGTTTCAATTATGATACAAAAAGTTGGGTATTTTTGCAAACGCCCCCTTTTTTAATCACGCATCTTTTTTTCTCTCTAATTTTTAACCTCACTTCCACCTCTAGATCCGCAAAACAACTGATTATAATCACTTAAAAAACCTTCGAACACAGGCTTAGTTTGTCTCGACTTGCAACAAGAAAATATTACTGCCAAACAAAAAGGCACATGCCAAAGACATTTTAGAACATAGCAAATATTAGTTGAAATCGTTATCTGAAAGCAAACGCCAAACGAAAGGACATTAACTCCAAACGCAACAATTTAGTGTCACTTTGGTGTAGAAGAAATTAAGAAATTTTTTAATGTGAAGTGCAAATGTGTGTAAAGTGGTGTATTCATTGAAATGTGTGGCTGAAAAGAAATTTGATTAAAAAAAAAAGAATTGATAACTTTCTCCTGAGCCAAACAGACCCTTAATTGAAACTTAAGCACCATAAGTTTGATCATAAACTAAAACCACAAGGAACAAAATGATTTTAATTTAGAAATTGGAGAATGAAGCTGAAATAGGAGATAAAATTAACACCTGAATTTGAACATTTACATTTTGAAGTTAATTCTGGAAAATAGAAACTATGAAGAAGAAATAATTTTTATCATATTACATGTATATGAAGATGCATAGTTTCTGATTTTTGGAAAATTTGAAGTAAAAACTGAAGAAATTCGTTGCAATCTTGTGATAGAAGACAATCTTGATTACTGAATTTGAATTTTCGTGGAACATTTGAAGGACACCCTGTGATTTTTGCCGAGCTTTGTAGGGTTTGTATTAATTGTGGATTTATTAATGACAAATAAGTGTTTTAATTTAGAAAATATGTTATACAATAATGATTTTTTAAAAGGTCCCTTATTTTTACTGTATTAGTCTAATAAACCCAAGTTTCCATCCAACAGTATCCACTATCTGATGTCATTTGATTTTGGGTCAAGATAAGATTGGGCTCCATAATTATTCAAAATTCCAAACATTACTTTATGGAAAATGAAAAATAATGTCATCATGAAAAATGAAAGTAAGCCGTTTGATTGAATTTTGGTGGGTGAAAAACATTTTTTGTCTTGTCTCGATTTTCTTGATTTTCCTTGAAACTAAGGAAAATATTTTAATTTTCATAGAAATTAAGTTGTGTTTGATTAATAAAATTTACTATGGAAACGGCATGTTTGCTAATGAGATTTTTTTCTATTTTTTTCCTCAAGCTCGTTTTCAACCACACGTTCCTATGAGACCCGTCACTTTTCACACTTTTCAATCACTTTTCGATCACACATTCCCAAAAAAAATCATTTTTTTCCCATTACCAAACAAGCTCAAAATGTCATTCAAGACAAATATTTTTCAAACTTTTGTATTTTTATTTTTTTTTTTAAATATTTGACCTAGAAAACATTTTCCGGGTACAAGCATATGAAATACAAATATGCCTCCTATTTTCCAAAAAACAAGTTTTCTCTTGTAATTGGTGAGAAAATTTACATGAAAAAGGAAAATATTGTGTATCTAACACACCCTTATTTCTTTTTCACCCATTTTTCATGCTTGCAACCAAATGGATCTTGAAATTTAATTCAGGCATATATTTGAGGACCACAGGCAAGGAAAAACTGATGGTCCATGGGGACTGGAGTGTGTGTGTGTGTGTCTATATATATATATATATATGAAATCACTTGAAAGTTGAAACATGATTGAGCCCTGTTCTGTATCTTAAGAACAAAACATGCATACAAAGGGCCCATTACATGATGACATACAGACCATTCTCGGAGGAACCTTTATTCAAAGCAAGGTTTGACCATATTCTACTTTCGGTGATAACCTTTGAGTATTAATCAACAAGGTTTGCACACTTAAGAGCATCTAATTCCTCATTTCATCATTCTTTGTATTTGATCCCTTCAATTTTCAGAGTTTCAACCTATTTACGAGTCTACATTCGTCTGTTGGGGGTCCCAGAACAGACTTGACAAATCGAAATTCTATCTTTATTTTGAAATTCAAATTGGATGTATTTTTGTCTTCAAAAATATTTAAATGAAGGATATTTTTGTGTTATGATATAATTGAGATTATTGTAGTAAATAATAATGAAATGTTTAATTCTACCCTAGGCCTAGTAGGCACGATACCACTACATAATGTCAAACCACTCAACCCACCAACGCCAATCATGAACCACAGTACATACATAACATAATTCCAGTTGGATGATTCCTATTCTCGCCTTGGGTAAAACATAGCCTACCCCAGTCCCCACCCAACCCCACACAAAAACCCACAAATTCTATTTTGCAGTTATGTTAAAAAGTCGTAAATTTTTTATTAAACTCAACCACTCCACATACTTCCAAAAAAAAATAGGATATTTCAGTGAGATAGGAAGATCCAATATATTATGTGAATTGGAACATATGTAACAATAATAAATGAACTTTTAGAAATCGTGGATAAATAGATGAAAATTTTAAAAATTTAATCTACAATGATTCCTTCTATATTTAAATAATATTGATTATGCGACATTTTTTTAAAATTTAAAATTAATTACGATGCATAAATTGAGCTTTATTCGCGAGATTTTCTCATTATATAAAGAGTCTAAATAGAAATAACTTATATCATACAACCAAATTGGTCAACGTCCTTATTTATAACAATTAAATAATTATAAAATAAAAAATAATGTTAACTTATCATATTCCATGGAATGTCTAGATGTAAACAAAGCACCCACAATGTCTATTTTTGTTAAGTCACATCAGCTTAACATTGTAATTTTCGTTGTGCATTGAAAATGTATTTTTAACAGATTGCTTTTATTTACTGACGTATCAACTTTTTTTCTCAATATATGAAGTGCATAAGAGATGTGAATTAGAAGAAAATTGATCAAGATAAGAAATTTAATTTGGTGAAGAAATTAAATGGAACTTTTCCAGCCTTTTCCACCCAATCCAATTCCTTCAAAAATCCCACTAAACTTGGACTTTCTCTAAATGGAGCCGACTTCTACTAAAAAATATGCTGTGCTTATCCATAAACAGAACTGTTCATTGAATATCTCCATGACCATAATTCATGAGCTTCAAAATCTTATAAATAAATAATGTTATAATGCTGTATAGTCATCTTCCACCATCTCACAAATACATAGTGCCACCATAAATATGCTAATATTTGTCTATTAATGCATGTCAATTCTATGTATGTACTTCTGATGTGGAATTCTTGATATTTGCAAGAAATTTGAGCAGTATATTAGTAGAAACTCATAATTGATATTTTCACTTCTTTACACATTACTAATTCTGAAGAAAAATGCTGATTAGGGAATACAGAAGAAAATCATTAACAAAAAGGAAAATGAATTGGAGAAGATGATAAAAAGGCAGCAATTTTCTGAAGAAAAATTACCAGAAAAAAAAAAAAAGGGAAAAATACCCACACTTCCTTCAAACATACCTGTAAACATGATCTCTAAATTGATTGTAACTGCAGCAATCTCAATAATCAGGCATGAGTTGACTGATTTTCCCTTCTTCATTATCCACTTTCTGCTCGGTAACTCTCAACCATATACAAACAGCAGTGAAACTGAGGACCAAGCTCAAGAATCCACTCCCCAATCCGATCCCCACAATGGCTATAATCGATAGCCCTTTACTCTTCATCGGTGGCAATGGGTATCCGTAAAGATCCTTATTCCCTTCATAGGAACTTGCATTGAACCGAGGCAAATTCCCGCTCCGGTTCCCCAGCGTCGTCGGAATAGGCCCGGAAAGTTTGTTATTCGAAACGTCGAAAACTGAAAGTCTCACAAGTAGGCCGAGCTGCTGGGGAATAGCCCCCGACAGCTGGTTATCGTGTAAATCGATTACATTGAGATACGCACAGAGCGCCAATTGCTGGGGGATTGGGCCAGATAGATGGTTTGCCGAGAGATTTAAAACCGCCAAATTGACCAAATATTGAAGCTCCGGCGGGATAGGACCGGTCAATGCGTTGGACGAGAGGTCCAGAGCCTGCAAATTTGTGCAATTCGACAGATAAGGCGAGATTGTGCCCTTGAGGGCCATATTGGAGAGTGATAACTTGTAGATGCGGCCATTGTTGCAGGTAGCACCCTGCAGGTAGGAGGTGAATCCCTGGCAAGGGTTAGCGAAGGTTGCCTTAGTCCAGTTCTGCAATTTCTTTAACGGGTCTTGTAACGAATCGCTCAGATGACTCAGACACCGTTCGTCGCTCGGATCCGCGGCGGAGAACGGCAGGGCGGCGCAGAAAGTTAGCAGGGCCGCTGCCAGTACATGGCCCCAAACACCCATTTTCCAAAATGACCCGCGTTCCAAGTATTTTTTTGTAAGAAAAATTAATTAGTGTTTGTTTATTGAACTAAATCTAGTTTTGGGAGGGAGGGATTAGTGAATTTGGAGGAAGAAACACAGTGGAAGAGGAAAATAGTTACTAGAGTTTGCAATTATTCTCCTCTTCCGTACCACTGCAGATGTGCATGTTCAAGATTTCTTTATGTATAAGTTTTGAGGAGGGCATGGACTATGAAATTTAAAGAGCGTGGGGAGCACTACGAATTTAAGGGAGGGAGGGGTTGGTGAGAATTGAAGAAAGTGGAAGTTCTATAAAATCCGAACACCACTTTGATAATAGTCATCCAAGTACTTGATTAATGATTATTGAATCAATGGTGTATATATATTAATTATTTGAGGACTCGTTTGACATAACTTTTTTTACGGAGTCCAAATGAGTTTTTTGAAATCCAAAAGCTGATTTTGGACTTGTTTGATCGATTTTAATAAAATGTTCTTAAAATTGACCTAATGTTACTTGACTCCTGTTTGGTGGAGATTAAAATCAAATTTTTTTAATAGATTTTGATAAAAGTTGATAAGATGTGGTTAAAAAGTTACAGGTACCACAAATATGTGTTTGAGATTGATTGTTGACTTTGATTTAAATTAAATTTAAATTTTAACTTGTACCAAATCGGGGCTTAGTATTCATTTGTCATGATTTTTGGTTTTGCATTTGTAGAAAAGTTTCATGAGTTTAAGCTTGTTTGTTAAAAGTTTTTTGTTTAAAATAATTTTTTATATTTTTTAGGTAAAATATATAGTTGAAAAGTGAAGAGATAAATTGTCTATAGTTAAAAAGTGATTTAAGAAATTGTGTTGTAAAAAACATGTTTAAAAACATATTGCCAAATAGAGACAAGCATCCGTTTGCTAAAAGAATCTTTTTGTTTATAACTCTTTATAAATAATATAATTTCTCAAACCACTTTTTAACCTCACACATTTTCTCTCTTCAATTTTCAACAATTATTTTTTACCTCAAAATCATAAATAAACAAGTTTGTAAATCAAACATTGTTATCAAATAGAGGCTTACCTTAATTTTTGTTTAAAAACTAATTCCTAAAATAGTGTCTCATTGTCAAAGTGATTTTAGAGGAATACGTATTGTGGCCTATGATTGACCACCTCAACCTCCAACCACGGCGTGCCACCTATTTCACCTGGATTGAACGTCCACTTGTAGCCAAACACTTTTCATGTCTCTGTAATTCTAAGTAACGTTCGTTTTTGTTATACGATCTTAAATGCTATTTCGTATTATTTACTAGTTATTATGATATTTTAATAAAAAGATTTTCTGCATAATATTATTAACATGCTTTATCCAACTTGTTACTTCGCATATGACACTTCCATTGATATTCGTGTCACAGTGTAATCAAGCTTGATAATAAATTTCAGGGATCTCAATAACCTGCTTGAACTCGTGGAATACCACGCTTGAATTTAGGAATTTTTTTCTTGTTTGTTGTATGCATACTTTAAATAGTAGTTGATTTCAATATGGGCTTCATTTAAAGTCATGTTCTTAAAAAGAAAAATATTGTTACTTGCTGAATACGTTGTATTCATTTTTTCATATTTTCAACTTGTAGATATTGGAACGACAAATTTTTGAAGCCACTTCTACGGGATGACAAGTATCTTTCGATGGGTTAAAATACATGTATATTGTCGAGATTGAAATCTGGAGCTACCTACCTAAATTTTCAATTCTTGACCGTTATGAATATACTTGTATCTGGACCAAGTATTATAACGCAGATATATTTGAGTTTTTGTATTCTGGCAGTTAAACTTTACCAATGGTTACTAAGTTTGGTCTTCTTCCTTAGCTCATTCACCCTCTTCGCAATTAAACATCCCTGGAATAACTTTTTGAATCTCAATCTTCTCGCATCTTTCTCGATCCAGCCAGAATCTTCGTTCTTAGAAAAACTAATATCGGATCTGAAAATATAATAAGCATTCTTCTGATAGTTAGTTTGTTAGAGTGACCTGTCTTTTCCTTATTGGTTGTTTGCTTTTCAGTTTTCTCCTTTCTTTGAGCTCGTATACAGCTTAGTATATATAGAAGGTTTGGTACTGTTTTTAGTGCATGAAGTATGAATGAATAAAATGACTTTCCTCCAAATTACGATCTGAAAATTATCATGCCAATCTGTACTTTTACTAGCCTGCAAATAAGAATAAGGTTCCTGCACTTTGGACACATTTGCTAGAAATGCCACATATGTTTTACTGAAATAAGGTGAAATGGTATATGGAAAAGTGGGTGGAGAGTGTGAGGAGCTATGAGGATGTAGGTTGGTAACACAAGCATTAGATGAAGATTTAGGAAAGTTAGTAACAAAATCTTGAAGCCAGGTTGGTGGTTCTCTTTGCCTTGAACTTCTCCTTATTTCAACATGAGGTTGATCATCAGCAATAGATGATTCTTGAGGTACTGATGATGGATGTGAGGATTCTTGAGGTACTGGGGATTGATGAGATGAAGTGGGTGAAGGAGAAATCTGCAAGGCTTCATCAGATGAGGAATGAACAGGTGATGCAGGAATCTGAACAGAATCATTATGATCAATAATAGGACTATGTTCATTAAAAGGCAGTGGCAGGGGAGTAGTGTCAATATGTTCATTATGATTTTGATAAGGAAAGGTTTGCTCATAAAATTTGACATCTCTGGAAATGATCACTTGGTTTAAATCCATGTTGTAAAGCTTAAAACCTTTCTGGCCATGACTGTAACCCAGAAATATGCATCTGTAGGCTCTTGGGTCAAATTTTGTTTTGTGAGGCAAGATATTTGATGCATAGCAAAGACAGCCAAAAGGTTTAAGGATGTGATAGTCAGGCTTCCTTCCAAAAAGGATCTCATAGGGTGTTTTCCACTCAAGAAAAGAACTAGGTAATCTGTTGACAACGAATGTAGCTAGAAGAATAGAATACGTCCAGAATTTTATTGGAAGGTTGGCATGGAACATCAAGGACCTTGCAATTTGTAAGAGATGTTTGTGTTTCCTTTCAACGACCCCATTTTGTTGGGGTGAATATGTACAAGATTTTTGATGAAGGATGCCATGTTGATGAAAAAGATATTGACATTCTTTGCTTGTGAATTCTGACCCATTGTCACTTCTTACTTTCTTGATGCCCTTTTCAAATTGTGTCTTAATCATTAGTATGAATCCTTCAAGAATTTTTAGAACTTGTGTTTTTTGGGTCATTAAGAAGGTCCAAGTACTTCGACTGAAGTCATCAACAATGGTTAGCATATAGGGTGTTTTTGATAAGGCAGGCTGATTGTAGGGTCCCCAACATCCACATGGATTAGATCAAAAATCTCTTTTGTGTTGATGACACTCTTTGGAAAAGGCACCCTTTGTTGCTTACCTCTATGACAAGCCTCACATTGTTCTAGTAGGGAAATCTCAAGTTTATTAGAAGGAATATGGATGAAATCTAAGCGATGCAAAATAGGTAATGAAGCATGACCAAGTTTGCAATGCCATTCAATCAATGTATTATCACAACCTTTATTTGCAATTGTCTGAGAATTACAAGTAAAAACAGACTGTTTGGGAGCAGTAAAAGACAAGGAATTTAAGCTATGGACAAAGAGTTGAATGCTTTGGAGGATAATGAAACTTGGGAGATCACTTCTCTACCACCTGACAAAAGGGCCATAGGATCTAAATGGTTCTACAAAGTTAAAATGAATCCAGATGGCACTGTGGACAGATTTAAAGCAAGATTGGTCGCTAAGGGTTTTAATCAGATTGCTGGAATTGATTATAAGGACAGCTTTTCACCTGTAGCAAAGATAGTCACTGTTAGGCTTTTTATTGCCATTGCCACTTCTAATTCGTGGGGTCTACACCAGTTGGACATTAACAATGCTTTCCTACATGGCTATTTGAGTGAGGATGTTTATATGATTCCTCCAGAGGGATACACCAAAGCTAGACCAAGTCAGGTTTGTAAACTAAAACGGAGCCTTTATGGATTAAAACAGGCCTCAGGGAATGGAACGCAGAATTTTGTTCTAAACTACAGGTTTTTGGGTTTGTGCAGTCTGGTCATGACCACTGCCTGTTTATTAAACAAACTGATAACATTTTTTTGGCTCTACTTGTGTACGTTGATGATGTCCTTCTTACGGGTAATGACAGCAAAGCTATTGATGAGGTTAAATCTTATCTTGATAAGATCTTTACCATCAAAAATCTTGGGTTTGCTAAATATTTTCTGGGCATTGAAATAGCAAGAAGTGAGTCTGGGACTTATCTTAACCAAAGGAAATATATTTTAGACATACTTCAAGATGCAGGGTTGACTGGTGCTAAACCAGTCAGTACACCACTTCCCAAAGGTGTAAAGCTTTCAATTGATTCTGGTCCTGCACTACCTGATCCTGATAAGTATAGAAGGTTGATTGGCAGACTTCTCTATCTGAATATTACTAGACCGGACATTACCTTCAGTGTTCACCAACTTAGGCAGTTTGTACATCGTCCGTGTCTTGATCATTGGGCTGCAGCAATTCACCTTCTCAAGTATCTTAAAAGTTGTCCATCTAAGGGTTTATTTTACCCTTCTCAGAGTTCTTCCCAACTGGAGGCGTTTTGTGATGCTGATTGGGCGTCGTGTATTGACACTAGAAAATCAGTGACTGGATATTTTATATACTTTGGTGGTGCTCTGGTTTCTTGGAAGAGTAAGAAACAGACCACCATCTCACGATCCTCAGCTAAGGCAGAATATAGGAGTCTCGCTGCAACAGTTTGTGAACTCCAGTGGTTATCCTATATCTTGCAAGACTTCAAGATTTCTCTTTGTTTGCCCATTCCTCTTTGGTGCGACAATAAAGCAGCCCTTCATATTGTCGCCAACCCAGTTTTTCATGAAAGAACTGTTGGGTGGATTTGTGAATAGTGACGCCAAATATTGAAAGTTTGTAAATCCAAGCCGAAATTTGGACAGAGTAACGGTAAGGAAAAACACAAATAAGAAGAAGAAGAATAATAATAAGGACAAAGCCGAGGCAAGAGTTGGACTCTTTGTCCTTAAGTAGAATTTGCCCCGCAACGGTGCCTACGGATAACGGCAATCGACTCCCAAGATACAACTGCTTCACTTGTGTTTGTAGCACTCCAAAACACAAGTACAACGAACCAAATTTGTCTTATGTACTCCAAATGATGCAATGAAAGAATATCAAAACAAATGAAATGATTTGATTTTGGAGAGAAGTGAGGATGTTGAGATGTTTTGCATATCAAAAAGTGAGGAATAGGACACCCAAATGGTCCTATATATAGACCATGAAAGGGTGTGGACGAAATGGTTTAAGGCCAAACCATGCACCATTTCCAAACAATGCACATTTACGAAAATGTGTCTTCTGGCCGGACAACCGTACGGCCGCACGGTATTACTCAAAAATCCGAAAATAAAATTGACGTGTGGTCGCACGGTTTACGAACCATGCGGCTGCACGGTCAAATATTTTGACCTGATTTTCGTCCTTTTCCGTAATTTCTCATTCATCCGATATTGGTTTTTGAAATGCCAAATATACCCTTAAATACATGCAGAGAAATCAAATTTCTCTTTCGGGGGGCGTTGCCCCCGAGCCCCCACGGGGGGCGCTGCCCCCTCGACCCCCGCGACCTGACCGGGAAGGTCGATCCCCGTTTGTACGCCCCGAAGCGGCGAAGTGGCAAACAATTTTGCCTAAACGGATTGAACCGAGCTTTTGAGTATTTGGCCGAAGTCGACACGAAGTCACTTTAATCGATTTTCAATTCTCGATTTAACCAATATCCAACAAGAACGAAGCATTTGGAAATCGATTGTCACCTGGTTCGGAATAAATTCAAGGATGGTTTTGTTGATCCACGTTTTTTGCAATCGAAGTTTCAGTTAGCAGATTTTTTTACAAAAATTTGGGCACTTCTCAGTTTCTCTTCCTACTTTCCAAGTTGGGCTTGCATGATTGGCATCAAGCTCCAACTTGAGGGGGGGATGAAAATATAATAAGCATTCTTCTGATAGTTAGTTTGTTAGAATGACCTGTCTTTTCCTTATTGGTTGTTTGCTTTTCAGTTTTCTCCTTTCTTTGAGCTCGTATACAGCTTAGTATATATAGAAGGTTTGGTACTGTTTTTAGTGCATGAAGTATGAATGAATAAAATGATTTTCCTCCAAATTACGATCTGAAAATTATCAGGATCTCTGGATGAAATCAAGTTCCGAAGATCGGCGTCAACCAATTGCTCGAATTGGTACCCGACAATCCTCTTGAGAGTGTGTAAAATCTTGTCTTCTTTTGCTACTTTGGAATTAAAGTGTCATGTTGCAGAATTATGTTATGTACTCTTTGATAATTCATAATTCAGATAAATGTCGTTTGCATCCTAGTTCCTACTGTATAGAATCGCTTACATCATTCATGTAGTCGAATAAACAGATCTTCAGGTGGTTTATGACTTTTAAGTTTCTTGATTTTTTGTTGGTGATTGCTAGACTGATTTGTCCACTGCATTTGTGATATTTTGTAGTAAGCTATAAAAGTGATCGAGTTAATTATATAGTGCAATTTCTAAGAAGACATTTAGATTATCTAATTTTCGATTTCAACTTGAAATGGTAGGCTAATGATAGAACGTGACACCTTTGTAATGATAGAGTCACGTTTGTAATTAACTAACCGTTTGGTCAGAGATATTTTTATATGGTATAGCAAGGAGTTTAACTACTTATATCGAGTTGCTACATGGTTGAACACTATCTGATGATCAATTACAAATTCGCGAAATTCACGTACTTGTTTGAGATGCGTTGAATTTAAAAAGTTACAAACATTTAAAAAGTTACAAACATTTAGATTGAAATGTTTGTAATAATGAACCTATTCCTATCTTCTATCCTAACATTCTTATTTTTTGAAAAATTAACCTAGAGGGTCAAGATTGTAAGAACACGTGTAAATCACGAGTTACGAGGCATCCTTGTCCTTCATCTTCTCCGTGGGTTGAATATTTAAGGGACCGTTTGTCCAGAATTTCCGTGACGAGGCATAAATAAAATGTCAAAAGCATTTATTACTCCAACACCGGCTACTAAAGCCTGTTTGGTAACTTGTATAAATCAGTGTTCTAAAATGTATAATGCGTTGCGATGCGTCGAGGTCGAGAATCAAGAATCACAAATTTAGGAGTGTCAATGCGAAAAATAAGCGTCATAATGCGTTTCGTATTTTTAATATTATTTTAATTATTTTAAGACATTAAATATATTTTTATATAAAAAAATAGATTGTTTACCCTTAAAAAAAAATGATTAGGCGGCGCCTAGGTGGGATTAGGCGAGACTAATCTCGCCTAGGCGCGCCTAATCCCGCCTAGGTGCATATCACTTATTCGTTGACCTCATTTTTACGCGCATACCACTTATTCGACGCGTTTTGATCACGCATCGCGCCTAGGCGATGCATTTTCGCGCATTTTAGAACACTGGTATAAACAACATTTTTTTTTAAATCACATTTTAATTATACACATTTTTTCAAGTCACTTTTCAATTACATATTCTACAATGAAAACATCACATTATTTGTTTATAAATAAATTTTTATTTTTTTTTACCAAACAAAATCTAACTCCATTCTATAAATATAGATTTTTTTTTAATTTTACTCATATTTATAAAATGTAATATATAGGTTGAAAAGATTATTTTTCTTACAATGTTACTAATATATCCACGTATTAAATAATAGTCTAAATATGATTATATATATATTTGTTGAAAATAAGGCATATTAAATAAGGAATATTAGGAAACTAAATAAAATATATACTTTTATTAAGGAAATATAATATGATAGGCGAAAAAGAAAGTCAAATCTATCTTGAAAGAATGGAGATGTATTTAGTATTATAAAGAATGAAAGAATTACAATGTATTACTACTAAATTAACATTCTTAATTTTTCTCCACTAAGAAATTGTGTTTATTCTTGTGTTTATTAAGTTTATGTTTGATAATATTGTAACGGTTTATAAATTGATTTATTATTTATGATTTTAAGGTTTATGTGATTGAAAAATGAATAGAAAAAATGTGTGTGTTTAAAAAATAATTTGAAAAATTGTATGATTTATAAACTAATTTATTTGATTTATCAAACGATTTGTAAAACATTTTATCAACGACTAATAGGTCTGGATTAAGGCATTTTGGTTCTCACGCGTGTTGGTTCTAAGTGTCGCTTTCCTCCTAAGAAACTAAGCTGGTCTCTACCACTTTAGTTTATTAAAAATCGTCTAAAAGAAGTCCTAATGTGCCTAGCATTTTAATATGTTGATTATAAAATAATATTTTGGCTTTTAGTAAACTATAATGAATAATGACCCTACGCCTATGTAACAAATCATTATTCTATGTCTAAAGTATCATAATTTGTATTTTTTTTTATTTTTTATTGAGATGTTAAGAGCTATCTAATCGAGATTTAAGTGAAATATCAATGATACACTTTGCAAATTGAAGAAAATATTTGAGTTGTGTTGAGTTTGAATGCAACATATATAATTGTGTTTTTGTTTTTCTAATTTTCAAAGGATATGAAAGTAGGCGAGGACCTAAATTTTTTTTGGGACATATCTAATTCTAAAGAGAGACAACTCGAGATGCAAACCTCCTTACTATATCGATCAAGAATTCTCATAACTATCTAATATCAAATCTAAGAAAGCTAAAGTGGTAAAATAAAGAACAAAACACTTTAATTCAAGTTTAAATCTAACCCAAAATTCAATGATTAAACTAATCCTAACCCAATGGGTATCATCTAAACAAATTTCAAGGTAGCAAAAAATAAACAACAATACAAAAATAAAATATACTCAAGCAAAATTGATTTAAATTCCAAGAAGATAACAAGAATAAATGAGGTTTTTATCCTCACGTCAAGGAGCCTTTCAAGAGGAGCATTCACAATAAAAAACCAAGTTATCTTTGGATTTGAAATGAAAAGTGTATTTAATGTACAAAAATGGGTAAAATGAGTAAATTCGAAAATTGCAAGAAAAATCTTTTTTCTGAAACAGGGTGTTTCGATCGACCGAAACTATTTCAGTAGATCACGTGGTCGACCGAAAATGGCACTTTCGGTCGACCAATAATTAGCCGAACACTACTGAGGCTATACCACAAAATCTCTGCCGAGTTTCGGTCGATCGAATTGACTTTCGGTCGACCGAAATTAGCTGAGTCCAATTTCTTCTTATTTTGGCTCCAACTTGATTCTTGGCTTCTTTTATTGACTTGATCTTTTGTTTAAGCCTTGAATCTTCTCCCAAAATAGCCTTTAATTGACTCGGTGCTCCACAAAATGTACTTCAAAATTGTTTTGGCTCGAACGATAAAGTTTTCTTCAGCAAGCCCCATATGATTCTCATTAGACCCTCCTTCTTCAGGGTGATTCGTCCTGAATCATAGGTTTGTTCTAGATGTTTTATTGCACCTCCTGGATCAAAAGGAAAATTATGGCATCCATGACATATGATCAACCAATAGTATCATGTAGCCTTGCGATAGGGAGGGGTTGAACCATGAACTCTTTTGGGCATAAATGACATGGCCCAAAGTACCAAATGCCATTAACCTACAAAATAAAATTAAACAAAATAAGGTGGGGAATGTTAATTTCACAAAGTACGAGATATGGATCCTCATACTTGTAATTCATCACCTCCAACTCCTCTTCCCGCACCACGAGGCTCTTCTCTTCGCTTCCTTCAATCTTCGCCTCCGATTCATCGTTCTCAATCAACTCCCCCACATTTTCAACCTCTACAACATGATTTGTAGTTTGATCAACTACCTCTAATTTTAACTCCCCTACCTCAAATTTTGTAGTTTGATCAACTACTTCAAACATAATCTCTCCCTTCTTCTCAACTTCCTTACCTTCTTCAAACTCCTTCTTGAGTTTCATTTGATCTTTGTGCACTTCTTCTACACTCAAAGGTAGGAGCACCACATTTTTCCCATTTATTTGGAAGCTATACCGATTTCTCTTGGTATGATGTTTCACTTCCCTATCACGTTGCCAATGTCTCCCCAAAATTATGTGAGTAATGTGCATTGGAACCACATCACATAATATTTGATCACTATAAGTACCAATGTGAAAAGTAAGAAGAACTTGTTCACTTACCCTTACCTCCTCATAGTCATTCAACATTTGCAACACATAAGGCTTAGGATGCTTCATAACCAGTAGCTCCAATTTATCCACCCTACTAGCACTCACCAAATTCGTGTCACTCTCTACATCTATCATGAGACTACATGGTTTATCACTTATTAGACACCTAGTGTAGAAATTATATTCTCCATTTTCCTCCGTCTCATTAGTATGAGTCAAAGATGTTGGTGGCCTAGCATTCAATCCCTTCACTACTTCTATACTTTCACTACCTCCCCTTCTATGGAATGATGGAGTCTTCATTTTCTCAATATCAATCTTCTCATTCATCTCATCTCCATTCATATCTACTCATTCTCCTATTTTCCTATTCATGCTCCCATTTGGTTCACTAACACTTTTATTATCCCAAACATCCATTCTAATTTTCCTATTCAAACTCTCATTTTGTTTTCTAACTCCATCCCTATACACAATGTCCCCAAAATTATCCCTCCCCCTTCTTCTACTACACATCATATCTTCACCTCTCCTAGTTGATGTACACTCCCCTCTTGTTCCTAAATTTTCCAACCCACCCCCAATCTTCTCCATTTATTTGGCCAAGGTGGTTGAAAGATTTTGTAACAAGTACTTCAAATCTTGAGTTTGAGCATTGGAAATTTGTTCACTTTGAGTATTGAAATTGGACATGATGTGCAAGTGTGAAAGTGTTCTCACAAGAATATTTTCTCATGTATTTCACTCAAATTTTGGCTTTTACCCTCTATTGAGCTCACCACTCTTGCATTTTTCCACTCAAAGTTTCATTTCTCAAGTTCTCCAAGAAAGGTAATCAACTAAACCAATAAGTATAATTCTCGTGAAGACAAAAAAATCACAAACAAGAAGAAGGAATTTAGAAGCAAAGTAGACACAATAGCAAGTGGAATTTCTTTATTTGCTATAACAACAAGGGATGACACTTGATTGGTAGGACAAGAATTTAAGAGTATAGGATCAACAATGGATTGGTACAATTCAAGTAACTATCAATGGAAAAGTTTGATGTAGGGCAAAATAGCTTATGTTATTGGAGTTTTCTTTGGGACAATTAATCAAACACTTTGTGAGTAACTCCAAATAATCTTGAATGTATTGAATGTGGGTAGATTGAAGAATCCCAACAACTTAAGATGACAATAAATGCTTAATAATTCAAGTATAGCAATTAAAGGATAGTAACCCAAGTATTTAGCAATGAGTAGATGTTGACATATAAGCACAAATATTATAAGATTTAATCGGGGCATTTATCAAACACTTGGTAGGCACACTTTTGAACACATAGAAAAACAAGTGTATGACTAATGGAATCCCCAACAAACTCAACATTCAACATACTCAATATGTAGGAATCAAGAAATACACATGGGCATATAAATTTTCCAAATATTTTTTTTTTTTTTTTTTTTTGAATTTTTGGATTTTTTTTTTTTAAAATAACAACAATAAATGTAAATGATAGATTTACCAAATTAGAGTCAAGTTCTGATACCAAATTATGCAAACCCCCTTGGTATATCGACCAAGAATTCCCACAACTATCTAATATCAAACCCAATAAAGCTAAAGTGGTAAAATAAGAGATAAAATACCTTAACCCAAGTTTAAATTTAACCCAAAATTCAATAGTTAAACTAACCCTAATCCAATGGGTATCAACTAAACAAATTCCAAGGTGGTGGAAAATAAACAATACAAGAATAAAATATACTCAAGCAAAGTTGATTTAAATTCCAAGAAGATAACAAGAATAAAGGAGGTTTTTATCCTTACCTCAAGGAGCCTCTTAAGAGGACCATTCACAATGAACAACCAAGTTATCTTTGAGTTCGAAATGAAAAGTGTATTTAATGTACAAAAATAGGTAAAATGAGTAAATTCGAAAATTGCAAGAAAAATCTCTTTTTCTGAAACAGGCAGGTCGATCGAAACTATTTTGGTCGATCACATGGTCGACCGAAATGGCACTTTCGGTCGACCAATCTTCAGCCGAACGCGATTGAGGCTGCACCCAAAATTTCTGCAGAGTTTCGATCGACCGAAATTGGCTGAGTCCAATTTCTTCTTATTTTAGCTCCAACTTGATTCTTGGTTTTCTTTCTTGACTTGATCTCTTGTTTAAGCCTTAAATCTTCTCCCAAAATAGCCTTTAATTGCCTCGGTGCTCCACAAAATGTACTTTAAAATTATTTTGACTCGAACGATAAAATTTTCTTCAGCGAGCCCCCTATGATTCTCATCAACTCGTCTCTTTTGAACATCTCTAATCGAAGGTCACGAACACGTGTTACTTTCTTCCATCTACGCCATGCACGTAGACTCTAAATGAACCTCTAGCTTGGTTTGTTCTACTCCACAATGCACTTGCACAAAAACAAAAAGAAGAAACTTGAATGAGAAAAGCTTCCATCTATCAAGATTTGACACCTTATGACTTATTTATCAACTGATAGTAACAAAAACCCAACATAATTGCATACAGACCAACATTCTGTTGGGAACTAATCGAAGGGTTCTCGTGTAATCTAGGCCTAGTGAAGGACCTCCATTTGTTGGAGGGGTCCATGGAATTTGTTATTTTATTTTATTTTATTTATTTTTGTGATTTAAAATGGGTCTTCATTATTCAACTTAAGTTAGATATTTGAGGCCCTTTGAGTGCATATCCACTGGGACCTGGGCCCTCAGACAAAATAATGATATATAATTTGGTCCTTAGAATTACACCAAGAGAGTCTCCAACCAAACATTGTCACTTTAATGCTAGTTGTGTGTGTATATAACAGACAAATCATTCTACGCGTGTGAGAGAGACATATGTTTACTGGTTTTGTTGATAGTTCAATATATAGCAACTTAAAATGTTTGGAGTTATTAGGTAGTTAAGCAATAGCTTCCATTGTAAATATAAGAATCCGTTTGGTAGGATTTTTAAATACAGAAGAACTTATCGAAGATTTTGCATAGACCAACTTTCTTCTAGTCCAACAAAATATTTTCGAACAATTATCAGAATATGTTCAAAACCAGCTAATAATCTCATAGAGTCATAAGTAAATATTCTTGACTTTTTTAAGTCCAGCTAAACGAACCCTCTATCTTTTGGCAATAAACAAGTGTACAAAGTGTGCTTATTCTAATATCATCGTTCAGGCCAATACATAAACCATTGGTTATTTTCAGATGCATCGGATTAGATTTGGTCGGGTCGAAATATGTAAGACAGTATATACCATAATTGTTCTAAAGGACGCGAAAATTAGCCGCCTAGGCCTGCCTAAGCGTGACGCGTTTGGAAATCGCTTCGCAAAACCTAAACCTAAGCCTCATGCGGGGGGAAAAGCGTTTGAAATGGAAAAACCTGTAAAAAAATCGGTTAAAACCCATAAAAAATCTGTCCAAAACCAATAAAAGGTTTAAACCCATAAAAAAATCTGTCCAAAACCAATAAAATCGGTTCAGAACCACTGATTTTCTAATTCTAAAAGGTTTATCTAGTTTAGTATTAAACTAGTTCAACCAATTAAAACCAATTATTTTTCTGGTTCAGGTGCCTAAAAGCAGATTGAATCGGTTTAAAATATATATACATAATTAAATATATATATTTAGTAAAATAAAATAACTACAAGACACCTAAATTAAATGCCACCCTTTGGAAGGAGAGGGTGCTCCCAGCAACATTATATAGGAAGGCATTGGGTCTCCATTCAGCGTTTTTGTTCGATGTGGGATTGTAATTGCATTATTTCATTATTTTTCTATTTTTAAATAACAGTTTGATTGAAGGCAACAAATGGTGGCTAGCCCAATTGGAAACAGCGCCCCTTTGCTAAGTATGAGATGAGATGCTGGTTAGAGCCTCCAAGGTGCCATTTGGGGGTTTTAATGTTTTTAATATATTATTACAATATTTGTATTGTTTTTCTTTTTTCCTTTTTTTAAAAAGTAGGTGTGGGCGTAAGATGGTTCGATTCGGGTATCTCAAGAATCGGAACCGAACTATACTTTTCGGTTCTTGTAAAATAGAACCATTTGGTTCCATTGAATCGCAAGAACCAAACTAGAGTCAAACCATTCGATTTTGGTTCGGTTTCAGTTTTAATTCGGTTATAGAATAATAATTATTTTTCAGAGCCTTATCAAGGAGTATCAGACATTGGGAAGCGAGCCAATAACATGAAATAAACTTCTACCGAATATATCAAGATTAAGGATTTCCAAAATCCTTTCACCTCAAAGAAAGTATAGGATTCTCCATAAAACAGAAGATACTCATAAACCAAAATAAGAAACAAATGACCTGGAAGGTTTTTCGAGCATTGCAATAAACCATACAAGTAAACTTGTGGGATGAATCTTGAGTTTTAAATGCATTATTATTAATTGTTTTATATTTGTATTTAAATATTTAATTAACTCCATCATGATCATTTACAACTTCACTTATTAATAAGTTAGTCTCATTCTATTTATATTTACTAAGAATTTCAGTCCAAGTGTGAAGTTAAATGTTATAATGAGATAGAGACGTAACAAATTTCATAAAAAGAACTTAATTATTTTCACTTTACCAAAAAAAAATTACAAATTCTTTTAATTTTTAGTTTTAGAACAACCAATTAAAACCATAAAAAAATAAAAAAGGGTTAAAGACTTGGTTCTAACTTCGATTTTTTCGGTTCTAAAAGAAAAACCGAGAACCGAACTCTAAAAGCGAAACCAATTTCATGTTTTATTCTTTAAAAAATCATACGATTTCGATTTTTTCGGTTCGGTTCCCTTTTTTTGCCCACCCCTACAAAAAAGTCCCTCTATTTTAAAAATTATATTTCTTCACATTCTTTTTTATTTATTCAAATCTCCAAATATTTGTATAAAATAATTTAATTAATAATTCTGAAATTTAATAGTTTTTATATGACAAAAACTATTTAATATCTTGAAATAATTAAAATAATATTAATAATACGTATTGCGACGTCTATTCTTCGTATTGGTACGCCTAAACTTGTAATTCTTGATTCTCGACCTCGCCCCCTCGCAACGCATTACGCCTTTTAGAACCTTATATATCATCATCGATAGGTAGCTTAAGCCTCTATTTGGCCCCCATTTTCTTATAAATTAAATTTATTCAACATTTAATCTCAATCATCTATTTTAGTCAAATCTACCATTTTTTACTATTTAAATATTTTTTAATCACGCATCCTCTAAAAAATACTATTAAAAATCATAATTTTTTTCAAATAATGAGCCTCAAAGAAGGGCTAAATGAAAACAATAGTCAATATATAAGAAATTTGTTGACTTTTTAAGTTGGAAGTCCAATGATCAATATAGCTCAAATGACCAACTTGTTCCGTTTACGGTTAAGATAAGTTCGTATCTCCACGAGTCACTATTTTGTGATGTCATGCCGGTTATTAAACTTTAGAATATTTAAACCTAAACAGTATATATGTTCTTTAAATATTTATAAATCAATTTATTAATTATTAGCCAAGAATAACTAACCAAGAGGGGGTGAATTGGTTTATAAAACTTTTTCAATAAATAATCTCAATCTTAAAACTAATAAGTACGAGCACTTAGTGTTGCAAGAAATTTAACTATCAATGTATTGTACTATAAATGTGTAAACTTAATTGATAAAGCAAGTATAACACTTAGATATAGTGTTGCACAATATAAATTGATAGAATAGAGTAAGTGCAATGTAAGTAAGTAAAAGAGATAAAAAGATGCAAACCCTATTTATAGAGGTTCAATCAACCAACGTGATCAACGTCTTTATTACCAAGCTCTCCATCACGAATAAGACCAAATTCACTATAATGGTAACTTACAACGAGAAGTACCAAATCCTTAAGTGACTTATAACAGGAGCACTTATCCTTAGGTGACTTACAACAAGGAGCACATATTCTTAAGTGACTTACAACAAGAAGCACTTATCCTTAGGTGACTTACAACAAGGAGCGCATATCCTTAACAATAATCTAGTTTTCACAAGGCTCTCGAAACCGTAAGATAACAAATGATAAGTTTACAATTGTGGAAAACTCTCTTAAACAAATGATATAATTAGGCGTGTCAAAACGGCTCGTTGGCTCGGCTCGTTAAAAGCTCGAGCTAAGCTCGGCTCGAGGCTCGTAGGACCGAGCCCAAAAATGCTCAATGGGCTCAAGCCGGGGCCTGCCCGTGTGGCCCGTCAAGCCACACCGGCCGACCCGACAACACGGCCCAATCTGGCCCGTGTTGCTGCTTTAGCTGCCTAGCTAAAGCAATTGCCTACGTGTTGCAGGTAGCCTAGCTAGCTAGCTGCCTGCAACACGCGTTGCAGTGTACTAGTTAGTCTGATTTTTTATCTGTAGTTGCACTATACAGATTTTTTTTTCAAAATTTGAATTTTTTTCCCACTTTTTTTTCTATAAATAGGTCGTATTTTGTTTGTAAATTCACAAGTTAATTCACAGTTCACTTACAAGTTACAAGTTTTTTTTCATTTTGTCATAATATTCATTTGTTTGCTATAATTTCTATTCAATTCTCTATTTCTCCATATTCTTCAATTCTTTTGATAATATTTCTCTCGGTTTCAAGTTTCAACTTTCAAATTTGAAACTACTGTCTACACTATAATACGTATGGAGTTTAACAGCGATGAAGTTAACCAATTCGAGGTTAGTTCTAGTACTCCCTCTCATATCGATGCCTCCGAAAATGCTCTCATTGACTTGAATGATATCCAAGAGGAGAAAATTGTTGAAATCAAACAAGTTAAAAAAGAGTCATCAGATTGCTGGCAACATATGACAAGAAAAAAAATTGTGTTGAAAATGGAGTTGACACATAGAAAGTGTGCTACAATTACTGTGATAAGAAAATGAGCCGGAAGCCCGGGTCAAGCACGTCACATTTGAATCGGCACATAGTAAGGACATGTAAAGCGAAACTGGTTGCTGACATAACACAGTCCAAGCTTGTTTTTGGTGGTTCTGGACATTCTGGTTCTGCTCTTTAAATCTGTGTTCGCAAGAAATATTTCGCGAAGGTAGGGCTGCATATGTGGCGGCCGCTGAGATGCCACTTTCCTTAATTGACTCTGTTCACTTCACTCGACTTGTGCAGAATTATCTTCAACCCAGGTATACTCCTTACTGTAGAAATACATTTCGTGCAGACACCGTAAAATTATATAACAAAAGGAAAGAAACTACCATTAAAGCCTTAAAAATATATGATACTGTTATTTCGTTTACACCTTATTTATGGACCGGTGGTAACAAAAAAAGTTATATTGCTGCCCCAGCTCATTACATTGATAATCTTTGGATTTTACATAAAAAAAATTATTGCATTTAGATTAGTAGAATATCCTCATAATGCCGCTAACATATATTTAGTTTTAAAAGGGATTATACAAGAATTCAGTATGCAAGATATGATTCATAGTTTTACTTTTGATAATGCTAGCGTTAATAAGGTTGTTATTGATAAATTTGTTTCTGGTTTTAACCCTGCATTTGATAGTTTATTTTTTCACCAACGTTGTGTTTGTCACATTATCAACTTAATTGTTAAAAGTGGTTTAAAACATATTGAAATATCCTTAGATAAAATTAGACAAGCAATAAATTTCATAAATGTATCACCATCAAGAAAACAAGCATTTAATAGTTTGTGTGCGGAGTATAGTTTAGAAGAACATTCATTTGCTATGGATGTATCACATAGATGGAACTCTATATACCTTTTATTAAACTCATGTGAAAATTATGATAAAATTATTTCAATGTATTATAATGGTAGACATACGTATGGATCTGACCATAATTTAGAAGATTGTGAATGGAAAATTGCATTCTATGTAAAGAGATTTTTAAAGCCTTTTATGATGCCATAAATGCATGCAGTGGTGTTTATTACCCAACATCTTCACTTGTTTTACAGCACTTTTTCATATTGCACAAACACTCAATCAATATAGGAATTTGCCAATTTTTAATGATGTAGTCAGCTCGATGGAGTTAAAATTTTGCAAATATTGAAAAGAATTACCTTCTTTATTTGTTTTAGCATCGATGATGGATCATCGATTAGATTTAAGGGGCACTAAGGCTATTATAAAGGGAATTTCAAAAAATTTAAATATAGAATTATCACATGTTAATATAGAATCTTAATTATGTGAAATGTACAATTATTATAATGCAAAAAAAAAAAAGATCAATGCAGTTCTAGTTCCCAAACTAATGTTTCCCAAAGTACTCCAATATGCATTCTAATTCGTTATGGGACTTTATTAACACAAATGCAAGTGCTCCCTCAATTAGTTCCAGTGGAAACACATCTAGATCGATAGGTGGTACAAACGTTGAAATTCCATATGAATTAGCTAGGTACATGTGTGTGGATGTTCGCAATGTTTTAACACCACAAGAATTAGAGAATTTTGATGTTTTAACTTGGTGGAGGCGTAATGAAAGGAAATATTCAGTTGTAGCAAAAATTGCACGTGATTTACTAACACCTCCGGTGTCCACCGTTGCATCAGAGGCTGCATTTAGTTTAAGTGGTAGGATTTTGTCAGACAAACGATCAAGACTGAAGGAAGACATATTAGAAGCTCTTGTATGCTTGAAGGATTGGGAATGTGCAAATTTACGACTTCAAGATAAAGTTGACAGTATCATGGCCGAGGACTTGGAGCAATATTTAAGATAGAAGAAATTGTAAGTTTTTAAAAATCATTTTGTGTAATTTAAATTATTATGTTTTTTAAAAAATTGTACACGAAATTTTTTATTCGTGTACAATTTTTAACTCCGCCTATGTTGATCAAGCCGATCCCAAGCTCGAAAAAAGGAGGAGGATTGTAACTTGTAACCTTTATTGAATATATATAAAACAATTAGTAATTTAGTATAGATAAACTTTACGAAATCTACATTTACAATTTTATTAAATCTTATGTTTGATATTTTAACTACATTTATTGTGTACAATTCATATTCATTCGCAGCATTTGACTTTAAAAAAAAGGGTCGGCTCGGCTCGAAGAAGCTTGAGCCGAAAGCTCGAGCCGAGCCTCAAAAATTCGATTGAGCTTTGGCTTGGCTCGGCTAGTTGACATACCTAGATATACTAGTACAAAAAGGCATAAAAAATGAGGAATACACGTCGGTTTTTCAAAAAATCGACGTGTAAAATAGGACGGTGTCATTTTCTTAATTAAAATTTAGGAAAAGGCGTCGGTTTCCATTTTAAACTGACGTGTAAAGTTGGACCGGCCAACTTTGCGTGTCGGTTTAAGAAAAAACCGACTCCGACTTTGCGCGTCGGTTCAAGGAGAACCGACGCGAGAAACCCCGATTTCTCGCGTCTGTTTTTTCTTAAACCGACGCCTCTTCTTATAATAAATTTTCTCCCGGTAATTTCATACACACTCTCGCGCCTCTTTCTCTCTTTCAGTACTACTACTCTCACGCCTCTCTCTCACAATTCTCTTCTCTCTACTCTCACGCCTCTCTCTCTCTCTCTTTCACGTCTCACGAAATCATCTTCTCCCGCCGCCGCCGCCACCTCCACCGCCCGGCACTCCTCTACCGCCGCCACCTCCTACATTGTAAGACCCGATTCTCATTTTTGTATATATGTATATGTATGTATGTGTGTGTATATATATATTTGTGTGTGTGTGTGTGTGTGTGTGTATATATGCATGTGTATATATTTGTGTGTGTGTGTGTGTATATTTGTGTGTGTGTGTATGTATATTTGTTATTATATAAATATGATAATTACATGTTAATATGTATAAATGTGTTAATTAAATTTTAATATATATAAATTTGGGTGTTCAATTTATATTGTTGATTTTAAGTTAGTAGATAGATGCATTTTAATATTTTAATTATTGGAGTTGAAATTATGAGATATTAAGTCATGAAATCTTAGCTTGACTTTTTATGAATTGAGAATGGATTTCGAATTAAACTTGGAGTAGTTGATGATGTTGAAGTTTGATTGGAGTTGTATTTGATTTTTGAATATGTCGAGGTTGAGAATTTTGGTTTATTGTGATATGTTGATTCTTCCTATAGGTTGGTTAAGTCCAATTTATAGGGGAAGTTCTGTCAAAAATTTTGTAGAATTTTGTAAATAAAAAATGAAAATTATAGTTTAAAGTGATTTTCACTGTTACAGAATTGACCATACTAAATAAATAATTACATAAAACATAATCATTGTAATAAAATTACGAAGTTTCCAACCTAAAAAAGTATCGTATTTGATTTCAAATATTAATATATAGTTAGTTTAAGGGTGTATCATGAAAAATATTTACTCAAACTAATAAAATTTTTTAATTATATCTTTACATATCATTGATATGGATCGGGTTTGGATGTATGACAGACGTAATAGACATGAATATGTAAAAGGTGTTGAAGAGTTTATGAAATGTGCGGATGAAACCAAGAGAATGAAAGGTGAAACAATGATTTTGTGTCCTTGTTACGATTGTAAGAATTTGAGAAAGTTTCGTAGTTTTGATCAAGTGAAGAGTTATTTGATTCGTCGTGGGTTTAAGGAAGGTTATACATCATGGATATGACATGGTGAGAGTATACTTCCCAGGACGAGCACTGGTGATGATGTTGGTGATCAGCAGCAGAATAACTCAAGCAATATTTATGAGAATGATTTGGAAAATGACGAGAATAATATGATAGACGAAATGATGCGTGATATATAAGGGGAATACATTGAAAAGCCTCATGTATTAGATAACTTGTTCAACGAGTCTGAGAAGCCTTTGTTTTCTGATTGTAATAAATTCACTAAATTGTCTGTTGTACTAAAATTGTATAACTTGAAAGCAAGCAATAGGTGGAGTGATAAGAGTTTCATGGCATTATTGGGACTGTTACGAGAGATGCTTCCGGAAGATAACGAACTTCCTAATTCAATTTACGAGGCAAAGAAATTGTTGTGTCCGATGGGTATGGAGATTGAGAGGATACATGCATGTCCAAATGATTGTATACTGTATCGAAATGATTACAAGGACTTGTGTCTATGTCCAAAGTGTGGGGCATCACGATATAAACGAAAGAACGTGAATGATAATTGTGGTGATAAGAAAAGCCCTCCGGCAAAGGTGTTATGGTATTTACCTGTAATACCAAGATTTAAACATTTGTTTGCCAATGCAAAGGATGCAAAGAACTTGCGGTGGCATGCCGATGGGAGAAAAGAAGATGGAAAACTAAGACACGTGGCTGATTCTCCTCAATGGAGGAATATTAACATGTTGTTTCCCGAGTTTGGGGGCGAAGATAGAAATCTTAGGCTGGGACTATGTACAGATGGGATGAACCCACACGGTAATATGAGTAGTCGACATAGCACTTGGCCGGTTCTTTTGACTATTTACAATCTTCCTCCTTGGTTATGTATGAAACGCAAGTATATCATGTTATCTTTGTTAATATCAGGGCCCAAACAACCGGGTAATGACATAGATGTTTATCTAGCCCCACTAATTGAAGATTTAAAACTGTTGTGGGATGAAGGCGTGTCTGTGTTTGATGCATATACTCAGATGAATTTCACCTTACGTGCTATGATATTTTGCACCGTAAATGATTTTCCAGCTTATGGTAACTTGTCGGGTTATACTAACAAATGACCTAAAGCATGTCCCATTTTTTAATAAGACATGATTGATCTTTGGTTGAAAAACTGCAAGAAAAATGTCTTTATGAGTCATAGAAGATTTCTCCCTACTGACCACCCTTATCGCAAGAAGAAAAAGTCATTCAATGGAAAAATCGAGACTCGAACAGCTCGCTTACCATTAACAGGAGGTGAGGTATATGAACGAGTTAAAAATTTTGATGTTTCGTTTGGAAAAACTTTTAAGCCTCCTCAGAAGAGTTTTTTGAAGAAAATGTCCATATTCTGGGATCTAACTTATTGGCAACACTTATCTCTAAGGCATTGTCTTGATGTAATGCACGTGGGGAAAAATGTTTGTGATAGCATCATTGGGACATTGTTGAACATTCCAGGAAAGACGAAAGATGGTATTAAAGTCAGGAATGGCATGGTAGAAATGGGGATAAGGGATCGATTAGCACCGCAAGAGTCGGAAAAACGTACTTATTTACCCCCAGCTTGCTATACTTTGTCGAGAAAAGAGAAAACAAGTTTTTGTGAGTGCCTGCATACCATTAATGTTCCATCTGGGTACTCATCAAACATTAAAAGTCTTGTCTCGATGAAGGACTTAAATTTGGTTGGTATGAAATCTCATGATTGTCATGTCGTAATGCAACAATTGTTACCAGTTGCAATTCGAGGCATTCTCCCAAAACATGTTAGACAAGTCATTATAAAACTTTGTTTTTTCTTCAATGCAATTTGCAGCAAAGTTATTGATTCAGAGGATTTATTGATATTCTCTAATTTTTAACCTAATTTGAATGATATGATATTTAAAGTTGTATTTACACGTTCATAATACGTAGAAATCAATGGATGTTGCTAGTTATTTCTCCTGAGAAGAATACGGTGTACTTCTTAGATTCAACTGCTGCATCTAAGCGTGACTTGGATATCAAGCCGATATTGAACAAGCAAGTTAGGAAACTTTTAATGAAATAATTGTGGAGTTGTGGTGAAATTGATTGTGGAGTTGTGGTTGTTGAGAAGTTGATAGTTTTGAATAGCAGAGTCCCCCTATAGGTTGGATATGTTCAATTTATAGGGGAGACTCTGCTCAAATTTCCGTAGGAAATTTGAGTCATATTATTTTTTTGTAGCTTGTTGATATAATTTATTGAAATTTTAGGGCTTTCAAAACGTATTGGACAGTTGGAGGCATGAGGACAAAATCCAATACAACGTGGAAAAACGTAAAAGTATGAAAACACAGATTTAAACTTTATTAAAAATCTTTGAATTATTTCTATATTTTATTTAGTTTGATTACTAATATTGTTATTTTTCAATGTAAATATTTCAGTGTCCTCAACAACCTGGAGGGTCTGAGTGTGGCTACTACGTTATGAGAAATATGTATGAGATAGTCACGTAACACTTTTAACTTACTTCGTTAGAAAATGTATAAGTCATTGAAAATGAGAATTTTAATAATGTTACTTTATATTTTATGAAAAAATAACTAATAATTCATTTTTATTGTTTGTAGGCATTTAAAGAATATTATTCAACGGATGAAGTAATCGAGATTCAAAACTTATGGGCAAAATACTTCGTTCATAGGTTTGTGTAAATCGAAGCGTAATCAAAACTTGCACTTACATATATATTTAATTTGTATCATAAATTAACAATTTGTAAGTATAATTGTTGTTAATTTAATTTTATTACGTATATATCGATTATATATATTTGGTGATGCGTTTGTTCAGGTTATCGCAGACCACGTCCTGGTCATTGCAGGTCACGACCTGCAGTGGTCTGGGTAATTGCAAGTCACTTCCAGGTGACTGCAGGCCACGACGTGCAGTGACCTAGGTCATTGCAGACCACTGCAGGTCACGACATGCAGTGGCCTGGGTCATTGCAGGTCACAGCAGGCCACGACCTGGAGTGGCCTGGATCATTGCAGACCACGTCCAGGTCACTGCAGGTCATATAATATATAATTAAATAAAAATAAAAGGTTTGGGCGTCTGTTCTAAATTTAGAACCGACGCCTAAAGTAAAAAAAAAAAAAAAACTTTGGGCGTCGGTTGTAGTCGAGACTTTACGCGTCTGTGTCATATGCGTCGCCGCTACAACCGACGCGTATTCCGTTTTCCAACCGACGCGAATTCCTATTTCTGTACTGGTGATATAATCGAATCAAGTATATAGAGAGTTTTGAATAACACTTCGATAGATGACAATGAATTTAGCTCAAGTGTTTTGTTGAAAAGTCTTTGATAAATATGATGTGAAATATGTAGGATCTTTGAATCAAAGCTTTCAACCAAATAATCTCTCTTAACAAGTAATACAAGTTAAGTATGAAGAGAGATTTTCACTTCAATAAAAGTGCTTGGTAAAGAAGAACTTTTGTAAGTAAAAATGATAATAATCAAGCTAGAAAAGTCCTTACCCACTTGGAATCTTTGATGAGATAGATGAATAAATATTCAATAGATCAAGTTAAGTACCAAGAGATGTCAACACTTGAATAATTAACAATAAGTTTAGTTCAAAGTGTTTACACAATGTAACTTTGATAAATCAAAGTTAAATCAAAATTATAACACAAATTATCAAAGTTCTACAATAGAAATTCTCTCTTTAAAAGATTAAAATAAGTTTAGAACAAAGAGAGACTTACAATTCTATTCCAATATATAAAGTGAAGATGTTGAAGAAGTTTAAACAATATAAAACCAAGAATCTTCATAAAACTTTCTTCCAAAAATTTTGATGAATTTGATAAAAACAAAGTTTAGATCAATCAAAATTTTCTAATAAAAATATATGAATATAAATCAAGAAAGAACAATAAATTTCCACAAGAAAGCTTCTCTAAAATCTCTTCTTAATTGTTCAAAATGAATACAAGAGAGAAGGCTATTTATAGAGCAAATTTCGCGCATTATATTTTTTTCGGTCGACCTTAATATAGCCGTTGGAGTTCAAAATAGAACAATGTGGTCGACCTGTCTTTTCTTGTGGTCGACCTCAAAGTTACATGCGGTCGACCTCTCTTGAGATGAGATCGACCTCACTTGACAGCATTTCAAAAATATTATTTTTCAAATGTTTTGATCAAGGTTGATATTGTAAATGATATTTTAATGACTTTGAAAATGTTACTTGAGCTTATGAAGTGCATTGTCAACTATTAATGTATTAACCTTACATATGTTAAGAAGCGATTTGTAAATACTCAATTTCTTTGTAAGCTTCATTCATCGATCTTCATACTATCATACTTCATATCTTGAATATCGCATCTTGTATTTTTGATTTTTTATCTTCGACATGTAATTTGTACTTTGAATGTTTTGAAGATTATCATTACATGAAACACCTGAAGCACACTTGTTAATAACACAATATAATCTTATTTGTTATGATCAAAACAATAAGGTTAAGTTAACCATAAATCAACATAAATAACACAATTTTTTAAACAAAATTTTAACCACACACATTTTGTAAAATCACTTTTCAATCACGTATTTTATCTCAAAAATAATAAGATTTTTTCGTTTATAAGCTACAAGACAGCCGCATAACAAAGCATAAATATTAAATATTAACTAATAATTTCGAGAATTGTAATATATATAGCCCTTATTGATAAACCAATTTTCTTATAAAAAATACAATTTTTTTTTACAGTAATTAATCTCAATCATCTAAAAAAATTAAGTCCACAATTTTTTACTTTTCAAACTACTTTTTAACTACATGATTTCTAAAAAAAAAAAAAAAAAAAAAAATTCAAAAAGTATGTTTATCAAAATCATACAAGAAAGGATGTGGTAAGAGGGAGCAATAGATGAAATGATTGCTACTACACGTTGGCGTGGTACATTTATACGTGGGCGTCAGCAGCTAATGAAGTCCATTCAGAGTTGTACCGATTAAACACTATGGGGCACCATCGATAAAGACATTGCTGGTGGAAGGCTCAGAATAGTACTTTCCCTATTTTAATTTCTAATCTAATATACCAATTTCCTCTTTATTGAATTAACAAATAATAATTCTATAAAGACATTTTTAAATGATATTGTGACATGACGAACATATATTGAATATTGTAAATAATTATTTCACCACTTAATTTTTCACCATCCAATGTATGTACACCATATTATAATGTCACTTAAAAATATCTCCTTAGAATTACTCATTAACAAATCTCACTCAAACTTTACTTCTATAATTGCCACGAAATTTGGTTTTAACTCTGAGGTGAGTAACTTGTCCATTCTCCATCAACACCCGTCCCAATTCAAATTTCGTAAGTTAGTTCGTGCACGTAATATCTTTCCCATGATACAATAGCTGGATTCAAGTATTAGAAACGAGAAGTTAAAATTTGTATTCAGAGTTGGGTTCACTCTATTTGAATTACGTGGGTGTAACATTTTACAATAGTGGCAGATGGGACGGTAGGATCCAAACGACATTATTGTGAAAGGGAAATAGACACAAATTCTAGAACCATGAAATCAATCTTTCAAAATCAGTTCTGTAGTTGAATTGGACTGGGGTTTGTGTTATCCTCGACAATCCTTTTTTTCAGGGCTGTTTGGATGGTGATTTCCATGCTAAACAGAAGAGACATACAAGCAAAAAAAACTTTTCAAAATAAAGTATGAATAAGAGTTAGCCGAAAAGGAATAGACACCATAAATCACAATTTATGGATTGAAATTTAAAGGTCCCCCCTACCCGTACCCCCACACAAATATGTTAGATCTCAAATCTTTTGCTGTACCCTGCTTTGGCGTTCAAGATTTTGGTGGTAGCCTAGGTGCTTGTAACGGGCCTACCGTTAGGCACCCTTGATCCTCACAGGTATTTGGGAGAGTCATACCTGTGAATCTTATGATCCAAAACGAATGGTATATCTTGAAAAAATTGAACCGTTGTCATAGACAGACCTGTACGGGGGATGGGCCTTTTGTACTAAAAAGCCCATATTTCAGTTTTTTTTTTTTTTAGAAGGATTACAAAAAGGGGAAAATACATAAATACAATCCTTTAATTTTCACTTTTCAAAATTAACAAACTTAATATTTTTCTTTCAAGAATCAGGTATTTCATAATTAAAAGTAAATATAATATTGCATATAATATAAATTGAATTATCTATTATATATTATATTAAAACTAATACAATATTAAATCAAAAACTCAAATCTTGATGTCACATCATCCCTCATCCCCGCCCCTTCCCCACCCACCACCTGACCACCCCACCCCACCCACACACCTACCCTACCCACCTACCTTACCAAAAAAAAAAAAAATTCTGCTCGATGTTTTCCTACCCATCCCCATCCCACCCCACCTCACCTCGTCGCAAAGTAACAAATTGATCTCGCCAAAGCCACAACCCCACCACCCCAAATATTATTTAACCCACCCCCACCCACCCGACCCACCTATCCTACCCTACCCCAATTTACTTAATTTTTTAATTTTTTTCTGCTCGATGTTTTTCTACCATTTCCCACCCCACCCCACCCCACCCCACCTCACCTCACCTCAAAGTGACAAATTGATCTCGCCAAAGCCACACCCCCTCACACCAAAATTATTTAACCCACCCCACCCCCACCCGACCCGACCCGACCCACCCACCCACCTCAACCCCACTCGACCCTACCCCACCTCACCTCATCACAACGCGACAAATTCATCTCACCCCAGCCACAGACCCCGACCCACCCCATCCCCCACCCCACCCTCAAAATGATTTTTCTTCTATTTGTTCACACTTTGCCCCAACCACCCAATCCCACCCACCCCAATCTCACCCCACCCCACCCCACCCCACCCAACCATGACCCCACCCACAATTTTTAGGTCACAATTTATTTCTCTATCACAAATTTCGAATTTTGTAGGTCACGATTTTTTCGGTCGCAAATCTAGAATCAATTGGTTACAAATCACAAATTTCATTGGTCATTATTTTTTCTCGAATACAAATCTAGATTTTTTTAGGTCACAATTTTCACAAATCACTAGTTTTCTTGGTCACATATCATAAATTTTGAAGGTCACAATTTATAAAATTATTTGAATGACTTTTAGGTCACAGCTTATTATAGTCACAAGTCACAATTTTTTAGGTTACAAATCACAAATCAGGTCATAAGTTTATGGTCACAGTCAAAAATTTTTAGGTCACAATTTATTTCTCGGTCACAAATTTTGAATTTCGAAGGTCACGATTTTTTTCGGTCGCAAATCTAGAGTCAATTGGTTACAAATCACAAATTTCATTGGTCACAATTTTTTCTTGAATACAAATCAAGATTTTTTTAGGTCACAATTTTCACAAATCACTAGTTTTCTTGGTCACATATCATAAATTTTGTAGTTCACAATTTATAAAATTATTTGGATGACTTTTAGGGTCACGACTTATTATGGTCACAAGTCACAATATTTTAGGTCACAAGTCACAAATCAGGTCACAAGTTTATGGTCACAGTTACAACTTTTTAGGTCACAATTTATTTCTCGATCATAAATTTCGAATTTTGTATGTCACGATTTTTTTTGGTGCAAATTTCGAGTCAATTGGTCACAACTTAACAAATTATGAGTCACAATTTCTTTATTGATTACAAATCACAGATTTCATTGGTAACAGTTTTTTCTCGAATACAAATCAATAATTTTTTAAGTCACAATTTTCACAAATCACTAGTTTCTTGGTCATAGATCATAAATTTTATTGGTCACAATTTATAAAATTATTTGATCGACTCATTTTTTTGTCACAAATTATCGATTTAGTTGGTCACAACTTATTTATTGATCACAAATATCGAATTTTTTGGTCACAACTTATTTTTCGATCACAATTTACAAATCTCGTAAGTCACAAACGGTTACAACTTATTTTTCGATCACAATTTACAAATCTCGTAAGTCACAAATTAATTAACGATCACGGACATCGAATTTTGTGGTCACAACTTATTTTTGGATCACAAACAGAAATTCTTAAGTCACAACTTATTTTTTGCTCACAAAACACAAGTTTATAAGTCACAACTTAATTTTGGATCACAAACCACGAATTTTTTAGGTCACAATTTATCTATTTCATTGGTCACAATCACGATAATTGGTCACAAATACTATACACCACCACCACTATCAACCCTACTCCATCGCCACTGACCAATCACCACTGCCAACACCCCAACCGGCCACCTCCGACACCACTAACAGTTACATCTCCACCTCCCATTCACCACCACCACCAACGCCATCTCACTTGTACTGCCAACACCACCACCACAACTGCAAGCCCCCTGCACCATTGCACAAACCTAATGACCTCATCACCCACACAACTGCCACTATAGACAAAGACACCGACACAGATCTACCATCGTTGTGACCAACACCACACACAACACCATCGCACCACACTGCCGCCACGACAGACATCGTCATCGTCACCACCGCACACCACCTCAACCCAAAACAGCAAACAAACGAAAATCATTGGCGTCACTGCAACATCCAAGCACAGGGGCGCCGCTGCGGTGAGATCTGTGGCGGTAATCACTGTGTTAACAGCCAGCATCGACGAGCACCGCAACCGATTCATATAGAAGAGCACCATCACCATTGAAATCAGAACCAAAGCATCATCACTTGTTGTAGTGATGTCGTCGCCGGTGCCGGAGGAGGGAGGTGATTTCCGAGAGAGAGAGAGAGAGAGAGAGAGAGAGAGAGAGAGAGAGAGAGAGAGAGAGAGAGAGAGAGAATGGGTGGAGATGAAAGTGAAAAATGTTGGGATTGAAATAAGTAGGGTTCACATGTATTGTCTAGTATTAGGTAATTAGAAATAAAAATAATAATAATAATATAAAATAAAATTAATACCTGATTTTTGAACTAATCTGTGTAAAATTTGATTTTTGAATTTGAATTTTACAATACATGTGAGGGTGTAATTTCCTCTTACAAAACAAATTGACCCTTATTTTTTTGAGGCCCAAGGTGCAGGCCTAATTTGCCTCGGTCCAGGTTCAGCCTTGCATCTAGGTCAGCCTTCCATACAGACCAGCTAGCTGTTCATGACATGTTGGTACTAGTGCTAACAAACCAAATTTCCATGGAAATTTCTCCTTTTTTTTTTCCACCTCCTAAGACATATCAACTTGAACCTGACCTTTTCCTATAAGGTTACCACTGGCACTCCCTTACAAGATTCCTAAGTTAACTTATCCCTTTCCTCAGTATCTAAGGATCACAACAGACTCACTCCGGCCAACAATCCTATCTCTCTGGGTCACTCAGGGTTAACTTAAAAACAGTACGGCTTCTAAAGATCAAGTTATGCTTTTATGATATGCATAGAATGAAATGATTTATACTCATCAACAAAATTTACATCATACAAACTGCTTAAAAAACATAAATACAAAAATGTAAAATAAAGATAAACTTTTTTGGAGATCTATTAAAACATTATAAAGATAATACAACTAAGGGTTTCCCTTTCGGAAAATCCCTTAGGGGATAATATAAAACTTAGAAAAAACAAGTACCTTGGAGGTATTCACAGTTTTTCTATACAGGGGTTCCTATTTTGGATTGAGAATTTTTCTGATAAGGAAGGTTTATTGGAGTAGAGAGCATGGAGATCACAGGCTGAAAACTCTTACTTCTTTCTTTGAAAACCAACTCCTTATATAGAGAAATTCTTGGGAGTGAAAAGAAAATTCTATCCTAAACGAATCTTTTCTTTTTACAGTTGTTCTTGCTTTTTTAAAGTTGTCTCATGCTTTTTTGACACACGTTTCTCCGAGCAACTCTGGTCAAAAAAGTATTTTGGACAATTCTATCAAAAGCATTTTCTTTTCTAAAAGCTTATGTCGGCAGCATCTTTTCTTGAAAAAATCTTTTGGCAGTTTCTTTCTAAAATTCTTATCTGCAGCATCTTCTTAAAAGTCCTTTGTTCTAAAGCGTCGGCAGCATCTTATGTATTTAAATTGTGTTCTGCTGTAGATGAGAAAGACATTCCGCTATCTGAATTATTGAATGCTTCTCCTTCATGGCCTTCGTGACTATTTCCTTGACTAGATTCATTATCTTCTGGTTCTGGCATAATCTGTGGATATTCTGAAATTTCTTTTTCTTTTTTCTTTTTAATTAAAATTTTCTTCTTTCTTTTTGAAGATGTCTCTTCTTTGCTAGATGGAGTCTTTTGAAGTTTCTGTATCTGAGAAAGTAAATGATTTATTGAAATAATATCGTCTTCTGGATCTTGGGCTTCTTGGACAATTTATTTTCCTTTTGTATTCTGACTACAAGATTCTTCTTGGGTATTTTGTACTGGGCTAAAATTATGGGTTGGGCTAGAAAATGGTTCTTGGGATTCATGGGAGTATTTGACAAGATAGTCAAATTTTCCACTGGGTTGGCCTAATGTGTCCCAATTTTCTTTGGTCTGGAAGGGAAATTGCTGAGTCTTTTCAAAAAATAAATGGGCTTGTGTACTAGGGAAATCAACAGTTCCCTGAGTCTGTTGGACTTTTGGCAAGTCCATAACCATCAACGGGTTTGAAGAGTCTTTACCAGCTACCGTTTGAGCTGGACAAGCTACTGACTTCTTGGGCTCAGTAGTACCTTTTCCTAAACTAATCTTCAAGCTGATTATTTCTTTTTCCATTTCTGTGATTTTCTTCTGTAAAAGGGTTCTTTCTGAAGTAAGGTTCTGGTTAGCTTCATTGATCACTCTGAAGTTGTTCTTCATACACTCACAATGGTTACAAAAAATGTTCTCTTCTCTGCTTGGGGAAAAATCAAGAGGCGGGTCTTGGTAATTTTTGAGAGAAGGGGAAATGAAGAAGTTAATACCTATGAGCTGTCTTGCTGAGTCTAAAGCTTCTTTTAAATTTGTAAATCCTTTGTAAAGAGGGTCTTTAAAATTGCTAATGCTTTCTAAAACTTCTAACCATGTATGAAAGACGCCTAACTTATGACCTTTTATGACTACATAAAACTTGAACTTTGTTCTGTTCTGATTAAAATGTTCTGACAATGCATTCATGCATGCTAGAAAGTACTTCTGGTCTTTTGGATTTTTGTTAAATGAAATCCATAAATTATCTAAAATACATTTCTCTTCTTTTGAAATTGAAACGTGTGCAAGTGCTTTAAAAGAAATGTTACTACTAGGAAAACATGTAAGTTCTTGATTGCCAAATCTAATTCGTTCTGAGTAATTTGTTCTGTTCTGAGTAGATGGAGTCTGAAATGATGCATAGGAATTTCCCGAAGGAATTCCTGGTCTTGGAGGCGGTCTAGACATCTGTAGAAAACAAGATTATAATGAGTTTATTTCAAAAATTTCCTTATTTTCTACCATTCTACTGAGGATGTCTGCTGCTTTATTATCTACTCCTTTAATATGTTCAAATTCTATATTTATTCCTGTATTAGTAATTCTATCAACAAAATTTAACCATCTTCTTCTACTAGTTTTCTTAGAATCTAATTTTAATTTATTATAAAAAGATACAATAGCAACACAGTCTGTTCTAATTGTGATTTCTTTCTTTGAAATAATAAAAATTTCAAAGCTATCTAAGGCATAATTAACAGCTAAAAGTTCTGCATCTATGCTACTCATGTTTCCTTTTTCTTTGTAGTTACCACTATTATATCTACAAATTCTTTATGTGTTTTTATCTGCATATCTATTTGGCTTACATAATAGAATAGCTCCCCATCCTAATATGCTTCCGTCTGTTTCTATGATCAGAAAATCTGTATCTAAAGGCATTGCTAGTTTTGGTAAATTTTTTATTCTATCTTTAATTTCTTGTACAAGTTTAATGTCTTCTTGATTAAAGTGTCTTTGTCCTGTTGGAGAGGTCTTTGAATATAAAGGTCCTGCAATTTTTCCTAAATCTTTAATAAATGGTCTTGCATAATTAACTAATCCTAAAAATTTTTGGATTTGTTTTAAATCCTCAAGCTTGTCTGGAAATTCTAACGCTTTCTGGGCTATATGAGGTTGTAACTTTATCTCTCCTTGGCCTATATTAACTCCTAAAAAATCTATGTATTCTTTAAACAAAATCATCTTTTTCTTACTTATGATTAATCCATGTTTAATAAATTCTGAAAACACAATTTGAAGGTGTCCTCTATGTTCTCTTCTGTTTTTACTAAAAACAAGAATGTCATCTATGTATGCTATGATAAACTTGTTATGTTTATTAAAAATATCTTCCATTTTTCTCTGAAAAATACTAGGTGCATTCTTTAATCCAAATGGCATGACTAACCATTCATAATGTCCTTCTGGACATGTGAATGTTGTCCATCTAATGCTATCTGGGTGCATTTTAACTTGCCAAAATCCTGACTTTAAATCAAACTTACTAAAAATTTTACATTCTTGGATCTTATTGATTAGAACTGTCTTATCTAGAATTTTGTATGCATCATCTACTGTATTATCATTAAGTCTTTTATAATTGATTACCATTCTGCTTTTTCCTCTAACTATTTCCGAGTGTTTTCTAACAATAAAGGCTGTTGATCTATGAGGACTATCTGATCTTCTAATTACTCCTAATTTCATTAGTTCTTCTATATGCATTTTGAAATCTTCTAAATCTAAATTAGTTGCCTCTATATTTTTAGTTCTTATGATATATTCTGGATTTTAAATTTTTATTTCACAAAAAATCTTGTCTTTTTCCCAATACTTTAAAACATTTTCTCCTAAAATTTCCATCTTTTCTAATCTATTTATCAGATTTTCTATATCTTGTTCTGTAACCAACATATCATAAATTTTTTCATTATCAATAAATTGGTAATCTATTTCTATATCTTCTAATTCTTCTTCACTTTCTTCTTCTAAATCTTCTAAAAGCTGGCATTCTTTTTCTTTATTACAGGGGCAAAATTTTTCTATAGGGCTTCCACCACGCTTCTCAGCGTACTCTGATGGGTAATGTATTGTCTGAGCTGGTGTGAATAATGTATGTTTCTGGAAATGTATAAAATCTTTTGTAATTGTAACACTACCATTGTCTTTTAATAAAAAATTAAGACCTATAATAAAATCTGTTTCTTTTAAATTGAGGGATCTAACCCATGTTGAGTCTCTTGGTAATGTATATTCTGTACTAAGTCCACAATTTGTTTCAAAACTTATTTTGCTGTTTGGTCTTAATAATTCTGTATATGTATATAATCCTCCATCCATTTGTTGTGCATTGATTGGATTTTTGGATTCTATAACATATTGATCTGGAATTAATTTTTTATTTATTATACAATTACTACTTCCTGAGTCTATTAATCCTAAGCATTTTATTATATAATTTCCTATTCTGATCTGACATTTTACTTTGATTGTTTTAAGTTTTTCTGAATTACAAATTACTTGAACATAATTTATTTGTGAGCATTCTAAATCTGGTTCTTCTATCATGATTTGCTTATCTTTTCTATTTGATTCTAATATTTCAATTCTTTTAATCATTAGCTTCTGCATTTCTTCTAAGCTTTCAATTCTTTTTCTAAGAATTTTGATTTCAGAAATTTATAATTTATTTCTTTCTACTTCAATGTTTATTTCTTGTTTTTCTAGAATCATATTTTCTTCTAAACATCTTATGCATGCTTCCTTATAATCGCTTTCTATTTCAGGATCTATCCTTTTATCAAAGACTTCTAATTTTTTGTGTAAACTTACTAAGAGAGTAATAATTATATTATTTTGTCTTATTAAAACTCCTTCAGAAATTTTTGGAGAGTCTATTTTTGTTATTCCTTCTGGATCCTTATGATAAATTCTACAATAATCGAACGCTTCTTTGTAGTTTCTTTCGGATTCAAAATCTTTGCTCATTAACTAAGAATAAATCCTTTTAATTCTTCTGTCTTATTACTAATCTTTTTTGTTTCTTGCAGAATATCTTTATTTGAATCTAAAATTTTTATTATTTCTGGAAAATTACTTGTTAAAGTAATAGTTTCTTGTTTAGAAATTTTTTCTAAAATAACACAATTTTGATTCTTAATAAAGTCTAAGTTAACTTAGGAATCTTGTAAGGGAGTGCCAGTGGTAACCTTATAGGAAAAGGTCAGGTTCAAGTTGATATGTCTTAGGAGGTGGAAAAAAAAAGGAGATTTGTTAAGATATTATTAAAGAAATACAGAAAACTAAGGAAAGTACCTAGTAGGATAAAAGTACAATTTGAAAAAACAAAAGAATTTCATGAACCCTTCATCTTCACACACTTCAAACGAAATAAACATAGAAAAAGAATTTCCAAAAATTATATCAGATTTTGAATATTTATTATCAGTACACCAGACCCAAGTTTTTGTCATAGACAAAACTTTAGAAGAAGACTATAAAACTTTAGATAAAGTTATAGACATTCAAGGATATAGTAGTAATTTTTATCCTTTTAAAAATTATATTAACAGAACCAGTAAAAGAAGTTTTGATTTACAATTTAAAATCAAAGAACTAGAAAAAATTTTAGAAACAAAAATTTTAAGAACAGACAGTGAATTCTATCCTTTCTATCTAGAACAGTATAGAATAGAGACAGGATATTATAGACAAGATTGTGAAAGTCTTTTAGACCAATAATTCCGCACACAAACCGATCTCTGCATCCAACCTTAGAATAAACCCTTCTACGCCAGTGGCTGTGTTTATTTTAAGTATATACCCCCCTCTTTTGGTATCAGAGCCATAGCTAATAAAAGATACATAGAATATTTAGACTTAGAACTTCCTAGCCAAGGCAAAAAGTTCAAGACAGTAGAAAATAATATTTTAAATTGTAATTTAGAAACATCACATAAATTACATAGTTTGTTTTCAGAAGATCCAAGTCAGAATCTTTTAATAGACTTTGTTATAAATTTTGCAAAAAATTTAGAACAAGCTAATAAAAAGATTAAAAAAACTATAGAAGAAGTTTCAGATCATCTTAAAACAAGAAACTTTGATTTTAAAAAGATTCCTAAGTTAACTTAGACTTTATTAAGAATCAAAATTGTGTTATTTTAGAAAAAATTTCTAAACAAGAAACTATTACTTTAACAAGTAATTTTCCAGAAATAACAAAAATTTTAGATTCAAATAAAGAAATTCTGCAAGAAACAAAAAAGATTAGTAATAAGACAGAAGAATTAAAAGGATTTATTCTTAGTTAATGAGCAAAGATTTTGAATCCGAAAGAAACTACAAAGAAGCGTTCGATTATTGTAGAATTTATCATAAGGATCCAGAAGGAATAACAAAAATAGACTCTCCAAAAATTTCTGAAGGAGTTTTAATAAGACAAAATAATATAATTATTACTCTCTTAGTAAGTTTACACAAAAAATTAGAAGCCTTTGATAAAAGGATAGACCCTGAAATAGAAAGCGATTTAAGATCT